>CM046875.1:507958252-508608296 GCA_025667525.1 Glebionis coronaria
AGCCAAGATCAAAGTCAAAATTGGTCAACTATCAAGTCAACAAAGTCAAAGGGTCAATCCTGCTCAAAGATGAAGTTTGGAGGACTTAAAGTGCCAAAGAAATGAAGTTGCTAGCTTGAAAATACAATCTGCCAAGTATAAGGACTAATTCTGCCAACATTTGAAAGTTATTCAAGGTTTAATCCATGTGTACAAGAATAGGCCAATGAGAAGAGAGAAAAGAAATCACATGGATCACCAACTCAGCCTCAATTAATTCCCACTCAGCCGCCACATTAAATAAAGAAAATCTCCACAGTATGATCCGTGTGATACTTTTTTAGCCAATCACATGTTGACACGTGGCATCTTCTTCATCAAAAATATTTGCCAGGATCGCGTTTGAGCTACAATCCATTTCATGAAAAGATGTCAACACCAAAATTGATCATTTTGAAGAGACGAACACAATGGTACAAGTCAATTAACATGAAATTAACTATTGAAGAAAGGCCTAATTTGTGTTCATACTTGGAAGAAGGAATTTGCAGAATTGTCCACGTGGAGAGCTGGGATTGGTCCCAACACGTCACCAACCCCAACAAACTCCTCCTTCATGCCTATAAATAGATGGATAGAACTTCATTTGTAACAGTTAGCAATTTGTAGAAAAACACATAGTTCTTTAATTCTTTTCCCTTTCCTCTATTTTTAGCCTAGCTACTCAAGAGTCTGACAAACTCTTGAGTTAGTTAGTTAGTTACCTACCTTCTAACAACTTTGTAACCGTTTTCCATTAATAAAATTTGAATTCATCCTTTCCCGCCAAAACTGTTCTTCATATTACTGCTCATTTCCTGCTGCTATTGGATACTTGTGTTGCTGTTTTGTGTTTGTTATGATCATAGATTGATCATAACTTACCTTGAAGAAGTTTGGGAGCAATTTGTTGTGATTCCAGTTCAGAACTAGTTCCGTTGAAGTTTTCAAGCTTTTTGATGATGTCTGTTGATTGTTAGTTGTTCTTGTTGATTGATTAGCTGAACTAGTGATAAGGTGGTGGTTATCACTAGGCTAAGAGAGCACAGCGCTCCTCTTCTTCCCAATGGATTACTTCAAATGGTTTTAAAGCTCTCATTTTTGTTCCACTGAATTTGTCAAATGCATGCTTCCTTTAATAGTGTAATCTGGATGTTTGCATGATAAAAGTTGTTTAGATTTGCTAATTGCTTGATCTTTGGTTGCTTGTAGCTAAAATCTGTTTACTTGTTCTTAGTTTTGGATTAAGTTGAGTCTTAGCTTATTTTCAGTAGAAATTTGGTACTTGCATCTTGTATGGTCATAGCTGTTCTTAATGCTTACTTTCAGTCTTAAATCATAGCATTTGGAGTATAAAATTTGGTAGTCAAAAGCATTTGATTCAGCTTAAATCAGTTCTTAAAAAGTCTTTGCAAAAAGTTTGTAAAATCCGATAAAGGAGTGTTTGGGATTAGCTTAAAAAGAGTTTTCAAGAATTGAGTTTTGGCTTGTTAAAGTTCATTTGCAGTTAAAAGGTGGTTTTAAAGTGTTTCAAGTCATTTACAAGTCATTTAGTAAGTCAAACAGGCAAATGGCATTAAAAAGGTTTGGGTCATCTTTATGCAGAATTGCTCATTAGAACTTGTCATTTTAAATTGTACTCACTCATTACTGGATGAAATTGTACCAAATTTGTTTTCAGTTGTAGCTTATATCATATAGACTTAGATTCCAAGAGCATTCTCTACAGTTTACAATAAGCAGTTAGGAATAAGCATAAATCAGTTAAGCATAGTTGAAGCAAGTTTCTGTAACTTGAAACTGAAAATTTGAATCTCTTAATCCTCTTCATAAACATGGCCATTTTTCTTCACAAATCCACTTAAAACATGGAGTTACTTGATTTTTGAAAGTTTCAGCTTATTGAAAAATAAGTTGGTCAACGCTTGGTCAACATAAGCCCATTTTCAGCTTAATTCAAATTCCCAGCTTATTACTTGATGAAAAATGTTCTAGTTTGATTTCCCGTTCATTAATTGAGTTGCTTAATCAGTTTCAATCAGAAAATCAAGTTGTGATTGTCTAGTTTTTGTTGTAGCTTATTTTGGGCTTATTGATAAGTTCTCATTTGCTTATTTTGCAACTTCAGCTAAAATCCTTTTACACACGTAGCTTATTTGGGATTTAAAACATTTTGCAACTTGTTTCATTGAATTTGGTTAAGTAATAAGCTCAAACGAGCTTATTTTCATCCTAATCCCGTTTTTGGCTTAAAAAGTTCTTGAAATTGCAAACTGGTCCCTATTGTTTTAAACAGATTCTAAACTTGGCTAAACTTCAAAGTTTTTAGGGTTTGCAATTTTTAAGCCCTTGTAGTTTTGAAAGTTGTTAATTTCAGTTAGCAAGTTGTTAAGTTTGTTACATTTTGGTTAGTTAGTTATAAGTTTTGCATTTTTGATCCTTGTAGTTAACTGTTTTACACTTTTAGTCCCTAGAATTGTTAGAATTTACATTTCAAGCATTTATCTTTCCTAGAATTTACATTTTCAGTCCTTTAAGTTTCATATTTTACATTTTGAATTTTACTTGAATAAAAATTTGGTATTTGCAAATTGTTTTACATTATATATTTTCGTTTTGCAAGGTTTTGTTGAATTAGCAAATAGAATATCCAAAGAAGTTTAACAACCAAAAACAGTTAAAAACCCGATATTGGTTGGACTTTCCATTAGCAAGAACTGAGAAAAAACGAACTGCATTATACTCAATTTCAAATGGCGCCGCTGCCGGTTCTTTGACTACACGAGAGACTATCGATTGACGGTTTTCATTGGCTTTTGGGATCCGTTCACTTTGTGAACGTTATTTTTACGTATCATAAATCAAAAACAAATAAAAAAATCAAAAAGTATAAAAATATATAAAAACTAAAAAATTAACAAAACAATTCTTTTCCTAAAGAATTGACCAAAAAAATAAAAAAATCCAAAAAGCAATCTTTTTCCTAAGAGATTGCACCCAAAAATATATATTATTGGATTCTCTCGGTTTTTATGTACATATAGTATTTTCCCTTAAAAAACTCATAAATACAAAAATATTTTCTATATATTATTATACGTAAATACGTATACGTATAAGAACAACCAATCTACATATCTTCCATAAGTATTGCCGAGGCAATACACCGTGTTGAGGGGCGTTCCGGTCCTTGACATGTGTATCGATCAAACAAAATAAAGCAAGAATAGATAAATACTCTCAATAAGCAACAATTCGAAGAATATGAACATTTAAGTGAATAGAAAGGCGATGTGCTATAAAATGCCATCTAAGGGTCAATAGGTACTTAAGTGCTTCGCGCCACCTAACCCCCCGTTCACTTGTAAGTATTCTAAGAAGGAAGGCTTCATTGAGGGTCTTGCACCCAAGTAGTACATACGTATATTGTTATTTTCTTGTGGATATTTAATATTGAAACTCGAAGAGGATAATCCATTTCTCTTCAAAGTCACACGAGAGCTTCTCTCTCATTCCTCGTATTGAGTTGCATGCTCACTCTCGGGCGTGCACAAATACCGATTGGTGTACAACCTCTTCCTCCGAAAAGGAAGAAAAAGAGACAGAGTAAGACCACCATCGTCCACCAAGCCGATCACGAGAATCGTGCTTTGACTCCACCACAAGAAGCCATGGCTATTGATAATCGCTCTTTGTATGAACGTATGCAAACCAACATTCATGGATATTCTAGTGCTATTAAGATTCCCGACTTTCCCGCAAACACATTTGAGCTACATACATCTATGATCAATATGGTTTCACAATCACCTTTCTTTGGTAACAAGAATGAGGATCCTCATGCTCACCTTAAGAGATTCCTTTCTCTTTGCAATACCATTAGGCATAATGGGGTTCCACATGAGGTGATTAGGTTGATGTTAGTGTCATTTTCTTTAGAGGGAACCGCTAAGCATTGGTTAGACACCCAACCACCCGATAGTATCACCACATGGGATGGTTTCACCACTAAGTTTTTGAACAAGTTCTTTCCTCCACATAAGACTATGGCTTTGAGGACTTTATTTATGGGCTTTCAACAAAAACCTAGTCAATCCTTTAGTGATGCTTGGGAAGAGTATAATGAGCTATTGAGGCGATGCCCTAATCATGGATTGGATCAAGTTCATCAAATCAACCTTTTCTATGATGGCCTTAAATCTCACCACCAAGATTCACTCAATGCTTCCGCGGGAGGGAATATTCTTCTTAAAACATATCAAGAGGCTTTGGACATCATTGAGACTAAAGCAATGGTTCAAACAAACAATCCATTTGAAGAAAAGGTTCATGTTATCCAAAACAATTCTCAAACTCCTTGTGACAACCAACTTCTTATAGAGATCCTTCAACAAGTCAAACAAGGACAACAAGAAATGACTCATGAGATAGTTCAAGCCTTTAAGACCGTTTCATTGAACAATTCTTCAAATAATGTGAATGCCATCACCATTTCTTGTGTTACTTGTGGAGGTCCCCATTCTTATGAACAATGTGATAAGGTGCAATGGTATCAAGGGGAATGCTATTCTTACCAAGAGGAACATCGTGAACACTTCAAGCCTAATATCAATCCAAATAACCTTTCTTACAAATCCCAAAACTACCTTACTCCACCCGGATTCCCACCCCAACCACCCACCCAAATTCAACAAAATCCTCCTCAAATTTTACCAAGGAATCAAGGGCAAAGACCACCTTACCAAGGAAATAACTACAAGGCACCCAACAATGTTCAACATCAAGGAAATACCTTTTATCCACCACAACAAGGATTTAATCAACCACTTCCATTTATCCCCAATCAAGCATATGCTCCAATACCAAATCAAGCTTACCCTCAAGTTCAAAATCAAGGATATGGGATGCAAGAGACTCAAGAGTGTGTTGACAAGAAAATGCGTGAAATGGAGAAGAGAATGAATGACCAAATCAATAGGGTTTTAGTGGCAATAAATCAAAGACCACAAGGGGCTTTACCTTCTAACACACAAACAAACCCTAGGGCCAATGTCAATGCTATTACAACAAGGAGTGGAACAACAACAAAGGATCCTTCACCTCCTAAACCTACTATTGTTCAACCCACTTGTGCTCCTACTTGTGACAAGCCTTCTACTTCTACTTCACCTCCTCACAATGCTCCTATTCACTCAAACACACCTTCTCAACCACCTCATACTTCTCCTTTACCTTCCACACTTCCCAATGAAGAAGCTAACAAAGACAAATCTCCCACTACTACACCTCTTCCACCCACACCAAAACCCACTCTTCCATATCCTTCAAGGTTGAAAAAGGACAAGTTAAAGAACAAGGATGACATCCAAGTCTCTAATTTCTTAAGGATGTTCAAGCAACTCAACATCAACATATCCTTTGCGGAAGCTCTTGCTTATATGCCAAAGTTTGCTAAGATGTTCAAGGATTTGCTCTCAAACAAAGAAAAATTGGTTGATTTTCCCAACACATCCCTTAATAAAAATTGTTCCGCGGTGTTACTTAAAACCTTACCAACAAAACTTGGAGATCCGGGGCGCTTCTTGATACCTTGTAATTTTCCCGGTGTTGAAAATTGCATGGCTTTGGCGGATCTAGGGGCAAGCATAAACCTCATGCCTTTATCGGTTTGGAAACAACTATCTCTTCCCGAGCTCACTCCTACTAGGATGACTCTTGAACTAGCCAACCGAACCATTGCTCACCCCGTAGGTATAGCGGAAGATGTGTTTGTAGGTGTGGATAAGTTTACCTTTCCGGCCGACTTTGTAGTGGTTGATTATGACATGGATCCTAGAGTGCCTTTGATTGTTGGTAGACCGTTTTTGAGAACGGGTCGTACCTTGATAGATGTGGCGGAAGGAGAATTAATTATGAGAGTAGAAGATGAGAGAGTGGTGTTTAAGCTAGGGAAAATTTGTGATAGGAAAGAGGTTAAGGAGTCTAGACCTTGTGAGACTATTAACATTGTGGATGTGCTAGATGAAGTTTGTAATGAACACTTTCATGATGCTTGTAAGAGTGCTAGTGATGAGATACCCCATGTTGAAACCGTGGCCTCAATTGCTCCCTCTTTAACACCTTTTGGAGAGAGTGATTTCCTCTTGGAGGAATTTGAGTCCAACTTTCTTGGTAATGATGATTCTCCCATTAATTGGGAAGAAGATATTCTTACAATCCAAAAGTTGCTCAATGAGGACCCTATTCCTTCTCCTATTCCACAAGAGATTACTATTGAGGAACCTTCCATAGTAAAACCTTCCATAGAGAGTCCACCTCCCATTGAACTTAAGGACCTTCCATCCCACTTAGAATATGCTTTCTTAGAAGGAAAAGACCAATTACCGGTGATCATTGCTAAAGAGTTGAAAGAGGATGAGAAAGAGCAACTTATTGAAGTTCTTAAGAAACATAAGAAAGCTTTAGCATGGAAAATATCCGACATAAGGGGAATTGATCCACATTTTTGTACTCACAAAATCCTTATGGAGGATGACTATAAACCCGCCATTCAAAACCAAAGGAGAGTTAACCCAAAAATCCATGAGGTTATTAAGAAGGAAGTGATTAAACTCTTAGATGCGGGTATGATTTACCCCATTTCCGACTCTCCATGGGTTAGCCCGATTCATTGTGTTCCAAAGAAGGGTGGAATCACCGTGGTGCCTAATGAGAACAATGAGCTTATTCCCACGAGACTTGTGACCGGTTGGAGAGTTTGCATTGATTATAGAAAACTCAATGAGGCAACTAGGAAAGACCATTTTCTGCTTCCCTTTATGGATCAAATGCTTGAACGCATAGCGGGAAATGAGTACTATTGTTTTCTTGATAGTTTTTCGGGTTATTTCCAAATACCCATTGACCCTAAGGATCAAGAAAAAACCACATTCACTTGTCCCTACGGTACATTTGCTTACAAGAGGATGCCTTTTGGCTTATGTAATGCACCGGCGACGTTTCAAAGGTGCATGATGGCGATTTTCCATGACATGATAGAGCAAACCATGGAGGTTTTTATGGATGACTTTTCCGTATTTGGAAACTCATTTAGCTCATGTGTCACCAATCTTGAGAGAATGCTTAAGCGTTGTGAGGAAACACGTTTGGTGCTTAATTGGGAGAAATGTCACTTTATGGTGAAAGAGGGGATTGTTTTAGGACACAAGATATCCAATAAGGGATTAGAAGTTGATCGAGCTAAAATTGATGTGATTGCTAAGCTTCCCCCACCCACCTCGGTTAAAGGTGTGAGGAGTTTCTTAGGTCATGCGGGATTTTATAGGCGCTTTATACAAGATTTTTCTAAGATAGCTAGACCGATGACTCACCTCTTGGAGAAAGAGGCTCCTTTCATTTTTAACCAAGACTGTTTAGACTCTTTTGAGACTCTTAAGGAAAAATTGACTAAGGCTCCCGTTTTGGTTTCTCCAAATTGGGAATTACCTTTTGAGCTTATGTGTGACGCTAGTGATTATGCGGTGGGGGCCGTCTTAGGACAAAGAGTTAATAAGCATTTTCAACCTATACACTATGTGAGTAAAACCATGACCGGTGCACAACTTCATTACACTACCACGGAAAAAGAGTTGCTTGCTATAGTATATGCTTTTGAGAAGTTTAGATCATATCTTGTGCTTTCCAAAACCATAGTGTATACGGATCATTCCGCTCTCAAGTATCTTATGACAAAACAAGATGCTAAGCCTAGGCTTTTGAGATGGGTTTTGTTGCTTCAAGAGTTTAAGATAGAGATTCGTGATAAGAAAAGGGCCGAGAATTTAGCGGCGGATCATTTGAGTAGACTTGAGCGTCCTTTTCAAGGAGATTTCCCACACCAATAAATCAATGAATCCTTTCCATTAGAAGAGCTCATGTCTATCTCTTCCCAAGAGGATGCCACACCTTGGTTTGCGGATATCGCAAACTATCTTGTGGGCAATGTGCTTATTGAGGGTCTTACTTATCAACAAAAGAAAAAGTTTCTTAAGGAAGTTAAGTATTACTTTTGGGATGATCCATATCTTTTTAGGCAATGTACGGACCAAATCATTAGACGGTGTGTAGATGGGCCCGAGGCATTTAAGATCTTAGAGGCGTGTCATAAAGGACCTACGGGTGGACATTTTGGGCCTAACTACACTGCCAAGAAAGTCTTTGATTCGGGTTACTATTGGCCTTCCATTTACAAAGATGCCCATGAAATGGTGAAATTTTGTGATGTTTGTCAAAGACAAGGAAAAATTACACAACGTGATGAGATGCCACAAAATTTTATCCAAGAGTGTGAGATATTTGATGTATGGGGCATCGATTTCATGGGACCTTTTCCATCCTCTAAGGGAAACAAGTATATACTTGTGGCGGTGGATTATTTGTCCAAATGGGTGGAGGCTAAAGCCTTACCTACCAATGATGCTAGAGTGGTTGTAAAGTTTTTGAAACAATTGTTTGCTAGATTTGGTGTACCTCGGGCCATCATAAGTGATCGTGGTACGCACTTTTGTAATGATCAATTCACAAGAGTTAGGAAGAAATATGGAGTGAATCATAGACTTTCTACCGCGTATCACCCTCAAACAAATGGTCAAACCAAGGTCACAAATCGTGGTTTAAAGAGAATTTTAGAGAGAACGGTGGGAGAGCATCGAGCTTCTTGGTCGGATAAGCTTGATGATGCTTTGTGGGCGTTTAGGACGGCTTTTAAAACACCAATTGGTTGTACGCCTTATAGGCTTGTCTATGGAAAAGCGTGCCACCTCCCATTTGAGTTAGAACATAAGGCATCTTGGGCTCTCAAGTGGGCTAACTTTGATTTAAATCAAGCCGGTTCACATAGGAAAGATCAACTCAATGAGATGGATGAGTTGAGAGCAAATGCCTATGAGAATTCTTTGCTTTACAAGGAAAAGACTAAGAAATTGCATGATGCTAAGATCAATAATCGTGAGTTCAAAGTTGGAGAGCCGGTTCTCCTCTTTAACTCAAGATTGAAGCTTTTTGCGGGCAAGCTTAAGTCAAGATGGTCCGGTCCATTCACTATTGCTCAAGTGTTTCCATATGGAACTCTTGAGTTGTCCCAACCCGATGGTCCAAATTTTAAAGTGAATGGTCACCGTGTTAAACATTACTTTGGGGAGGACATTTCCGTTGAAATGGTCCAAGAGGTCCCCATTTTCCCCATGAATTAATTCATTGAGGGACGAGTCGAGCTAGAGACTCATTAACTCAAGCATCGTATAACTAGGTTTAGAGTGTTGTAGGTTAGAAATAAAGGTATAGACTTGGAGATAAGTGTAGGGGAGACCTTCTTTTGTCTTCATGATTGTTTGTAGGGTTGCTCACTCATCTCATGCTTTGGAGCTTATGGAGGAGGCCCTTGTATCCGGTTCACTTCGTTACTATAGTGGTTTTTCATTGACACCTTGTGCTTAAACATGATCTCACTAATAGTTGTCCTTTCCTTAACTTGGGTTAAGCAAAGTCTATTCATTGTCATAAGTGTAGGGGAAGTTTTTATACTTCCATGCTCTTAAACATTAAGGACAATGTTTAGCTTAAGTGTAGGGGGGTCTTCTATCGAAGTGACCTTACCTAGAACTTGTCATTGTCTTGCATGATAACATGGAAAATTGAATTTTCAACATTTTTCAAATTTTTGCTCTACTTTGGCCAACAAAAATATGCATTCATAATTTTTGCATCTATTGTTTTTCATTTGCATAACACATTTGCATTGTATATATTTCTTCTTTATGTTTCATCAAAAATATATAAAAAGGAAAAAATATAATAAAACATGGTTTTAGCGAGTTTAGACTTCTTTGACATATTAGGCCCGCCATGGATATTTTGACTCAACCCGAGTTTGCTTATCTTAGCACTCTCTAGCTAGTATCCTTAACCATGTAGTCCTTCATTGGTCTATTAGGCTAAGCATCCACCAATTTCATTATTTGAAATTTTAAATTTGTGGAGAATGGGAAATGATAGATTTGAAGCAAGTATAAAAGGGCTAGATAGACTTCATGGCAATTACTTGTGGCTAAACCCTTCTCTTCTTTGCCTCTATTTTCTTCGCATGAATATAATTGTTAATAAATAATCAAGTACGGTTTTAATTGGTTTGTAATCTCTTATGCATTTTTGGCTAATCATTTATGGTTGATATGAGTACGTCTTAAGATTCTAAGTTAGCACGTTTTATGTGTACTAGACTTATGTCATGCTCCATACTTAGCGGGTGTTTTTCCTTTTCTTCTTTTCAAATTTCTTTGTGAGGAATAAAGAAAAATAAGAGCGGCTTATGAAAAAAAAAATGAGTGGCTAGAAAAAAAAAAGAAAAAAGAAAAAAAAAGAAAAAGAAAAATAATGCAAGACTCCCAAGAGGGGCAGTGTGGTGTTAATTATAGTGACTATTGGGTTCCAATATTACCTTGACGGGTTGCGGGGATTCAATAGATTGCTCCAATCCAATATTGCCTTGACGGGTTGCGGGGTTGAAGATCCAAAGTCTCAAAAAGATGGCGGATGTAAATTATTGTGTGAGTTTTATTTTTCTTTCCTTAGCGAGTGTGTAGCTACTTATGAAAGCATGACATGAGGATTTTACACATAAGGCGAATGACTTATTACTCTTAAAACGGACTTATATCAATTGTGAGCGGTTTTTCAAGTAATGGATGAGAAGATTACTTAGAATTAAAACCGTGCTTCTTTATTTTTGGATTTTACACTTCTTATACTTCCCACTTGAATAATGACAAATTTGCCCACAAGCAATTTGCTCAAATAATAACCGGTTCCACATTTAATTGTCATGAATAAGTTGATGCACTTTTTACTTGTGAATGCAATGATCCCATTTTTAAGCTTGGTATGGGGAAAGTGAAACTTGAGGGTGATAAATGTCCATGGTACCCAAGCCCTAATCTAAGCCATTGAATTCTTTATGAGTTATTTCCATCAAAACCATTTAAAGAAAAATCAAAAAGAAAGAGATAGAATTGTATTTTGTTCATTGCATTATTAAAAGTCAAAATCATGCATCATTTAGTTTAGAGTAGTGTAGATGCATCTCATATGGCCAAGGTGGATTAATTATGAGGGAAATGTAAATTTGAGCTTTAATATATAATATTGCATGAGGACATGACAATGTTCAAGTGTAGGGTATTTTGATATGAGCTTAAACTCATATCCTTTTAACAACAAATAACCCTAAAACATGAAGCAAAATACCAATTTATCTTGCAAAAACAGTGTTATGTGGTATGTTTGTGTTTGTGTACACTTGTGTAGGTAAAAGGATACATTTTCAAGCAAACAAAGAAAAATCAAGCTCAAATGGATGAAAAAGACAAAGAAGGATCAAAAGTGACAAGACTTTGAAGTACAAGGACCTATCTTGACAAACTGCCAAAGTTGAGGGACTAAAGTGAAAATATTGTAAAAAGCCAAGATCAAAGTCAAAATTGGTCAACTATCAAGTCAACAAAGTCAATGGGTCAATCCTGCTCAAAGATGAAGTTTGGAGGACTTAAAGTGCCAAAGAAATGAAGTTGCTAGCTTGAAAATACAATCTGCCAAGTATAAGGACTAATTCTGCCAACATTTGAAAGTTATTCAAGGTTTAATCCATGTGTACAAGAATTGGCCAATGAGAAGAGAGAAAAGAAATCACATGGATCACCAACTCAGCCTCAATTAATTCCCACTCAGCCGCCACATTAAATAAAGAAAATCTCAACAGTATGATCCGTGTGATACTTTTTTAGCCAATCACATGTTGACACGTGGCATCTTCTTCATCAAAAATATTTGCCAGGATCGCGTTTGAGCTACAATCCATTTCATGAAAAGATGTCAACACCAAAATTGATCATTTTGAAGAGACGAACACAATGGTACAAGTCAATTAACATGAAATCAACTATTGAAGAAAGGCCTAATTTGTGTTCATACTTGGAAGAAGGAATTTGCAGAATTGTCCACGTGGAGAGCTGGGATTGGTCCCAACACGTCACTAACCCCAACAAACTCCTCCTTCATGCCTATAAATAGATGGATAGGACTTCATTTGTAACAGTTAGCAATTTGTAGAAAAACACATAGTTCTTTAATTCTTTTCCCTTTCCTCTATTTTTACCCTAGCTACTCAAGAGTCTGACAAACTCTTGAGTTAGTTAGTTAGTTACCTACCTTCTAACAACTTTGTAACCGTTTTCCATTAATAAAATTTGAATTCATCCTTTCCCGCCAAAACTGTTCTTCATATTACTGCTCATTTCCTGCTGCTATTGGATACTTGTGTTGCTGTTTTGTGTTTGTTATGATCATAGATTGATCATAACTTACCTTGAAGAAGTTTGGGAGCAATTTGTTGTGATTCCAGTTCAGAACTAGTTCCATTGAAGTTTTCAAGCTTTTTGATGATGTCTGTTGATTGTTAGCTGTTCTTGTTGATTGATTAGCTGAACTAGTGATAAGGTGGTGGTTATCACTAGGCTAAGAGAGCACGACGCTCCTCTTCTTCCCAATGGATTACTTCAAATGGTTTTAAAGCTCTCATTTTTGTTCCATTGAATTTGTCAAATGCATGCTTCCTTTAATAGTGTAATCTGGATGTTTTCATGATAAAAGTTGTTTAGATTTGCTAATTGCTTGATCTTTGGTTGCTTGTAGCTAAAATCTGTTTACTTGTTCTTAGTTTTGGATTAAGTTGAGTCTTAGCTTATTTTCAGTAGAAATTTGGTACTTGCATCTTGTATGGTCATAGCTGTTCTTAATGCTTACTTTCAGTCTTAAATCATAGCATTTGGAGTATAAAATTTGGTATTCAAAAGCATTTGATTCAGCTTAAATCAGTTCTTAAAAAGTCTTTGCAAAAAGTTTGTAAAATCAAATAAAGGAGTGTTTGGGATTAGCTTAAAAAGAATTTTCAAGAATTGAGTTTTGGCTTGTTAAAGTTCATTTGCAGTTAAAAGGTGGTTTTAAAGTGTTTCAAGTCATTTACAAGTCATTTAGTAAGTCAAACAGGCAAATGGCATTAAAAAGGTTTGGGTCATCTTTATGCAGAATTGCTCATTAGAACTTGTCATTTTAAATTGGCTAGTACTCACTCATTACTGGATGAAATTGTACCAAATTTGTTTTCAGTTGTAGCTTATATCATATAGACTTAGATTCCAAGAGCATTCTCTACAGTTTACAATAAGCAGTTAGGAATAAGCATAAATCAGTTAAGCATAGTTGAAGCAAGTTTCTGTAACTTGAAACTGAAAATTTGAATCTCTTAATCCTCTTCATAAACATGGCCATTTTTCTTCACAAATCCACTTAAAACATGGAGTTACTTGATTTTTGAAAGTTTCAGCTTATTGAAAAATAAGTTGGTCAACGCTTGGTCAACATAAGCCCATTTTCAGCTTAATTCAAATTCCCAGCTTATTACTTGATGAAAAATGTTCTAGTTTGATTTCCCGTTCATTAATTGAGTTGCTTAATCAGTTTCAATCAGAAAATCAAGTTGTGATTGTCTAGTTTTTGCTGTAGCTTATTTTGGGCTTATTGATAAGTTCTCATTTGCTTATTTTGCAACTTCAGCTAAAATCCTTTTACACACGTAGCTTATTTGGGATTTAAAACGTTTTGCAACTTGTTTCATTGAATTTGGTTAAGTAATAAGCTCAAACGAGCTTATTTTCATCCTAATCCCGTTTTTGGCTTAAAAAGTTCTTGAAATTGCAAACTGGTCCCTATTGTTTTAAACAGATTCTAAACTTGGCTAAACTTCAAAGTTTTTAGGGTTTGCAATTTTTAAGCCCTTGTAGTTTTGAAAGTTGTTAATTTCAGTTAGCAAGTTGTTAAGTTTGTTACATTTTGGTTAGTTAGTTATAAGTTTTGCATTTTTGAATCTTATAGTTAACTATTTTACACTTTTAGTCCCTAGAATTGTTAGAATTTACATTTCAAGCATTTATCTTTCCTAGAATTTACATTTTCAGTCCTTTAAGTTTCATATTTTACATTTTGAATTTTACTTGAATAAAAATTTGGTATTTGCAAATTGTTTTACATATAAGTAGGTAATATTTTTCCGTTTTGCAAGGTTTTGTTGAATTAGCAAATAGAATATCCAAACAAGTTTAACAACCAAAAACAGTTAAAAACCCGATATTGGTTGGACTTTCCATTAGCAAGAACTGAGAAAAAACGAACTACATTATACTCAATTTCAGAAGATTATTTGTCAGATTTTACCCCCATTAAAGATGGTGACAAAGTGTACTTTGGAGGAGGATATGGAACTATATCAGGCAAAGGCACTCTTATCACCAACAACTTACGTTTTGAAAACGTTTTCTGGTAAAGGAACTTAATTATAACTTGTTTAGTGTGTCACAAGTTTGAGACAACAAAAATAAAGTTCTTTTCATTGATACTGAATGCTTGGTGTTGAGTAAAGATTTTAAGATGCCTGATGAGAAGTTTATTGAATATAGAACACCTAGGCATAAGTACATTTATAATGTTAATCTCAAAGGGATTAAAATGAACAAAAATATGTCATGTCTTTATGCTAAAGCATCAGTTGATGAAAGTAATTTATGGCACAGAAGGTTAAGGCACATAAATTTTAAGAATATTAATAGACTTGTAAGACATGATCTAGTTGATGGTTTTCCCTCAAAAGCTTTCTACAATGATCATTCTTGTGTTGCATGCCTTAAAGGCAAACAGCATAAGGTCTCCTTTAAGTCTAAAAATGTGCATTACAGTTCTAAACCACTTCACTTGCTTTATATGGACTTATTTGGCCCAACTAATATAGAAAGTATTAATGGTAAACCTTACTGTTTTGTTATAATTGATTATTTTTCTAGGTTTACTTGGACCTTCTTTTTGGCCTTAAAAAGTGATACTACCAAAATTTTGATTAACTTTATTACCCAAATTGAGAAGAAAACAGGTAATGAGGTTAAAATTATTAGAAGTGATAATGGTGGTGAGTTTAGAAATACACTGTTGGATACCTTTTGTGTTGATAAAGGGATTTCTAGAGAGTTTAGCATAGCTAGAACTCCACAGTAGAATGGTGTGGCTGAAAGAAAGAATAGAACACTCATAGAAGAAGCTAGGACAATGTTGGCCGATGCTAAGTTTCCCATTGCTTTTTGGGCTGAGGCTGTGAACACAGCCTGCTATGTTCAAAATAGAGCCTTGGTCAACAAGATCCACAATAAGATACCTTATGAGCATTTTGGAATAGGAAGCCTAATATAGGATTTCTTAAACCTTTTGGATGTCATGTAGTGATCCTTGATACTAGGGATGCCCTAGGTAAGTTTAATGCAAAAGGTGAAGAAAGATACTTTGTGGGTTATTCTATGAATAGCAGAGGGTATAGGGTTTACAATTGTGACAACCGTGGTTTTGGGTTTGTCACTTGGTCTTACTTTTAGGTTATTTTATGTGTGCTTACTTGAATTGTGTGTTTACGTGTTTATTTTGTGTGAACGAGGTTGGTGTGGTTATCGTTTATGAGTATAGAGTACTCATAAGTCAATCGAGGAACGGTTATTTCATGTTCATGAGCTCACAATTGGTGACTGTGAAATGAAAATAGTGATATTGTGGTGTTTACGTATACGTATAAGTATTATAGTAATAGTACTTTTTTAGGATTTTCGGTTTAGCATTTAGAGGTCTCGGGTGAGGTAATTATCCATATGAATATTTTTCGGGATGGTTTTAAGTCATTTAGGACTTAGTTATAAAGTTTATTTCAAAATTTGAGATTTCTTTTAAAAGTGTATATTTTACGTCTTTTACGGTAAAACGCGTAAATTTAACTAGTTTTACGGTTTTGAGGTTTTGGGAGCTTTAGGAGCTGAAATTAATTAAGGTAATATTATTAATACATATATTAATAATAAAAAGAAATAAAAAACGAATTTTGAGGGGTAGGGTCGGTAAAAAAAGAAAGAAAAAAAGGAAAATAGGGAAAAAGGATTTATGGTAACTAGTGTTTGGGTTGGGCTAGGACTTTTGGCTATATAAGGAACACATAAACCAAACCAAACGTATTATTCTTCCTGGAAACATTAAGTCGACGGCCAAGAGAGAATTTTTAGGTTTTCTATAGTTTTTTTTCATCTTCCATTTAATTAAAGGTAAAAACCTTCATTAACCTTTTTGATTTAATTGTTTGTGTTTAATTAATCATTCTTATGATGGATTAGGGTTAGGGTTTTTATAAAATCAGTAAAATAATGATGTGATAATCATAATATGATGATCATATAATCTAGGGCTTGTATTAGATGGGGTTATTGGTAATTAATTTGTTCAATTTGTTTAAACCCGTTTTTAAAAACTGGGCAGATTTTTGAGTCAATTGTTTTGAATCTATCGGGAGTTCTATAAACTCTTATTTTATGATCCAAGTACCCTTGGAAAGGTATTTGAAGTGGCTTTCCAATGCAAGAAACGTAAACTAAATTGTAGGTCGGGAAGTAGGTCAAAAACAGGTTACAACAGACGGAGGTCAAAACAGTTTTGAATTCAGCCTGTTTTCTTTTTAAGTTTTAGGTTGTTTGGGGTACTTAGGGTTGCATTGGGATCTTCTCACGAACGTGAGAGATGGTTTATATATTTTATTAAGTATCTGCACTTGGGCTAAGGTTGTGGTTTAGGGTAAGACCCCTTAATGGTAACAAACCTTTAGTACGTTTAAAATCAGGAAATCTGGAATGACAAAAGTAGATATATGTATATCGGGGCCTTAACAGTAGCTTTAAGGTTAGGGAAAGTGGCAGGTTTTAGCTAACATGTTTAAAAGTATGAATATTCCTTTTACAGAAACCATGGGTATGTTTAGATGGACGTTTGACTTAAAGTTTTGAGACCTAAAACTGGGACTGTTTTGTGTAAAATTATGAACGGGATAGCTATTGAACTTAACCAAGTTAGGGACTTGTTAAGGAAGGGTAATGGGGTGATTATATCTTATCAATATGGTAATGTTATGGGATAGACTAGATGTCCATCATAGGTTGATGAGCCATCTTAGTGATTGGTTCGTGTATTGATTTCGTGTTCTTGGTTTGTTAGCTTGTTGCTAGTGCGAGGACTTGTGAAGAAGCTATCAGGTGAGTTTCATAGTCCCATGTTTACTATTGTTTTTTACTTTCGGATGGGATGGAAGAGACACTGTGTTGAATTATTTTCTAAATTAATGATGTGAATGTTTTAAGGTTTGAGATGGACTTGTGTGTACATTTATGCGATTAACTGCTATGTGATTTTTGTTTGTGTGTGATCTAGATTGGAAAGGTACATAGGTGTATGGGCGCCTATGGGACCTATGGGTTAATGATAAGGCGTGATGCCTTGGAAATTGTGATTGTTGGTAAGGCGTGATGCCTTGGAATTGTAATGATTGATTGAACTTGAATGCTAGTTGTTAGTACATGATTGTAGTGCATTGTCCATATGTGTATTGGTTTATGGTATTCACAGCTTATGACTTGTCTTGTGTTGGAGTCTAAACCTATGACTCTCACCAACTTTATGTTGACGTGTTTTAGTGTCTCTTTCAGGTGATACTATGGTTATGCATGAGAACATAAGTGGCTAGGATTGGAGAAGCTTAGGAATGCATATAGAAGGAGAATCCCCGTTTCCTTCTTAGTTTTTATTTGTTCATTTAATAAGTGATACTGGGGCACACATGTGTTTGTTTTGATTATGTTACTTGTTTGTCTTGGGTAAGAGGTAGGACTGTTACCTACTTACCTAGACTCCTGCATTGTTGAGATATTGTCATGACATTTGTGTCACCATTTTATGACATTTCTTATATCATTTAGTTATCTCTATAGACACGCTATTGTTGTGATGATATCCATACGTCGTGCCCCATATTCCGCCATGGTGGGGTGTGATAGAATGGTATCATAGACAATGGTTATAGAGAATTAGGTTGCCTAGTCGTGTAGCCTATTCTATAGCTTAAGGGTCCCTGCATATAGGCGTCATAGGAGTATGTGTGCATTTTATAGTAATTGATGTGTTTGAATATTATTTTCGTAGAATTGTTAGCTTATGAACTACTATGGTTCATACTTAACTACATGTTATTTTCTTTACGAGTTTTGATTAGTGCGGGTGGAACCATGGTCGTATACGCTAGTCATTGTTGGATTTCGCTTAATTATGTTTTCATGTTCTTTATACATTTTGAATTTTGTCTACGCTGGTTCAGCTGGACTACGAGTTTATGTGTTTCGTGCATTGGCTATGTTATTTTAATACATGGGGTTTTGGATCTTATCTTGTGTGGTTATGTGCTTGTGAGTTGTTGGATTATGTGTTATGTGTATTATTAATTTCTTATAAGTGTCATCATAGGAGGGAGTACATTGGTGAAAGGGAACATGTATAATTATGGAGGCCTACATAATTATATATGTGCCACAACACCACTGGACTTTCAAGTATGATTGCATGAAAGAGAGTTAATAAATGCTTGTATAGTAAATGTTGGATGGATTTGAGTGTATGTACGCTTATGCCTATGTATGTAAAATTATTTTCTACTTACCGGTTGTATTCTTGGGATAATTGCTAGCTCGTTTCTCTTTGAGATGTTCAAATTCTGTAGTAGCGCATTTCTCGGGTCCTCATTTCACGTGTTTGTTTGTACGGTACTTTTGGCGTGAAGGATTTTGAGATGGTGGAGATTTCTTTTTGGGGTAACGATGTCTTTTGTTTCGAGTTATACATGGTAAAAAAAATAGAACTTGCAAATTGAAAAAAAATAGTTGTTGGTAGTCGGTGAAATAAGGAAGTGTCGGGATCATGTTTCAAATAAGGTGGAATATAAATTCTTTAACATATAAGCATGACTCGGTTATTTTAAAATATTTTGGTTTTGATCACCTAAAGTTATTGTTCTTAAGTTAAAAATTTTGTTCTTATTTAGTGAAATATGTTAAAATCATGTAATTAATAGAGTTTTAATTTTTTGGAATTAAAATAAATTAGGTTCTAGTTTTGGTAATTAATGGGGGGTTTTAGGGTTTAAAAATAATTTTTGTTTGGTATAAATCGGAGTAGGCAGAAACTGTCGCTAAACTGTCAAAATATGTCGCTAACTGTCAGAAACTGTCGCTAATGCCTAGGCAGATTTTCAGAAAAATAGTTTTGGTCATAACGTATTCGTTTTTAAAGGTTTTTGGGTGATTCAAAAGCCTAAATTTATGTACTCGGAACATACTTTTCAAATATTCAGAAAGTTTCGTAATTGGAAGTCAGTAGCTTGGTTGAGCTAATTGTACAAGTGTCGAGTCCAAGATTAATTTTCAAACGATATCGTTTAAACTTGTGTCTTGGATATTTTGGGGGTAATGAACACTTGGAGGGTTAACATAGAGATGATTTGGGATGGAATTTGAGATTTATTTAGACCTTAGAGCACGTGGTTATATTGTGATGAGTTTTGATTTATGGTATTTATGAGTAAGACTGAAATCGGGGTGACAATTTTTAAACCCATCGAGTTATGTGATGACTCCTAACTTGGTTTCAAGACAGTTCTTGTTTGATGAGTTGCGAGATTTAGTTAGGTTGGTTACATAACTTTATGGTTTTGATAAGTTTCCTCGCGGACGGTTAAGGCTCATGTGTTGTTGGTTGAGATTATTTTCGTGTAAACTGAGTTCACGTTTGAACGTGAAGGTTTTATCAGGGATATGCATCCTCGTTTGTTTGCTGAGAATAAGTTTGAGTTTGGGAGTGAATCTCGGGGCGAGATTTCTATTAGGAGGGAGTGATGTGACAACCGTGGTTTTGGGTTTGTCACTTGGTCTTACTTTTAGGTTATTTTATGTGTGCTTCCTTGAATTGTGTGTTTACGTGTTTATTTTGTGTGAACGAGGTTCGTGTGGTTATCGTTTATGAGTATAGAGTACTCATAAGTAAATCTAGGAACGGTTATTTCATGTTCATGAGCTCACAAGTGGTGACTGTGAAATGAAAATGGTGATATTGTGGTGTTTACGTATACGTATAAGTATTATAGTAATAGTATTTTTTTTAGGATTTTCGGTTTAGCATTTAGAGGTCTCGGGTGAGGTAATTATCCATATGAATATTTTTTGGGATGGTTTTAAGTCATTTAGGACTTAGTTATAAAGTTTATTTCAAAATTTGAGAATTTTTTTAAAAGTGTATATTTTACGTCTTTTACGGTAAAACGCGTAAATTTGACTAGTTTTACGGTTTTGAGGATTTGGGAGCTTTAGGAGCTGAAATAAATTAAGGTAAATTAATGTAATATTATTAATACATATATTAATAATAAAAAGAAATAAAAAACGAATTTTGAGGGGTAGGGTCGGTAAAAAAAAGAAAGAAAAAAAGGAAAATAGGGAAAAAAAGGATTTATGGTAACTAGTGTTTGGGTTGGGCTAGGACTTTTGGCTATATAAGGAACACATACACCAAACCAAACGTATTATTCTTCCTGGAAACATTAATTCGACGGCCAAGAGAGAATTTTTAGGTTTTCTATAGTTTTTTTTTCATCTTCCATTTAATTAAAGGTAAAAACCTTCATTAACCTTTTTGATTTAATTGTTTGTGTTTAATTAATCATTCTTATGATGGATTAGGGTTAGGGTTTTTATAAAATCAGTAAAATAATGATGTGATAATCATAATATGATGATCATATAATCTAGGGCTTGTCTTAGATGGGGTTATGGGTAATTAATTTGTTCAATTTGTTTAAACCCGTTTTTAAAAACTGGGCAGATTTTTGAGTCAATTGTTTTGAATCTATCGGGAGTTCTATAAACTCTTATTTTACGATCCAAGTACTCCTGGAAAGGTATTTGAAGTGGATTTCCAATTCAAGAAACGAGAACTAAATTGGAGGTTGGGAAGTGGGTCAAAAAGAGGTTACAACAGACGGAGGTCAAAACAGTTTTGAATTCAGTCTGTTTTCTTTTTAAGTTTTGGGTTGTTTGGGGTACTTAGGGTTGCATTGGGATCTTCTCACGAACGTGAGAGATGGTTTATATATTGTAGTAAGTATTTGCACTTGGGCTAAGGTTGTGGTTTAGGGTAAGACCCCTTAATGGTAACAAACTTTTAGTACGTTTAAAATCAGGAAATCTGGAATGACAAAAGTAGATATATGTATATCGGGGCCTTAACAGTAGCTTTAAGGTTAGGGCAAGTGTCAGGTTTTAGCTAACATGTTTAAAAGTATGAATATTCCTTTTACAGAAACCATGGGTATATTTAAGTGGACGTTTGACTTAAAGTTTTGAGACCTAAAACTGGGATTGTTTTGTGTAAAATTATGAACGGGATAGCTATTGAACTTAACCAAGTTAGGGACTTGTTAAGGAAGGGTAATGGGGTGATTATAGCTTATCAGTATGGTAATGTTATGGGATAGACTAGATGTCCATCATAGGTTGATGAGCCATCTTAGTGATTGGTTCGTGTATTGATTTCGTGTTCTTGGTTTGTTAGCTTGTTGCTAGTGCGAGGACTTGTGAAGAAGCTATCAGGTGAGTTTCATAGTCCCATGTTTACTATTGTTTTTGACTTCCGGATGGGATGGAAGAGACACTGTGTTGAATTATTTTCTAAATTAATGTTGTGAATGTTTTAAGGTTTGAG
Source organism: Glebionis coronaria (assembly GCA_025667525.1). Lineage (NCBI taxonomy): Eukaryota > Viridiplantae > Streptophyta > Magnoliopsida > Asterales > Asteraceae > Glebionis > Glebionis coronaria. The sequence continues at coordinate 507,980,009 of CM046875.1, forward strand.
ATGGACTTGTGTGTACATTTATGTGATTAACTACTATGTGATTTTTGTTTGTGTGTGATCTGGATTGGAAAGGTACATAGGTGTATGGGCGCCTATGGGACCTATGGTTAATGATAAGGCGTGATGCCTTGGAAATTGTGATTGTTGGTAAGGCGTGATGCCTTGGAATTGTAATGATTGATTGAACTTGAATGCTAGTTGTTAGTACATGATTGTAGCGCATTGTCCATATGTTTATTGGTTTATGGTATTCACAGCTTATGACTTGTCTTGTGTTGGAGTCTAAACCTATGACTCTCACCAACTTTATGTTGACGTGTTTTAGTGTCTCTTTCAGGTGATACTATGGTTATGCATGAGAAAATAAGTGGCTAGGATTGGAGAAGCTTAGGAATGCATATAAAAGGAGAATCCCCGTTTCCTTCTTAGTTTTTATTTGTTCATTTAATAAGTGATACTGTGGCACACATGTGTTTGTTTTGATTATGTTACTTGTTTGTCTTGGGTAAGAGGTAGGACTGTTACCTACTTACCTAGACTCCTACATTGTTGAGATATTGTCATGACATTTGTGTCACCATTTTATGACATTTCTTATATCCTTTAGTTATCTCTATAGACACGCTATTGTTGTGATGATATCCATACGTCGTGCCCCATATTCCGCCATGGTGGGGTGTGACAACAATAAAAAGGAAAAATGCATCCTTGAAAAGGTGCATGTTAAGTTTTTAGAAAGTAAGCCCAGTGATCCTGAGAATGGACCAGATTGTTTATTTGATTTAGAACCATTATCTAGGACATTAAATTATATGCCTGTTACTAATCCAGACATTGTGAAGAAGGATTCGAATTTCCTGGAAGATCCTACTGTTGAGATTTCAGGTACACAGGTTGCTAAAGAAGAAGGATCACATGTAGTTGAGTCAAACCCCATACTTGATTATGTTACCATTCCTATATGGACTGATGGGTTTATGCAAGCCTCTGCTGCTGCTAAAAAGGAGGAAGAAAGGCCACAAGAAAAACCAGTTGATGAAACCATGCATGCATCTTCAAGTGCTGACAAAGCCAATTCAAATGCTGACAGGTTGAATTCAGACGCTGACACAGACGCTGACAATCTGTTTGGAAATTTATTCTCTTCTTATAACAGACACACTATTGAACATGGTGAACCTTCCATACTCAATCAAGAGGTTCGTTCAAGTGAGTATGGGAGTGGTAATGAAGATGATATTGGCAACATGGTATCTGATATAGAAGATAATACACTATTTTGGGGAGGAATACTTACAAAGGTGGCCAAAGATCATCCTCCTTCCCAAATAATTGGTGATGTTCAGACTCCTGTTCAAACAAGGAGGTCTCATCAGACTCAAGGCGGTTTCATTGCCAATATTCATAAGAAGGAAGATCCCCTCTTGTGCAGGCATGTTTGTTTGCTTGTTTTCTGTCACAAAAGGAAACCAAGAAGATTTTTGATGCTCTTAAAGAACCAAGCTAGGTGGAAGCAATGCAGGATGAGCTTCACCAGTTTTCCATTCAAGATGTATGGGAGCTAGTGGATTGTCCAAAGTATGTTAGACCTATTGTGACACGTTGGGTTCTCAGAAACAAAAAGGATGAAAGAGGAATTGTGGTCAGAAACAAGGCATGTTTAGTTGCTCAAGGCTATACACAAGAAGAAGGAATAGACGATGAAGAGATCTTTGCACCTGTTGCAAGGATTGAAGCAATAAGGATTTTCCTAGCCTATGCTTCCTGCATGGGTTTTACGGTTTATTAGATGGATGTGAAAAGTGCTTTCTTATATGGCACAATTAAGGACGAGGTTTATGTGATAAAACCTCCTGGTTTTGAAGATTTAGAGCATCCAAATAAGGTGTATAGAGTCAAGAAAGCAATGTATGGACTTCATCAAGCCCCAAGAGGATGGTATGGTACATTGTCCACCTACCTGGTAGAAAATGGGTTTAAGAGGGGCACCATAGACCAGACATTATTTACCAAGAAGACTGGCAAGGATTTTCTTCTTGTTCGGGTCTAGGTGGATGATATTATCTTTGGTTTATCAAAGTCAAAAATGAGTGAAGACTTTTCCAAGCTCATGACAGACAAATTCAAGATGAGTGCAATGGGAGAGATGAACTTCTTTCTAGATTTACAAGTACAACAGAAAGAAGATGGTATCTTTATCTCTCAAGACAAGTATGTAGCTGAGATCTTGAAGAAGTTTGGTTTTTCTCCACATGAAAAACAGGCTAGCACACCCATGGATAGGGAACACCCTTGGGGAAAGACTAGAGATGGATAAGATGTGGATGTCAGACATTATAGATCAATGGTTGGTTCATTGATGTATCTTACAGCTTCTAGACCTGACATCATGTTTGATGTGTGTGCATGTGCACGCTATCAAGTGACTCCTAAAGAATGTTATCTTCATGCCGTCAAAAGTATTTTTAGATACCTTAGGTGCTATCCCACCTTGGGATTATGGTATCCTAAAGATTCTCCATTAGAGCTTATTGGCTATTCAGACAGTGACTATGGAGGTGATAAGTTTGATAGAAAATCCACAACTGGAGGATGCCAATTTCTTGGGAGCAGATTGATATCTTGGCAATACAAGAAACAAACAGTGGTGGCCAACTCTATAACTGAAGCAGAATATGTTGTTGCAGCTGCTTGTTGTGGACAAGTTCTATGGATACAAAACCAGTTGTTTGATTATGGGTATAATTTTATGCATACTAAGATATTTGTAGATAATAATAGTACATTATGCATTATTAAGAATCCTGTACATCATTCTAAAACAAAACACATAGAAATTAGGCATCATGTTATAAGAGATTGTTTTGAAAAAGGTTTTATACATCCAGATAGGGTGGACTTAGAGGACAATGTGGCTAATCTTTTAACTAAACCTTTTGATGTTGGGAGGTTCCAGTACTTGGTAGCAAGTATTAGAATGATCAATCTCACCTAAATGTGTTTTTGAAATCATTGTATCATTTGTACAGGATGTGTACTGTTATTAGTCCGTGTACAAGATTAGGTCACTTTATTTCTCTAACGCTATCATGTAGAATCTTGATAACCTATGAAACTATGAAGTGGGTTGATGTTTTCTAGAGAGAGAAACTAGAGAGAGAAAGTGAGAGAAACTATGTGTCTTTTTATTCAAGTGAAAACAAGAAATGAACAACAACCAACCCCTTTCCAAGGAGGAAAGGGGTATTTATACTTCCAAGCCTTATTTGGACTTGGGCCGGCCCATGACAAGCCCATGGGGCGGTTTCTTACTTAACTTAATAAGTAACACTAACTACGAGCTATTACAACATAAATAATATTGTGGAGTGACCGATACTTCTAATATACGTTAAAACGTATTTCTAACAATCTCCCCCTAAGGGAGGTCACTCCACGTTACAAAGTTCTAAACCTAGCATACTATACTAAGTCTTCGTTCTTCAGCTCGTAATCTTTTCTTCTTTCTTTTTGTTGTGAATATTTTGATTTGATCTTTTAGGCTTTGACTTGAGAGCATTGTTCTTTTGGCCTTTCACGTGCGATCTTTGCCTTCTTGTGAAACTTGCCTCCTAGTGACTTCATGTTCCACACACTTATGTCTTTTTGTTGAATTCTCGAAAGCTTCAGAGTTTGGTACAGCGGAAGACTTCATTTTGCACTTTCTTGAATTTTGCTGAACTTTGATGCAGAAAAACATAAGCATGTGGGAACGACTTCTACAGGTACACCGCAACACCACCGTCTTCAACTGGTACACAGCAACGCCACCGTCTTCAACAGGTACACAGCAACGCCACCGTCTTTAACAGGTACACAGCAACGACACAAATAAAATGGCTTTGACATTTTATTCTAATTCGGTAGCATTTTACCTCCGGCCGGTGAAGACCGTTGGACGATATTAGATATCGTACCCGTGACGGATAGTTTCAATTAAGTAACTTCCTGACAGGATTTCGCGGGTAAACCCGTTCTCTTTATTCGACCGTCCAAAGCTGACTGCGAACATAAAGAGTGAATCACTTGGATAAATTATCCTTGTGATTTGAAGCCGTCAATTCATGAAACCTGGAACAAGTGAATTTCAATTAAGATTTTCACCATCGTTGCTTTCCAGTTATCACGAGCTCATATCATAAAGAATCTTGCACGTCACCTACCAAGTGCTGTTTGATGTTAACACTAGAAGGATTTCCACTCGTCACTGTGATCAATAAAGAGTCACTCTGAGTGTTCTGGCAAGATCGTATGATAATGCGTAGAGGCCTGGAACGAGTTTAAGTTCAATTAAGAATTAAACCACTGTTTCTTTCCAGTTTTTCACAAGATTGGTTCTAAAAGAACCGCACGTGTAACCTACCATGAGCTTGTTTGATGTTGGCTCAAGCAGGATTTCCATCTTCATTGTAATACTTGCGTATTACTCGGATGTTCTGGCAATATTACAAGAATACTACGTAGGACTCATAAAAATCTCTTACTTTTCACAATGTGTGAGAAAGAAAGGAATAAATGGAAAGTGTCCTAATGAGACTTTTGATGATCTCGTGGCTCTAGACTCGATAGTGCATTTTGATTTAGTGAGCGATGGCTGGAGAGGAGTGCCACCTTTTCAATACCAGTTTATTCGGAGTGAATAAACCAATAGATAACGTGTTGATCTCCGTGTGATTAAAACAAATACCTTTTGAGAGATAGTTGAGTTAGCTGGGAAGGGTTGTGCATTGCATCACTGGGTCCATGACGTCTTTCTTCAATATCGAGAATCATTAACAAAAATGATCTCAATAGCATATGTATTGACCCGGTTTCTGCCTAAAGTTGTAAGGAGGGCTTCTTTCTTTACACCCTTTATCTTTACAATTCTTTTTCATTCTTCAACCCCTTCAATGCTTACCAATACATCATCACTAGCACCTTGTTGTGATTGTTCCAGTGCTAGCTTAAGTACTTGGTCGGCATTCAGCTACGTTCACAATCTTTCTCCAACTTTCCTAGGACTTCTAATTCTATCTAGGGAATTGTCCTTGGGAAGATTCCATCGGCTCTGATGAATCATTGGACTAAACCTATTCCTACCACCCTTTTGTCACCACATTCGTCGTGAATTAAGCGTGTTTTGGGAAAGTATAGTCACCATGAAAAATCTTGAAAATCACCTAAAGTACTTGTGATATTGTCATCAAAAGTTTTGTACCTTAGGTGTTTTGTTCATCAAAAACGCTCCCCCTTAACACGTGCTTTACACATATTAAGTTGGATAATCGTTAAGTCTTTTTCATCTTTTAGCCAAGTATCATTTAAATCTCCTTAATCCCATTTTCTCCCCTTATCCAAAATGTTAACCATTAATATTTGGGATATTGAATGGATTAACCGGTCTTTGGGTAAAAATTGAAATCGATGTTTGGCCATAGAACATGTTAATGCTCCCCCTTAAGTTAATAAGGGATAGTTGTAGTGCTTTAGTATGATATATTTTGAAAGATTTAGAATCTCGTGAGAAATTTTTGAAAAATTATCATACCTTAACACTACATCAAGCCGAAAAAGCACAATATTCACAAATTTACATATTCACAATTAAAACCAATATAAAGTGGACCTGAAATGTACGACCCATTAGATGGATCGTTTCAGTAGCTTGTGGTGCACTAAATATGGTCTACCACCAACGAATCTTTCTAAACTCCTCATCAATCTACGTTCACGAAGCTTTTGATCAATCTTCTTGATCACATACTTCGCCATCTGCCGATAACCCTGATGCCAATCCTCAGTCATCTCTGGTAAAGTCCCACCCGAATTAAGATGCTCCAACTTTCCTCTGACGTATAGGAGAGTCCCATCACTGTACTTATAAAGCTCACCCACCCTCATAAACTTCATTAACCCTCGACTGTTCAAGTAGAAAATCCCTCAATTCGGAACAGAAATGCCTGTATAGGGACATCTATCTACATGTTGAGGTAACACTTGATTCACTGGACGGGTTAGGTTGAGCTTCCTTTGGTAGCTTTCGACTCCCAACTGAAGATCTTCAACTCGTTTCTTGATAACAACGCTTCGTGTGAACATACGAAGTGCTGTATTCAAGGCAATGATGTCTTCACGAGGAATATGTGTGAGTTGATCACGGGTCATCATAAGTAACATGTCTTTGATATCCTCAAGACGAATGATAGAGAAATCTCCCTGCTGGATTTTGTATTCTCTGTCATCCTCCTTTTTCAGACGAATCTCCGTCACATGATAATAGCCATTCTTGGCTTCAGTTTTCAGCCCTAAAATACTGGAGATGCGGATATCGGATCTAACGTTACTTCCTGAATTGTCTAAGCAGCAACCCCTGTACGCCCTTCGGACTCGTTCGTCCCAATGAGATGCACCTATAACAGCATACATATCATAAATACGAGTTACCCTTGGGACCCAGAGTCGGTTTACCTTTTCCTCGATCCAGGGTATTGTCCCCCAGTTGGCAGCTTTCAGCAAGGTCAAGGAGGTTGCGTACTTTGATGAACCCTTCAGAAGATACTCAAGATCATAGGTGACGAAGAAGTCGAGAGCTATCTGATTATCTTGAGAAGGATCAAGTGGAGGTGGAGCTCTTTCTGATTCATGAAGACCTGGCCGTTGAACGGTATTTAGAGCTTTCAGGATCTCATCAGCATAATACTCGAACTCCATTCGGGTTAACCGGGTTTTGGCGCGAATTCTCTTATCCTTTAGCGCTCTCTTCACCAAAGACGGAGTAACCGAAGTCTTATACTCATGAGCCAGAAATGCGCACAAGTCAATCGGACTGCGGATACGGAGATATAAAAGATCTCTGTCAACGTCTGTGATTGGATCATATTGCGTCGCTGCCGTGATCCAAGCCTGTGGCGGTGCAGTCTCGTCAATCTCCAACGTGTATGCCCAGTCCCGTGTGCTTGACTCAGGAATAGTAGATTGTGGTTCTTGTTGTAGAGGAGTAGAGACGTGAACATCTGCTGGTTCTGATTCAGGCATCTCGGCGGTGTCATGAACGGGTGAGTGTTGTGCAACTTCAGGTTCAGTTACCGATTCTGCAATCACAGGATCAACAACAACAGAACTAACAGGGTTAGTGGTAACAGGTATAGACACAGCAATAGATGTACCAGGAATCGATGACGCCGTAGTAGCATTCACATCGTGGCGCCACTTGGATCGTCTTGATTCCGTTGAGGTAGATTTTTCCTTTGCCGCTGCATCTTTCTTAGACTTGGTTCCAGACTTAGCAGGTTTCTTTGAGCTGGAAACCTTATCCCCCTTTTCAGGCTGTTTACCCCCATCATCATCCTCATCGCTATCCTCGTTGCTCCCATTAGCACTCTCCTCATTACCATCACCACCATCATCACCATCATCATCATCATCATCATCCTCATCATCATCACCATCATCGTCATCGTCATCATCCTTTTTTTCTTCTTCTTCTTCTTCACCTTCTTCTTCACCAGTACCCTCTTCTTCTTCACTTTCTTCCCTTTCTTCCTCAGGCAGAATGTGGTATGGTACCACACTTCCAAACATTTTAAATAACCTATCATCCTCCATGATAGCGTCATTCAGGGATTTGTAAAGAGCCCGTTGAATCCTAGATTTATCAAACGATCCAAGTTCCCTCATACGAGCTTTGAGAATCTTCTTTAACTCAAAATCCGTCAAGTCATAGGCAATTTTGTAGGCGGATTCAGAAGGATTGGATGACTTGATCATCAAGTTATCAGCCGCGAGTGTCTTCAACTCATCATGCAGTTTAGGCATAATGGATTCAACGGATTCTTTCACTCTCTCTTCAACAGAAGCTTCAAGTGCTTCTTTTTGCTCCTTGTATTTATCCCTCATCGCTTGAAGTCTCGTGATACGTGCAGCATGCTTATCAGCTTCAGCCTGCTTAACCTGAGCTAGTTCTTCTGCATGAGCCTTTCGTGTTAACTCCATCTCTGCAGCGAACTTAGCAAGCATCTCTTCTTGGGCTTTCTTAGATGCTTCTTCACTTTGAGCTCGTCTATGTAGCTCTTGGCGAAGTTCATCCATCTCTCTTTTGTGATTATCCGTATGTTTATCCACCATTTCGGCCATTACAAATACAGCCATTGAAGACGTTGCAGAGCTGCTCTGAGTTGAGTGAAGAGGCTCGGTTGTTACTACGGTACTAAGGATGGGAGTTATTGGTGGTGGAAGGAATGGTGTTGAAACCGGTCTGGTTGGTAAGGGTTGTATTGGTGGAGGTTGAGTTGCTAAAGGTTGAGTTACTAAAGGTTGAGTAGACACCATGATTGTAGGAGACCCAGACTCTTTTTCAACACTTGCTGAAACAGGAATGGATGTCTCCTTCAAAGTAGAATACCGTTCAGGTGACCCAAACTCATCAATATCCTCTGGCTCCTTGTACTCTTCTTCAATATTTATCCTTGCACCTGAACCACTACCGCCCGTATCTTTCCTACTCCTTTCAATAGCTATCTTCATTAATTTTCTCTCAGCCTTGTCAAGAGCAGGATCATCAACATCTTCTTCGTCACGTAGAACTAACTCATCAGCCTTACCCTTTCCCTTCTTAACCTCAGTCTTCTTCTTCTTGGTTTCGGGTTCAGGTAAAGTAGCTGGTTGCTTGCGTTTACCTTTACTCTTGACCGTAGTAGACGAGTCTTCTCCAGTCTGAAGGCTTGCTTTTAGCTTCTTGATTTCTAGCAGCAGTAGCTTGTAATCAGCAGAACCTTTAATTCTATCCGTCAGAAGGTAATCGGGAATAGGACCAGGAATCACACCACCAGATGGTCCTTCATGCCTTAAATCCACAATATGATCAGCTTCTTCAGTGTGATGACGACTTGCTGCACGCCTATCAATTGTAACATCATTCTTCATAAAATAGTTAATGATAAGCTTGATAAACCGAGGGTAAGGAAAGAAACTAGACTTCAGCTTCTTGTTTTGGAAGAGTTGAAAGGTGAATTCTTCCCATAACAACAATGCATAATCTGCATTTGCGCCTGTGTACATTCCATGGAAGATGTTCATTATTGGACTACGCAGTGCATCATGCCCAGATGTTTTCGGTGTAAGACATCGACTAAGAATACCCAAGATTGCTCTCCACGGTTGACCTACTTTAGCGGTGGTAAACTCCGACACAACTCGTATGTCAGGACATCCAAGAGCATCGAACATCTCCACGAGTTCGTCTTTAGTAGGATCCCTCGAAAATGCCATACCTTTGGGTGTATCCCGAATGCCAAATATCTTACGGAAGTCGGAAACAGTCAGTGTCTGTTGCTTGTTGTCGAGAGTGAAGGTGATCTTGTTTGAAGTACTCTCCTTGGTAGCCCAGAACTCATACATGTAATCATATGGCACCGAGGCAGTACTCCTAAGTGCATTCTTAAAGTGAGATTGATCAAGGATTGCTATGGCGACTTTAAATCCATGGTGAGTGGATTTTGAAACTGGTTTCAGCCGGTAGTTGTTTGGTATGAACTTGAGGGTTCGTGCTTCAGCAATTGCGGCTGCTCGAGAGTCTTGGATTGCTTGTACTGTTGGATTAGTCATCGTATCTGCTTAAGATAAGACATGAAAGGTTGATGCAAAAATATATATAGATATGTATCATTATTACTTCTAAGCATAACACATTTCAACAAGTACTTATCACATGTAAGCAACTATCAATCAAACAACTCTTCATCCGGAACTTTTCCTTCATTCGGAACTCTTCATTCAGAAGTTCTTCATTCGGAAGTTCTTCATTCAGAACTTCTTCATTCGGAAGTTCTTCATTCGGAACTTCTTCATTCGGAAGTTCTTCATTCGGAAGTACTTCATTCGGAAGTTCTTCATTCGGAACTTCTTCATTCGGAAGTTCTTCATTCGGAACTTCTTCATTCGGAAGTTCTTCATTCGGAAGTTCTTCATTCGGAACTTCTTCATTCGGAACTTCTTCATTCGGAAGTTCTTCATTCGGAACTTCTTCATTCGGAACTTCTTCATTCGGAACTTCTTCATTCGGAACTTCCTTCATTCGGAACTTCCTTCATTCGGAACTTCCTTCATTCGGAACTTCCTTCATTCGGAACTTCCTTCATTCGGAAGTTCGTTCATTCGGAACTACCTTCATTCGGAACTTCCTTTATTCGGAACTTCCTTCATTCGGAAGTTCGTTCATTCGGAACTTCCTTCATTCGAAACTTCCTTCATTCGGAAGTTCATCCGGAACTTCCTTCATTCGGAACTTCCTTTATTCGGAACTTCCTTCATTCGGAAGTTCGTTCATTCGGAACTTCCTTCATTCGGAAGTTCATCCGGAACTTCCTTCATTCGGAAGTTCGTTCGGAACTTCCTTCATTCGGAAGTTCGTTCGGAACTTCCTTCATTCGGAAGTTCGTTCGGAACTTCCTTCATTCGGAAGTTCGTTCGGAACTTCCTTCATTCGGAAGTTTTCAATCTTTGTTCATCCGGAAGTTTGTTCAGCCATGTTCATTCGGAACTTCTAAACGCACCCTATAGATGATTAATCTAGTCGCGTTTGTGAATTATAAGGCAATCTAAGGCAATACAACATCTTCTAATGATATTCCGCATAAATCTCACCTAAAACCTTAATCAATTAATCCTAAATTGGCAAATAAACCCTAAATCTGATAAAGTTTATTATCCGAATCAATTAACAGGATTTAGATGATGAATTGGACGAATTATAAGTTAAATATTGATGTAATTACCTTTTAAATCGAATGAAACAGGATGGATGATTAATAACGCGAGTTTGAAAGCTTGTGTGTGTGTTAAGTGTGTGTTAATGGCGGAAAGGGAGAGATGATAAACAGTGAGGATAAAAAACGGGGGGGGGGGGGGGGGGGGTTTGGTTTGACTTAGGTCAAGTTTTTCCAACTTTTACACATTGTCACTTTTAACCCTACATTTTTTCCCTTTCATTTTTTATTCCTTGTCTTTTCTATTCTCCTTAACCATTGTTTAACTTAGTCAACTTAATCTTGCTTAGCTAAACTAATCACGACAATCTCACACAACTTAGGTATCGCATCCAATTATCAAATCTCCAAGATCTTAAAGCAATTCCTATCACATAGAACAAGCAGAATTCTAAAGCAAGACCACACAAAAACCATTCATCCAATTAATTTTCCACAAACACTTTTGAAAATCGTTTTGATGACGAAGATGATTTAATATTTTCTCCCCCTTAAACGATGACCCGTTTTTTATTTAAAGAGTTGTAGTCATTGTTTAAAGAGTCAAATATTGATGAAAACATTTCCAATTAATGTCTTGAAAAAGATTGATTCGTGGTGGCAATAAGATTTCTCTTATTTTGACAAATTAATGCACTGAGACGTACACAAATTCGTGTTAGACCAAGTTGTAAAGTAAACTTGATCCCTTTGCATGATTTGGCTTGTAAATCATGCCCGAGAAAATTAATTCCCGTTGTGAGCCAATGTTTTCCAAGGAAATACGTGACTTTAATATGAAAACCGGGTTGCAGTCTGAAATAACTACAAGCCATAATGGGCATGTTTTAAAAAATGTACAACTTTTATACGGACTCTATTTATGGCGACGTGTCAATATTGATCGACATTTCTAAAGCCGTAAATATTACCGTACTAAAAGACATGGCCGTTTTAAAAACGAAAAATATTTTTGGTTTTTCTGATTTTATAATTTTTATGGTTTTTTCTTGGTTTTATATTTTTTATGGTTTTTGTTGGTTTTATATTTTTGTATTTTTCTTTTTGTGGTTTATATATTTACGATAATATACATGATCACGAACAAAGGATACTCTGAATAGTTTACCACCACTATTCAGCTGATTCTTCTGCCAATTCTTTGAGAGTCGCTGGAGTGAATGATTTCATGCCAAGCTTGTCGATCAAAAACTCGATTCGTCCTCGATCTAAGGCTTTGGTGAACATATCCGCCAGCTGATACTCAGTAGTGACAAAATACAGCTCGATCACTCCGTTCTCCACCTGCTCTTTAATGAAATGGTAGCGAATGTCTATGTGCTTGGCCCGGGAGTGTTGAACATAGTTGCAGCAAAGGGCAATGGCGCTCTTGTTGTCACAATACATCGGGATTTTGTTAAATCCAAGACCGTAGTCAGTTAATTGTGATCTCATCCAAAGGACTTGAGCACAACAACCGGACATGGCGATGTATTCAGCCTCCGTGCTAGAAATTGCAGCGCTTTTCTGCCTTTTTGAAGACCAACTGATCAATCTGTCTCCAAGGAGTTGCACAGATCCAGAAGTGCTACGCCTCGTGTCTTGACACCCAGCATGATCGGCATCTGCGTATGATATTAAAGCAATAGAGGAATCTTTCGGATACCATAGACCACGATGAAGTGTTCTTTTGAGATACCGAAAGATCCTTTTAACAACATGTAGGTGCTTTTTGGTAGGCCGAGCCTGATACCGGGCACACATGCATACGACAAATTGCAAATCAGGCCTGCTAGCAGTCAGATAGAGAAGGGTGCCGATCATCCCACGGTAAAGTTTTGGATCGACAATAGTCCCATTCCTATCTTCATCTAACTTGGATTTCTCCACCATTGGAGTGTCCACGGGGTCACAATTATCAAAGTTATATTTCTTTAAAGATTCTAGAGCAAATTTGGATTGATTAATAAAGATGCCTCTGGGATTCTGAGAAATTTGTAATCCTAAGAAAAATGAAAATTTTCCCATCATTGACATCTGAAAGCGTGTGTACATTATCTTCTCAAAGCGTTGTGACAAGTCTATGTTAGAGGCAGCAAATATTATATCATCAACATAAATTTGTACCAGAAGCATGTCGTTGTCCTCCTTGAGAGTGAATAGAGTAGGGTCCACCTTGCCTTTGGAGAAGCCTTCCGAAATGAGATATGTTGAAAGGAGATCATACCAAGCACGTGGGGCTTGTTTCAACCCATAGGGAGCCTTCTTAAGCTTGTACACATGATTAGGAAACTCCGTGCTAACGAACCCATCTGGCTGACTAACATAGACTTCTTCCCTTAGTTCACCATTCAAAAATTCCGTCTTCACATCCATTTGATAGACGATCATATTCATATGGGCAGCATACGCAAGGAATAGTCTAATAGCCTCCAATCTTGCAACAGGAGCAAAAGATTCTTCAAAGTCTATACCCAAGGCTTGTTTATATCCTCTAGCGACCAATCTAGCCTTATTCTTCAATACTGCACCCATCTCATCAAGTTTAACCTTATAAACCCACAACAAAGTAAGGATGTTTACCTTGTCAGGGAGAGTAACTAATTCCCATACTTCAAGTCTTTGGAATTCATTTAGTTCCTCCTGCATGGCTTCAATCCAAGATGATTGAGTCATAGCCTGTTGCCAATTTTTAGGTTCAACTTCGGAGAGAAATGCATCAAAGTAGCAATAGAGTGCACTCTCTTGTAATTGATGGCGTGTAGAGACTGGTCGATCGAGATTACCAATGACATTCCTAATTGGGTGATCTTTTGTCCATTTGGTGCTATGTTTTTCAATCCTAGGTGGTCTGGAGTGAACAATAGAAGGAGCTTCTTCTGAGGTAGACGCGGCTGAAGGGTTTTCAGGTATCGCTACACCAAAGAAAGGAAGCTCTTGCAGGTGAGCATATTCCAAATCGTGATCAATAGAATCCTCTTCCACATCATTAGGCACAAGTAGGGGTGACGATTCTGGTGTAGTTTGAGAATCACTTGGTAAAGGTGCATCCGGTTCAATGTTAATTGAAGATGCATTAGATAAAGCTTCATTTGCTTGAGCAACAACTTCAGGGATTGGAGCTATCACTATAGGTGCTGGAACTTCATCATTTGGGGGATCAAAGAATTCATCAAACAACGGTTGAAACAGTTTATCCCACTCGGGCCTTGTTGGTGGTAAAAATGATGTAGAAGTAGGATTATTGGGAACTAATCCGGAACTAATAGCACCGGTTCCTATCTCATGAAGCGCGAGTTCAGAGCTGCGTTGCTCAGAAGCCATCGCTGTCAGCTCATCGAAATCTGCGTCCATAGTTTCTACGATCTTACCAAGACGACGGTTGTAAATTCGGTATGCTTTCTTGGAGGGTGAGTAACCAATGAAAATACCTATATCGACTTTCGGTTGAAGCTTTCCCAAGTTCTCACTATTAATGTTTGGATAACAAAGAGCACCAAACACATGAAAAAATGAAACATCGGGTCTACGGTCATGTAGAAGCTCATAAGGTGTTTTTCCATGGCGTTTCCGAATGATAGAACGGTTTTGGGTGAAACATGCAGTAGATATGGCTTCTGCCCACAAGAACAATGGAGCGTTCGCATAAATCAGCATAGTCCTAGCAGCTTCCATAAGCGTACGATTCCGTCTTTCAACGACACCGTTTTGTTGTGGAGTACGTGCAGTGGATGTTTCATGAGAGATACCAACTCCTTCATAGTAATCATGAAGAGTCTGGTTGACGAACTCTGTTCCATTGTCTGTACGAATACGGCGGACAGTAGTATTCAAACGTACCTGAATGAATTTCAGTAAAGTGATGATAGCCTTCGGTGCTTCATCCTTTGTACGTAGAAATATAACCCATGTAAACCTGGAGAAATCATCCACAATGACAAGAATGAATTTCTTACCGCTCACACTTTCAGTTCTCATTGGCCCACAAAGATCCATATGCAAAAGATGAAGTTTTTCTTGATTGGTGTCTTCAGCTTTGGGCTTGTATGATTTCTTGGTACTTTTCCCCCTTGAACACGTGGAACATAAATGATCCTTGTGAAATTTGAGCTTTGGAAGACCACGAACTAATTCATTTTTAGCCAGATGATTAATGGCATCAAAGTTGAGATGAGATAATCTGCGATGCCATAACCATGACTTGGTCTTAGATGCCTTAGAGAGAAGACATACTGGAGAGGCGGCCATCATGTCTTTTAGGGACAAAGTATAGAGATTTGCACCACGAGACCCCTTCAACAAGTCTTTTCCTTCCAAGTTGCGGATGAAACAAGTATGTTGTCGAAAAGCAACCTCTAGTTTGGAATCACAAAACTGTCCTACTAAAAATAAGTTATGACCAAGACCTTCTACATAGTATACCCTTTAAATCGTAACGTTTCCAATCTGATATTCACCATACCCCATTATCTTTGCTATATGATCATTACCGAATTTAACCATTCCAAGAAACTTGCTGACGAAATTTCGGAGCATCGAGCGATCTTCGGTCATATGCTTTGAACAACCGGAGTCCAAATACCAGAGGATGATTTGGACCACCTGAAAATATCACCAGACGAGGACAATGTAGAGGTATCGGAATCTGAATGTTCCTTGTTATTAGCAGGTACAGATTTAATAATCTTAGATTTGCTAACTTTAGGTTTCTTAGATTTCCTAGCCTTCTTCTTCCTAGTTGGTGGTGTAGATTCTAGTTGGCTTAAATCCTGTGGTATTTCTTCACTGATAGGCACTATAGTGGGGGCTGACCTAATTAAAGGGCGCTGTTTCCATACTTCAGTGCTAGTGTGCCTAACTAAAGGACGCTCAGACCTAACCTCAATGGATGCATTCCTAGTTAAAGGGCACATTTTTCTATCTAATGTAAAGGTCCTACCAGTGGGACGCCATTGCCAGCCAACTTGGGCACGAGTTCTACCAGTCGGCTTCCATTCAAGATTGTTCCTAATGGCATTCATTTCATTCACATGATCAATAAGACACAAATCATGACGTTGGGAAAACATACATTCATTACAATTCCAACAATTCAAATTAGAATTCACGAATGGTTTAGGCGTCTGCACAGGCGCAGAGCTTTTAGTCTTAACATGATTCTTTTTATTTAAAACTGAACTAAAATTCCTATGGTGAGCTTCTACTTTCTTCTTTTTGGTACTACTAGTGGAGGGCTTGATCTTATCTTTCTTGAGTGGCGATCCTTTAGCCTTAGTAGTCTCTTTTAATCCTGTAGAAGGCAAAGTGGGAACATTAGCAACAGATTTTAAAGGTGCCTTACTTGATGGTTCCAATGACGGTTTTGCTCTTGGAGTCTTATTAAATGGAGTTACAGCAATGGGTCGATTAGTGAGTAGTGCGGAACCTGGTTTACCTATGTATTGCAAGTAGGCTAAGCAATATTGAACACGCTTAATATATTCATGGGCTGAATAATAGTAGCTACTTGAGGGATCTAAGGCATAAAGGTCGTCTAAGATATCCCTAACAAGATCTACATGCTTAATTGCATTCCTCATGTAATCATCGTAGGTAACCGGGTTTTTCTTATGGAGCGGGTTCTTATAGAGCACTACTGACTTGGTTGTTGGAGCACTAGTGGATGGTGCAGAGTCGGTAGCTAAGTTATCAACAACTTCTTGTCGGGTGAGAAGAAGTGTCTCCTTTAACTCGGCCAAAACCATGTTTTTGTCAATGAGCAGGATGTTTAAGTCAGAGATTTCCTCACATTTTTGGTTCAATTGTTCAACATAAGATTGTTGCTGTGTCGCATTAAAAGCGAAGCGTTCTTCTAGTGAACCATAAAGTTGGGACATTCCCTGTCTTGCACGATCCATCTCCCCTAGAATAGACGAAAGTCTAATTTCTAAGGCCTGGTTTTTAGACTCTGCAGCCTCTAGTTCCAATTTTAGTGTTTCATTTGATGACACATCTCTCTTCAATCTCATAATCTCTTCCTCTAATGACTTAACTATTGCAATCATCTTGTCACTCGTCTCAACACCATTTTCACAACTATTTGTTATCAAAAGATCCTCATTTTGAGTTTGTTGTTTTAATTCTAAAGATATACAATGTTGTTCTAGTTGATTAAAGCGTTTTGAAAGTAAATTGTAAGAATCTTGTAGCTTTAAAAACTCAGCGTTAGATTCGTGACAAGAATGATTATCTACCTCATTTACAGTATCAGCAACATTTACAGAGAGATCACAAACATCATCACATATATTCACAGCATCACATTTAATCATTGCGGATGTAAGCTCATTCGAATAATTAACATTTACAGTAGTAAGCACATCACACGAAATTACTTGAGACAAGAATCGGTCATATTCAGATAAAATCTTTTCCTTTTCAATTAGTTGTAGTTCGTAAGCGGTGTCTATTTCATAAAACACTTTTTGAACTTCTCCAATTTCAAACTCAAGATTTTCTTTAAGAGATGCAAAACTTCCTTTTAGACTTTCGACAAATGGATTGATCTCATTCTTAAACACCTCGTTCATGTATTCGAAAGCCCATTCTCCGGCGTTTAGGCCATTTGAAGTCGTACATTCCAAAATGACCTTGTCAAAATTAGTAAAGTATTGATTAATCTCTTGCAAGTTTAACCATACAGTGCTAACAGGTGGAAGATCCTTTAGAATTTCCTTAGGACCTTCCATGTTGACAAGTGTAGGAAATGTACTAGGGTTTTCTTCATTAGACATGTAAGTTGGTGTTGTAATGAGATCTTTGTCCATATGGAAGCGAATTCTAAAATCCGTTTTAGCAAGCTCCTGATTCATTTTAAAATAATCACAATCGGGATATTTTGCAAAATTGTATGACCAATTCTCATCAACTAGATCCTTATTGGTGCGATCATCGAAAATAACAATCGGGTCTAAGACCAATCCTAATTGGGTTGCATTATAAAGTCTAGGATTATGTCTTAAAGCTTGTTTTGCATACCGTGGGTTAGGGGAAGGCCTTTTTGACGTGATAAGTTAAATTCTCTAAACGAAGCATCAAATAAGTGCACTAGTTGAGAAGCCGCGTATTGTCTTAAAAGCAAATAATCTAGACTTCTAATCTTATTAGCAGCATTAATCTCCATTTCATTCTTCTTAGACTCGAGTAATTCAAAATCCGTTTGAAGTTTTTGAAAATTAGTGACCACTAACTCTTTTTCTTTAAGTTCATTAGAAAGATTTGCTCTTATGTTTTCAATTTCTTGCAAATGACCCATTTGTTTGTTTCGAAAATGATCATACTCTGGATTTGTTAGAACACTAGACGAAGGCACTAATTCCAAAGTTTGAACTTTCTCGCTGCTTAAGGCAAGCTCATCAGACAAATTCTTATTCTTAGCTATGGTTTCTAAGAGTGCAGCATTCATTTGGCTGAGTAATGTAGCAGGAACCATGACCAAATCTTGTTGAGCAGGAGTATGCGTATGCGAAATGGCTCCCGGTTGTGATTCACTCAAAGTCTGGGGACTCACATTGATTGTCTCCGCATTTGAAAGACTCACCATCGAAGATTCATTCGAATCAGCACGCTCTTGCACAACTTGATGTGGTTGAAAACTAGCATCAGTGGTATTATCAGTGGTATTAATAAGTACCTCAGATCTCTTTTCTGGCCCTAAGCTGGAGATAGTTGCCATAAGAGCTGCCTTTGCAGATTGAAATTCATCACAGTCTGAGTCATACGCATCAAGATCATCTGCTTGGTATGCTGCATTCTGTGTGGTGACAACGTCTTGTTCAGCAATCCCTGGATCAGCAAGAAATGCAAGCTCCTCTTCATCAAGTTCCCTTCCTTGTGCCTGAGCATTTACCAAATAAATCTTCTCTGCAAACCATTGACCATCCCTTCTCCTCTTGGGTTTCTTGCAATCCCTGGACATGTGCCCTTCTTCCTTGCAGTTGTAGCATGTAATCATTCTCAACTTGCCTGTGGAATTTGCCCGTGGAGGAGTGTTGACCATAGGAGTAGGATTGACCGTGCGAGCATTGGTGGTTGTAGTAGGTCTCCCCTGATAAGGTTGAATAGGTTGAACCATTACCCTGCCATTCTCAATTGTAGCTTGTTGGCGAGAATTGGAAGAATTCCTCAACTGATTGTTGGTAGGAGCTGGTCCTCTAAATCCTCGTTTGCTTAAAGTCCTTGTGAGGTAAGCAGACATAGTGGCTAACACTTCAACTGGATCAGTTCCTTGTTTGAATTCAGGAATGGGGACTTCCTCATCATCACAATACAGTGCTTGGTCTTGTTGAGCTGCGTAAGCACTAGAAGGAACACTCATGTGGTCAGAGTAGCTTGATGGATATACTGCATTCTCTTGATAAGATGAATATGAAGATTGAGCATAAGGTGCAATACTTGTTGGGTGATGTTGTGAAGCATAGTGTGGTGAAGGTGCATTAAACTGATATTGTTGCTGATGTGAGGTGGGTGGTTGCGGTAGAATCGAGTATTGGGGGAAGGTTGGTGTCATGTAAGGTGATGGATGATAGGCTTGATGTCCCAAGATATAAGGAGTGTTGTTGTGTGACAAGCTTGGTTGATTCGCCATCAAAGCTAAGGAATCAGGGTACATACCTCGAGGCGAACGGTACATGATCACATGTTTCTCATGCTGCTGAAGAAAAGCATATAGTTGATCCAAATTGCACTTATGCAAATCCTTGGTTAACTTAACATCGGTAATATACTCACCCCATTCAGCTTGAGGTAAAGTATTCAAAAATTTGGTGTTAACCTGGAATGGAGCAATCACGAGATTGTATACATTCAGATCATTCATGAGAGTAGTGAATCTGAAGTAATAGTCGTGAAGCGTTTCCCCTGGGTTGTACGTGAATCTATCAAACAGATCATACAACTGACATTCCCTTTCCTGTTTGGTGAGAGACGTACCTTGTAGCAACACCTTTAGAAGTTCCCATAAATCCTTTGCCACCGTATACTGACTTACCATTCGATAGATGTCATGTGGAAGAGCTTGGAGAATGGTTTGAAGAGCCTTTTCGTCTGCATCGGCAACAAGTTGTTGAGCTGGTGTAAGTTCTTCAAACTCCCTTGGTCGAGTCACATTGTTAACCACGATGGTACCATAGTCAAGTGGACCATTTAAAATTGACTTGACCATAAGCCTCCCATATACCAGTTTTCCCTTAAGGTATGACATCATCCGGCCTTGCCATGCTTCAAAAACTTCTTTGATGAGCATTGGAGAACGATTATCCGTACCCGTAATGACGGAAATATCCGTAAGTGATGTCATCTGAGGCATTACTGAATTCGGATTCATTTTGTTCACTTCAAAGAGACAAAGATTATCGGTTAATCGAGCAGTGAAGTAAAGCTTGTGAATTGTGTTGAGTTTTTGTTGTAAGAAACCAAGATTAAATCCTCTAAAAAAATCGTCGAAAAAACAAGTAAAATAACCCTTGATTCGGAACTTTTTGTTGATTCGGAAGTGTTGATTCGGAAGATTTTGGCTTGGAATACCTTGATTCGGAACTTTTGGTTCGGAAGATTTGATCCGGAACTTTCCCTTGATCCGGAACTTTTCCCTTGATTCGGAACTTTCCTTGATCCGGAACTTTCCTTGATCCGGAACTTTTGGTTCGGAACTTCCTTGATCCGGAACTTTCCTTGATCCGGAACTTTTGGTTCGGAACTTCCTTGATCCGGAACTTTCCTTGATCCGGAACTTTTGGTTCAGAACTTCCTTGATCCGGAACTTTCCTTGATCCGGAACTTTTGGTTCGGAACTTCCTTGATCCGGAACTTTCCTTGATCCGGAACTTTTGGTTCGGAACTTTTTGATCCGGAACTTTGGTTGATCCGGAACTTTTTGATCCGGAACTTTTTGGTTCGGAACTTTGTCTGGGTAAACAGAAACTTGTATTCGTGATGAACAGTCGATCAAAAATGAAGATTAAACCCAGATTTTTACCAAATAACCCAAAAAGTTTTGTGATTTCTACAATAATAAGTAAAAACTAATACTTATCTACTAATCCCAATCATAAAAACACCAAAAACTCCAAGAATCAAGATGGATCTTCTTAAAGAACACTAATACAATCAAAAACTAAAAAACCACACAAATCATTACCTTAAATCACCCCATAGCTCTGATACCAAATGTAGAATCTTGATAACCTATGAATCTATGAAGTGGGTTGATGTTTTCTAGAGAGAGAAACTAGAGAGAGAAAGTGAGAGAAACTATGTGTCTTTTTATTCAAGTGAAAACAAGAAATGAACAACAACCAACCCCTTTCCAAGGAGGAAATGGGTATTTATACTTCCAAGCCTTATTTGGACTTGGGCCGGCCCATGACAAGCCCATGGGCCGGTTTCTTACTTAACTTAATAAGTAACACTAACTACGAGCTATTACAACATAAATAATATTGTGGAGTGACCGATACTTCTAATATACGTTAAAACATATTTCTAACATATCAAAGGTTATTTGAACGCTGACAAGTGTTAAAATGGCCGCTAACAACAATATGTTTGTTTGGTGGTTTTTGCTCTAATCATGCACGCATTATGAGCATTGTACATTTGGATACATAGTTGCTTATGGATCTTTGAAGCTTATAAGGAATGTGTTAAAATTTATGTATGATGGTTGGAATATTTACATTCCTATCTTGACATACATTTTTGTCAGATATTTTTATTTTGCAACTTTGTATATCATAGTTTAAGGGGATGTTTAGGAAACCTTTAGGCTTTTGGGTATTCTTAGAATGCTCTTATCACAATTCTAGATTGTGTCCACTGGTGAGTACGATTTAGATTTCAAATTCGTGAGGCACTGTAGCATGCAAAGTTAATATACTGTGCACGCTGCCAAGACATTTTGGGCTAGAATTGGGTTTGGTCAGTTGGGAGACTTGGTGACGTTTTCATTAGGCTTACATGGGAAGTTACAAAGGGTTTATATGAAGTAACTTCACTGTTAAGAACATTGGTTAGCAAGGGACACTTGAGGACAATTATGCCTATCTTGTTTAAGCAAGTGTGCATAATTGGACAGTGCTTGCCATCCTATAGTCATTTTCAGTCTAAGAGTTATCTTCACTTAGGGTAAACTTCTTTGTTAAGGTCCTTTTATTTTTAATTATTTTATTTTTGGACGCTGACATATTTTCTTTCCAAACGCTGATAAGACCAATTTAACCGCTGACAGTGCAAAATTTAAACGTTGACAAGAATATAGCCATTAGACGCTGATGTTTACTTTTTGACCGTTGAAAAACATTGGGTCCTACCCAATTGTTTTTTTTGACAAAAATATGGGCCGTAATTTTAGCGAGTTGGTAACTTTTAATTAATGTATGAGATAAGTTATATATTTTTCAAGATTGTCATGATTACTTTTTGAATATAACTGCCTCATTTTTCAACCAATCGTATATTTTTACCTCTCCTATAAATTTGGCTATTTTCTTTTAAAACAGGGTAACTACTATTTATTGTCTGCTAAACTCTCTCAAACCTTCATTTTCATATCACAGTTTTCTCAAATCAATTTTCATGGCACCAAAGTTTAAACCTGCTCAAGTGGAATTGGGATTCAGAAGCCAACACAACATGGTGGCTTACTTAGAAGCAAATAATACTTTGCATCCCCAGTACACTCAGATGATTACGTATTTGAATGCGTCTCCTTTAAGGTATGCACTTTCACATACTCCCCTCGTCCCTATCACACACATTAAGCAGTTTTGGAACATTGTAAGTTCCAGAACAATTAATGGAGTGATTACATTGACTGCTACTGTTCATGGGGCTCCATGGGTGGTTACTGAAGCTTTGGTTCACCAAGCTTTGCACTTGATGATGCTGATGGTATAACTACCCTTCCCTTGACAGAGCTAGAGTTAGGACTCTAAGACTTGGGTTATGCTTTGCCCCCAGTGGGCCATTTAAACAAATATACCAAACAACAATTTCTCCCAGCTTGGAAGTTCCTTATACATGTCATCCTACAATGTTTGAGTCCCAAATGCTCCTCATTCAATGAAATCAACCGTTCAATCGGGAGAGCCATTGTTTGTATTGCAACTGGGCAAAGATACAATTTTTCAAAATTGATTGTTGATGGCATGTGTCCGAACAAGGGTAACAAGATGACTCTTGCTTACCCTGGTTTTTTACAAATGTTTTTTGATATGCAAGGATACTGTAATAGGGAACATGACCACTTTTATGAGGTCCCTGTTCAAAAGAAAACTGTTTTTGGGAATATGAATTTACCACCCTATAGAGACTTACCACTCACCCTTGCCATGTTAGTTGTCACTGAGGCAGTTGCACAACCTCAATCTCAACCTCAACCACAACCACAACCAGACCCACTAACAGAACACCCACCATCCCCCAACACATGGACATCGACCCTCAACCATCAGGCGCTGACACTCTAAATGTGGGCGCTGACACACCCAACCTAAACACTGACACTAGTATTCCTCACACCCAAACACCCCTCACACCCAAACAGACCCTCATTCTACTTCCTCTTCAAAACAACCAGATTTTAGGTTTGAGAAATGCCAAAGGACTGCTGGAGTGTTCTCCTCTAGTGGTCCTCGCCATGTAGCAGAGAGAACCACCACCACAAGTGTGGTTGGTGAAATGGGTGGGGCTGGGACTATTTACTCTGGCTTAGTAGCAGGTCAAGGCAGTCCTAACATCATTAAGACCTCATCCATGCCCGATGAATCACTTTTGGGAGGTCAAATTCCCATCATAGAGGAGGGAAAATTGGAACCTTTAACGCTTTTGGAATTGACGGTGGTTTGCATTAGCTTGCAAAAGCAAAATGCAGACCTTGTACAACTTGTCACAGGTCATGGCCTTGAACTCAAGTCATTGAGGGAGAGGATCGTTGTTTTGGAAGCTGCCAATGCTAGGAGAAGGCAGGCTAGAGTCCTCTCATCAGGGGAGGATTCTTACAAAAGGGAGGAGGATGCACCTACTGAGCCATTAAATTTGAGTGACAAGGGCTCACAAGAAGAAGGTGGTTCTATTGGAAGTAAACAGGTGGAGATAGCTGAAGCTTTGACTAGTTTGAAGGAGAATCCAGTTCTTGATGTTTCTTCAATCACTCCAAAGAAGCTATCGTTTGTGGAGATGATGATGTAGGTTTTTGGATCAGCCGCTGACATTCAGAGTTTGAGCGCTGACAAGAGCAAACCAAGCGCTGACAGACCTATAGGTATGATTGGTGTATCCCAACCACCAGTTATCATTAGGGATGTTACTACACAGGTGCCAACCATGACTTTACCAGCTATTGAAGCAAAATACAAGGGTAAAAGGATTTTGGAAGAGGTTCAGGTACCAAACAATGCAGCCCAAGTACATTTTGATTCAGTTTTGGCTGCACAATTGCAAGAACATGATGGGATGGAAACTACCACATAAAAGGTTAAAGATGGTAGTGATGGTGATGAGAGCTCTGGTTCCAGTGTTATGATTATAGAAGAGCCAGAGAGGTTAGAGTATGGGGAGGATGACTTAGCTAAGGAAAGGCTGAGAGAGTTGAAGATGAAAGTAGATTTTGATTTATGCCTGAAGTGATGGGAATGTATTTTGCATGGGAATCTACTATTGAGAAGAATCCAGACATGTCTATCACTGGACAAATTTGGGGTTTGGATATTTTGTTAAGAGTTCAGGAAGATTGCAAGGTGATTTTGAAGCACAAGGCTAGTAAGATGCTTTCTGAGCTCAAGAGGGATAGAAGAGAGCTATACTTTATGCTGCTTAGGTGTCATCAAGGTGGATGTACCTATGAAAAATTGAGGAAGCTATCCTTTGAAGAATTGGAATTTCATGCTTATCCAATTTGGGAAAGACTTGGTAGATCTATGGAATCTGATGAAGACCAAATATGAGGTTGAAGAACCTACTTCAGCAAATGGAACAAAGATCTGGACAGCATTCAAGAGGATGATTACACCAGATGAAGCAGATCCAATATGGTTGAATCTAGATGGTATCAATGGGTTAAAATGGCGTCTACATTCAGCTGTTGGTGTTTACCATCTAAGCACTACAAAGTTTTCAGAGTATCTTCTGGTTGATGCTCAATATCCTATATCTAAGGATGTTTTGAAGAAGATGGTGTCTACACAACTGGAAGTTGATTATACTAATAATGTTAGCAAGGATTTATTTAGATTTGTTTATTTTCTAACTAACAAGTAGTTTGTATTTGTAAGAATCCTCTGTCTACTTAGTTTTTATTCAGAAACTTGATTACTAGAGTAGATATCAAGTTTAGTAGAGGATTGTTGGGAATAAAATGAGCTAAGTCACTAAGACGCTGACAAGAGTAATTTGGACGCTGACAAGAGGAAATGAAGCACTGACAGATCAAGCACTGACAAGAAATATCCAAGCGCTGACAAGAAGAAGTCCAACCACTGATAGGAATACTTATTCAACACGTTTTATATTTGAAGTAAAGATATGCTCAATATTGTATTTTCTATATTTATCTTTACCTAGAATAGTTGATAGGTAATCCTTTGTACACGACTCTTTATGTTATAAAAGGATGTTGTAGGGTTTGTAGTTTATACACAATATACATTATTCAGTTTTCACAACTTTCATTGTAAGCAAGTTTGTTTTATCAATCTAAAGTGAAAGTTTAGTTTACTTGTTTGCTTGTTCTTTATTATAAGTGTTAATTCCGCATAACACTTGGATTATTCATTACAACAAAGTTTCTCTAATTATTAATCTTGATTCAATCTTGTTTAATATAAAGCTAATCGATCTAAGTTTGGGATCAACATCTTTTACCTCCAACTTTCAAAATATTATCACACAGGCGGTTGAGGATGCTCTCACATATCCTATTAAAGAAGGTACTCGTAAAGGAGTTGCTTAGGGACTCAGCCATCGGTCCACTCGAATCAAAGATGCTATTACGACTAAAGTCCTTGACATGTTATCAGCTCATGAGTTAGTCATGCACAAGGAATTTAAAGTTGTGTATCGAAGACAGAAACATCATACCAACTTCTTGGCTAACCATGTTGATCGCTCTGTGAACAGAAATTGCAACAGGCTACTCAGAATTTCTAGAGGCTCAAGAAGATTACAGAAACAAATGGTTGTATCTGTTGAAGAGGTTATAAGGTATATTCAATCACGTTCAGCCAAACATTTGAAGAAACATGTTAAACGTGAGGGGGAGAAAGTCAAATTGCTTAACCTTGAACCTGTCAACACCTTTGCAAGTACAACTGATGACACCATCTCAACTCCCATCCCTCTCCAAGTCATCACACCAACCGTTATACCAGATGATGATGAAACTAAGGGGGAGCTACAGCCCAATGAAGAAGCTCACACATCAAAAGCCCTGACTCTGGTTAACTCAAAGGAGACTGTGGACAATGATGAACTAGCTGCCAACAAACTCAAGTTTGTTGTTTGCTCCCTACCCAAGGCTGTATAAAATTAAGCTCTGATGGCATTCCTCAAACATGCTGAAGAGCTTAGAAAATCAAATGAATCATCCTCTGTCTCAAAGAAAGGAAAGGAAATAGTTGTGGTAGACTCAGATGCCAAACTAAAGAAAATAGTTACGATGCTAGAGACAAGAGGATCAACAGCTAAAATTTATCAATTATCCACTTTCAAAGCTGTTGATGACAAACCTCTAACAACTGAGGAGATTGAAAACCATGCACTTGAACTTAAAAGGCTAAATGAAATTAAAAAGGACAAAGAGCTAAATGAAGCAAATATTAGAAAAATGACTCCTCAACAAAGAGAGGTGCAGGGACAAACCTTCAGGGAAATGGAGTTAAATGCAAAGAGGCTCTAAAGAAAATCAAAACAGATTATGATGCCTGCGTGAACTCAAGATATGCACCAGGCAAAATCACCAAGTTTAAATACACCATTCAATAGTCTACTCACACTCTACAAATGGTTATATGGAGAGACAACCTGTAACACCCCATTTTGATAAATGGAATGTCACGCGTAATTATGGCGTGTCATCAAAGCATACAAGGATAAATGTCTGAAACATTACATGACCATAGGGATAACCGGAATCAAACATCGGTTCCCAAACATAAGCCCAAAACATAATAAAGTAAAAGAAATGAATGAAAGACTAAGCAAACATAAGTATATGAAGGCAAAAAGGAAAAGAAGTCTCTAGCAGCTTCCATCCTATGCACGTCCTCCAAATGCTCGAGTCTTTCCTAGGGTACCTGCCGTTTTGGGACATGGAAAGGAAAGTAACGGCTGAGCAAAACGCTAAGTGCACGGATATAGACATAGTATGAATGACTAAAACATAATAAATACTTAATAGCAGCAGAAATGTATAAGTCCTTGAAAACCTGGAACATGTTCATAAAACTGGTTTTATAGTTTGAAAAGCCTTATGTTTATCTTATGAAAATTGTTTAACATATTTTACCATTAGCCAATATAGGTCATGAAAATCCACCGTGCATGAATACTTGGAGGGGTGACCTCATCATGCAAATTAGAGGGACTGCCTCTAAATTAGTATACTGGTTTTGGGTAGGAGGGATCAGCTCCTTGTGAAGGATGCAAGGCATACACCACATTCACCATGAAATCCTGACTGAAAACATGTAACTAGGATGCACCCATACGCCCCACATAATAAATATAATAAATGGCCAAAAGCTGAAGGGACGCCACGAGCAATCACTCCGCCGTGGTGAAGTCATAACACTAGTGCCTCTAGTGTTATGGTTATGGTACCTCCATAACTAGGTGAAATTGGTCATGCATGTATATGGCTTTAGGTATTCTAATTAAACATAAGCAATTCAAAAACATATAAAACATATACTGGGGAAAACAGTTGGCTGCATACGGGGAAATCCTAATAAGGGAAGAATGTCCATACTGAAAGGACGGGAATCCGTACCTTATGTCCAGTGAACGAAGAAGACGAACTGAGAGGAATCCTACTTCCGTATCACTAATGCTACATGAATACATACGTGAATAAGTATCTGACTACTAAATACGTAACTGGTTTTATATTATGTCTTAGCTTATTTTATATGTTCATATCATGTTTCACTGTTTAAAGCCTTAAGTTGTGTTTATCTTATATTATGTCTATTCTGATTAAGTATTTCTGGTATTTCATGTATTATTATACTTACTGTGTAATAATAAGTAACTTTCCAAAAATATCAGGTTTCCTAAAATAGAAAGTTTCCAAAAATAGAAAGTTTCTAAAAATAGAAAGTTACCAAAAATAGAAAGTTTCTAAAAATAGAAAGTTTCCAAAAATAGAAAATTTTCAAAAATAGAAAGTTTCCAAAAATAGAATTACTGCTTAAAATAGATAAGTTTCTAAAAATAGAAAGTTTCCATAAATAGATCAGCTGCCTTAATTAAATAAGTTTCCATAAATAGATTAGCTGCATGAATTAAATAAGTTTCTAAAAATAGAAAGTTTCCATAAATAGATTAGCTGCCTTAATTAAATAAGTTTCTAAAAATAGAAAGTTTCTATAATTAGATATAAGCTGGTTAAATAAGCTAAGTATAAAAGCCTAAGTGTTTTCTGATTATTTTCTAAGTCATAATGATATAATGTATAGTTTATTAATTATTTCATATAATTTAAATAAACTATAGGTTAAAAGTATTTAATTAAAATATATCATGTTTTTAATTAAATAAAGTTAAATACTTAGGTTAAAACATGTATTATTATTAATAATACAACCTAAGTCATGTTAATTAATCAATTATAACTATGGTTTTTAAATAATTAATTAATTATAAGTTTAAAAATATAAAATACTTAGGTTAACAATATCATGATCTAATAATTAAATTATAACCTAAGTCATGTTATTAAATTAATCATGTCATACTTATTAATTTAATTCTAACATATGATTATATAAAAAATAATCTTAACATAAACCGTGAACCAGATCTTGACTAGAAACCATGAACCGGACATGAAATTGACACCATACCCCGAACCACTTCGGGGTTCCCCTTGTCTTGCTGCTGTCGTGGGACCCACACCAGCCAACCGGGACCATATGGTCTCGGTGGTGGTCGAGTAGCCAAACCGAGACCCCCTTGGGGTTCGGTTTAGGCGCCGGCCAACAAACACCCCTAAAACAACCCTTTTTGATTTACCTAATAACCCTTTTCATGTTAGATCTATGTTTTTAATTAGGTTTTAAAAACATCATGTTCTTAATTAATTATTAGATCAAATCAAAAAGAAAAAGGGTAAAAAGAATACCGAATGCGTGGATCTAAACGAGGATGAACAAACACGAACACTTGCACCAAAAACCAAGATCAAAATCAAATAAACACCTTCCTTGGTGTGTTTATGTGTGGCGGCCAAAAAGAAGAGGAAGGGGAGAAGGAGAAAAACTTTTAGGGTTTTTGGTGTTTTCCTGTAAAGTGACAAATGACCAAAATCTTTCCAAATTCCTTGTTTTAGTAAAAATTGATGGGCTAAGCCCATCTTCCCTCCCAAATTTCGTGGCATGGGGCCCACATGGGGTAACCCATACATTTCCTGAGTCTAAATATTATAGTGTGTTCTCGTGTTCGTAATTTACGTGTTTTAATTAGTTATCGATCGTGACTTAATATATTTATTCGTGTTCGTAATAAATATATATACGTAATTAATATTAGCTCGTGATTTAATTACGTTCATGATTTCATGATCACATGTTCGTGATTAATTATTGTTTAAATAATTATTGTGTGTCCGTGCGTAATAAATACTTATCGTGTTCTAACACGTACGTAATACGTAAAATCCTAACACGTAAACGTAATCATACTATAAAAGGAAAGTTTTAATCTAGTACGTACGATCTTAAGGGTACTATTAATGGTAAAAGCATGCGGGTTTTACACAACCAACAGG
Organism: Glebionis coronaria; assembly: GCA_025667525.1. Classification (NCBI taxonomy): domain Eukaryota; kingdom Viridiplantae; phylum Streptophyta; class Magnoliopsida; order Asterales; family Asteraceae; genus Glebionis; species Glebionis coronaria. Next base: position 508,009,793 of record CM046875.1, read on the forward strand.
CCAACATGGATATATTTGATGACTTTAAATTGAAAACACATGGTCTATCTGAATGGTTCGAACTAGAGAAATTAGCTGAGAAGAAGTCTGGACAGGAAAATTTTCTATTAAAGACTCTCAAGGCTAAATTCAACTAGGTGAAAGAGACTGCAACCAAGCTCAAAATTGAAGCCCCTCCACAACTATTTGAACAAGAACCCCCAAAGGTGGAGAAGAAAAGAAAGAGGTTGAGCCAATTTATTATTGAAACCTTTGTGTCAGCCGACATTCAAGTTGATGGAATGCACATGGATCTTATCCTACCCAATGGAATAGTAGGACCAGTTGATGGACAGACATACACTGAGCCTGAAAAAGGAAGGGCCTTTATGAACCAAGGGTGCCAATATGTCTTTCAAAGGGAAAGTGAGATGGGGCTAGCTTCCACTGTTCAGCTTCTAGTCTTCAAAATGGTGGTGAAAATTAACTCTGAGTATTCCAAAATATTTGCTCAAGCTTTGCAAGCTGAATTGGATACCATAAAGGATATTGCTGAAACTGAAGAGAAAATAAAGAATGATGATTATTAAAGAAATCACAGCTGAATTTTACTTTCATTTTTTTGTTGTACTTATGTTTTGTGTAGAAACTAGAAGGGGGTTGAATAGTTTCTCATCGGTTTATCTCCTAATTAAAATTTCTTTCAATTAGGTGAGTGCACAAAACTATCTTTTACTTGAAAGCTAGTTGCATAATGATTAGGTTCAGTTCTAATGCATTAACAATGTGTAGTAAATATAATTATAATGAATGTAAGTAATGAGTAAGGAAATAAACAACCTAGTAGGAAGACACAAAGATTTATAGTGGTTCGGCAACGAGGCTCTATCCTCGTTCCTACTCCACTCCTCGAGTACACCTTACTCGAGATTTCCACTATATCCACAAGCTCCCTTCTTGGCGGAGAAAACCTTACAACATCGCTTACATTATTTTCCAACACTAAGCTAAATGTCGAGACCTAATCTTAGCTAGGACAAATCAACATAACATCGCCAACTTCACTATTCTACGACACAAGGCTAGATGTCGAGTTCTAATCCAAAGCTAGAACCAATCTTCACAACGTTGCCTACTTCAACATTTTCCGACACAAGGCTAGATGTCGAGCTCTAATCCAAAGCTAGAACCAATCTTCATGACTCTTCACTTTGAAGCTAAGTGAGAACTTCACACAACACAACTACATATCACTTTATAGTTTAGTGAGAACTCACAAAACACAACCACATCACTTTATAGTTTAGTGAGAACTCACAAGACACAACCACATCACTTTATAGTTTAGTGAGAACTAACACAACTAATTACAACTAAAGTAAACATATCCAAGTACACAAATGTAACTTGGATCTACACAACATAAATCCAAGCACACATATGTGCAATGGATTTACACAACTCTAATCCAAGTATTCACAAATAGCTTGGATGAACACAACTGGTCCAAGTATTCATAAATACGTTAGATCTACGCAAGACACAAATAAACAAATGATGAACATGACTAGATCTTTAGGATAAGGTGATCTTCATCAATGCTACATCTTTAATCACATCACAAGTGTGTGAGTGATCTTCTCTTTGCACAAGGTAAAGAAGGAGATCAAGAGGATAATCATGAGTAAACATACTTAACACATTAAGTGATCATTTACAAATGACTAGGATTAGATAGGAGAAAGAAGACTGAAAGAGATGTCCAAAAAGGGTTAATGAGAATGCAGATTTAATCCACTATTTATAAGACAAAACATCCACGGCTATATCTTCCCGCGATTCCTTATCGATAAGGAACCGCCATAGGCGCTAAGGAACTGCCGACGTAGACTCCGCTCCTTTTTGTCTTTTAGTAAATTTGAAATATCTGAGGCTGTTTAAAACTTCAAAGGATATTCTTATGGCATATGGAATATGCCATATTCAAATTTACATTTTCATTTTAATAAAACATTTTCTTAAAAATAAAGTTTATTATAAATCTTTTGTTACATTTGACAAAAGTGAGTTTTAAGGCTAATCACTTTTATGGTCACTAAGCATGATTAAGATATGTTAGTGTAATGATTATTACCTTGATGATAGTGTTTGTTAGATAATTCGTTGTATGATTGTGTTTGACAATAAATGTCTTTGTAATTTGTCGTGATCAAAACTTAGAAAGATTAATTAATATTAACAATGTTTTTAGGCATTGCTTTGAATTAACAATCTCCCCTTTTTTATTACGACAAACTATAAACTCATTTACGTAAAATACAAATTTATTCGAATTATTAACGAGTTTATCACTATCATTTCTCCCTCTTTGTCGAAGCAAAAAGGTTAGCACAAGTCTTTGAAGAAGAAAAGAACCGGACTTTTGCTAGTAGCTCCCCCTTGGTGCTTACTCCTCATTGCTTGGGGCACCAAGTAAATGAGCTAAGGTGACATGCTACACAAAGGTTAGTAGAAAGAAAAGAAACACCAATGTATGTATATACACTACTTACTAACTAACTTGAAAGGGAGAAGGAAAAGAAATCTCAAATTAGAAGCAAGCATTTGCTAAGTATGTCCACAGAGTATGTATTGACAACATCCTAGTCCAATTTGTGGAATAAAGGAAGAAAAGAAACATCCAAACCAATCAAAGATGATTTAAAATGTCAATAGGTTAAAATTTAGAATTTATGGAATCACCCATAATTAATTTTAAGTTTTAACCATGATCAACTCTTTAACAAATGTATGAAATAGAATTAGAGGGAAAGATAACACACATAACATTCATATTACATAAATATGAAATAACATACAAGAGAAATATTCATACACTCAATATGAATATTTAAAGCAAAAAATATGGAAAATAGACCACAAAGCATAAACTACTCTAATAGTGATAATCTTCCAAGATTGCTTAAATTTTATTGACTCAAACAACTAAAGTACAAAATGTGCCGTAGTTGGAAAAGAAAGATGACGAAGCATCATTCGAATTTTTGTTCACGAGAACGAAAACTTTGAGAGGAGGTCAAGTGAGGAGGAATTCAAGAAAATTTAGCTTGTCATAGATATGAGCAAGTTTAATTTGTTAAAAACGACAAAAAGCACACGAGGAACCATGATGCAAAACAAAGTCGTTAGATGGGGGAGGTCCATCAAGATTAGAGGTTGGTGGAGAGGGAGATAATGGATAAGATATGTTTTCACAATGCCTAGTGAGGTTGGGGAAAGAGGATAGGTCATTGAGATTAGGAGAGGTGAAAGGTTTTGGTGGTGGTGGAAGTATTTCCTTTTCTCTGGTAATTGGATTTATAGAGTAAGTTTCATTCCAATATTGAATCAGAGAGAAAGAGGAATTCTTGGAGGATTTTGGAGAAGAAGAATCATGAGGATTCTTGTTCTTTTTTATCCAAATGGGTTTAACCGAGATTTTCGGTTTCTTTGAAAGCTTAGAAGAAGAAGCTTTAGGTTGAGAAGTTTGTGACAAAGAAATGTCAAGGTTAGGAAAGGAAAAATTAGGCATTATGAGGGATAAAGAAAAGAACTCCCAAAAGAGAAGAATTTAAAGAAAATAGGTAAGGCAAAGATTTGAAATGAAAAAGAAAGGTTTTAGAAAATGTTTAGCCAAATTGGGTAAACAAAGAATCTTAACCAAAACAGTGGTCAAAAAGAAAGACCAAAAATAAGCCAATAACGGCTTTACTGTGCGTGGTTCTTTAAAATGGCCCGCGGTTCCATATCGATATGGATCTGCCTGGGGGCTAAGGAACCGCGTCCAGTGGACAGCAAATCTTGATTTTCAAAAGTTTTGGAGAAAAATAAGACTTTTTCAAAATTTTGCAAATCTTGGATTTTTACCTCTTTTAGCACTAGAGTATGCTAGGGTTGCATAAAAGCAATACATTCACAAAGAATGTCTTGAAAAAGGGTGACAAAAATATTTAAATAATATTTTGGTCCAATTTTAAGTCAAGTTTTTAGAGGTTGTAATAGATCTAGGTTCAATTTTAAATAAATTAAAGTTGTTTAATGTGATCATATAGATTAAAGCACATAAAAACTAAATCCATAAAGCATCCACATGAGAAAATAATGAGGGAAAGGAAAGAAAATACAAGAAATAAAAAGACAATTAACTACTACAAAGATAGCTACCAACTAGGTCTTGAATTCATAGATCTCTTTGGCTTGACCTTCTTTTAAAAAAGCATGTTATTTTGAAAAATCATCATTCATCTCCTAGGAGGAGGCATGGAGAACAAGACAAGCACGAAATCATGCAACCTTCTATGAAGACCAAGCATCTCCATCCTTAGATTTTTAATAATGTATTTATTATAGAGACAACATGGGCAATTTGCACCATGAGCTTTTAAGAACCCAAAGAAGTAAGGATCACCCATGAAGTGAGGGACAGGAATGCCTAAAATAGGAGCATTAGTGTTAGAGGGTGGATGAGGTGGTGGAGGCATAGTGTACAAGGGTGAGATATGAGAGTTTGGTGGAGTGAAAGGTGAGGTGATCAAAGGATCAAGTACAAACGGGATACTTTGTAGAGGCTGAGGTTGAGAAATCCCACCCAAAGGAGGACTAGGGGTGAAAGGTGAAGAAAGCTCATTCATTCTTGATTGGAATGAAGAGGAGGTACAACCATGAGAATGGTTAGTACCATAGGTTGAGTTTGTCTTGCATGGAGCAAGGGTGGTGAAGGTGAAGATGAAATGAGAATGGGAGAGATCTCATTTTTGGGAGTGTGAAAAGATGAAGAACCAATGTTAGGTATCTTAATCTTAATTTTGAGGCTTCTTTTAGAGGAGGAAGTTTTGGAAGAAGTAGATGTTCTAGTGGACACCATGGTTGTGTTAAGGTTTAGAGAAGAGTTGAAGGGATGAAGAACACAATCAACATGAGAGTGTTTAAGAAGAGAAGGGAATGATCCAAACTAGTAATAGGTTAAAATCATTTTAGGTGAATAATGAAATTAGGTACCCTAGTTTATGAAAGTCCAGGTTTTTCAAAATTTTTATCAAAGTTTTACACAGATTAAGGAAAACAGTGTAAAGCAAAGATTCTGTCAAAATAGGAACAGATGGTTCCTTACGTAGGTCCGCGGTTCTTTATCGCTAAGGAACCACGGGTTCGATATGAAACCGCGACCAGTGGTGACAGAAAAGTGCACTTCCTCAAACTTTGGTCAGCCCAGATTTCACACAAGTAAATAACAAGCCAAAGTTAACTATAAGTCAAAATCTAGGAAGCTAACAAACACATAATATGCACAAAGCTATGTAAATCGAAAGAACGACTACATAGTTAATAAATTATTAAAATAGTTAGTAATCCAAACAAGTAGTATTAGTTAATATACACACATAGAAGAAAAGAAAGAAAATGTTCAACACATAATATGTTTAACAACATGTTCTCGTTGAATTTAAATCAAAGTCTTTATCTTCTCTTCTGCCAAATCCCTTGATCAAATTTCCCAAGTATTTGAATCCCTCTCTTGACTCCACTCGATGATCAAACAACTCACCTCAAGTCCTAAGATCTTCACGTTAGAGACACTCCATGTTGAGGTCTTCCGGTACTTCACTAGTGGAATGGTGAGGAGGAGGAGCTAAGTCTTCAAGTCTATCCACGAATGAGTTTGTGGATTGACGGGAGTTACTTGAAGAGCCGACATAAGCCCCAGTACCTATGTCACCACCATCACTTGGTGACATATCAAAGTCCTCATCATCGGACTCTTGTTGATCATGTTTTCTCGAACCTTTATCACTTCTAGGCTTTCTTTCATATACCTCTTGAATAGGTAACATCACCCGTTTAACCGGATGAAAGCAAGAGAAGTCAAGGAAGGGAAAATCATGAACAACCCTCTTAAAGAGGCGAATAAGAAGCATATCATAGGGTAGATTTGTTTTGGGTTTGGAAAGAGCATAATTAATTCGTCGAGCGATATAGTATGCCAAGTTGTACTTGGTTTCGGTATAGATGCAAAATAGCATATGCACCATACATGCCGGAATGTGATCCCGGTTCCCACCAAGACAAAACACATTCTCATTAAGGATCTCGGCCCAACGAACCATATAATTCTTAAGGTCGCTTTAGAGAACCTCATAACGATTCACAAGTCGTTTATTAGAATGAAGGCTTCCCATAACGTTTCCATCACGCTCTTTGGAAATGATTTCAAGGATAAAATCAAGATCAACTTCACAGTGGTCATTTGAAGGTTTATCGTTGGATTCATCGAGAACATCAAGTCTCTATTTTTCCGTGAAACGACAAGTACCCTCAAATGGCACACCAAGAATTTGACCAAAGGTTTCAAGAAAGTATTGAATGACTTGATCATTCAATAAGAATCTAATGAATATTCTACCATTGAACTCAAATATAGAATAGGTGCTAAAGAAATTCAAAATAAATACGGGATATATATCTTCATCTATGTAAAGCAAACAATCAAACCCCGTAGGCTCAAACATAGATTTGATATAGTCATAACCCGTAATTTTTTCATAAACAGTTCTACCCTCATGGAAACAACATTTTGAAAGAGATGAATAGGAGTTTTGGAGTTGGGTAGAAGCTAAAATTTGAGAAAGGTTTGGCATATATCGTCTAGTGTTTTGATGATCTCTTTGGTATCTTGAAGGCATGATTAGTACCTAAATACAATAAACAAAAATATTTTTCCAATCACTCATATGAAAAAAAATAAAAATAAAAATTCAAAAGATGAGAATGTGTTTCATCAATAGCTTTACAAACAAAGGATTAATCCTTGTTATTCTCATGTTCACAATGTACTCATTTCATCATTGATCAAAACATATGAATTATGTAAAATCAACAATGAACTAGAACATAGGTTTTTCAAAACAAAGTTTTTAGGTAAGCATTTAACAATGCCATTGCCAAGTTGTTCATGGGTTCATATCAATTCCATCAATCAACCAAACTATTTAGTCAAAATTCAGATTTGTTCTACAAATAGGTTTTAGTGAAATCTTAATGAATATGAACCTAAGGAATCATAGTAACAATACTATATCAACTCTTATTCCTAGTAAGGTTCTAATTTAATGTCAATTTTATAAATCCCCAATTATGAATGTATGAACCCTAGAACAAATTAAATGAAATTATAAAAAATAACTTAAAATTAATTGATCTTCGATGATGGATGAGTGAAACCCACGAACTTGAATCAATTAATTTGAGTGATTGAAGGTTTTTGAAGCTTCAACAATGATGGAAAAACAAAGAAAACCGTCGGTTGTGTGTGAAGGAGAGAGAAGGTCTTGTTTGAAAAAGGTTATTTTATAAAACTGGCGCTCTGACAAAAGATTCTGCTCGCGGTTCCTTATCGATAAGGAACTGCGCTATTGAGCCGTCAGAGATAAGAACCGCCTACAGAGGCAGGTTTTTATCAAAGAAAAACAATGAACTTTTGAAAACCAAAATTTTTAAAATACTTAAAAATATATCTTAACCTTTTAGGATATCATTGGACTGCCACAACATTAGGTAATAATGCCTTGTTGAAGAATTACGAGTTGAATCGAGATAGGAAAAGATCGAAATGAACAAACGACTACTCGTAGCAAAGAAGCAAAGGGAGAGGAGTCAAGAGAAGTGAATCAAGACCAAGATCAAGAGACAAATGTCATTCTTCAAATTAAGGAGGTGAAGAGCTTGTGTCATATATAGTGGTTTAAGACGTGCCTTTCCGGTGAAAGTCTAAACGGCTTTGGTAATGAATTATACCAAGCAATTTTGATGCATATAATAGGATCATTTTTAAGAGTGGTCTTATTCTATTTCAAAACATGAGAAAAGTATAGATTCACTTTCTCTCCCACATGATCAGATAATTATTGCTAGAATTAACAATAACAATATCCTTGGAATATTTCAATTCCAAATGTGTAAATCCACCTACAACTTAATGAAGTAGTTTGGTATCTCAAGGGATTCATTAATCATCCTAAAGATGAGCTTAATTGCACATGTTACACATGATATAGGGCCTACTAACCGTAAGGGTGCAAACCACGGAAATCATGCTTGATACTTTAAGCTTCTACTAACTTACCCTATATCTCCATAGTGAGTCAAGTATCCAAGCAATGAAGGTTTGAGAGGGAAAAAGAAAAGAATCACAAACCACAAATAAATGTCAAGGCAAGGATGCCAAGAACAAGCATATAGTCAATTAATGATCAAAAGAATGATCAATAGGGCGTGTGGAAGAACGAAAGCGTACCTTAGCCACAAATTGCATTTCGAGCTTTCAAGGAATCGATGCAAAGCCCAACAATGACTAATAGTAAGTACTAAGTTTTAAAGACTAGTATCACTCCTACCCATCTTGATATCATCATTTAATGATGTTGGAAATCAAATAAGATGAGTCTTCTACAAGTGTAAGTAACTCAATCCACAATCAATAGAATGATTTATCTTCATGAGTACCTACACATAACAAGATGCAAACTAGTAGATACATTTCAAGAGTAAATCTAAAATGCATCAATACTACTAATTTAAGTAATATGCAATATTAACATTTTAAAAGGCTTATTTTCAACCAAAAAATAGTTTTGACCAAAGAAAAACTTTAGTACAACTTAACCTTCTAATTTATGGAGACAATGGATCGATCAAAGTTTTAAAGTACAATATACTTCAAAGATCTTGTGTCACCATCGCTGTGATACCAATTGTAGAAACTAGAAGGGGGGTTGAATAGTTTCTCATCGGTTTATCTCCTAATTAAAATTCCTTTTAATTAGGTGAGTGCACAAAACTACCTTTTACTTGAAAGCTAGTTGCATAGTGATTAGGTTCAATTCTAATGCATTAACAATGTGTAGTAATTATAATGATAATGAATGTAAGTAATGAGTAAGGAAACAAACAACCTAGTAGGAAGACACCAATATCTATAATGGTTTGGCAACAAGGCTCTATCCTCGTTCCTACTCCACTCCTCGAGTACACCTTACTCGAGATTTCCACTATATCCACAAGCTCCCTTCTTGGCGGAGAAAACCTTACAACGTCGCTTACATTATTTTCCGACACTAAGCTAAATATCGAGACCTATTCCTAGCTAGGACCAATCTACACAACGTCACCCACTTCACTATTTTACGACACAAGGCTAGATGTCGAGTTCTAATCCAAAGCTAGAACCAATCTTCACAACGTTGCCTACTTCCCTATTTTCTGACACAAGGCTAGATGTCGAGTTCTAATCCAAAGCTAGAACCAATCTTCACGACTCTTCACTTTTAATCTAAGTGAGAACTTCACACAACACAACTACATATCACTTTATAGTTTAGTGAGAACTCACAAGACACAACCACATCACTTTATAGTTTAGTGAGAACTCACAAGACACAACCACATCACTTTATAGTTTAATGAGAACTAACACAACTAATTACAACTCAATTAAACATATCCAAGTACACACATGTAACTTGGATCTACACAACATAAATCCAAGCACACACATGTGCAATGGATTTACACAACTCTAATCCAAGTATTCACAAATAGCTTGGATGAACACAACTAGTCCAATTATTCACAAATACATTGGATCTACACAAGACACAAATAAACAAATGATGAACATGACTAGATCTTTAGGAGAAGGTGATCTTCATCAATGCTACATCTTTAATCACATCACAAGTGTGTGAGTGATCTTCTCTTTGGACAAGGTAATGAAGGAGATCAAGAGGATAATCATGAGTAAACATACTTAACACATTAAGTAATCATTTACAAATGACTAGGATTAGATAGGAGAAAGAAGACTGAAAGAGATGTCCAAAAAGGGTTAATGAGAATGCATATTTGATCCACTATTTATAAGACAAAACATCCAACAGCTATATCTGCCCGCGATTCCTTATTGGAGCCCGCAGTTCCTTATCGATAAGGAACCGCCGTAGGCGCTAAGGAACCGCTGGCGTAGACTCCGCTCCTTTTTGTCTTTTAGTGAATTTGAAATATCTGAGGCTGTTTAAACCTGCAAAGGATATTCTTATGGCATATGGAATATGCCATATTCAAGTTTACATTTTCATTTTAATAAAACATTTTCTTAAATATAAAGTTTATTAAAAATCTTTTGTTACATTTGACAAAAGTGAGTTTTAAGGCTAATCACTTTTATGATCACTAAGCATGATTAAGATATGTTAGTGTAATGATTATTACCTTGATGATAGTGTTTGTTAGATAATTCGTTTTATGATTATGTTTGACAATAAATGTCTTTGTAATTTGTCGTGATCAAAACTAAGAAAGATTAATTAGTATTAACAATGTTTTATGCATTGCTTTGCATTAACAGTTTTGTACTTGTAATTTTCCTTTAAGTATTAATGAATTATGAAGTTGTTTGGTAGATATGTTATGTGTAAAAGAAGCTGTCATCTCACTTACTATAGCTATTTTAGATCTACCTGTATTTTTGTTTAAATAGGGGGACATTGTTGGGAATCTAAGTATGCTAGAATTCCTTTAGTCATAGATTTAAACGTAAATTAAGTTGTATGTTATTAACTTTCCTGTGCCAAGGAGATAGGCAAGTACCACAAGACTCATAGAAAACTTAGTCTGTATGAGCAACTACAAGGGAGTCCATGTCAGAGACACTGTCAAGGAAGTCGAAGATTACTTGAAGACATACTCATTGGCTGTGATGGATAACAGCCAAGATGTATCAGGGACTCTCCATGGTTGAGTGTTAATAGGGGTGGTAATACCCTGTTAACACTCAGTACACTTTGGACATGCCTAAGTGTTTAAGCGGGAATTGATGCAGCCCAAAGTACGAGGTTATGAAGAAAAGGGAGAATTGTGTCAGCTCTATTTCCCTAAAGCATTGTAGCAGACTACCAATAATAGAAGAGCATCTTGTGATAGATGTCTGATATTGTTTGTTTTGTTTAGTCGCTATCAACAGCTATCAAAGTCAACCTCGTACCACTATAAATAAGGAATGTAGCATGGAGTTAATGTTGTTCACTTTGCCATATTTCACACATTAACTCTCTTGAAATTGAAGAACAATTGGTTGTGCTTGTGTTCTTAAGTTAGCTTGTAAACTTGTAACTTATGCAAGTTTACTTGTCCAAAGAGTACACAACACATTGTCATCAAACTGTGTGATCCATAAAACTTGTAATACTTGTTATAAAATAATAAAGTCTTATGTTTGAAAAGTATTTACTTGTGTTAATTATCTTAATCAGTCATTTTAGTCTAAGTTAATGGACTTTCAATTGGTATCAGAGCGGTGTTTGGCATTAAAACCTTCATAAACATCGTTCTAAGTTTTATAATCAAGATCCACCATGCCTGAAACGAGCAACACACCACCACCACCGCCTTTTGGGAACAATCAAAACAATACACCTCCACGTCCATCATCACCAAGAATAACTCCCACTCCTAATGAAGATGATCTTCCACAACTTCTCGACTCAAGAGGTGGATCTCATGTCACAAATGGGCCCGTATTTGATGAAGATGATTTTGCCAGTTGGAAAAGTCAATTTCTTGTGTACCTCGATGGACTTGAGTCATTTCTTCTAGAAATTCTAGAAAATGGACCATATGTTCCTATGGCGCTTACATCAACTGAAGAGAATCCGCTCCCAAAACCCCTCAAACAATGGACACCAGCTGATAGAAACTTGGCAAACCAAGACAAACGTCTCAAAAGCATCATAATATACTGTCTCCCAAAACACAACATGAAGTCTGTCATTCAATGTCCAACAGCCAAACAAATGTGGACAGATTTTATCCTTGGCCACGAAAGACCCTCTGAGCAGGGACGGACCCACATAGAAGCCAGGTGTAGCACGGGCTACACCTATTTTGAGGCCACGAAGTGCAATTTTTTTAAAATGACATTTTTTGGTATGTGCAACACCCAAAAATCTTTTGTGCTACCTTAATTTCTTATGACGTAACTTTAGTTGACCTAAAAATTTTTTGTGCAATGCCCTTTTTTAAAAATCTGGGTCCGCCTCTGCCTCTAAGACTAGAGAAACCAAAATTCAGGCACTTAGGCTTCAGTTTAATGCTTTCAAAGCACTTGAAGGTGAAAAGGTGCAACAGACGTACATAAGGCTGAAGATTCTTCTCAATGATATTGCAATGAATGAAGTCACCATCTCATAAGCTGAAGTAAATGCCACGTTTGTCAACAGCCTACCCAGAAAATGGCTGAGCATGAATCATACCCAGAGAGCTAACAACTCAATCAAAAATGATACATTGGCTCAACTTTATGGAAAGTATAACTATGAAGAAGGGCTGATTGATACCATAACAAATCTGACTCTGAAAGTATAACTAGATCAATTAGCATATCGTTAATTATTTGCCGCTAGACAATTTAGTAGCTATGCGCGTGTACATGTCTAGTTCATATAAATCACCGAATAAGTTGTTGTAGCTTACAATAAAAAATAATAGATTCACATAATTCATTCAAAATAAGCTAATTGAATACTTATAAATTCGAATGATGGTAATAAGTTTATTTAAATCAACTAAACTAAAATAAGAAAAGATCCCTAACCTGATGATTGATTGGTGATGTTAGAGGATTTGTAGAGAGGAAAAATAGATCGGAGGTAGAGAGAAAAAGAGAGAGAGACGTGTGTGTGCGTGTGTGTTTATGAGAAGGAAAGTAGAAAAACGATTATATAGTGGACGAGGAAAATGACCAAAATACCTCTATAGTGTAAAATAATAATTAATCTCAGCCATTAAATAATAAGAAAATGTAAAGTAAGTCTTTCATATAAATTTGGTATTCAAATAAACTTAAATAAAAATAATATAACATTATTATACGTAAAAGAACACATAAAAATATAATGTAATAATATATCTCTAAACCATAGTTCTAAATAGCCCGCTAAAGCCTGCCTTAAGACGTGTTAAAGCTTGAGGCGTGACCTCCATTTTACGCAATAGGTTAAGACGCGCTACGACATGAGATGTGATAATTTTTTTAATGTAATTCCAAAAAATAAATATTATTACATGCAAATAGATTTTTCTAACTTTAATTATTATGTATAACATTTATTATAAACTTAATATAAATATAATATTAAAATTTATAAAACAAATAAATATTTGTATATTTTGTGTCGCCATAAGCAAGGTTCTAAAAGGCGCGTCTTTGCGGCGACAAGGCGGGGCAAAGGCGTGAGGCGGTGACCTCCACGTTAAGAAATAGACCTTGGCGTCGACGCTAGGGGTGGCCCAGGATAAGACGGAAAAACACGAGCACAAGCGGGTAAAGGCGTGAGTTTTTTTGAAAGGCTTTGTAAATTTTCAAATATTATGATTTTTAGTTGCATTTACTAATATTTTCAATTTTTAGTTAAGATTTATAAATGTTTATAACTTGTATAATTATAAATACGATATAAAATTAAAAATTTATAATTATATGTTGCTGCCTTAAATCACGCTTTAAAAAGCCGCGCCGCTACGTCTTATGCAAAAGATCAAAGCTTGGACTCGCCGCCACGCCGAGCCTCACACTATCTGAAACTTTGGCAGTTTGGCCATAAGTCATGTATAGTTTCATACCCCGTATTAGATATTTACTTTGTTTAAAAAATCAAACAATAAAAAAGTTTTTAACAAGCAAGATCTAATTAAAAACCTAGGACCCACCAATAGTAGTTGCTACAAATACCCAACACTTCATTACAATCAACCCATCACCCTATACACACACTCTTTCTTTCTTCCTTTCCCGAATTTTCACTTCACCATTATTATCACACACTATTCTCTCTCATCTTGAAAGTAACCATACATCAAACTATCCCACCACTTGTTTTCACTATCATCAAATCCCATTAACCCAACATTTTATATTTTTTATTAACCCAACAAAGACAATATGGTGGATGTTGATCGGAGAATGACTGGTTTAAACCCAGCCCACCTCGCCGGACTCCGTCGTCTCTCCGCTAGAGCCGCTGCATCACAACCATCAACACCATTACCAGCACGCAACAGCTTAATATCCTTTACACCATTAGCTGAAAAATTAATAACCCATTTAAAAACATCTGGTGTACAAGTTTTACAAGGTTTGTCCGACAAAGAGTTCGCACGTGCGGAGGCTGAGTTTGGTTTTGCGTTTCCACCGGATTTAAAAGCTGTACTTTCCACTGGGTTACCGGTTGGACCGGGTTTTCCAGATTGGAGATCAACCGGTTCGTCTAGACAGCATTTGCGTGCAATATTGGATCTGCCTATTGCTGCTATATCGTTTCATATAGCGAGGAACCAGTTGTGGTCGAAAACATGGGGTGTGCGACCTAATGAGCCTGAAAAAGCAATGAAAATAGCGCGAAATGCGCTAAAACGGGCACCACTTCTGGTGCCCGTTTTTAACCATTGTTATATACCATGTAATCCGTCTTTGGCTGGAAACCCTATTTTTTACGTAGACGAGAATCAGATATTTTGTTGCGGGTTTGATTTATCTGATTTTTTCGACCGTGAGAAGTCGACTTTATTCGCGAAACAAAAACATAAAACTACGAGTACTAATACAAGTACAGTTTTATCTAATGTTTCGCGAAGAAGTCTAGACGCCATCGCGGGAGGTCGTACACCGCGATGGGTCGAGTTTTGGAGCGACGCGGCTGTCGACCGTCGCAAAAGAAAATCAAATTCGTCCTCATCTCCAAGTTCAGGTTCGGGCTCACCAGACCGGTTTTTCGAAATACAAAAAACCGGAGTGCCAAAATGGGTAGACACGTACGTTAAAGAAATCGGTTCGGTTTTAAAAAACAGCGGATGGTCGGATGATGACGTGTCTGAAATAGTAGACGTGTCATCATCCGGCTTTTTCGACAGCGAGATGGTTTTATTAGATAACGAAGCGGTTCTAGACGCTTTGTTACTAAAAGCGGATCGGTTATCAGAATCTTTGCAAAAAGCTGGATGGAGTTCCGAAGATGTATCGGATGCGTTTGGGTTTGATTTTAATTTTAAACGGGTTAAAGAACGAAAACCGGTTAAAAAAATGTCACCAGAGTTAGTGGAAAAGATTGGGAAACTCGTTGATTCTGTTTCCAAATCGTGACGGAGTTAACGCCGGAGTTGACGGTAACCGACAGATTACTAGATTCTTTTTTTGTTAAAAATATAGAAATTGCGAAATGTGTAATAAGGTTCGTGTAAAGAAATTATATTGTTTACCAATGATTTTTAAATTTTTTGAATGTGTAGTTGATAGTTTATTAGTGTAACAGAAAGAATTATACTATACTTGTGAACTAGCCCAGTAAGTCATTACATGATATTCCAGTTATTTCTACGAGTTTTTGATTATTAGCGTATTAGGTACTTATCAGGGCTCGATTATGTACATTTGATAAATTTTCTTCATAAGGATTATGTTTATTTTTGCTCATTTTTTTTTTGGGATAAATGAGTATAAATAAACAAAATATTGGGTAAAGTAGTTATTCGATTTTAGAGTATTTACCTAGAAGGTAGTTCTTGACAGTCTCGAATAATAATTAGTAATTCGATTTTACAATATATACTCAGAAGGTATTCTCTGCCAGCCTCGAATCAACGTATTTATATGTCAGTTCGTTTGTTGATACCTGTTATTTTTATGATCACTTGCTTTTAAGTTGCATATATGATATCTTCTTTGCTTTTTCTAAGATCATAAACTTTTTTTTTTCTCATAAGGATGGATGATCATAAACTTTTAAGATGCATAGCAATATGATACTACTACAATGTAAAAGGATCTGAATCTGATCAAAGCATAAAAAATGATACTACTAATCTTTTGTAGAAAGATTGGAAGAAAATGCAATACAGGCTGTACTTGTAAATATTAAAACGCATAAAATAAGTTTACGTGTGAATAGGAACAATAAAATGGCACAGGTTACTAATGTAAGAATGCACGTGTGGAGGTTCTTTTCTTGAACAAAAAGACGTTATTGGGTTTCTTCCAACGTATGGAAATCAAAAAAAGCAACCCACAACGATGTCGTTTAATGATGGTGTTTACTTTGGGAAAGGGTGTTTTCACTTGATACCCCTGAAGTCTTGTTACTTTAATTTCTAACCACTTAAATAAATGGAGATTATACATTGTTTAATTTTTTGCTTTATAGTTGTTGGGAAGATGGATGAAGGGGGGACCGTGTTTCAGGTTGAGGTTTCGAAAAAGTGTGTTGTTTGAGAAGTTCGACCTCGGAAATCCAAAAGGGATTCATGTGGATTTGTTGTGTCTTCTTTTAACAAACGAAATTATTCACACCAAATTTGCTCATGTGTCATGATAGTTTAGAGTTTGGAGACTATTAAGAATCACTTATGTGATCGTGTTGGGTTGATCTATATAATGTTAAAGAGTTAAGCACGTTTATTTATTTACATCTCTCTATAGGCCGGTATGATGTTTTGGAGAAAATAAATCAATTAGTGTATGTTTTAAGAGAATTTATAGAAAATGATTAAAAGGAAAATTGGATTTTGACATGTATAAAAAGAGTCAACACAGTCGTGATAATTCGTTGATAACAACTCCTACATTCTTGAAAACTGTTAACTCTGTATTAACAAAGTGAGTGAAAGGAAATGTCATAGTAAAAAAAGAAGAGCCAACATTCAATTGACAATCTATGTTGTTTTCCCACCTAGTTTCAAAAATAATTGAAGACTTTATGATTACCAATGAACAAAGAGTCAAACACTTGTTTCAAAAATATTAGCCACTCAAAATTTAAAATCAGAGAGTTGTAAATTTCCTCAAATTTCTGAGTGTAAGAGCATTTCCAATGATAAAAGTCATTAACAACTTTTTATTATTTTAAAAAGTTATTAGAGATGTTTTTTTCATTGCAATAAAGGTTTTATGGAAGTGTTTTTATAAAAACTTAGCAAACACTAAGTCTTTTGTAAAAGTTTTGCCCATAAATATGTTTTGTATTTAATGTAATCAATGTAAAAAGCTTTTGTGTTTTTTACCATTGCATATGCTCTAACTACGATTGGCGATTTCTGACTCGACACGAAATTCGACGTGAAATTGACACAAAAATTAACAATTTCATGTTGAGTATACTTAATTTTGGGTTAGGTTTAGATCGATTTTTCTGAGCTATTTATTAAACAAGTTATATTTTTTTTAATGGCGATTTTATTAATTAGTCAAAGGCTAAAAGGTAAAAAACATTACAAAGAAATGAAAGAGTTTAAGGGATCTCGTAACCAACTATCCTATCTAAACTTACAGTTAGGATTTCTAGAAGAAATCCAACAAAAAGATAAAGATAAAACCGAATCCCATAGAGTAGACCTCCTAGGAGAATTTGTAGAGAAGAGCAACTCGTTCTAAAACTTCCAAATGCACCATAAAAGAGTAGAACCCGCACCAGCAATGAAAGCTTTAACTTTATTTGAATGTTGTATGGAATCCAACCACCCGATCCAATCACCAATGTTAGCACAAACCGGAATGTCTAAGTGCCACCATGTAGCAAACTTATTCCAAAGAGCCGCTGGTACATCACAAGAAAAAACAGATGATTTACAGTCTCAACATCCTCCGTGCATAAATGACATAGAGTCGAGTCCAAGTCCACCCCCATTCGATCTAGATTAACCCTCGTAGCCAGCTTATTCAACATTAACCTCCATAGAAAAATATTAACCTTAATGGGAATAACATTATTCCATCGAGTATTAGTAGTCGAGATATCGAAGTTAATCGCATCGATATGATTGCGAACAGAAGCAACCGAAAATCCTTTAGTAGCATTAAGGGCTCAGCTCCAAGTGTCACGAGTATCCGAGAGAACAACTCTATTCATAAGGCCTAGGAGATCGTCATGTTGGGAGGCTTCAGCGCCTCCCCTGGGAGCTCGTCTAAGAACGGGAATCTACCGTTGACTAGTGAAACGGTCAACAACAAAACACCCTTTATGAACCTCCAGATTAAACAAGTTATACTTGGGTTGGAAATAAATTAAGCGGGTCGATCCGATAACCCGTTTATTTTTTCCCCTTATACTAGAAATGATTAATATTTTATTATACGTGTTAATTATGTTAAACTGTTGAATCTAAATCCATCTAACGTGTTAACACGTGTAATGTGCTTACTTTTGTATATAAAACTTGTTAAGTGGGTCAACTCGAAAGCCGTTTAACTTATTCAACCCATGTATCTTATTTAATGTCAACCTAAATATATATATGAATTAAATGAGTTAGGTTCGAGTTATATGCAAACAGGTTATAATTGATATAACTAACTTAATTATTTAAATAAGTCAGGTTTGAATTAGGATTTTCTAACCCGTTAACCTGAACCCGATTCGTATTTCCACCCTAAGTGTGATACATGTGTTCAATAATTGTTAAATGACATATAGTGGTTTGAAAATTTGTGTGAAAAATCAAATGTCTTCGTTTCAGAAGCAAGTGAAGGTTTTGATGTTGATTTTTGTACAATAAAAACAAAACGAATATGTTGGTTTCGCATTGGTTGTAAAATGTAGTGTTAATTAAAATGCGAGTGAATAGTTATCTTTTGAGATCACAGGCGACAACTAAATAATGAATGCTCAACGGTTCTTATAAGAGTTGTTAGAACACATGACTTATAAACCCGACCGTTGCCTCTCATCACGTGCGTCCCACCGTCCCTAATTTCCATACTCATTTACTCTTTCACATGTGCTTCCCAAATCCGATCCACAAATACTCTCAATTTCTATCGACATATCAATAGCAATCAACAATATAAAAAAAATATAAAAATTGTTGAAAATTAGAATTAAACTTAAAAGTTAAATTTTAGTTCATCTCATAAGTATTTAAGAAAAACATGTAGTATATTCTAAAATCAAATTCTTTAAAAGGTTTTAATTGGACCAATAAAAAAGCTAAATTTTACCATGTATCATAAACAGAGACGATTGAAAATAATTTGCACACTTAAAAAAATAATTAAAGACTATTCACTGTACAAGTAGATATACCATACTACTAAATAAAATACAAGTATGTAATGTATTATGTTGAGAGTTCTAATAAATTTAACGAGTGCACAAATCAATTGTTTATAATAGATGAAATTGCTTAATTTATTTTATAGAAAAACTCAAGATAGATTATAGAGGCAAATTTATATTTTCCCAACTTAAACATCATACATATTTCTTTAATACATGTTTGAAATGCATTGTATTTGCGCACTAAAAAATTGTATTTGATGTAAATATCAAATTTTGATACTCAAATTAGATAAATATAGAATTATCCCTATATTAAAACGCTCCTCGGAAGAGACCGAAACAAAAGTACAAAAAATTCCAAATAAAAAAGGTCAAACGACAAGGAATTACAAGCAACCAAGCTAAAGCATGTAAATGTGTATCTAAGATTAGAAGTCAAGTTGTTTCAATTTTTAAGGAACAACTTACAGCGGATCGAGAGCCACGTCTTTAATAACCTCTAGATTGATAGAAAAAATCTTCTGCCAAAACTTTATCACGTCAGTTAGGGGATGCATGGACTATCTTATTTCTCCAATCCATCTCATCATAAACCACATTGAAAGACGTCTCACTAATTGAGAATGAAAGAAACGAAATATAGGTATCAAATTGCCACCAACAATACACTTTTCTCCAAATAGAAATTACACGAGAACAACTAATGAGACATTTACCAATATATTCATCATCATCATCACAAAAAGTCAACCGCTTGAAGTAATGTTCATAACCCGTAAATTAGATTAGTTCTTGTAGGCAACCTATCAATTGAAGCTCTTCATACGCATATATTTATCTTACGAGGAAGCCATGAGTTCCACATGTCTTGCAACCCATAAGTAAGCGACCTCACTTTAAAAGATCTAGAAGGGTCGGTATCCCAAGATCATATATCTTCCACAGTCCTGTCAAGACACACGAGCACCATAATAGATAAAAGAGAAGAGAGTTCTGCTAGAGAACGACCACATGCATGAGCTCTCAATTCCAAATAACCCGACGAAGACCCGTAAACCACTCTTCAATGATCTTGATTCAAATCAAGTGCATATTGCCTAAGGAAACGATTCATTAAAAAGTGTCATCCGCCCAACCATACGTCCTTCCAAAATAATGTACTATTGTCATTAGAGACTTTTAATTTAAAAGATGATTTAAAATATGCATCAATGTCCTCGATGTTTAAAACGACTGTTATAATCTCATGTCATGTGCCTTGATATCCTTTTATAACTTGATTATAGTTAAAACCATGTCATCTCCATGAAAACCAATAATCGTTTTTCTCCAAAGATAATCTTTTGGTGTTAGAGACTTGCACTTCCAATTACCAAGAAGACCGAGGTTCTTTGCGTGCAAACTATCCACCCCTATACCTCCCATCTTTCTAACATTGAGGATACTACTCCATATAACCCAACTTATCCCTCTACAATTCTCTTTAAACTCCCAAAAGAATCAAGCACGATTACACTCAAACAGATTAGTAGTCTTTGAAGACGTTTTAAAAAGAGAGATAATAAAATAACATGGTACCAAGTCTATCATCCACCAATGAACGAAGTTGTCTCATAATACAATAAAAAGTCAAAACCTAAATAATTTGGGGAAATTTATATAAATTTTCAGCTACCAACCATTTTTTATATATAACGTGTAAATCGGTTTCATGTAAATTTATAACAGTAAAAGCATGTAACAAAACTTTAGTTGCCTAGGAATAATTATCAATAAATTAAATAAACTTATCAGTTTTTAGGTATTCTAATAATTATATGAATTTAACCAATAACTCTACACTTCATACCATTATATTTTACATATTTTTCTTGACGAAAAAATGCTGTTGTTTATAAATATATTCTATAAATTTTAAAATAAAACTACGAGTTACTATGACATTTAAATCAATAATAATATTGTACATATGCGAACAATTTGTATTATCTTTCTTTATGCGGTTAATTAAGAAAATTCAGAGGAATACATACCTACAAATTATTATTAGTGTAATCATGTATATTCAAATAGAGGCACACCACCAAAATTATTATTAGTGTAATCATGTATATCCAAATAGAGGCACGACACTACGATCTATTACGAGATGAATTGAACTACACGTGTTTGTACACATATTAAAGACGCATGTAATTCCTCTTTAATAATAAAATAAAGATATCCAAAAGTTATTAGCTGCTAGTTCAATTGATTATGTGCTAATTCAATGAATTAAGTGTGTGCCTATTAAGGTAAAGATCTTTTCTTGTAGAATTAAGCTCGACTATCTTTCAAATCGTCTCAATCTCTCACGTAGAGGTATTGGAATAGACTCTATCTATTGTGCTTTCTTGCAACTTGGCGGTCGAATTATCGTTTCACATATTTTTTGCTTGCCCTATGATGAAAGCTTTATATAAATGCACTGCTCGACGGTGGAATGTCAGTTTGGTCGGAGTGATCTTCTTATGAAGAGTGGTGGATATGGTTTTCTAGTCTTCAATATCCATCCAAGCTTAAGATGATATTCGGAGGAGTTTTTCACATCACTTGGTTGTTGGTTTGGAATTACCATAATAAATCTATCTTTGGTCCTAATTTAAAGCCTAAAGCTAGATTGTTTGATGATATTGTGGCTTTTTTTGGTGTAGATCTAAATGTAAGAGTGCTAGGTATCGTGGCTTATCTTAAGTCCTAACTGGGTGCCACATTATTTGATACTCAAAACACATATTATTATGACATACCACATCTCCTCACTTTTGCCCCACCACTACCTATTTTATTTTCTTCTCATTCAGCACATATACTATTCAGTTGGGCTCGATTTTTTTTTGTTTTTTTCCTCTTCACTTGGCTGGCGAAAATCAAAGTGAGTAGCAAGTGAGGAGGTGGGGCGGTGTAGTGGCTAGAAGTGAGGAGGTGCCACCTAGGAGTGGCAAGCCCTCTTCTTCACGATACCCAGCCCTCTAAGGCTAACTTTAGTCAGATAGATTGACTAAAAAACTCGTTGCTTATCTCTTTGTATTTTTATTCTAACTTCTTGTTAGTTTGTTAATAAAATACATTGTTAAAAAAATACCAATAGTTCAATTAAACAATACCAATTCTCACCACTATATTAATTTAATATAGATGCTCAGTAGGCTTCAAGTAAAGTTCTTTAGAGAAGATTAGGTAGGTCATATTACAAGTCTACAACTTTTAAAAGGAAAAACCCTAGCAACAATGGCGGCCACCAAATCCCTAGATTCTTATTCCGTTATCCCCTTCTTATTTTCAATCAATTCCTTTGGCTTATATCATTGAATAACGATCAGTTATTGGTGGATCCTTGATTTCTTCCTTCGCTGATAGATTGGGACTTGTATAGGCCTCAATCCTTGATTGTCCCTATACCGGGATGATCATCTATTACTCGAGGGGTTGGTAAATCTTAGTGATTAATCTTTAATTGTTCTTTATCCTTTTGATTAGTCTTAGTTTTGATTTCTTTTTATTCATCCTTGAACTCCCTTCAATCCAAATTTATTTCCACTTTTCTGTTATTGTTCATCCATGGCTGCCAGGAATCGTTCCAATTCGGATCATATCAGGAAGATTTCCAAATCTATTTTCGTTTCGAATTTTCCAGATAATACCACTGCGAAAGATCTATGGGAGGTTTGTCAGGGATATGGGACTGTCGTTGATGTTTACATCCCTAATCACAAATCTAAGGCAGGAAAACGGTTTGCTTTTGTTCGTTTTGTTAAAGTTGATAATGTCGATCGTCTTGTGAGTAATTTAAGCACGTTATGGATCGGACGTATGCATTTGCAAGCTAATGTGGCTCGTTATGAACGTGCTCCGCTAAACACAACGAGGCCTTCCCAACCGATGCGTACTGGTAACCATGTTGGTAAATCTTTCGTGTCAGTTCTGAAAGGTAATACCTCTCCTGAACCTTCACATCCTACACCTGTTTTGGTCCTTGATGAGTCACGTGTGGTGCATCGTGACCTTGCAAATTATCTAATGGGGGAAGTTAAACAATTCTCGTCTATTGTTAATTTACGGGTCTTGTTGGCGAATGAGGGCTTTCGTAATGTGAAACTCACTTATCTTGGTGGGTTGTGGGTGATGTGTGAATTGGGTTCGGTTATTACTAAAGAGAAATTTTTGAAACATGTGGGTGTGACTTCGTGGTTTACTCGGTTGTGCAATGCCCAAAATGATTTTGTTTCTAAGGAAAGGGTGGTCTGGGTAGATATTGAGGGGGTACCCTTACATGCTTGGTCGCGAGCTACGTTCTCTAAAATAGGTTCTAAATGGGGCGAGGTTATGGAACTTGAAGAATGTAAGAATGATTTATTTGCTCGTAAACGAATTTGTATCAAAACCACACAGGAGAGTAATATTCTTGAGACTTTCAAGGTTATTGTTCTTGGGAAAGTGTTTGTTGTTCGTGCTAAGAAGTTATTCATCTGGTCTCCGACTTTCAATGATGTTATGGATGAGGTTTATTGTTCGGATGATGAATCTGAAAAGGGTGATGCGGCTAAAGTTGGCAGTAAACAGTCCAATTGTCAAGACTTGAATGAGGACGAGGAAAGTGATGTTGAAGGAGTTGCTGACACTGTTTTTGATGAACATGAGGAGAATACGGGTTCTGTACAAGAGAATTTGGAGAATGGAAAGGAGCAATCTAGTGATCCTTTTAATATATATGGGTTACTTAATAAACGTAATATGGAGGAGAAATTAACATATCCGGATACTAGCTTGTCGCATGCTCCAGGGTTTACTCCGGATAAAGATAGTCCTGAAGTTGATATTCACGTTACTGATTCTGGTGCTTCGTCACCTAGGCCATCTAATGGAGTCAATTCGCGTATTATGGAGGATACGGAACCTGTTGACATTCATGCCAATTCCGCCGTTAGTAAACCTAATTACTCAGCACAGAAAGGAGGGTCTATTTTGGAGGTCTTGGATAACATGGTTAAGGTAGGTCAGACTATGGGTTTTTCTATGCAAGGTTGTTCACAGGATATGGAGAATATTATCGGTTCACAAGGAGATCGAGAAGGTTTCCAATGAATTATCTATCCTTGAATATTCAAGGCCTAGGTTCTAAGGCTAAGAAAACATGGATCAGGAAGTTATGTATTAAATATAAGGTGAGTTTTATGTCCATTCAGGAGACTAAATCGGATTGTATTTCTGCTATGGAGGCGAGATATTTGTGGGGTAACAGTAGGTTTGATCACATGTACGGTGATGCAATCAGTAATTCAGGGGCATCTTTAATATTAGCATTTTGCTAGGTTCAATTTTACTCTCGATATCCTCCCGAATTGATCTAGGTCTTAAGTGGAATGATTGTTCTTGGTTACTAAAGAAAAGGGTTTTGGTTTTTAGTCTAATAAGAAGTGGAAATGAAAATTTAAATCAAAGACAATTACTTTAATTATGATTAACAAAGACTTGTATTAAACTTAAGATTAAAATTAAGATTAAAATTAAAATTGGAATTAAAGTTCAATAAGCATAAAGGAACAGTAAAGCAAACCAACAGTACCCTAAAAGAAAAATTGATTCGGAACTTTAACCTTTGATTCGGAACTTACTCAAAGACAACTCATCCGGAAGTTACTGTTCATTCATCTGGAACTTTCTCATTCGGAACTTACTGGCTTGGTTCGGAACCTTCCGAATGAAGGTTCGGTTCGGAAGTCTTGCTTGGTTCGGAACCTTCCGAATGAAGGTTCGGTTCGGAAGTCTTGTCTTGATCCGGAACTTACTGGGTGGTTCGGAACCTTCCGAATGAAGGTGTTTGGTTCGGAACTTATGGATTTCCGAATGAAATGGTTGGTTCGGAACTTAGCTTGGTTGATTCGGAACTTTCCGGATGAAGGGTTGGTTCGGAAGTCTTTAGACTTCCGAATGAAGTAACTTGATTCGGAACTTCTGGAAACCCAGAAACAGTACAGTTAACGAAGAACACGGAGACTATTTTTAATCCAAAATTCACCAAGTTTTTCACCAAAAACTAAAATAAATCAATCACAAAGCATTCACTAATCATAAACTACTAATCCCATCAACAAAAACACAAATCCCATCAACTTTTGAAGATCAAATCAAGAAAAATAAAAACTTAAGAACTTGAAGATAAAGATGAAGATGAACAAGATTAAATGGAAAGATTAAACAAAACTTTGTATTGAATGATTAATGTTTTAACAAGATCAAACAAGAATTAAAATAACAAGATTTAGAAAACAAAGATTAAAAATCACCAATCACCCTAGTGGTGATGGTGATGAAACGGAACAGAGAGAAAGAAAATGGGGGAGAAGAAAAAAACTAAAAACTAGTCTAAAATGTGTGAGGGGAGGGCTATTTATAGCCCTGTCTTTTGGTTGGTGAGTGGGCTTTCTCCCGTTCTTCTTGTCTTTTAGTCTTTTCAGAAAAGCTTCCGTTTTTGATTCTGACTCGGGATTTGTCGTCGATTAAATTCAACTCGTCTTTTAATTTCTTCGTTTAATAGACTTGAGTTTCTTCGATTTATATAAATCTTCCATCTTTGGTCCTTTTCTTCGATAAATCTTCGAATAGGCCCAGTGACTTCAAATCTTTTGCATCTCTTGGACAATAGACTTTATCTTGAGTCTTTTTCTTCAGTAAAACCCGTGCAATCCCATGTTTTCTTCAGTATTCATCCGGTTGGCTCTGAAAACACAATAAACACAAAAACCACGCATAATTCCAAACAAATGATATTAAATACGTGTTTTGGTCTCGTTTTAGCCCAAATTAAGTGGTAAAAGGATGGGTGTTTACACACCTATCAAATCCCCTACACTTAACCATTGCCATGCCCTCATGCAATGCTTAGTGATAAAGCAATTTTACATTTTTCTCATAATTAATCAACCTTGGCCTTATTTAAATTCTACTAATCAAAGATTAAAGAAATAAAACTTCAAAGGTAACAAAGGGATAGAAAACCATTTTCAATTGAAAATAGCTACATGGAAATAACTTGCAAAGAAATCAATGACTTACATTAGGGCTTTGGTGCTGCTAAGATTTATCACCCTCAAGTTTCACGTTCCCCAAACTAAGCTTAAAAACGAGATCATTGTTATTATAAGTTAGCAATTCAAACACTTACACACATGGCTTAATTAAATGCTTAAACTCCCTTATTCCTAGGTGTATCTCTTATATTTTATTTTTGTCTTAGAATGATCATGAAGATGCATTTTTGGACTTATTTCGATAGTTTATTAGGGCTGAAAGCAAAGTAGGACGATTTGATCAATAGTTAGCTAAAGGAAAAAATCTCTTAAAACTGCTTCTCGGGATATCAAAAAGTTCATATCTTGGCATAACTTGGTTCACGATTTGAGACCTTTCTCGGGCCGATATTTGGCATGTACTTCATACTTCATATCTTCGAGAGACGTTCTTGAGATAATGGTCTTCTCATCATAATAGAGTTTCTTCACTTGGAGACTTTTGAGGGGTACTCCAACTTTGTTGACCACGACTTCATGATTATTTCTTCAATCTTTAATTGGGATTTTGAGATACAACGATCCGCCTCCTTTTCGGACTTGGATCTATTTATCCTCATACCTTGTTAGGGTCTTTTCGGATAGACTTCTCCATGATCTTTATGGGAGTTGATTGCTTTTCGTCGTGAGTCTTGATCCTTCATATTGATTTTAAGAATAATGCTTTTCACATCACTTTGGATCTTCAACAATAAAATTGAATCCTCATGCCTTGTTAGGGCCTTTTCGGACTCGCCAATCTTCGCGCCCCGCTTCATAAGTTATGCCTTGGCTATGAACTCTTATCATTACCGAGCAACTTTTAAACGATCTTGGGCTAGAAGCTAAGTAACTTTTCAAATCGTACGACCTTACTTATTGCAGATAAATTATTAGCAAGTGATGGGAGAATAGGCAAATAATTACACCAAGTGAGCTTGCGCAAGAATACCGACTTATAATTGACTCTATCATTTCTCGTCCTCCACAATTTAAAATCTCAAGTAATGAGACTCGTGGACACTTAGCCTAATAAACCAATTAAGGTCTACATGGTTAAGGATACTAGCTAGAATAAACTTGGATAAGTCTATTCGGGTTGAGTCAAAATAAACGCAACGGGCCTAATATGTCAAAAACTTCTAAACTAGCTACACCTCTTTATTAATATTTTTGACTTTATTGCGGGATATATACATATGAAAGCAACGATAAAAATTTAAAAATTACAACTAAATGGCCAAAGTTAATAAAAAATTTGAAAAATGTTGAAAAATATGATTTTCTGGTTAATTGAAGGCATTTTCATGGAAAAGTCCACTTAAAACTTCGATAGAAGTCCCCCTACACTTAAGATAAACATTGTCCTCAATGTTTAAGCATGTGGGAAAAGTTTCCCCTACACTTATGACATTGTGCACGTTGGTTAACTCAAGTTAAGGAAGAGACGACTAAAGTGATCAATTTCAAATGGGAGTATGAAGAAAATTGAATCACGATAGTTGAGAGATAGAACCGGATTTCGAATAACATGGAAGCACGGTTCTTCAAAAATTCCAAGAGTGCACTTATCCCTGTAATCACAACATACAAAGACAAACACATATAGAAGTCCCCCCCTACACTTAGGGGATTAAAACATAAAAGGATAGATACTCGGGCTGCCTCCCGAGGAGCGCTTGTTTTTGATAACCGAGTCACGAGCCTGACTCGCCCTAAAATTAGTTCATGGGGAACGTGGTGAGGGATGGAATCACCTCCTGAGAGGTGTCCTCACCAAAGTACAACTTCACTCGTTGGCCATTCACCTTAAAATTTGGTTCATCAGGTTGAGCGAGCTCGAGAGTACCATATGGAAAAATTTGGGCAATGGTGAATGGGCCGGACCAACGAGATTTGAGCTTTCCCGAGAAGATTTTCAACCGAGAGTTAAAAAGTAAGACTTTGTCTCCAACGTGGAACTCTCGGTTTTTGATCTTGGAGTCGTGAATGAGCTTAGTTCTTTCCTTATAGATCAAAGAATTTTCATAAGCCTCATTACGGAGTTCATTCAGCTCATTGAGTTGGATCTTGCGTAGGTCACCGGCTTTGTTTATATCAAAATTAGCCCACTTCAAGGCCCAATAAGCCTTGTGCTCCAACTCAATGGGGAGGTGGCACGCTTTCCCGTACACAAGACAATAAGGCGTACAGCCGATTGGGGTCTTGTAAGCAGTACGGAAAGCCCACAAAGCATCATCAAGTTTATCAGCCCATGAGGCACGATGCTCTCCCACAGTCCTTTCAAGAATTCGCTTCAGCCCTCGGTTGGATATTTCAGCCTGGCCATTAGTTTGTGGGTGGTAGGCTGTGGAAAGACGATGATTTACACCGTACTTAGCCATGACTCGAGCAAATTGGTCATTGCAGAAATGAGTCCCACGATCACTAATAATGGCGCGAGGCACACCGAATCTAGCGAAAAGAGCTTTCAAAAAGTTACAAACCACCCTTGCGTCATTAGTAGGCAAAGCTTTGGCTTCAACCCATTTGGAGACGTAGTCAACGGCTACAAGGATGTATTTGTTTCCTTTAGAAGAAGGGAATGGCCCCATAAAGTCGATACCCCAAACATCAAAAATTTCACACTCTTGAATGAAATTCTGAGGCATCTCGTCTTTATGTGTGATTTTGCCTTGCTTTTGGCAAACATCACATCGTTTAACCATATCGTGAGCATCACGGTATATGGAGGGCCAATAAAATCCCGAATCAAACACTTTTTTAGCGGTGTAGTTGGGACCAAAGTGACCACCGGTGGGTCCTTTGTGGCAAGCATTAAGGATTTCAGACGCTGCCGGTCCATCAACACATCGGCGAATAATCAGGTCAGCACATTGTTTGAATAGGTAAGGGTCGTCCCAAAAGTAAGTCTTGATGTCGGTGAAGAACTTCTTCTTTTGTTGGGACGTCAACCCTTCCTTGAGAATTCCACCCGCCAAGTAGTTTGCAAAGTCCGCAAACCACGGGGTTTCATTCGGCTTCGAGTTTATAGACATTAAGGTCTCCAAGGGAAAAGAATCATTAATTTCTTTGGTCGGATGATCCCCTTGGTATGGATCCTCAAGTCTGCTAAGATGGTCCGCGGCTAGGTTTTCTGCTCCTTTTTTATCGCGGATTTCGATTTTAAATTCCTGGAGCAGCAAAACCCAGCGAAGAAGTCTTGGTTTGGAATCTTGCTTTGTCAACAAGTACTTCAGCGCGGAATGATCGGTATACACAATGGTGGTAGAAAGGACAAGATAGGGGCGGAATTTTTCAAAAGCATAGACAACAGCTAAAAGCTCTTTTTCGGTTGTCGTATAATGCAATTGTGCCCCAGTCATTGTCTTGCTAGCGTAATGGATCGGTTGGAAGTGTTTGTTCACTCTTTGTCCAAGAACCGCTCCAATAGCAAAATCACTAGCATCGCACATCAACTCAAAGGGCAGCTCCCAATTAGGGGTAACCAAGACGGGTGCCTTAGTTAGCTTATCCTTAAGCGAGTTGAAGGCTTCAAGGCACTCTTTGGAAAAGATAAAAGGAGTATCTTTTTCCAAGAGGTGGGTCATCGGGCGAGCGATGTGCGAAAAATCTTTGATGAATCGATGGTAGAAGCCCGCATGACCCAGGAAACTTCTCACACCCTTCACGGTTGAAGGTGGAGGCAACTTTGCGATAACATCGACTTTAGCACGGTCAACTTCAAGACCGGCTTTCGAGATCTTATGTCCAAGCACGACGCCTTCTTTTACCATAAAATGGCATTTTTCCCAATTCAGAACAAGGCGAGTGTCTTCGCACCGCTTTAGCATACGTTCTAGATTGGCAAGGCAAGCAGAGAAGGAGTCCCCGAAGACCGAGAAATCATCCATGAAGACTTCCATGGTTTGTTCAACCATTTCATGGAAGATAGCTAACATGCACCTTTGGAAAGTCTCGGGTGCATTACATAAGCCAAAAGGCATTCTTTTGTAAGCGAAAGTGCCATAGGGACAAGTGAATGTAGTCTTTTCTTGATCTTGGGGATCGATGGGTATTTGAAAATAACCCGAGAAACCATCAAGAAAGCAGTAATATTCATTACCCGCTAATCGTTCAAGCATTTGGTCCATAAAAGGTAGAGGGAAATGATCCTTTCTCGTGGCATCATTGAGTTTGCGGTAGTCTATACAAACTCTCCACCCAGTAACGAGACGAGTGGGAATCAACTCGTTGTGTTCATTGGGAACAACGGTTATTCCGCCCTTCTTGGGCACACAATGGATTGGACTAACCCACGGGGAATCCGAAATAGGGTAAATCATACCCGCATCAAGAAGTTTGATAACCTCTGTTTTGATGACTTCATGGATTTTTGGATTCACCCTTCGTTGGCTTTGAATAGTGGGCTTATAGTCGTCCTCCATGAGAATTTTGTGTGTGCAGAAGTGAGGATCAATTCCACGAATATCGGAGATCTTCCAAGCGATAGCCTTCTTATGATCTTTCAACACAGCGACAAGTCGGGCTTTCTCTTCATCCTTCAAATCCTTAGCAATGATGACTGGCGACTTCTTCTCTTCTTCGAGGAATACATACTCAAGATGGGGTGGCAACTCCTTAAGTTCCAAATCCGGAGGATTGTCGACGGGAGGCGTATTCGAAGTCGGAGTCTCGATAGCAATAACAGTGGGAGATGGAGGGGAAGGATTGTCTTCTCTGAGGAGGTTTGCAATGAAACTGAGATCGTCATCCCAAGTGGCAGTAGAATCGTCATTGTTTTGCTTCACATCTTCCAAGGTGGCTTCCAAATCTTTCCAAAGGAAATCACTTTCTCCAAATAGAGATAGTGATGAGTCGATAGAGGAAACGGTCTCAACATTGGGAAGAGAGGTAGGAATGTTTTTACAAGCATCCTTGAAGTGTTCTTCACAAGCCTCATCAAGAACGTCAATACAATTAACATTCTCGTAAGAATAAGGCTGTTTAGATAACTTTCCCATGTTGAAGACTACTTTATCGTCACCCACTCTCATGATAAGCTCACCGGCTTCAACATCAATGAGAGTGCGACCAGTCCTCAAGAATGGACGACCAACAATGAGTGACACACGGGGGTCCATCTCGTAGTCGACGACAACAAAATCGGCAGGGAAGGTGAATTTTTCGACTCCTACAATGACGTCTTCGGCTATCCCCACTGGATAAGCAACCGTACGGTTAGCTAATTCCAAAGTCATTTTGGTGGGGACTAGCTCTGGGAGAGATAATTGCTTCCAAACACTTAGAGGCATGAGATTAATACTGGCACCTAGATCGGCTAGGGCCATGCAATTCTCTACTCCCGGGAAATTGCAAGGGATAAGAAAACGACCCGGATCACCAAGCTTGATTGGCAATTTCCTTAAGAACACTGCAGAGCAGTTCTCATTAAGTTGGGTGTTGGCGAGATCGAGGAGCTTTTCCTTGTCGCTCAGAAGATCTTTAAACATTTTGGCATACTTGGGCATGTGAGCGAGAGCCTCAGCGAAGGAGATATTGAAATTCAGTTTTTTGAACATTTTTAGGAAGTTCGAAACTTGAATATCATCCTTACTCTTTTGCTTCTCTTTCCTCAACCTTGAAGGATAAGGTATATTGGAAGAAGAGGAAGGCTTTAGGGGAATAGGATCACTCACAAGCACGGGTGGAGGAGGGGTAGAAAGAAGAGGTGGAGAAATTGGGGAAGGAGAAGGAGGAGGAATAGGAGCAGGCGACTCGTTCTCCTTAGTCACAACCACCGGTGGAGGTATAGGAAGCTCGGGTTCCTTGGTACCTTTACCACTTCGAGTAGTGATTGCTTTCATCTCCCCTATTGGGTTCGCAACGGTGTTACTCGGAAGAGTACCCGAAGAAGAGGGTTGATTACCTTGGAAGAAACTAGCCATCATGTTCCTCAGGTCATTTGTTTGGCTATCCAACGTATTTCTCATATCGGCTCTCAAATCATTTCCTTGCTTGACCAAGTCTGCTTTCAAATTGCGCACTTCCTCTTGGAGATTTCCCACTATCACATCATTGGTCCTCATATAGGTTGCAACCTCTTGGTGTAATGCAGTGTTGGTTTGGGTAGGAGGAGCATTGTATGCAGGTGGTTGGTAAGCAGGTTGTTGGTAGACTTGATTGTTACGTTGAGGTGGTTGTTGCTGCTTGTGAGGTGGGATGTATGGTTGTCGAGGTTGTTGTTGTTGTTGAGGAGGGCGGTTGAGGTTTTGTTGTTGGTTTGGGTTGGTAGGAGGAAAGCCAGGTGGTGAAAGATAGTTGTTTGATCGATAGCTAAGCAAGTTACGGTCACCTTGAGGTCTAGCTTGATAAGCAGGTTGTTGGTAGGTGCCATATGCCGCATTCACATTCTCAGCAGGGTAATCTTGGGTGGCGGTACAAGTTGTGTAAGAGTGGGGACCACCGCATATCTCACAAGGTTGGCTGACAGCGTTCACTTGTGCGTTTTTGGCGTTGTTGCTGTTGTTGTTGCTGACGGTGTGGGTGACAAGCGATTCAAGAAGCGTAGTGATTTTGTCTAATCGCTTGTCGCTGTCATTAGTGCTAGCACTAGCGACATTGGTCCTAACACTCTTGGTTTGCACACGAGACTTGTTCTCAATGATGTCCCAAGCAGCATTGGAAGTCTTAGCCAATAAATTACCCCCCGAGGCACTGTTCAGTGAATCTTGGTCACTCATGCTTAAACCATTGTAAAAAGTATTAATTTGATGTACTTTGGTAAAACCATGTTGTGGGCATTTTCTTAAAAGATCTTTAAAGCGATCCCAAGATTCACTGAATGACTCATCGTACTTTTGTTCAAAATTTATGATCTCATTCCGCAAAGCGGTAGTACGAGAGGGTGGAAAAAAGTAGTTGATAAACTTTGTTTCCAAATCCGTCCACGAGAGAATACTCTGTGGCGGTTCCTTAGCAAGCCAATGTCGGGCTTGTCCCTCTAAAGAAAAGGGAAAAAGTTGTAACCTTATAACCTCCTGTGGAACTCCATTGAACTTGACCGTGTTGGTGAGTTGTAGAAATCTCTTGATATGGTCGTGTGGGTCATCAATGGTTCGTCCCAAGAATGGTTGAGCTGAGACCATCTGGATAAAGCCTGATTTTAGCTCGAAATTGTTGGCGGCAATTGGTGGTATAACAATTGGATCCGTGTTGCCATCGACATGAGCTTGGAGCAATTCAATCATTGGGCGATTATCCGGAAGGTGCTCATTGTTGTTGTTATTCATGTTGTTGAAAGGTGGGTTGTTGTTATTATTATTGTGTGGAGGTGGTATGTTATTGTTGTTTTGTACACCAGCCATGTCTAAGTTATCGAGAGGCTCATGCTCTTGATAAGACGTGGATCGAGTGCGCATACACCTGCAAAAGAACGAACAAACAAAAGCAAAGCACGAATATTTTTGGTTTTTATGTTTTAAATTTTTTTATTTTTTTTTTTGTATTTTGGAAAATTTTATATTTTTTAGTTGTTTTTGAAAATTTTCTTTGAAAAAGTAACGTTCACGGGGAACGGATCCCAAAATCCAAGTTCTCACAAAAAACTTTTGATCTTAACGAGAAGAGCCGGCAGCGGCGCCATTTAATATTAGCATTTTGCTAGGTTCAATTTTACTCTCGATATCCTCCCGAATTGATCTAGGTCTTAAGTGGAATGATTGTTCTTGGTTACTAAAGAAAAGGGTTTTGGTTTTTAGTCTAATAAGAAGTGGAAATGAAAATTTAAATCAAAGACAATTACTTTAATTATGATTAACAAAGACTTGTATTAAACTTAAGATTAAAATTAAGATTAAAATTAAAATTGGAATTAAAGTTCAATAAGCATAAAGGAACAGTAAAGCAAACCAACAGTACCCTAAAAGAAAAATTGATTCGGAACTTTAACCTTTGATTCGGAACTTACTCAAAGACAACTCATCCGGAAGTTACTGTTCATTCATCTGGAACTTTCTCATTCGGAACTTACTGGCTTGGTTCGGAACCTTCCGAATGAAGGTTCGGTTCGGAAGTCTTGCTTGGTTCGGAACCTTCCGAATGAAGGTTCGGTTCGGAAGTCTTGTCTTGATCCGGAACTTACTGGGTGGTTCGGAACCTTCCGAATGAAGGTGTTTGGTTCGGAACTTATGGATTTCCGAATGAAATGGTTGGTTCGGAACTTAGCTTGGTTGATTCGGAACTTTCCGGATGAAGGGTTGGTTCGGAAGTCTTTAGACTTCCGAATGAAGTAACTTGATTCGGAACTTCTGGAAACCCAGAAACAGTACAGTTAACGAAGAACACGGAGACTATTTTTAATCCAAAATTCACCAAGTTTTTCACCAAAAACTAAAATAAATCAATCACAAAGCATTCACTAATCATAAACTACTAATCCCATCAACAAAAACACAAATCCCATCAACTTTTGAAGATCAAATCAAGAAAAATAAAAACTTAAGAACTTGAAGATAAAGATGAAGATGAACAAGATTAAATGGAAAGATTAAACAAAACTTTGTATTGAATGATTAATGTTTTAACAAGATCAAACAAGAATTAAAATAACAAGATTTAGAAAACAAAGATTAAAAATCACCAATCACCCTAGTGGTGATGGTGATGAAACGGAACAGAGAGAAAGAAAATGGGGGAGAAGAAAAAAACTAAAAACTAGTCTAAAATGTGTGAGGGGAGGGCTATTTATAGCCCTGTCTTTTGGTTGGTGAGTGGGCTTTCTCCCGTTCTTCTTGTCTTTTAGTCTTTTCAGAAAAGTTTCCGTTTTTGATTCTGACTCGGGATTTGTCGTCGATTAAATTCAACTCGTCTTTTAATTTCTTCGTTTAATAGACTTGAGTTTCTTCGATTTATATAAATCTTCCATCTTTGGTCCTTTTCTTCGATAAATCTTCGAATAGGCCCAGTGACTTCAAATCTTTTGCATCTCTTGGACAATAGACTTTATCTTGAGTCTTTTTCTTCAGTAAAACCCGTGCAATCCCATGTTTTCTTCAGTATTCATCCGGTTGGCTCTGAAAACACAATAAACACAAAAACCACGCATAATTCCAAACAAATGATATTAAATACGTGTTTTGGTCTCGTTTTAGCCCGAATTAAGTGGTAAAAGGATGGGTGTTTACACACCTATCAATCTTATGCATTTGGGATCCGAACTTGTTCTGTAAAGATCAGCATGTCATCTCGGATAATTTTGTCGCCATGTATGGGACGTGGTTACCTACTCATACTAAGATTCTTATCATTTCTGTGTATGCACCTCAGTCATTTGTTGATAAGCGTATCTTGTGAAGTTACATCACGGATCTTATTTCTCGTTGGAATGGTGAGAGTTTGGTTATGGGAGATTTTAATGAAGTCCGATATGAGAGTGATCGGATGGGATCGGTGTTCAATGTGCGAGGGGCTCAAGACTTTAATAGTTTCATTTCGAATGCGGGTCTTGTGGAAATTCAGTTAGAAGGATATGCTTTCACTTGGTCTCATCCCTCGGCTGCTAAAATGAGTAAACTTGACCGGTTTTTGGTTACGGATGGTTTTTTGTCTATTTTTCCTCACATTTCTGCCTTATGTCTTGATAAGAACCTCTCGGATCATCGGCCTATCTTACTTCGTGAGTTATTCACAGACTATGGTGCAACTCCGTTTAGACTTTATCATTCTTGGTTCTTGATGCAAGGCTTTGATCAATTGATTACGTCTTCTGGAGCTCCTTTAATCTTGATGATTCAAATGGAATGATCAGATTTAAAAAGAAACTTCAATTGTTGAAAAAGGAGGTTCGGGTCTGGGTTCATTCCTATAAGATTAAACAAGCGGGTGAGCTGCATGACTGCCATATTAAGCTTCGGGAAATTGACAAAGTTTTAGATCAAGGTGGGGTGACCGCCGACATTCTTCTTGCACGTTTGGAGCTGACGAAACATATTCATGATTTTAAGGTTCAAGCTAGTAGTGATCAAATGCAAAAGGCAAAGATTCAATGGGCAATCGAGGGTGACGAAAATTCTAAATATTTTCATGGGATTGTCAATCGTAAACGTGTTAATTTATCTGTTAAAGGCATCATGGTTGATGGTGAATGGGTCGATGAACCGAGTCGAGTTAAAGTAGAATTTTGTTCTCATTTTGCCTCTCGATTCCAAGATCCGGGGATGTGTCATAGTCGTCTTAACTTCAGATTTCCTACTCGGCTTACCTCAGATCAGATTACCGAGTTGGAACGACCAATATCTATTGAAGAAATACGTAAGGCTGTATGGAGTTGTGGTGAAAACAAATCACCTGGACCTGATGGGTTCTCTTTTGAATTCTTCCGAAAATTCTGGAGTACTATTGGGCCTGATATGTGTATTGCGGTGGAGTGGTTTTTCACTCATAAGTATTTTGCGAAGGGATGTAATGCTTCTTTTATCTCCTTGATTCCTAAGACTAGTGACCCTAAGTTTGTTAATGACTTTCGACCAATTAGTTTAATTGGGAGTCTCTATAAAGTAGTG
Organism: Glebionis coronaria; assembly: GCA_025667525.1. Classification (NCBI taxonomy): domain Eukaryota; kingdom Viridiplantae; phylum Streptophyta; class Magnoliopsida; order Asterales; family Asteraceae; genus Glebionis; species Glebionis coronaria. Next base: position 508,046,534 of record CM046875.1, read on the forward strand.
ACTAAAATTCTTGCAGTGCGGTTGTCCGAGGTTATATCGGATCTTATTTCCGATGTACAGACGGCGTTTCTTCCGAATCGTCAAATTCTAGATGGTCCTTTCATTATTAACGAGTTGCTTTCTTGGTGTAGACATAAAAAACAACAAGCTATGGTGTTCAAAGTTGACTTTCCCAAAGCTTATGACTCTATCCGGTGGGATTATCTAGATGATGTTCTTAATTCATTTGGGTTCCGTGTTAAATGGCGCTCTTGTATTAAAGGTAGTTTAACCTCCGGAATGGCTTCTGTTCTCGTTAATGGAAGTCCAACTTCAGAATTTCAATTTCATTGTGGCTTGAAACAAGGAGACCCACTGGCTCCTTACCTTTTTATTTTAGTTATGGAATCCCTACATCTATCGATATCTAGAGCGGAAGAGGCAGGCATTTTTTCAGGTATAAAAATTGACTCTAATGTTTCCCTTTCACATCTTTTTTATGCGGATGACGCGGTGTTTATTGGAAAGTGGTCGGGTTGTAATTTACGGGGCATCACGCAAATGCTCGATTGTTTTTCTTTGGCGTCGGGTTTGAAGATTAATCTTTAAAAGAGTCAGCTCTTAGGTGTGGGTGTTGCAAATGATACGGTTATTGCTGTGGCTGGTTCCATTGGTTGCTCGATAATGAAAACTCCTTTTAAGTATTTAGGAGTTACGGTAGGAGGTAATATGAATAAGATTAATGCTTGGGACGATACAGTTAATAAGATTAAGATGCGGTTATCGAAATGGAAGCTTGGAACTCTTTCTGTAGGAGGTCGCCTCACGTTAATTAAATCGGTTCTAGGCTCTATTCCAATATATTTCATGTCGCTTTATAAGGTGACAAAGACTGTGCTTCGTACGATGGAAGCTTTTCGTCGGGATTTTTTTAATGGGTCTCAAAGTAAAGATAGGAAGATTTCATGGATTAAATGGTCTAAAGTGCTAGCGGCTAAAAAATATGGAGGTCTTGGCGTTTCTAGCTTCTATGCCCTTAACCAAGCGCTTCTATTCAAATGGGTGTGGAGATTTATTTCGCAAGATAATTCGTTGTGGTTTCGGTTTATATCTGCCATGCATGGTCCTTCAATTCAGTCGCGATCTCCTTTTAAATTTTCGAATTAGAAGGATATTAAAAGTGCTGTTTCTACTTTGAAAAATCAAGGTGTCGATTTCTTATCTCATTACAAACGTCGAGTTGGTTCAGGTTTGCATACTCTTTTCTGGAAAGACAAGTGGTTAGGATACATCCCATTTTGTGAGTTGTTCTCCAGGTTGTTTGCTTTGGAGAATGACAAAGACTGCACAATAGCAACGAAAATGCATGGGGATTTTCAACTTTCTTTTCGCCGGCAGGTTCGGGGAGGTACCGAAGCATCCCAACTTGCAGCTATTCTTGATCTCCTTCGGACACAGGTATTGTTCAATGTTGATGATAGATGGGTTTGGGATTTAAATGGGGAAGGGGTGTTTCGGGTTAAAGATGCTCGTGATTTTTTGGATGAGTGCTTTCTTCCAAAGGATAATACTGCTACGAGATGGGTCAAGTATATCCCTATTAAGGTGAACATTTTTGCTTGGAAGTTGTATCTTGATCGTATCCCTACTCGGTCCAATCTGATTCGGCGTGGTGTTCAGGTACAATCTTCTAGATGTCCGATTTGTAATGGTGCTCAGGAGGATACGACCCATCTTTTCTTTAAATGCGATGTAGCTAATTCTATTTTTCGACTTATATGTCGTTGGTGGAATCTTTCTGGGAATTCTATTACTTCGTACGATGAGTGGTTGGAGTGGTTTATATCTATCCGGTTGGGCTCTAATCTCAAAAAGGTTCTTGAAGGAGTGTTTTATGTATCTTGGTGGAGCTTGTGGAACTTCCGTAATCGGCTGTTGTTCTCTTCTCCCAAGCCGCGCAAAGATGTGTTATTTGATGATGTCGTTTCTCGTTCTTATAGTTGGGTTTCAGCTAGATGTAAAACTATTTTTTCTTGGGATAGTTGGCTTCAACATCCTTATTTGATTACTTTGTAATTGTTCTAGCTCCTTGCTAGTTTTAATAAAGTTGCCGTTCAAAAAAAAAATTAATAAAGTTTTCAACAAATATTATAAACAGCAAGGTTGTAAATATCGTTTGGCGGGGTCTCGGCGGTCGACCACCGCCAAGCGATATATCGTCTTGTCGGCGATATATCGGTTTCTCGGCGTGTAGTATAAGTTATCATTATTTTTATCATTATTTTATGTATTTTTTTTCATTATTTTATATATTTTTAATATTTATTTAATATAAATATAAAATTCTTATATATATTAATAATTTTATTAATGTATTCATTAGTTTTATTATATATCTTGTAAAATTTACATTAAAAAATAAGAACACAATAAAAAACAATCAAAATACTAAAAGTCAATCGATTTTTTACTGATATTAAGCGATTTTGACCGATATTGACCGATATTTGACCAAAACGCTAAGTCGGTCGATATGCTCCATGGCGTGGCGGTAGACCACCACCAAGCGATATATCACCGATATATCGGCCGTCATGACTGATATTTACAACACTGCTAAACTGAGTAGTAACATATATTGATATACACTGAAAACTTTATGTAAAAACTCCCGCATTCAGATTTGTTATAATTGTAAGTGTATAAAGAATTTATATAACATTATATATTATAATTTATATTTAATAAAACATTTATATATCAGATATTTTCAAAAATGTGTAAATTGATGAAAACATTTTAACCGCATGTATTTTTTTATGCCGATCAAGCTTTTCATATACCAAATATTAGTCTACTAAATTATATTTTTTAAACTTTTATTTAATTAATTATTAGTATTACATAAAATATAATCTATATACACATATGATTAAAAATGAAATATATTGTGACTTATTGATATATGCCAAAGTCATATGTGTGGCAAAGTCCTTCAAACTTTCATAAAGATGTAACTTATGTTAGATTGATCTAAGATATATGTAAACTTTTAAATTAGCATATACTTATTTAATCAATTATAAATACCTATTTTTTAAAACCCTACTTTTCACTACTTTTTAAATATCAAATATCTCACAAACGGTAAATCGTTAAACGAAAAAAAATACACCATTTCAACGAGAATTAAAACATCTTTCTATCCAGGACAAATGTATATACTTTCGACGAACATTTTTTCTTAAGTCACGTCTGAGAGAAATCATATATGATTCGTCACGAAACATATATGATTCTTAGAAAATCATATATGATTCGTGATATGAATCATATATGATTTTTTGAAAATCATATATGTTTCGTGACGAATCATATATGATTTCTCTCAGACGTGACTTAAGAAAAAAAAGTCGAAAAAAAATCGTCGAAAGTATATACATGTGCCCCTCGATAGATAGATGATTTAATTCTCGTCACGATGATATGTTTGTTTTACGTAACGATGAACGGTTTGTGAAATATTTAATTTTAAAAAAATGAGTTTTTTTTATTATATGATAAAAATAGGTGGTTGTGATTGTTTGATTGAGTCTATTTTAAACTAAAAATTTATGTGAACTTTTTCCATGTTAGATTAATGTATGATTTCGCTCATCTTCTTCACATATTTTAAAAAAAATAACTTCCTATTTTATTAAGTACTTTATTGTTTTGGTCAACATAAAGTTACAATGCTGAATTGCCAATGCAGTAAGAATTGAAGATCCTAATTTGATTGACCCGATCTGGGGATAGATGGTGAGTTGGGCCGGGCCCATCAGTGCATGGACCTAATATCGCTAATCATTGACTTGCTTCCCACCCTTATGACAAAATGACCATTTTATACACCAATGTTTTTGTTTAATCATTAAACATAATAAATCAAAAAGATATAATGCTAACTACTATATGTCATATTGGCTGTGATACATGATTAAAATCAAATAAGACAATTTGGAATTCTGGAAACACGAGCACACTTTTGTTTTTATAGCATGATTTTTTTCTCTTTTTTTTAAACATGAAATTCATTATATAAACTTATTACTTGATGTAGAAGGTAAGCGAACAATAAACTGCGCCTAAACTTTTTTTGCATTGCAAAACTAATTTTATGAAAATATCTCATTTGTGGAGCGATTCATAACCCGCTAAATTCTATTCAAAAGCTCCACCGCCTCAGGTGCAAGGAAACTGATAGTATCAAATCTGAAAAGAATAAACACGTGTTGATTTTCAATGCATGTTTTTTTTCATGTTTCGTCATTTTGCATGAGACGTCTTTCAAAGCAACCGGGTCCGTTGTAAAACCTCGGCTACTCAACCCCAGAAGAGGAGAAACCCCAATAAGATCCATGTACACATGCTTCTCTCCATGCAACAAAACCAAAATGTCAACTTGTCTGAGTGTGGATCATCCATCCGACGGGTCATTCAGGAAGTTCACATGTGTTTCTTTCTTGGAAGATATGTCGTCACGCCTACATATGTCAAAAAGAACGTCAATAACCATATCAAGTCGGTACTTGAATTCCGGGAGCTCTTTACAATGAACCGCATGTTCCCCAAAAGAATCCAAACATGCCTTGCGACAAACATGACACATTTCATCAACCAAAAATAATGGAATCATAAGGCGATATTTAAGAATAAAACAGTATTTCACTGGTGACATATGTTGACCGAGCCCGTCTATAGGGATAACTAGTAAGAAATCCTGAGCATGTGATGTGTGTAAACACTCAAAAACCACTTTCTTTCTTAAATTCATGTCAAAGTGGATCTCCATATCCTTGACCATTTCACTAAAAAGGGTAGTCATCAATGTTTGTTCGGTTTTAGAGGGGGCAGTGTCCTTATTAGTGAAACAACTAAAATCAAAGCTTGGAATCGTATCATGTAGATAAGTTAAAGCAGAAGCATAATCATCATCCATACCACTATCACGTAAGATATGGTCTTGTAACACCTAAATTTGGTCCCTCAAGGCCACAAAAGCATAGGAGGATGGGTAAAGAAGCAAGTCGACACTGTAAGACTCCAAAAAAGGCCCTCCACAAACCAATATATTCTCAATTGACCCATGCAAACCTTTGTCAAAAAATAAGGTCGCATCCTCCATGTGTGAAGGTTGGCAAGTCCTTAAACTAAAAAAGAGTTTTGAAATACCTATGCATGATCGAACCAAAAGGAGCTCACTCTGCGGGTCATGTAACTGTGGAAGAAGACTCATCAATTCAACAACATTTTCGGTCTCCTCATAGCCATCCCACTAATAAAGTTTGTGTGTCTATTAACAGCTCCTCCAAGAATCTTTACACCCAAAGATGGCTACCGAATATCAACAAGAAATAAACCATCACGGAGCTTCACACCATTGTAAAGAGCCAAAATACTTCTGCTTTCTTGATATTAAGTTCAAGACCCAAACCTAGACCACTCACCTTTATGATTTCTAGCACCTTGGAAACCTCTTCCGACTCTCGAATAACGATTCCATCATCAAGATACCAATCATGAAGAAGGAGCTTGCAGTTGTCTATGATAGTATGTACAAGCGGGTGCAATACCATAACAAAAATAAAAGGTCCCAATAGGTTCCCTTGTTGCACCCTGTGGCAGACTGATATATGTATCTCCTATATACAATCTCGTTGCCTACTCATGTAAGAAATCCACCCACAGAGAGATAGATAGACACCTCACCCTAACTTCATGGAGTAATGCTAATCCATCCACAAGGTTGAAAGCATTTAAGAAGTCTACAGTGAGCATTGCAAATGACCCATCATTATGGTATTCATTCAACACCCTATATGCGCTATATAAAACAACCTCAGCGTCACCCGACACTCCGAAACTAAACTGGAAATCAGAAAGGTACTTTGACATTTTTTACCTACACATTTCATAGCAATCTAGGAAACCAAACTTCTCCATATAGTGCCTACTGTCATAGGTTGAATCCAGTTATTTGGTTTAAGAAGAGGCGTGAGAGGAGTAGATGCGATAAAATCTGCCAATATAAGAGGACACATCCCTGCTAACTACAAATTAATGACTAAGGTGATGGCCTTTAAGAGATCCGTTGCAGTAGTAGACCGTTCTCCACATAAAACATGTAAGATATGTTTTACCCTCAAACCATCTCTACCGCATGAAGTACCTTTAGGAAATGATTTAATACAACCAAAGACACAATCAATCACAACTACAACGAGAGGCTCAGAAAATATGTTTCTCAACATGGACGGGGTAAGGATACTTAACCTCCAAGGCCTTAATGGTATCACCACAGTATGGAGCTACACTAGAAGAGGATAACACTTTAACTATTGCTGTAAAGTGCTCATCCGCAACCTTGCGAAGACATTGCTCGTTGTTGCCTCCTCCATAAAATCACCCCCACCCTGTTCCAACGAATCTAACCAAGAACCATTGAACATGCTGTTAACAAGCATTTCAATACCATCATCTTTCCCTCATGTAGTTAGTAACTTCAAGATAGAGGTTTGTTGCAAGGATTTTCTATTTCTGGACCTACGTTCTTGTCTATTCTTTGGCCTGCACACCTGCAATGTACATCGTGGAAAAAGTAACAAATTGACCCACGCAGCAACAGAATCGGGTTTGGCAACCAACTTATAAAGAACTGTTTTTAAAGCTTGAGAAAAAGCGAGACGACATCCATAAGGAATACTTTTGACAGTAGTGTCAGGCAATATAAAAACACGATAAAGAAGCTCAACATCCAAAGCCAACCCCTCGATTATTTCTATCTCGGAATCCTTCTTTGAAGGCTTGGAAATGACAACAATGTAACCACTCATGTCATCGGGATCTTTAGAAAGACGAACAACACCATCTTCGTGATGACAATCCCAACTCACAACGTCATACACTTCCCACATAATCATTGGTCAAATGCCTTCAAAGTATCCTCGAATGCCATATATAATCTATGGTCTGTGGAATAGCCTCGCGTAATGTGTCTTTACGTTCTTCGGTCGAAAGGTGTAGCCTCTTGAGATGAGATATCAAACGAGGAAATCCTTTATTGCCAAATGAAACGAGGAAACCCTTTATTGCCCATTTCACCATCCGGGTAACAATGAAATCCCCTAAACGGACACGGTCAAATTCCGTCCGAAAAGATAGACGAGGATGTCATGAAAATAGAATGACAAAAATACGTGAAATGAATTTTTAACGAAGAGGGTGATGTGTTTTATATATGTTGTTTGGTTGAGACATTTTCACAAACATTTGGTGGGTAGTAAATACTTTGATGGGATCTTAGTAGTTAATATAGTAGATTGCAATGAGAATTTATGTTTAATTGTAGTGAAATCCAAGAAAAGTAGAAGGCTACATTCAATATAATTTGATGTGGTGTTTGTTTACGGAAATAGGTGAGAAAATGTGGGGTCCACTTTTCTAATATGAAAAAAGTTTTATGTTCGAAAAGTTTATCGATCTGGAAGTAATAGATTGTGGTTTCATAATAACAAAGGTTACATCTTTATAATGTTTAAGATTATCAGGCAAACAAACATCAATAATAAAGGAAGATGAGCGACATCGTACGCTAATCTAACAAAATTATATTTCTGCTTTACACTCGTATGTTTTTTTCTACTATTACAAGTTTTTGCAGCGAAAGCGTGTGTGTTTTACCTATAATGTATAAGTTCTGGAAAACGTACAGTAATTTTCAAGAACTTATCCTCGAACATTCTAGTGATTGTCTAACGGGCGTGTCATAAGTTTCAGGTGTATTTTCTGGCGATCTTCCCCAAAGTTCTGTACATTATGCTAAACTAATTTCCAAAATGTTAAAATTGTTAATCCTTTTTATAGAAGTAGAGGTAAGGGAGGTTATTTATTTGGATTGTGATATTTCGTATCTATTAGTATCTACTTAGGTTATGGAGTAGGGGTCCCCTATTGTTTGTTGTGTTTCGAAATGATAAAGGTTTTTCAATGTGGGGTTGTTTGATATTGCCTTGCCATGAGAGACATTACCACAAGCCTTGGATTAGAACATCGGGTCAAGTGTGATCTGTCAAAGCATGGGAAGATGATACATATGTTGATAGTGAAAGTTGTCACTAGCCAACATTCAAATTCGACTTTAATACAAAATAATGATAATGGTGCAGTTCTCATTTTGATCTTCCTAATTCATTGTTTAATTTCTGGTCTTCTGGATAACTACCTTCCTAATTCATATGAACATGTTTTAACCTATTACATGGATGTTTATATTACAGTAGGTCTTTAAAACACGTATTATTTCTATCTAGCTTATATTTGAAAAATAAAGAAAAAGAGGTAATTTTGATCCTTATGAATTACTTTAACTAGTTTGTTCAAGTATTAGTATGTTATGTCTGCGGTACGTGTGTGGTGTAGATTGTCTAACACCAGAAATGATTGATGTTTTCTTTAAGGGTTTAAGCTACAAAAGTATGCAAGAAAGCGCGCAACTGGAAGATCTATTTCTTGCTAAATGTTTCTCGATGAGACCTTCGAATTTCCGACCAATTAAAAATGATTTGTGTTTTCTGTTAGGGTTTAAGGCTACAAAGACTTAAAAACCCCGATCTGTCAAACTTATTTAGCATACGTGTTGGAATTAATAAAAACCTTTTACCATATTAACACATTAATAATCACGAGTACGCAGCGGAATATAAGATCACGTATAGACAAGTAATTAACATAAGCGATAAAGAATTGCGTACCTTTTAGCAATGGATTAAGCACCTTTATCGAACCACCAGTATAAGCGAAAACTCAAAGATCTAACAATGATCTCTCTAAAAATACGCACACAATACGTTATAGCAAACAATTAAGTATGCTAGTACCAAATTGTGATAAGCTAATAAAACTTGACTTCTTAAATCAAGTAATACAAAATAAAACAAATTGTGGTATTGGTGAATCGCATAAAACCAAACCAACAAATAGCAATTCGTTTTTCTTTCTACCGTAGGGAATCTTATGACCTTTGGTATATTGATTGCACAAAATCAAAAACAAAGGAATCGTTTTTGCACTTTTGTTTCTAACCGAAGTATGTGATATATTAATGACACCTCATATTATATACATATTAATAAAGTCGATTAGCCCAATCCTAATTAGAAAAATAGACGTAAAGCTAAACTAAAAGTATTAACTTCAAACTTTCTTTCTTTTATTCTTTTACATTATAGTTAACGTTTAACTATTTTTTGTAAAATCCCGTTAACTAACTAATTAATTAACGTTTGTAATAACTTATCACTTATTAATATATTATCTATAATATATTAATGTATAATTGTTTTACGTATTAACGCGTGCGTCTCCTTAGACTCGGGACGACTTCTGGACATATATTATTTACGTGTACATATTCCTTCAGCTCCCACTTGGACATGTATAATAATATAATATAATAACATTGGTTAGCGTCTAGCAACACGCCAATGCTCCCGGAAGTTCTCGAGTGTAGTTATCCATAAAGTACATTTAAATGACTTAAACATTTACAATCCCTTTGTTTCGCAAATGCCATGTTAATAATGGATATGGATCAAAGTCATTCCATTTTAACTATTCTGTTTCTCGCATTACATAATTAATACAGATTACCAATATAATCGAGACAAATCTAGATTACCATTGGGTATGGCCATACAAACATCTAATTAATTAACGAGGGGCCCAGTAGCATTATTTTTCAAACCTAGTTGAATAAACAAATTCTATCTTGACTACACGTGCCTCTTACATGCTTCAAGATACAAATGATTGAGTCTTTATTACTACCTTATTCAGGATAGCGTTAGAACTATAGCAAAAAGTACCATCCACATATATAAGACCTGCTTGCATCTCAAGTCAAAGGATTTAGTAATGTAAATCATTTACAAGTTTCACTTAAAGACGCCGATACATAAAGTGATTGACTTGTTAGTAGGAGATGTCCAATATACAACTTTTGGATATCGTATGAGTTGGTGAACCGTTCTTGCATATTCTACGAATATTACCATATCTCATATATGTCTTAATTTAATTATATTCCCATATAATTAAACGAAATAGATAATTTAGAACAACATATTATTCAAGGATTTAAACATGCAAAAATAGGACCAATAAGTATTAAAGAAAACGAAAATATCCAATACTTCAGTTCACAAAATAAATATTGTTTAACAATATCCTTTATCCAAATACTAAATGATCAATGCATGATAACCTTAGTTGAAAAATCATGCCTCAATATATGACGATCATACTTGTTGTCAAGGCATATATTTCATGAAACTTCACTAGGTTTGATCTTTGTAATTTTGAGAATACTTATTTCAAATTCACAATTGTGAATATCTCTGAACATATATAATGATTGTTATTATGTACATTTCTACATATGAACACAACAAAATGGGAGTATCGTTGTTGTACATCCTATAAGGTATGTGAGTCCAACAAAATACCTTATTGAAAACAATATTTTTTAATAACTTCTTAAATTATAAAGTATTCATTATTTTTTTTAATATGTATTGCAACATTATGCTCAATTGAACATAACTAGTCTACATGGTCATTATCAAAGACAAAATCGTACCATTACTAGTATTGAGTTTTATCTCAATCAAACTATCATCCATGTCTAGAAACATCTCTATGATATATTATAATCCATAAACTATAAATTATTAATATGATAATATTTGGTGTCTTTCTGAACTCTAAGTTTGTTGACAATGATAATACATCTTATTATCATATAGATTATTTATTACTTGAAACAATTCAAGTTAGTAATAATCATTCTATCCCAAATAAATCTTACCATAACATTTGTACTAATCATCTAGATGATATTCTCTTTCAGCAATTGTTGTTGTCAAATCTTCTTGTACTTATACAAGTTTACAACTATCCGTACACACAATATGATTTACATGATGAATCTCTTAAGTTTCATATTATGTCAACTCTCATCAAATGATATATATTCATTGAGACTTTCTAAATGATATTTCATGTTGTGTTGGATTTCATTAACCACAAATATTTATTACAATAAACATACATATCAAGGTCATACGTTTAATTTCTAAACCCTTTCATATGAAACCTTATTCCAAGCTAAGGTTTAACATCTTGCTTACATGGAATATTGCTTTCCATATGTTATACATCATATGTGACTTAAGAAATAAACATAATACTCCCACTAGCTTTTAGATGTACTCACAAGTTATATTAGATCTAATCAAAAATCAAAACATGGATTTAATAATTAGACTTGAGATATATTCCTTAGATGCATGTATTAATCCATACATGGATTCTTGCATTATGTACACTACATAAAGATTATTGTAATTTATAAACACTTTGATCAAAACCGTCCTCGCTAGTGTAATCATACAAAAGTGTTTAAAAATTACATTGTCATATTTATCATTATAAAACTATAATGACAATAAATAATCTTTATTAAATTAATGCATGTAGAACTTTTCTATCACATATTGTGCATTAATCATGTATACAATATTGTCCATATGATTCTTTCACTAAAGAAACTTATATTCACCTCACGGTCTAACCGATTAGTTAAAGATTAATCAAGTTTCTAAAAATTGATTATCTTCTATGGACTTGCATCTACTCATTCATAGTTTTATTCAATAATGACATTCAAGATTTAATAATACATCTATATGGTTAGTAGGTTCACCATGATCCTCTAACATACATTCCTTAGTATTGACATATCAATATATCATTCAAGTACTAAAGACATCCTTGCGGATCTATGAATGTGAGTTCTATCATCACGATGTTCAACACTTAATGTTCACCATCATTATGACATTCGCTAGTATAATTAGAAGGTTGCGTATTTTATTATTTATCTCTTAAAGATCTACGAGTCCTCCCACTTGCTTTTAGTAATCATAGACTATTCTTCAAATACTTAGCATATAGGGCAACAACAAATTGTTATCTTTTGGGACACGTCACAAAATATCTTGATAGTTCTTGACAAATTCAGAACTTCAATTTAAAGACTCAGTATGATTCATCATATTCCATAACTTGATGGTGTCTTAGTTTCCTTCTAGGTCCGAGTAATATTTAAGTATATACTTTGTATACTCAATTTCCAAATCTTGACAACTTTTGGAGGTAAAGTATTTCAAGTTATCAACATCAAATAATTCTAAAGAATTTGATTTATCACTCAAGACATTCTATGAGTATTTGAGATTATGAGACTATATCACAATTCCTAAATAACTTAAGACTCCTTAGGTTAAATACTTATCAATTGTGTCAGAACAAAATTGAAATTATATAATATATAAAATCGAGTGCATGCTCTAATGTATACATCTTTAAATAGTTCAATAACTATATATACATTGTTTATCCTTTGAATAATTCAAAGACTTCATGTTCATTAACAAGAAGACATAACAAGTAAACTATTTACTTTATGTTATAAGTCTTTTAGCAATTAAAGACTATATGCTTATGCTTTACAAGAGACATTAACATTCATAAAGTAACTATGAACAACTTCAATAGTTATTTCAAGTTAATTGGTTACTTCATTTATATTATTGTGCATTCCAAGAAACATTCCAATAAATATAAACAATTTAGTTGAAGTAGCTTGTTATTCATATCATGACATTTTCTAAACAAGACAACATACATTGACAATTAAATGTATAAGTCTTAATAGAATATTAGATTCATATCTCACGGTCAAGAAACCATTGACATATTTTTATATGTTGTACCTTGCACACAATAAAGATTTCTCCCACTTGTGCATGGCACAACATCATGTACACATATAAACAACCACGAAACGCAATTGTTTATTTGAAAAATATGATAATGTCATGTATATTTGAATAACTAGTAGAATGTCAATCATATAGTTTTATAAGAAATTCTGCATAATTATTATATGAAAAATACTTCAAAAGTGATAATCATATATAATAGGATGCATTTATCCTTTAAACTATGGTTCTTCATATTCTGAAAGTAAATTATTATTTTAAGTCAAACTAGAAATAATATGGATTACTACGAAGGTAAACAAGCTTGTAGCTCCCACTGAATTAGACAACATTACATTAATGTATTTCTTAATGCTCCCACTGGATTTGACAACATTACAAATGTTACTTGACCAGTAAATAGCAGATAGCGATTTATTTACTTCCCTACTCGCTTTAAATGCCCATAAGTAACAAGTACTTATGTATTATAGAGAGTGTATGAGTTTCTACTATTAAAATGAGAGACTATCTATCATGCTTTCATTAACTTGAAAACTGGCATGCAATTTCCTCCATATAAGGCCTACCATTCAATAAGGGTTTTTAGTGCCTACGTTGTGTTAAAAACATAATAACTAGGATAAATAAAGCTAGTTATTATAATCACAATAAACAAACAAAACACTTATTTTGTTCTATCGATTATAGCCTTAAGGGGATCGACACGTAAAGAATAAAAGAAGTATTGCTTGCTTAGAGATTGCTAAGAGACTTATTAGTTTGAAAGATGCTCAAAACTCAAAAAGATTAATGAGATCTACTTGAAACAATAAGTTGTGCAAATCTACTTAACCATTTAAGTTCACTTAAAGATTGACAATTACAATAATCCAATCATACCTATTAATAGCTTTTCCTTGCACCGAAAAAGGATATGTATATGTCTTTTCCTTTCTTACACGAAAACGAGACTTTGTTTGTCAAACAAGCATTAGTTTATGGAACTTTGTTGCAATAATACTTTTAAAAGAATCACAAAATTCAATTTTAGTATTTTCGATAATATTATCTTTATAGAAAATTAAATACCCATGTTTATAAATAAATAATTAATTTTCTAAAATCTAGAATCCACAGAGACATATCGCCACCGCATCAGTTGATCTGCTAGTGATAATGATATTCAAGGGGTAATTGACGTTCAATAATTTCATCCAATACAACTTCTAGAATTATGGGACTCAACTTTATATACATCACTTGTGACAGTTCAAAAGTGAAAAAGCGAACATGTTTATCCCATCTATTGCCACGAGTTAAGGTCTCACCTATCTTAAGTTGCGTAAGTCGTCCAACCAAAAACCGTGATTATATAGCACCGACGTCTCACAATCAAGTGTATTATATCACCTTGGGTTACAAAATCACCACAGTCTAACGTATGGTGAAAGAGTAAGTGCAAGTGCTTTTACACGTTGGATGGCAAATAAACTTATTTCAAAGGGTATAAATTTTGACAATTTCAAAACATGTACAAAGAAGCATGCAACATCTTTGTATCATGATAATTTAACAAATTTACTCAATTCGTTAATTATAGACATCACTTATTTAACTCACAATTCAATTGTATAAATAGTGATATCATAAAAATTGACGATTCAACATGTATTCGATTTAAAGAAGTTTAATTTTATCAGGGGAAAGGATTAAAGATTGATTAAAATCATTCAAACCCTAGACCATTCGCGGCTTCCTAAATAGTATGCAAGATAAGGAGACTACAAGTAGTCAGGTATTATAGGGCAATGGTATCTACAAGACCGAAGTCTTGATGAGTCTTCCCGAACCTTAGCCTTGCAACTAGATAGTACTTTTACAAATTACGTCATTAATAAAATTTTACAACTTTAAAGTAGAAAACAAATTATAAACTTGATTCTTGCTAATCACGGCGTGAGTTAGATTTAAAACCATGTAAGAGCGACTCATTTGTTGCCACATATGATCGTGCAAGAACAAGATTATAATAAATCAAATTTCATATAATTTTAGTCCGGTTTATTTTTATTTTCCGAAAAACCCTTTGCTTGAACCATGATATATAACAATTATATCAAAAGCAAAACAAAATATTAACCTAAAACATATACCCAATTAACAATTAATCACATACTTTATGCATTCCACATCTATCATGACTTCAATTAAATCAATTAATTAAGAACACATGATCCATGGTAAACTTGCATGATTCCCATGGATCGAACCATAAATTTAACAATTAACAACGTGATAAATAATGACTAATTAACAATTAACAACGACTAATTAACAATTAACAACATATTTTTCAACAAAAATTGGATACAATCTAGGGTTTGTCTAATTAATTTTATAAACCCTAATTAGGGTTTATGAAAAACAAATCATCAAATAAAATAATTCAAACGCCATCATAATAAGTTTACACAATTTTATCTCTTTCGTTATTTTTAATATAATTAAAAGCTATACGAACGGCTCTGATACCACTGTTGGAATTAATAAAAACCTTTTACCATATTAACACATTAATAATCACGAGTACGCAGCGGAATATAGGATCACGTATAGACAAGTAATTAACATAAGCGGTAAAGAATTGCGTACCTTTTAGCAATAGATTAAGCACCTTTATCGAACCACCAGTATAAACGAAAACTCAAAGATCAAACAATGATCTCTCTAAGAATACGCACACAATACGTTATAACAAACAATTAAGTATGCTAATACCAAATTGTGATAAGCTACTAAAACTTGACTTCTTAAATCAAGTAATACAAAATAAAACAAATTGTGGTATTGGTGAATCGCATAAAACCAAACCAACAAATAGCAATTCGTTTTTCTTTCTACCGTAGGGAATCTTATGACCTTTGGTATATTGATTGCACAAAATCAAAAACAAAGGAATCGTTTTTGCACTTTTGTTTCTAACCGAAGTATGTGATATATTAATGACACCTCATATTATATACATATTAATAAAGTCGGTTAGCCCAATCCTAATTAGAAAAATAGACGTAAAGCTAAACTAAAAGTATTAACTTCAAACTTTCTTTCTTTTATTCTTTTACATTATAGTTAACGTTTAACTATTTTTTTAAAATCCCGTTAACTAACTAATTAATTAACGTTTGTAATAGCTTATCACTTATTAATATATTATCTATAATATATTAATGTATAATTGTTTTACGTATTAACGCGTGCGTCTTCTTAGGCTCGGGACGACTTCCAGACATATATTATTTACGTGTACATATTCCTTCGATACGTAAACACAAATAGTGACGTTTCACAAGCAATGTTAATTTGTAGTTGCTTTCGTGTAGAAACTTTGTATCAATGTTCATTGAATCTCGGCCTCTAGTATCTATCATCCATTGCACTTGCACAGTGGCACTGTTGAAAGTTATTGTGATTCTCATGGTCAATGAAAGCTATTTAACTATATACGGTTAATGTAAATGCCGTATGTCAGTTGTGTTTTAATGTAGTATATAACAAATTTCATTTAAAAGATTTTGTCTTATTTTGATACGTCAAAGGCATCATATAATGCATGTGTTTCTTTGTCATATGAGAGGGGAAATTCCACGATGAACATTTGAGTGTGTCCTACTTGTCAGGTTGTTTCTCAATTATGGATGTCCCCTTAAATGTAATTGATTCAAACCAATTCACAAACTTAACTTGGCATGGCTGATATTAAGAGAATTCAGAATTGTAATACTAAAACTGTCTAATGAGTGAGTGTATTCCTAAAGGTTGCAACTCGTCCTTCGTTGCCTTGATCCCGAAGATATATAAGCCACATTCACCTTAAAGACTTTAGACCTATAAGTCCCATTAGTTTCCGATATATGGTGATAGTTAAGTTCTCGCCAACCGTTTAAGTCAACTGATCAATTCGATTATTAATAAAGTTAAAACGACATTTATTACAAGAAGACAAATTATCGATAGACCTTTATGGCAATGAAATCCTAGCATGGGCTAACAAGCAAAAAGAAATATTGTTCATTATGAAATTCGATTTTGAAAAGTCTTTCGACTCTCTTGATTAGGATTTCTTAGATAACATTATGGGTCAAATGGGATTTAGTAAGAAATAGAGAAAACGGATTCATAGATGTCTCGATTCGTCATTTAGCTTGGTCCTTGTAAATGGTTCCCCGACATAAGAATTAAAGATTCAGAGGGGACTTCGTCATGGTGATCCTTTATCACTTTTCTTATTTATTATTGCGGTCGAAGATCTTCATATCTCTCTTGTGGATGACACCCTCATTATGGGGTTAAAGTGGGACATAACAAAGTAGATGTTTCTCACCTACAATTTGTGGATGACACTCTCATTATGGGGACATGGTCTCTTGATAATGCAAAAAATCTATGTCGTATTTTAAGGTGTTTTCACTAGTCATCTGGTTGAAAATATGTTTTTCAGAGCAAATTCCTTGGTATTAGGATTTTTGATGTTGAGACAAACACTTTTTCATCCCACCTAAACCTTCAACCATCATCCCTTCCATGTATATACCTTAGTCTTCTGATTGGCGCTAACATGAACAAATGAATCCATAAGAACCCATTATTGATTACTTCCATAATCGCCTTACCTCTTTGAAGGCTAGAACTCTTTCTTATGGAGGAAGACTCACATTCCTCAAGTCAGTTATTGAAGCTCTTGCACTTACAACTTCTCTTTATTCAAGGCACCAGAGCATTTGCTTAATTACTAAGAGAAGCATATGCATAACTTTTTCTGGGGAGGCTCCGTAGACTCAAACAAGATTGCTTGGATTGGCTGGGAAAAAGTTTTTCCTTACACTAAGTGTGACAACCGTAGTTTTTGGAAGGTCAAGTCATAACCTATAAGACGTCGTTATCTATGTTATATTATATGTTTGGTGTGTTATGTGTGTTTGACATGATAATCTTGAAGGTTTATATAGTTCATAACAATTACACAATCAAAGCACACATATAGTGGAAGCGATTTAACAAGATCATAATTAACACAATTATAATCAATCGAATTAAGGTTACATATCTTTACGCTAAAGCAAATCCACAAGATAAATAACGAACCACCAATTCGGGTTTATAACTTACACCACCAAGATATAGTCTAAAGTAAGACTATATTACGTTCTTGTACACACGTAATACAACGAGCTAACCATGATTCGAGCACGTGTAAACCGAGCTTCTACGCATGTGGAAAAATCTACCCAACAACCCTAGAGAGGGGCTAGGACTAGATTATAAGTAAAATCGAAAGAACAAGAAAACCAACCAAAACCCTTTGTGGGTTGATACATAAATTTTCATAGGGTTCAGATTAGTTCTCGGTATCTTCTCGAATTGATCACGGTTCAAAGTGGAATAGTTGTTCTTGGTGGCAAATAGGGGGTTTGGTTTTCTATTCTACTAAAAGGTGAAGACTCGTAGAGTAATTAATATGAAAACTAAGCGAGGCAAGATTGAACTAAAAAGAAATGAACTTAAAACTTAAAACTTTGTAAACTATAAAACTTAGATAATCGAAATGCAAAACTGAATTCTATCGGAATGTACTAAATTTAAAACCATCGGAATGTTATTAAAACCAAGCCATCAGAATAATTCATCTTAATGGTCATCGGAATACCAAAGTCCATTCTGTCGCAATGTTGTCTTATCGGAAAGTTCTAGATCGGAATGTATCCGATCGGAATGTATGAAATCCAAACACCTCTATCGCAATGTTGTTCTATCGGAATGTAGTAAACAAAATTTTGGCAGCGTTTCGACTTAAGGTAACCTTAAATCCCGTCGGAATATGCGATCGCAATAAGCGATCGCAATCCAGATCGGAATAAGGGGAAAATGTCAACCGATCGCAAAGTAAAACCCTTAAGGGTTATTGCGATCAAAACAGGAAATCCGTCGGAATGTGTATAAACCCTAATATTGCGATGGGATACAAAATCAATCCGAAAATGGTGATAAGCTGAAATTTCAATAAGCATCCACAATAAGCACTTATCCAAAACTCAACAAGATCAATATTAAGGGGAACAAAATAAGCTACGAATGGAAAAAATTCCAAAACACCAAATACCAAATTTTGTAAAGTAGCTTTTGAAAGATTAAACTTTTGAGAAGATTAAAAATGAAATAAGCTAGACACCTACTAAGCAAATGATAACCCTTGTCAATCTTTAACACACGATTCACCAAACACAAAAGGTACAAACTTGTTATGCCGTGTGAAGAAATTAAAGACGAAAAAATTGAAGAAAACAAGATTACGATTAACAAGAAACTTGAAAAAGATGAAGATGAAAACAAGATTAAGCTTAAAAAGTAAGTTTTGATTAAAAACAAGAAAGGAAGATGAAAGTTTTCTAGTGAGAGAAAGTTAAGCTTTCTCTCTCTAGAACCTACAAGCTACGAATGAAAGAAAAATGCCTAAAAAACTAACTCCCTCCAAAATTGTGAGGAGAAGTCCTATTTATAGGCGTTTGCTTGTGGGCTTGTGAATGGGCTTTGTTCATGGGCTTATCTTCTTCTTTCTTCTTTAGACTTTACGTTTCTCTAAATAAACGTTTCCGACTTTGGATTTTGAGAAGTGTCGGTGAATAATTCCAACTCGTCTTATAATCTTTTGTTTAATAGACTCGAGTTCTTCGACATATATGAATCTTCCATCTTTGGCCATTTTCTTCGATAAATCTTCAAATAGGCACAATGACTTCAAATCTTTTGCATCTGTTGGACAATAGACTTCGTCTTGAGTCTTTTTCTTCGATAAAACTCGTGCAATCCCATGTTTTCTTCAATATTCATCTGGTTGACTCTGAAAACACAATAAACATAAAAACCACGCATAATTCCAAACAAATGATATTAAATACGTGTTTTGGTCTTGTTTTAGTAAGAAATAAGTGGTAAAAGGATGGGTGTTTACAAACCTATCAAATCCCCTACACTTAACCATTGCCATGCCCTCATGCAATGCTTAGTGATAAAGCAATTTTACACTTTTCTCATAATCAATCAACCTTGGCCTTATTAAAATACTACTAAACAAAAATTAAAGTACTAAGAGTAATTAAAACTTTAAAGTAAACAAAAGGATAGAAAACCATTTTCACTAGAAAATAGCTACATGGAAATAACTTGCAAAGAGATCAAGGACTTACATTAGGGTTTTGGTGCTACGAAGATTTATCACCCTCAAGTTTCACGTTCCCCAAACTAAGCTTAAAAACGAGATCATTGTTATTATAAGTTAGCAAATCAAACACTTACACACATGGCTTAATTATATGCTTAAACTCCCTTATTCCTAGGTGTATCTCTTATATTTTATTTTTGTCTTAGAATGATCGTGAAGATGCATTTTTGGACTTATTTCGATAGTTTATTTAGGCTGAAAGCAAAGTAGGACGATTTGATCAATAGTTAGCTAAAGGACAAAATCTCTTAAAACTGCTTCTCGGGATATCAAAAAGTTCATATCTTGGCATAACTCGGTTCACGATTTGAGACCTTTCTCGGGCCGATATTTGGCATGTACTTCATACTTCATATCTTGAGAGACGTTCTTGAGATAATGGTCTTCTCTTCGTAATAGAGTTTCTTCACTTGGAGACTTTTGAGGGGTACTCCAACTTTGTTGACCACGACTTCATGATTATTTCTTCAATCTCTAATGGGGATTTTGAGATACAATGATCCGCCTCCTTTTCGGACTTGGATCTATTTATCCTCATACCTTGTTAGGGTCTTTTCGGATAGACTTCTCCATGATCTTTATGGGAGTTGATTGCTTTTCATCGTGAGTCTTGATCCTTCATATTGATTTTGGGAATAATGCTTTACACATCACTTTGGATCTTCAACAATAAAATGGAATCCTCATGCCTTGTTAGGGCCTTTTCGGACTCGCCAATCTTCGCGCCCCGCTTCATAAGTTATGCCTTGGCTATGAACTCTTATCATTGCCGAGCAACTTTTAAACGATCTTGGGCTAGAAGCTAAGTAACTTTTCAAATCGTACGACCTTACTTATTGCAGATAAATTATTAGCAAGTGATGGGAGAATAGGCAAATAATTACACCAAGTGAGCTTGTGCAAGAATACCAACTTATAATTGACTCTACCATTTCTCGTTCTCCATAATTTAAAATCTCAAGTAATGAGACTCGTGGATGCTTAGCATAATAAACCAATTAAGGTCTACATGGTTAAGGATACTAGCTAGAATAAACTTGGATAAGTCTATTCGGGTTGAGTCAAAATAATCGCAACGGGCCTAATATGTCAAAGACTTCTAAACTAGCTACACCATTTTATTAATATTTTTGACTTTATTGCGGGATATATACATATGAAAGCAACGATAAAAATTCAAAAATTACGACTAAATGGCCAAAGTTAATAAAAAATTTGAAAATGTTGAAAAAGATGATTTTCCGGTTAAATGAAGGCATTTTCATGGAAAAGTCCACTTAAAACTTCGATAGAAATCCCCCTACACTTAAGATATACATTGTCCTCAATGTTTAAGCATGTGGGAAAAGTCTCCCCTACATTTATGACATTGTGCACGTTGGTTAAATCAAGCTAAGGAAGAGACGACTAACGTGATCATTTTCAAATGTGAGTATGAAGAAAATTGAATCACGATAGTTGAGAGATGGAACCGGATTTCGGATAACACGGGGGCACGGTTCTTCAAAGATTCCAAAAGTGCATTCATCCCTGTAATCACATCACCACAAAAACAAAAACAACCTATAGAGTCCTCCTACACTTAGGAGGTTAAAACAGAAAAGGATAGATACTCGGGCTGCCTCCCGAGGAGCGCTTGTTTTTGATAACCGAGTCACGAGCCTGACTCGACCCAAAATTAGTTCATGGGGAACGTGGTGAGGGATGGAATCATCTCATGAGAGATGTCCTCACCAAAGTACAACTTCACTCGTTGGCCATTCACCTTAAAATTAGGTCCATTAGGTTGAGCGAGCTCGAGAGTACCATATGGAAAAATTTGGGCAATGGTGAATGGGCCGGACCAACGAGATTTCAGCTTGCCCGAAAAGATTTTCAACCGAGAGTTAAAGAGTAACACTTTTTCTCCAACTTGAAACTCTCGGTTCTTAATCTTAGAGTCGTGAATGAGCTTAGTCCTTTCCTTATAGATCAAAGAATTTTCATAAGCCTCATTCCGGAGTTCATTCAGCTCATTGAGTTGGATCTTACGTAGGTCACCGGCTTTGTTGATATCAAAATTAGCCCACTTCAAGGCCCAGTAAGCCTTGTGCTCCAACTCAATGGGGAGGTGGAATGCTTTCCCGTACACGAGACGATATGGTGTACAACCAATCGGAGTCTTGTAAGCGGTACGAAAAGCCCATAAAGCATCATCAAGTTTATAAGCCCATGAGGCACGATGCTCTCCCACGGTTTGTTCAAGAATTCGCTTTAATCCTCGGTTAGAGATTTCAGCCTGTCAATTAGTTTGTGGGTGGTAGGCGGTGGAAAGACGATGATTGACACCATACTTAGCCATGACTCTTGCAAATTGATCATTGCAAAAATGAGTCCCGCGATCACTAATAATGGCACGAGGCACACCGAATCTAGCGAATAGCGACTTTAAAAAGTTACAAACAACCCTTGCGTCATTAGTGGGTAAAGCTTTGGCTTCAACCCATTTGGAGACGTAGTCAACGGCTACAAGAATGTATTTGTTTCTTTTAGAGGAAGGGAATGGCCCCATAAAGTCGATACCCCAAACATCAAAGACTTCACACTCTTGAATGAAATTCTGAGGCATCTTGTCTTTATGTGTGATCTTGCCTTGTTTTTGACAAGCATCACAACGTTTAACCATCTCGTGAGCATCACGATAAATGGTGGGCCAATAAAATCCCGAGTCAAACACTTTTTTGGTGGTGTAGTTGGGACCAAAGTGACCACCGGTGGGTCCTTTGTGGCAAGCGTCAAGGATTTCTAAAGCTGCCGGTCCATCAACACATCAGCGAATAATCAAATTAGCACATTGTTTGAATAGATACGGGTCATCCCAAAAGTAAGTCTTAATGTCTTTGAAGAACTTCTTCTTTTGTTAGGATGTTAGCCCGTCAACGAGAATTCCACCCGCCAAGTAGTTTGCAATGTCCGCAAACCACGGGGTTTCATCAGAAGTCGAGTTGATAGACATTAAGGTCTCCAGGGGAAAAGAGTCATTGATCTCTTTGTTCGTATGATCCCCTTGATAAGGATCCTCAAGTCTACTGAGATGATCCGCGACTAGGTTTTCAGCTCCTTTCTTATCACGAATTTTGATTTTAAATTCTTGAAGTAGCAAAACCCAACGAAGAAGTCTTGGTTTGGAATCTTGTTTAGTTAACAAGTACTTCAAAGCGGAATGATCGGTATAAACGATTGTGGTAGAAAGGACAAGATAGGGGCGAAATTTTTCAAAAGCATAGACAACAGCTAAAAGCTCTTTTTCGGTTGTCGTGTAATGCAATTGAGCCCCCGTCATTGTCTTGCTAGCGTAATGGATCGGTTGGAAGTGTTTGTTCACTCTTTGGCCCAAAACCGCTCCAATAGCAAAGTCCCTAGCATCGCACATCAACTCGAAAGGCAGCTCCCAATTAGGGGTAACCAAGATGGGTGCCTTAGTTAGCTTATCCTTAAGAAGGTTGAAGGCTTCAATACACTCGTTGGAAAAGATAAAAGGAGTATCTTTTTCCAAGAGGTGGGTCATCGGGCGAGCGATTTTAGAAAAATCTTTGATGAATCGACGATAGAAGCCCGCATGACCGAGGAAACTTCTCACACCCTTCACGGTTGAAGGTGGAGGCAACTTAGCGATAACATCGACTTTAGCACGGTCCACTTCAAGACCGGCTTTGGAGATCTTGTGTCCTAGCACGATGCCCTCTTTTACCATGAAATGGCATTTTTCCCAATTAAGAACAAGGCGAGTGTCTTCACACCGCTTAAGCATACGTTCTAAATTGGCAAGGCAAGCAGAGAAAGAATCACCATAAACCGAGAAATCATCCATGAATACTTCCATAGTTTCTTCAACCATGTCATGGAAGATAGCCATCATACACCTTTGGAATGTCCCAGGAGCATTGCATAAACCGAAAGGCATGCGTTTGTAAGCAAATTTTCCGTAAGGACAAGTGAATGTGGTATTTTCTTGGTCTTTGGGATCGATGGGAATTTGAAAATACCCGGAGAAACCGTCTAAAAAGCAGTAATAGTCATTACCCGCTAGACGCTCGAGCATTTGATCCATGAAAGGAAGAGGAAAGTGATCTTTTCTCGTGGCATCATTGAGTTTGCGATAGTCGATACAAACTCTCCCCCCAGTAACGAGACGAGTGGGAATCAACTCGTTGTGTTCATTGGGAACAACGGTTATTACGCCCTTCTTGGGCACACAATGGACGGGACTTACCCATGGCGAATCCGAAATAGGGTAAATCAAGCCGGCATCAAGAAGTTTGATAACCTCTTGTTTGATGATGTCATGAATGCGAGGATTAACCCTTCTTTGGCTCTGGATTGCGGGTTTAAAGTCATCTTCCATGAGAATCTTGTGAGTACAAAGTTTGGATCAATTCCGCGGATATCGTAAATTTTCCAAGCAATTGTCTTCTTATGATCTTTAAGCACGGCGATGAGGCGAGATTTCTCTTCTTCTTTCAAGTCCTTAGCAATGATGACGGGCGACTTCTTCTTTTCTTCAAGGAACACGTACTCGAGATGGGACGACAACTCCTTAAGTTCCAAATCCGGAGGATTTTCGATGGGAGGCGGATTCAAAGTCGATGCATCGATAGCAATATCCTTGGGAGATGGTGGAGAAATATTGTCTTCTTTAAGAAGGTTCTCAATGAGGCGAAGATCTTCATCCCAATCGGTGGGAGAATCGTCATGTTCTAAGTTCACATCTCCCATGGTGGCTTCCAAATCTTTCCAAAAGAAATCACTTCCTCCAAATAGAGATAGTGATGAGTCAATAGAGGAAACGGTCTCAACATTGGGAAGAGAGGTAGGAATACTTTTACAAGCATCTTTGAAGTGTTCTTCACAAGCCTCATCAAGAACGTCAATACAATTAACACTCTCGTATGAATAAGGCTGTTTAGAAAGCTTTGCCATGTTGAAAACGATTTTATCGTCACCCACTCTCATGATAAGCTCACCGGCTTCAACATCGATGAGAGTGCGACCGGTCCTCAAGAATGGACGACCAACGATCAATGGCACACGAGGGTCCATGTCGTAGTCAACGACAACGAAATCGGCAGGAAAAGTGAATTTGTCGACTCCTACAAAGACGTCTTCGGCTATCCCCACTGGATAAGCAACCGTACGGTTAGCTAATTCCAAAGTCATTTTGGTGGGGACTAGCTCGGGGAGAGATAATTGCTTCCTTACACTTAAAGGCATTAAGTTAATACTGGCACCTAGATCGGCTAGGGCCATGCTATTCTCTACTCCCAGGAAGTCGCAAGGGATTAAGAAACGACCCGGATCACCAAGTTTAGTTGGCAATTTCCTTAATAGCACTGCAGAGCAATTTTCATTAAGTTGGGTGTTAGCGATATCAAGAAGCTTCTCCTTGTCGCTAAGAAGATCTTTGAACATTTTCGCATATTTGGGCATGTGAGCGAGAGCCTCAACGAAGGAGATGTTGAAATTCAATTGTTTAAACATTTTGAGAAAGTTCGAAACCTGAATATCGTCCTTGCTTTTGAGCTTCTCTTTTCTCAACCTAGATGGATAAGGTATATCGGAAGAAGAGGAAGTCTTTGGGAGAATAGGGTCACTCACATCCTTGGGTGGAGGAGGGGTAGAAGTAAGAGGTGGAGAAATTGGGGAAGTATAAGGATGAGGAATAGGAACAGGTGACTTGTTTTCCTTAGTCACAATCACCGGTGGAGGTATAGGAAGCTCGGGTTCCTTGGTACCTTTGCCACTGCGAGTGGTGATTGCTTTTATCTCCCCTCTTGGATTCGCAACGGTGTTACTCGGAAAAGTACCCGAAGAAGAGGGTTGATTACCTTGGAAGAAACTAGCCATCATGTTCCTTAAGTCATTCGTTTGACTTGCCAAAGTGTTTCTCATATCAGCTCGCAGATCGTTCCCTTGTTTCACCATGTCTGCTTTCAAGTTGAGCACTTCCCGTTGGAGATTGTCCACGATCATATCATTAGTCCTTATGTAGGTTCCAATATCTTGGTGTAATGCGGTGGGTTGGTTGGGAGGAGCATTGTAGGCGGTTGGTTGATAAGCAGGTTGTTGGTAAACTTGGTTGTTTCTTTGTGGTGGATATGGTTGTTTGTGAGGTGGTTGATATGGTGCACGAGGTTGTTGTTGAGGAGGGCGATTAAGGTTTTGTTGTTGGTTTGGGTTGTTAGGAGGAAAACCGGGCGGGGAAAGAAAGTTGTTTGAGCGGTAGCTAAGCAAGTTGCGGTCACCTTGAGGACGAGCTTGATAAGCGGCCGGAGGATAGGTACCGTATGCTGCATTAACATTCTCAGAAGGATAGTCTTGGGTGGCGGTTCAAGTGGTGTAAGAGTGAGGACCCCCGCATATTTCACATGGTTGGCTAACAGCATTGACTTGAGCGTCTTGAGCGTTTTTAGCGTTGATGCTGTTGGTATTGTTAGCGGTGTGGGTAACAAGCGATTCAAGAAGCGTAGTAATTTTGTCAAGTCGCTTGTCGCTGTCACTAGTACTAGCACTAGCGGCATTGGTCCGAACACTCTTGGTTTGCACACGAGACTTATTCTCAATGATATCCCAAGCGGCATTAGAAGTCTTAACCAAAATATTACCCCCTGAGGCACTATTTAGTGAATCTTGGTCATTCATGCTTAAACCATTATAAAAAGTATTAATTTGGTGCACTTTGGTAAAACCATGTTGTGGGCACTTTCTGAAAAGATCTTTAAAACGGTCCCAAGATTCACTAAAAGACTCATCGTACTTTTGTTCAAAATTAATGATTTCATTCCGCAAAGCGGTAGTACGAGAGGGTGGGAAAAAGTAGTTGATAAATTTGGTCTCCAAATCCGTCCACGTCAGAATACTTTGTGGTGGTTCCTTTGCAAGCCAATGTCGGGCTTGTCCCTCTAGGGAGAAAGGAAAAAGTTGTAAACGGATTACCTCTTGTGGAACACCATTGAATTTGACCGTATTCGTGAGTTGCAGGAATCTTTTGATGTGGTCATGAGGATCATCAATGGTACGTCCCAAGAATGGTTGAGCAGAGACCATCTGAATAAAGCCGGATTTGAGCTCAAAGTTGTTGGCTGCAATCACGGGTATGGCAATTGGATCATTGTTGCCGTCTACATGTGTTTGCAAAAGTTCAATCATCGGGCGATTGTCTGGTAGAGGTTCATTGTTGCTGTTATTATTGTTGTTGAGAGGTGGATTGTTATTGTTGTTATTGTTTTGAGGTGGGTTATTGTTGTTGTTGTGTACACCGGCCATGTCTAAGTCTTCGAGAGGCTCTGGCTCTTGATAAGACGTTGATCGTGTACGCATGCACCTGCAAAAGAACTAACAAAGCAAACAAGAAATATTTTTGGTTTTTATGTTTTTTTTTTAATTTTTAAGATTTTTGAAAATTTTATATTTTTTAGGGTTTTTTGAAAATTTTTATGAAAAAGTAACGTTCACGTCGAACGGATCCCAAAATCCAAGTTCTCACAAAAAACTGTTAATTTTAACGAGAAGAGCCGGCAGCGGCGCCATTTGATACAGAAATTTTCATAGGGTTCAGATTAGTTCTCGGTATCTTCTCGAATTGATCACGGTTCAAAGTGGAATAGTTGTTCTTGGTGGCAAATATGGGGTTTGGTTTTCTATTCTACTAAAAGGTGAAGACTCGTAGAGTAATTAATATGAAAACTAAGCGAGGCAAGATTGAACTAAAACAAAATGAACTTAAAACTTAAAACTTTGTAAACTATAAAACTTAGATAATCGAAATGCAAAACTGAATTCTATCGGAATGTACTAAATTTAAAACCATCGGAATGTTATTAAAACCAAGACATCGGAATAATTCATCTTAATGGTCATCGGAATACCAAAGTCCATTCTGTCGCAATGTTGTCTTATCGGAAAGTTCTAGATCGGAATGTATGAAATCCAAACACCTCTATCGCAATGTTGTTCTATCAGAATGTAGTAAACAAAATTTTGGCAGCGTTTCGACTTAAGGTAACCTTAAATCCCGTCGGAATATGCGATCGCAGTAAGCGATCGCAATCCAGATCGGAAAAAGGGGAAAATGTCAAACGATCGCAAAGTAAAACCCTTAAGGGTTATTGCGATCACAACAGGAAATCCGTCGGAATGTGTATAAACCCTAATATTGCGATGGGATACAAAATCAATCCGAAAATGGTGATAAGCTGAAATTTCAATAAGAATCCACAATAAGCACTTATCCAAAACTCAACAAGATCAATATTAAGGGGAACAAAATAAGCTACGAATGGAAAAACTTCCAAAACACCAAATACCAAATTTTGTAAAGTAGTTTTTGAAAGATTAAACTTTTGAGAAGATTAAAAATGAAATAAGCTAGACACCTAATAAGCAAATGATAACCCTTGTCAATCTTTAACACACGATTCACAAAACACAAAAGGTACAAACTTTTTATGCCGTGTGAAGAAATTAAAGACGAAAAAATTGAAGAAAACAAGATTACGATTAACAAGAAACTTGAAAAAGATGAAGATGAAAACAAGATTAAGCTTAAAAAGTAAGTTTTGATTAAAAACAAGAAAGGAAGATGAAAGTTTTCTAGTGAGAGAAAGTTAAGCTTTCTCTCTCTAGAACCTACAAGCTACGAATGAAAGAAAAATGCCTAAAAAACTAACTCCCTCCAAAATTGTGAGGAGAAGTCCTATTTATAGGCGTTTGCTTGTGGGCTTGTGAATGGGCTTTGTTCATGGGCTTCTCTTCTTCTTTGTTCTTTAGACTTTACGTTTCTCTAAATAAACGTTTCCGACTTTGGATTTTGAGAAGTGTCGGTGAATAATTCCAACTCGTCTTATAATCTTTTGTTTAATAGACTCGAGTTCTTCGACATATATGAATCTTCCATTTTTGGCCATTTTCTTCGATAAATCTTCAAATAGGCACAATGACTTCAAATCTTTTGCATCTCTTGGACAATAGACTTCGTCTTGAGTCTTTTTCTTCGATAAAACCCGTGCAATCCCATGTTTTCTTCAATATTCATCCGGTTGACTCTGAAAACACAATAAACATAAAAACCACGCATAATTCCAAACAAATGATATTAAATACGTGTTTTGGTCTTGTTTTAGTAAGAAATAAGTGGTAAAAGGATGGGTGTTTACACACCTATCATGGGTTCTTGCTGGCGATCGACTAGAGAAATAGAGAGGGGAGATTGGTGTGTTGAATTATGAGGGTGGGGGTTGTTTATATAGACCTAAATCTTGTAGCCCAAAACAAATATAAGGAAAGTAATTCCTTCCCCTTTACCCCTCCATAAGAGACGGCTCAGACACCCCTTAGGGGTGTTCTGGAACCTTCCATTCTTCTTTCTATTTATTCCACTTTTTATTTATTTCATAACGCTCGTTAATACTTAACTCTTAATTATTTAACAGTCGTTAAAATTATAGCTCGGTTTAATTTAATATATATAATAAATATATTTATTAAATAAATTAACTCTTTACGTATTATGTGCAATCCCATAATCTTGAGTTCAATCCTAGCACACGACTATTAAATATAAGTCCATAAACTTTCAGCTCTCACTTGGACATATTTCGAATATCGTGATTACATTGACTAGCTTCTAGTTACACTAGCAATGTCTGTAGTACAACTCGAGTAAGGTCTCTTGGATAAAACCTTTTAATGATTCATCATTATTATTATCCTTTTATTTCTAATACAACGTTAATAAGGATATGGATCTCAGTCTTTCCTTTCGTTAACCATTCTGTTTCTCGTTCACGGATTCAGCAAGATTACCAAAACAAATTTGGGTGCGGCCGCACAAACATCTTACTAATCCCACGAGGAGCCCAGCTGTATTATAATCCAAAACGAAATTGGAGGAAATAAATTCCATATTGACTACAAGTAAAACTTATGAATTTTGCAACACTTCTGAAAATAATCCTTATAGCTCCCAGTTACGTTTAGCGTTAGATTATTCCACAGAGATGCACTAGATTCAAAACAGTTTCCTGGTATCTCAAAGGATAACTATTTATGATTTACTTGATGACAAAGATCACAAAGTAAAATCATATAGTTGGGATAAGTCCAATATTCGATTCATCGAACATCATCCAAAATCGATCAATATACTTTCAAGTATACTCTATCGCAATTTTGATTGGTCTTAATATAAAAATATTCCCATATTATTAATCGACAATGGACATTTAGCATAACAATTTATTCATGGATTAAAACATGTAAAATAGGATACAAAATTAAGTAATAAGTATAAACGTAACCCAATCATAATTTTATTAAATAATAATGTGTTAACATCCTTTATCCAAATACTAATCACAGATTTATTGCATGAGTTCGCTAGCTAGTTGCAGCCTAATAGCCTTGGCATGCTTAATGATGGGTCGTTGATAGTATAGGTGATAATTAGATACGTTATAGGGTAAATTAGAAAATTACATTTAGGAAAAAGTGATAGTCTAAAATTACCAAAGACGGATTCAATTAAACACGTGAATGAACCAAGTTCGTTGTACACGAAGATCTTATGAAGTTGAGACGTTTTGTTTTGATTTGGGCAATTGATTCGAATTGGTTTTCGGTTTTTTAAACTAATTTTAATCATACAAATTTTAAAACTATATTTTATCCTAAAGTGCATGAATCGTAAACCCCCAAATTATTAAATCTAAACACAATACTTAAAATTTAAAACTTTTTTAAAAAATTAACTCTATCTAAAAATTCTATTTAATAAAAACAAATTTAATTAAAATACTTTTACCCTATTTTAAAAAATCTATTTAGGAAACTAATTTATTTAAAATCTAAATCAATTAAAATCTAATTATTTAAAAAAAACTAATTAAACTTTTAAAATTAATAAAATCATTATTTTTATTATTTTTATTTTTATTTTATTTTAGTTTATTTAGAAACTATTTATTACTGAAATTTACTTTAATAAAAATAACAATGTATATAAACGAAAATTAGTTAAACTACATGTTAAATGAAACTGCCAGAAACAATATTACTATATTAATTAATTAACTGAAAGTAAAATCAAAAGAGCTTGCAGCTCAGATGGAAAACTCGTTGGGTGTTCATCCGTGAGGTCACGGGTTCAAATCCTAGGAAGGACATATTTTTGGTTATTATTATTCTTTTGGAACTGGAATCTTTGGATCACAGTTTTGTATGGTACATAAGTAAACCAAACACTCCCAAGAGAGGAGTGCTGGTCAAAAACCAAGTAATATGCACGATTCAGTTACCTCAAGTAATACCAGATTACTAATTTATGTTATCTAAATCATGCAAACAATAACAGATGCAAGATTAAACAGTTAACTGAATCAGTAACTCAAAAACCAGTAAAGGAAATTCACTTTTATAACAACTGATAAAAACAACACTAGTTCATTTAAATCTCCCAGTCAACACATAATTCATTAGAAATCGAAAACTCTACAACCATATAACCAATGAACATAGAGCAACAATATCAAAATTAAGCTAACAGATTAATAATCCAAGAAATACTATAACCTATTAAGACTACACAGCCTTTTAAAACCTGCTAAAACAAATCGTTCCTATAAACTTAATAGTGACTCAAGGAAAACGAATCAATAATATTACCCATCCAGTTCAGTTAAAGCATTTTATATCAGTCAATCTTCAAAAAAAATAAACACAAATCAACTACTAAAATCATATCAGCAGTAAATCAACACTCCACATATCTTATAATCTTATAGCCAAAGATTCAGTAAACAACACAGCTCAATAACAGACACCCAAATTCAGTCTAATCAATCAAGTGAAGCTAAAAAACAATCCCATAATAACAGATTTATATTATGTAAGCTCAAATCATAAACAAGGAATAAACAGTTTATAAGATTTAACCAAATCACATCTATCAAATATCAAATATTAAGACAGAAAATAAAGAGGATTAGAACCTTTTAGAGAAACCCTTTGGGACGATGTGCAGTGCTGAGCTGACATAGAACCTAACCGACATCACCTTCGAGCCAACATCCCACCTTCCCGAACCAGTTTCAACAGATGACTTTTATTCAAACCAAGCATATTGTCGTATATAATTTTTCCAGTGGGGAAAAATTACTCCCAGATATTACTTTTGTTATTCAATATAAGCTATTTCTTAGCTTCATTAAATAACATTATTATTATTATAACTCAATAGATTAAAGAAAAAATGTAGAAATTGCAATTATAACTTTAACAGAAACTTAACCAAGAATCATTCGAAACCAAATAAACTTTTTATTAATTAACAAAAACTGATTACAATACTATAAAAAAAGAAATTACAATTTTTCCTAAATCTATTTTCGCATAATAACTCTAAAGTAAAAAAGGGTAAAAAGTGGATACCAAATATGAAGATAAAAAGGGGGTTTTATAGCTGATGAAGAGGCGAAGGTGGTTGATGAAGAACGAATTTGGGCCCTTAGATCTTCTTTATTTTTCTCTTTCTTGTCAGTTAAGCATCATATGGTTGATATTCGCCCTTGGTCACACGGATTTTGCCAACGTGGCAATCCGTTGTGCTTCTTGTGCTACTTTGAGGCTGATTTGGCTTGTCTTGATTGGTTGATTGAATGGAATGATGTGTTCCTTCCAATGATATGCTGCCACGTCCCAACCGACTATCCATCTTCAACCTCCGAATATAATAGGGATTTAATTCCCACTCGCGTGCATCACACGTGCATCACGAAAAAGTGAAAAGTCCCAATTTTTGTGTGATTTATTTGATTAGGGTATTTTAGGAATAGTTTTGTTGTCTGGTTTTATTTGGATGAGATGAGAGAGATGAAACATATAATATATCGAATGTAAAATAATGTGTAAATTTGTTTGACCAAAGAAAACTTTACGTTTCATAACTTTGAAACTGATATGGGCTTGCAGCCCATATTCACTCAAACCGTCCCATTAATAAGTTGTTTGGGCCTTGATTTGGACCCGACTAAATTTCATTCGTTTCATTCAAAGTAAATAAGTTTATATTGGGCTTTTTGGGCTTTTAGGTACAAATGTGAGAAGTAAATTTCCTCAAATGGGCTTTTGGGCCCATTTACCCAAATGTGGGACCCACTTGGCCCATTTTTTTTCATAAGAGTTGAATCCATTAAAGTCGAGCTTGAAATTAGCTTTGTTGATCTTTTCTTCAAATCTCGTGTTATTTTCGCCGGTTTTCGTGATCTTGGTACCTACACACATCAAACAACAAAACAAGCATATACAAGGCAATATTCATGATATTTATGCATTTATTGGTTGTTTTATAATACAAATGATATGAGTAAAATTACTCATATCAAACTCCCCCTTGCTAAGCAATTGCCGTGTCTTCACGCAATGATAAAATAAAATACTAACTACACCATTATTTAACTTTTGACAACTTATTTTGCAAAGACATAATGTATAACTTTCATTATTTGAAAAATAATTTTTAGGATCATAAAACTCAAATAGATTCATTGTCCTCGACTTTTCACTTTTCCATGCCAAGTGTAAAAACAAGACCATTGTCAATCATAAGCCCCAAAGTTAAAACAACTCATACAAGTAATTTGTGTTAAACTCAATCTTCTATTATTCCTAATTGTATCTCTAGATTTTATTTGTCATTCACCCGTAGGCTCATTTGACCTTTATCTGGTATTTATTAGTCCAAAAATGAAGGCAAGAACGGTGTAAACTCAACACTCAAAACCTAACCTCGACTTCAAAAACCGTTGTCACTAAAGAAAGCCCACATCAAGGATAACTTAACACGATTTGAGGGATAAATCCCCGGACCCAAAATTTGGCTAATATGACTACCTAAAAGCAAAAATAAAACCTCCAAAGTCAATTATGACCTTATTAATGGAGTTAGCAACAATAACATCATAACACCTTTTGGCTCTTTAATATGCAATTGTGCTCCTTATTTAAAATCCACACCCGAAGGCTCCTTGGACAAAAATAAGGGAATTGACATCACCATCCCACCTTATGTCTCATGATGATGAAGCAATTTTTATTCAACACGTCCCCTTGACATACACCCTAAGGCTCTAATGACAAGGTTAGTGCTACATGACTCCCACCCGAAGGCTCCTAGAGAACATGTTTTTATTTATTATTTTTTATTAATATGATATGTATAGTAAGCCAAATTTCCGCAATCCCATGATCAAAAGTCCATGACGCTGACACCCTTAATGTGTTCTCACTTTAATTACAAGGAAAGAAAAAGAAGGAGTTACGAGTTAAGATATCAAGCCTAAACCGCTAAAAACTTCATTTATTAAGCAATTATTATTTAAGTGTGGAAAGTAAATACGAGGAGATTAAATCAAACACAAAAATACTTGCACAAAGAAGAGTTAATTTTAGAAACTTATGATTGAACTCTATCATCTCTTGTTCTCCATATTGTAAAATTCCAAAAGTGTGAAATCAATGGATACTTAGCCTATTAAATCAAAGTTTTGGGTTTTCAAGTCATCTATAGGATCTTGCATCTTCTTATACTTTTTCAAGTTTTAGAATTTACGTTTTAAAGTTCCCTTGATAAACGACTTTCTAGGATCAATTATAGGAACTTGCGAAAAGTTCTTGTTCTTAACCCGTATGAATTAAGACTTTCGCGTTTTAAAGCTCCCTATATAAAAGCCTAGCAAAACTTCATTCAAATACGTTAAGGAAAAGCTAAGGTAAAAACCGAGTCGAGTCAAAAACTATTTTTATTTTCACCAACGGAAAGCCTACATTCGTGTCAAAAGCACTTATTTTCTTTATTAAAACTTAAAATAATACTAAAAACTTAAAATTTTTATGAAAGATGAGAAAAACGATTACGTTTGGACACGACAAAAGCAATTGCAAGCGATTATATCGATTGACTCCCCCATGCTAAAACCAAATATTGTCCTCAATGTTTCTTAGATCAAGAGTAACACCCCCTTGCTAAAACACGAAGAGTCTAATGCAAAATCCTAACATGGAAAGAGCACGCAAATCTATAAGCCGTTTATTAATTATGCCTCAAGATAAAACGTTAGTCGATAAAAATCTAAGGATAAAGAGTGTGCCCCTTTTGGCAATCAAAGATTGGAAGATCAAGTGGACCGGCAAAAACCGAACACGAGAGTCTTCAAATATTATGGTCATACCTAAGATTCACAACACAACAAATCACGAGCACGAGCTTGAAAGATCAAGCCTTATTAGTGTTAGAAAATAGATAGAAGATAGAATGTATGGGTGAAATTGTAGTTAATGCAGTTCGTTTTTTCTCAGTTCTTGCTAATGGAAAGTCCAACCAATATCGGGTTTTTAACTGTTTTTGGTTGTTAAACTTGTTTGGATATTCTATTTGCTAATTCAATCAAAGCCTTACAAAACAGAAAAATATTACCTACTTATATGTAAAACAATTTGCAAATACCAAGTTTTTATTCAAGTAAAATTCAAATTGTAAAATATGAAACTTAAAGGACTGAAAATGTAAATTCTAGGAAAGATAAATGCTTGAAATGTAAATTCTAACAATTCTAGGTACTAAAAGTGCAAAACAGTTAACTACAAGGATCAAATATGCAAAACTTATAACCAACTAGCCAAAATGTAACAAACTAACAACTTTCTAACTAAAAATAACAACTTCCAAAACTACAAGGGCTTAACAAATGCAAACCCTAAAAACTTTCATGTTTAGCCAAGTTTAGAATCTGATTAAAACAAAAAGGACCAATCTGCAATTTCTAGAACTTTTTAAGCCAAAACGGGTTTAAGATGAAAATAAGCTCGTTTGAGCTTATTTCTTAACCAAATTCAATGAAACAAGTTTCAAAACACTTAAAATCCAAAATAAGCTACGTGTGTAAAAGGATTTTGGCTGAAGTTGTAAAATAAGCAATTGAGCACTTATCAATAAGCCCACAATAAGCTATAGCAAAAACTAGACAATCACAACTTGATTTTCTGATTGAAACTGATTAAGCAACTCAATTAATGAACGGGAAATCAAACTAGAACATTTTTCATCAAGAAATAAGCTGGGAATCTGAATTAAGCTGAAAATGAGCTTATGTTGACCAAGCGTTGACCAACTTATTTTTCAAAAAGCTGAAACTTTCAAAAATCAAGTAACTCAATGTTTTAAGTGGATTTGTGAAGAAAAATGGCCATGTTTATGAAGAGGATAAGGAGATACAAATTTTCAGCTTTCATTTACAGAAACTTGACTTAAGTTTGCTTATCTGAATTTTGCTTATTCCTATTTGCTTAATGTAAACTGTAGAGAATGCTTTTGGAATTTGAATCTATATGATATAAGCTACAAATGAGAACAAATTTGGTACAATTTCATCAAGTATTGAATGAGTACTAGCCAAATGAAAATTACAAGTTCTAAAAGACAAAACTGAATGAAATTGACCCAAACCTTTTTAATGCCATTTGCCTGTTTGACTATCTTTTTGACTTGTAAATGACTTAAAACACTTTATTATCACCAATTAACTGCAAATGAACTTTAAAACACCAGGATTCAATTCTTGAAAACTCTTTATAAGCTAATCCCAAACACTCCTTTATCTGATTTTACAAACTTTTTGCAAAGACTTTTTAAGAACTGATTTAAGCTGAATTAAATGCTTTTGACTACCAAATTTTATACTCAAAATGCTATGATTTAAGACTGAAAGTGAGCATTAAGAACAGCTATGACCATACAAGATGCAAGTACCAAATTTCTACTGAAAATAAGCTAAAACTAAGCTTAATCCAAATCTAAGAACAAGTAAACAGGATTAAGCTACAAGCAATCAACAATCAAACAATCAGCAACTCTAAACAGCTTTTATCATGCAGCCATCAAGATTACACTATGAAAAGAAAGCATGCATTTGACTTATTGAGTGGAACTAAAATAAGAGCTTTAAAACCTATTGTAGTAAACCACTGAGAAGAAGAGGAGCGCTGAGCTCTCTTAGCCTAGTGATAACCACCACCTTATCACTAGGACAACAATCAATCAACAAGAACAGCTAACAATCAACAGTCATCATCAAACTGCTTGAAATCTTCAAAAATCCATGGAATGAACTGAATTCTTCTCAAACAGCTAACAAACTTCTTCAAAGTAAGTTATGATCAATCTATGATCATAACAAACACAAAACAGCAACACAAGTATCCAATAGCAGCAGGAAATGAGCAGTAATATGAAGAACAGTTTTGGCGGGAAAGGATGAATTCAAATTTTATTAATGGAAAACGGTTACAAAGTTGTTAAAAGGTACGTAACTAACTAACTAACTCAAGAGTTTGTCAGACTCTTGAGTAGCTAGGGTAAAAATGGAGGAAAAGGAAAGGAATTAAAGAACTATGTGTTTTTCTACAAAATTGCTAACTGTTACAAATGAAGTCCTATCCATCTATTTATAGGCATGAAGGAGGAGTTTGTTGGGGTTGGTGACGTGTCAGGACCAATCCCAGCTCTCCACATGGACAATTCTGCATAATTGCATTTGCAGGTATGAACAATGATTTGGGCTTTTCTTTATTATTGATCTTCATGTTAATTGACTTGTACCATTGTGTTCGTCTCTTCAAAATGATCAATTTTGGTGTTGACATCTTTTCATGAAATGGATTGTAGCTCAAACGCGATCCTGGCAAATATTTTTGATGAAGAAGATGCCACGTGTCAACATGTGAATGGTTAAAAATTGATCACACGGATCCAACTGTTGTGATTGGGTATTAATTGCAAAGCGGCTGAGTGGGAATTAAATACTCAATCCGTGTGATTTCTTTTCTCTCTTCTCATTGGTTGATTCTTGTACACATGGATTAAACTTTGAATAACTTTCAAATGTTGGCAGAATTAGTCCCTTGATTTAGCAGATTGTTGTTTTGAGCTAGGAGCTTCATTCTTTTGACATATTTGGTCCTTCAACTTTCATTCTTGAATAAAATGGTCCTTTGACTGAGTTGACTTGAGAGTTGACCAAGTTTGACTTGAATCTTGACTTTCACAATATTTTCACTTTTAGTCCTTCAACTTTGACAACTTGTCAAGATAGGTCCTTATACTTCAAAGTCTTGTCACTTTTGATCCTTCTTTGTCTTTTTCATCCATTTGAGCTTGATTTTTCTTTGTTTGCTTGAAAATGTATCCTTTTACCTACAAAAGTGTACACAAACACAAACATACCACATAACACTGTTTTTGCAAGATAAATTGGTATTTTGCTTCATGTTTTAGGGTTATTTGTTGATAAAAGGATATGAGTTTAAGCTCATATCAAAATCCTCTACACTTGAACATTGTCATGTCCTCATGCAATATATTATATTAAAGCTCAAATTTACATTTCCCTCATAATTAATCCTCCTTGGCCATATGAGATGCATCTACACTACTCTAAACTAAATGATGCATGATTTTGACTTTTAATAATGCAATGAACAAATTACAATTCTATCTATTTCTTTTTGATTTTTCTTGAAATGGTTTTAATGGAAATTACTCATAAAGAATTCAATGGCTTAGATTAGGGCTTGGGTACCATGGATATTTATCACCCTCAAGTTTCACTTTCCCCATACCAAGCTTAAAAATGGGATCATTGCATTCACAAGTAAAAAGTGCATCAACTTATTCATGACAATTAAATGTGGAACCGGTTATTATTTGAGCAAATTGCTTGTGGGCAAATTTGTCATTATTCAAGTGAGAAGTATAAGAAATGTAAAATCCAAAAATAAGGAAGCACGGTTTTAATCCTAAGTAATCCTCTCATCCATTACTTGAAAAACCGCTCACAATTAATATAAGTCCGTTTCAAGAGTAATAAGTCATTCGCCTTATGTGTAAAATCCTTATGTCATGCTTTCATAAGTAGCTACACACTCGCTAAGGAAAGAAAAATAAAACTCACGCAATAATTTACATCCACCATCTTTTTGAGACTTTGGATCTTCAACCCCGCAACCCGTCAAGGTAATATTGGATTGGAGCAATCTAATGAATCCCCGCAACCCGTCAAGGTAATATTGGAACCCAATAGTCACTATAATTAACACCACACTGCCCCTCTTGGGAGTCTTGCATTATTTTTTTTTCTTTTTCTTTCTTTTTCTTTCTTTTTCTTTCTTTTTCTTTTCTTCTTTTTTTTTTCTAGCCACTCATTTTTTTTCATAAGCCGCTCTTATTTTTCTTTATTCCTCACAAAGAAATTTGAAAAGAAGAAAAGGAAAAACACCCGCTAAATATAATGCATGACATAAGTCTAGTACACATAAAACGTGCTAACTTAGAATCTTAAGACGTACTCATATCAACCATAAATGATTAGCAAAAAAAGCATAAGAGATTACAAACCAATTAAAACCGTACTTGATTATTTATTAACAATTATATACATGCGAAGAAAATAGAGGCAAAGAAGAGAAGGGTTTAGCCACAAGTAATTGCCATGAAGTCTATCTAGCCCTTTTATACTTGCTTCAACTCTATCATTTCCCATTCTCCACAAATTTAAAATTTCAAATAATGAAATTGGTGGATGCTTAGCCTAATAGACCAATGAAGGACTACATGGTTAAGGATACTAGCTAGAGAATGCTAAAATAAGCAAACTCGGGTTGAGTCAAAATATCCATGGCGGGCCTAATATGTCAAAGAAATCTAAACTTGTTAAAACCATGTTTTTATTATATTTTTTTCTTTTTATATATTTTTATGAAAAACAAAAGAAGAAATATATACAATGCAAATGTGTTATGCAAAATGATTGATACAAAAATTATGAATGCATATTTTTGGTGGCCAAAGTAGATCAAGAATTTGAAAAATGTTGAAAATTCAATTTTCCATGTTATCATGCAAGACAATGACAAGTTCTAGGTAAGGTCACTTCGATAGAAGACCCCCCTACACTTAAGCTAAACATTGTCCTCAATGTTTAAGAGCATGGAAGTATAAAAACGTCCCCTACACTTATGACAATGAATAGACCTTGCTTAACCCAAGTTAAGGAAAGGACAACTATTAGTGAAATCATGTTGAAGCACAAGGTGTCAATGAAAATCACTAAAGTAACGAAGTGAACCGAATACAAGGGCCTCCTCCATAAGCTCCAAAGCATGAGATGAGTGAGCAACCCTACAAACAATCATGAAGACAAAAGAAGGTCTCCCCTAAACTTATCTCCAAGTCTATACCTTTATTTCTAACCTACAACACTCTAAACCTAGTTATACGATGCTTGAGTTAATGAGTCTCTAGCTCGACTCGTCCCACACTTAAAAGTGTCTAAAACCTATCATGGAGAAGAAAAATTTTGCCCACTTTTTTTTAAAAGAAAAGTCTCCATGATGAGGTAAAACAAGTGTTCATATATCAAAACGCCATTAATATCCACCAGGATCAAATACATAATTACCCTCCCACTTATAACACAATTCAACAACTAGCTTCCCAAGCAATGGTGAAAAGAATGAGGTGTAGTTCTCTAAAATGATTTCCCATATGTTCTTCCCAAGGTGATAGTGTAAAGCTCTCAAATCTTTCATAAGGTTTCCTTTTATTGCATCAGATGGATACTAAGATGATTTAGCAAGCTCTATGCCAGGATCAAAAATCCGTTCCTTGATGGGAAAACAATAAATGTTGGTTGCCTTAGAAGACTCTTCTTTGTAAATCACATTGTGAGAGAAAGGTTGTGAAGGCATGGGTAACAACAAGCTCTTGGAAGGAACTATCATGACTTGTTTTCCTTTATCACTTTGAAAAGGTGAAATGGGCACGGAAAAAGGTGAAGGATCTTCATTCAATAGGGATTCTAAATAGAGTATGTCCCCCTCCTCATCAAGGTAACCAAGAGTATACTCAAAAGATATATCCTCCACTAAAAACTCATCACTCTCATCCATTATAGAATCCTCCTCATCACCATAAACATCATAGATTGGACTATCAAAAATTGGTGATCCCTCAAAGCCAAAGGAAGTATGATCATCAACAAATGGAGAGCCAAAAGTAGAAAGCTCATCATCACGATAGTCATCATATGTTGGTGAATCACAAAGAAAAGATTCCTCATCACTTAAGTCCTCATGATTAAGATTATCATTGTGGAAAAGTGGATTGTCATATGGGATTTCACTAAAGTTTAGCTCTTTAGGTTCATGAAAATCCAAGAAGGAAGTAATGGAAGCAATGGTCTCAATATGAGGGAAATCATAGTCTCCACTTGAGCAAGATTCATAAAAGTACTCATCACAAACTTCATCAAGAAGATCATCTTGTGTTTCCTCCTCATGCACAACATCAATATGTTTTACCGCTTCGGGCTCATTAGACTTTTTGGACAACTTCCCCATGTTAAACACCACTCTCTCATCTCCTACCCGCATTGTAAGTTCTCCTTCCGCCACATCGATTAAAGTACGACCCGTTCTCAAAAATGGCCTACCAACAATCAAAGGCACTCTAGGATCCATATCATAATCAACCACTACAAAATCCACGGGAAATGTAAATCTATCAACCCCAACAAAAACATCCTCCGCAATTCCCACCGGATAAGCTATAGTACGGTTGGCCAACTCAAGAGTCATCTTAGTAGGAGTGAGCTCGGGAAGTGAAAGTCGCTTCCAAACCGATAATGGCATAAGATTTATGCTTGCTCCTAAATCCGCTAAAGCCATACAATTTTCCACCCCCGGGAAATTGCAAGGAATCAAAAACCTCCCCGGATCTCCAAGCTTAGTAGGCAACTTCTTAAGCAAAACCGCGGAGCAATTTTCATTCAAAGAAGCATTAGGCAAATCCACCAATCTTTCCTTGTTAGAAAGAAAGTCCTTAATCATCTTAGCAAACTTAGGCATATTGGCTAAGGCTTCCGCAAAGGAGATATTGATGTTAAGTTGCTTGAACATCCTCAAAAAGTTAGAAACTTGGATATCATCCTTGTTCTTAAGCTTTTCTTTTCTCAATCTTGAGGGATAAGGAAGACTTGGTTTTGGTTGTGGTTGAGGTGTGGATGACGGATTTTCCTTATTGAGTGTTTCATGAATAGGCTTTGAAATTGGAGAAATGGGAGCATTTTGAGGTGGTGAAGTAGAGGTAGAGGGCTTGTCACAAATAGGAGCACAAGTGGGTTGAACAATAGTAGGTTTAGGAGGTGAAAGATCCTTTGTTGTTGTTCCACTCCTTGTTGTAATAGCATTGACATTTGCCCGTGGGTTTGTTTGTGTGTTGGAAGGTAAAGCCCCTTGTGGTCTTTGATTTAATACCACCAAAACCCTATTGAATTGGTCATTTATTTTCTTCTCCATAGCTTGAAACTTCCTTTCATTCTCTTGATTCATTTTTTGCAAGAGATCCATTGTGTTATACTCTTGTGGCACATGACCTTGAAAACCTTGAGGTTGGAAAGGTAAAGGTTGGGAGTTAAATCCTTGATTTGGTGGATAAAAGGTATTTGCTTGAGGTTGAAATTGATTGGGTGCCTTGTAGTTATTTCCTTGGTATGGTGGTCTTTGCCCTTGATTCCTTGGTAAAATTTGAGGTGGATTTTGTTGAATTTGGGTGGGTGGTTGGGGTGGGAATCCGGGTGGAGTAAGGTAGTTTTGGGACTTGTAAGAAAGGTTATTTGGATTGATATTAGGCTTGAAGTGTTCACGATGTTCCTCTTGGTAAGCATAGCATTCCCCTTGATAAACTTGCACCTTATCACATTGTTCATAAGAATGGGGACCTCCACAAGTAACACAAGAAATGGCAATGGCATTCACATTATTTGAAGAATTGTTCAATGACAAGTTCTTAAAATCTTGAAGCATTTCTTGTTGTACTTGCAAATTCCTCTCACTATCTCTATCCACCCTTTGAAAAATCTCTTCTTGAAACTTGAGGAGTTGGTTGTCACAAGGAGTTTGAGAATTGTTTTGGATAACATGAACCTTTTCTTCAAATGGATTGTTTGTTTGAACCATTGCTTTAGTCTCAATGATGTCCAAAGCCTCTTGGTAGGTCTTAAGAAGAATATTCCCTCCCGCGGAAGCATTGAGTGAATCTTGGTGGTGAGATTTAAGGCCATCATAGAAGAGGTTGATTTGGTGAACTTGATCCAATCCATGATTAGGGCATCGCCTCAATAACTCACTATACTCTTCCCAAGCATCACTAAAGGATTGACTAGGTTTTTATTGAAAGCCCATAATTAAAGTCCTCAAAGCCATAGTCTTATGTGGAGGAAAGAACTTGTTCAAAAACTTAGTGGTGAAACCATCCCATGTGGTGATACTATCGGGTGGTTGGGTGTCTAACCAATGCTTAGCAATTCCTTCTAAGGAAAATGACACTAACATCAACCTAATCACCTCATGTGGAACCCCATTATGCTTAATGGTATTGCAAAGAGAAAGGAATCTCTTAAGGTGAGCATGAGGATCCTCATTCTTGTTACCAAAGAAAGGAGATTGTGAAACCATATTGATCATAGATGTATGTAGCTCAAATGTGTTTGCGGGAAAGTCGGGAATCTTAATGGCACTAGCATATCCATGAATGTTGGTTTGCATACGTTCATACAAAGAGCGATTATCAATAGCCATGGCTTCTTGTGGTGGAGTCAAAGCACGATTCTCGTGATCGGCTTGGTGGACGATGGTGGTTTTACTCTTTCTCTTTTTCTTCCTTTTCGGAGGAAGAGGTTGTACACCAATCGGTATTTGTGCACGCCCGCGAGTGAGCATGCAACTCAATACGAGGAATGATAGAGAAGCTCTCGTGTGACTTTGAAGAGAAATGGATTATCCTCTTCGAGTTTCAATATTAAATATCCACAAGAAAATAACAATATATGTATGTACTACTTGGGTGCAAGACCCTCAATGAAGCCTTCCTTCTTAGAATACTTACAAGTGAACGGGGGGTTAGGTGGCGCGAAGCACTTAAGTACCTATTGACCCTTAGATGGCATTTTATAGCACATCGCCTTTCTAT
Organism: Glebionis coronaria; assembly: GCA_025667525.1. Taxonomy (NCBI): domain Eukaryota; kingdom Viridiplantae; phylum Streptophyta; class Magnoliopsida; order Asterales; family Asteraceae; genus Glebionis; species Glebionis coronaria. The sequence continues at coordinate 508,090,767 of CM046875.1, forward strand.
TCACTTAAATGTTCGTATTCTTCGAATTGTTGCTTATTGAGAGTATTTATCTATTCTTGCTTTATTTTGTTTGATCGATACACGTGTCAATGACCGGAACGCCCCTCAACACGGTGTATTGCCTCGGCAATACTTATGGAAGATATGTAGATTGGTTGTTCTTATACGTATACGTATTTACTTATAATAATATATGGAAAATATTTTTGTATTTATGAGTTTTTTTAAGGGAAAATACTATATGTACATAAAAACCGAGAGAATCTAATAATATATATTTTTGGTTGCAATCTCTTAGGAAAAAGATTGCTTTTTGGATTTTTTTTTTTTGGTCAATTCTTTAGGAAAAGAATTGTTTTGTTAATTTTTTAGTTTTTATATATTTTTATATTTTTGATTTTTTTATTTGTTTTTTATTTATGATACGTAAAAATAACGTTCACAAAGTGAACGGATCCCAAAAGCCAATGAAAACCGTCAATCGATAGTCTCTCGTGTAGTCAAAGAACCGGCAACGACGCCATTTGAAATTGTAGTTAATGCAGTTCGTTTTTTCTCAGTTCTTGCTAATGGAAAGTCCAACCAATATCGGGTTTTTAACTATTTTTGGTTGTTAAACTTGTTTGGATATTCTATTTGCTAATTCAATCAAAGCCTTGCAAAACGGAAAAATATTACCTACCTATATGTAAAACAATTTGCAAATACCAAGTTTTTATTCAAGTAAAATTCAAATTGTAAAATATGAAACTTAAAGGACTGAAAATGTAAATTCTAGGAAAGATAAATGCTTGAAATGTAAATTCTAACAATTCTAGGGACTAAAAGTGCAAAACAGTTAACTACAAGGATCAAATATGCAAAACTTATAACCAACTAGCCAAAATGTAACAAACTAACAACTTTCTAACTGAAAATAACAACTTCCAAAACTACAAGGGCTTAACAAATGCAAACCCTAAAAACTTTCATGTTTAGCCAAGTTTAGAATCTGATTAAAACAAAAAGGACCAATCTGCAATTTCTAGAACTTTTTAAGCCAAAACGGGTTTAAGATGAAAATAAGCTCGTTTGAGCTTATTTCTTAACCAAATTCAATGAAACAAGTTTCAAAACACTTAAAATCCAAAATAAGCTACGTGTGTAAAAGGATTTTGGCTGAAGTTGTAAAATAAGCAATTGAGCACTTATCAATAAGCCCACAATAAGCTATAGCAAAAACTAGACAATCACAACTTGATTTTCTGATTGAAACTGATTAAGCAACTCAATTAATGAACGGGAAATCAAACTAGAACATTTTTCATCAAGAAATAAGCTGGGAATCTGAATTAAGCTGAAAATGAGCTTATGTTGACCAAGCGTTGACCAACTTATTTTTCAAAAAGCTGAAACTTTCAAAAATCAAGTAACTCAATGTTTTAAGTGGATTTGTGAAGAAAAATGGCCATGTTTATGAAGAGGATAAGGAGATACAAATTTTCAGCTTTCATTTACAGAAACTTGACTTAAGTTTGCTTATCTGAATTTTGCTTATTCCTATTTGCTTAATGTAAACTGTAGAGAATGCTTTTGGAATTTGAATCTATATGATATAAGCTACAAATGAGAACAAATTTGGTACAATTTCATCAAGTATTGAATGAGTACTCGCCAAATGAAAATTACAAGTTCTAAAAGACAAAACTGAATGAAATTGACCCAAACCTTTTTAATGCCATTTGCATGTTTGACTATATTTTTGACTTGTAAATGACTTAAAACACTTTATTATCACCAATTAACTGCAAATGAACTTTAAAACACCAGGATTCAATTCTTGAAAACTCTTTATAAGCTAATCCCAAACACTCCTTTATCTGATTTTACAAACTTTTTGCAAAGACTTTTTAAGAACTGATTTAAGCTGAATTAAATGCTTTTGACTACCAAATTTTATACTCAAAATGCTATGATTTAAGACTGAAAGTGAGCATTAAGAACAACTATGACCATACAAGATGCAAGTACCAAATTTCTACTGAAAATAAGCTAAAACTAAGCTTAATCCAAATCTAAGAACAAGTAAACAAGATTAAGCTACAAGCAATCAACAATCAAACAATCAGCAACTCTAAACAGCTTTTGTCATGCAGCCATCAAGATTACACTATGAAAAGAAAGCATGCATTTGACTTATTGAGTGGAACTAAAATAAGAGCTTTAAAACCTATTGTAGTAAACCACTGAGAAGAAGAGGAGCGCTGAGCTCTCTTAGCCTAGTGATAACCACCACCTTATCACTAGGACAACAATCAATCAACAAGAACAGCTAACAATCAACAGTCATCATCAAACTGCTTGAAATCTTCAAAAATCCATGGAATGAACTAAATTCTTCTCAAACAGCTAACAAACTTCTTCAAAGTAAGTTATGATCAATCTATGATCATAACAAACACAAAACAGCAACACAAGTATCCAATAGCAGCAGGAAATGAGCAGTAATATGAAGAACAGTTTTGGCGGGAAAGGATGAATTCAAATTTTATTAATGGAAAACGGTTACAAAGTTGTTAAAAGGTAAGTAACTAACTAACTAACTCAAGAGTTTGTCAGACTCTTGAGTAGCTAGGGTAAAAATGGAGGAAAAGGAAAGGAATTAAAGAACTATGTGTTTTTCTACAAAATTGCTAACTGTTACAAATGAAGTCCTATCCATCTATTTATAGGCATGAAGGAGGAGTTTGTTGGGGTTGGTGACGTGTCAAGACCAATCCCAGCTCTCCACATGGACAATTCTGCATAATTGCATTTGCAGGTATGAACAATGATTTGGGCTTTTCTTTATTATTGATCTTCATGTTAATTGACTTGTACCATTGTGTTCGTCTCTTCAAAATGATCAATTTTGGTGTTGACATCTTTTCATGAAATGGATTGTAGCTCAAACGCGATCCTGGCATATATTTTTGATGAAGAAGATGCCACGTGTCAACATGTGAATGGTTAAAAATTGATCACACGGATCCAACTGTTGTGATTGGGTATTAATTGTAAAGCGGCTGAGTGGGAATTAAATACTCAATCCGTGTGATTTCTTTTCTCTCTTCTCATTGGTTGATTCTTGTACACATGGATTAAACTTTGAATAACTTTCAAATGTTGGCAGAATTAGTCCCTTGATTTAACAGATTGTTGTTTTGAGCTAGGAGCTTCATTCTTTTGACATATTTGGTCCTTCAACTTTCATTCTTGAATAAAATGGTCCTTTGACTGAGTTGACTTGAGAGTTGACCAAGTTTGACTTGAATCTTGACTTTCACAATATTTGCACTTTTAGTCCTTCAACTTTGACAACTTGTCAAGATAGGTCCTTATACTTCAAAGTCTTGTCACTTTTGATCCTTCTTTGTCTTTTTCATCCATTTGAGCTTGATTTTTCTTTGTTTGCTTGAAAATGTATCCTTTTACCTACAAAAGTGTACACAAACACAAACATACCACATAACACTGTTTTTGCAAGATAAATTGGTATTTTGCTTCATGTTTTAGGGTTATTTGTTGATAAAAGGATATGAGTTTAAGCTCATATCAATGGGGCTCCCCCACAAGGCACCTCGTTTTTGTTAACCGAGTCATGAGCTCGACTCGATCCCCGCATTCATTGGTCCTTAGGGAAAAAGGTGAAAACCGGCATATTGGAATAAATTCCATGATAAAGCACGATGTCGGGGTCAAAGATTACATCCTCGTTATCGGATGACAAACGAAAGGATAAAACTCCAACACAAATCTCTAACAAGAGATGGTAGTCACAAATCACGAAATGGATATAGCATGCTCCCCGAGATAAAATCGCACCAAGATGATTAAAAAGTCTTTCAATTATTGCATCGGTGAAAGGCCGAGATTTCCCTAAATCAATGATTCCGGGGTCGAATACCTCGTCCTCGGTGGATAAAGGAATAGACAACACGGTGTCGTCCCCCCATGCTAATCCAACATCATATAAAGCACATGGTAATGGTTGTATAAAAGTCTCAACACTAGTTGTATCAACTTGCATGACTTTGTCGACCTTGTCACTCTTAGGAATGTGAATAAAGGGGTCATGATACTCAATATGAGTCACATGAAAAACCCGCACATTAAGATCAACGCGAGTGGGAGGGAGATTAGGAATAAAGAAAGTTTCTCCATCCGGGTTGACATATTCATCATCACAAAAGGTGTGAGATGAAGGAGGTATGATGCTCTCAAAATCCTCTTTAAACAATGGATTATTGTTCATTGAAGCTTCAAATAGAGGATTTGAGTAAGTCACAAAAGTGTCGTCATTCTCGTCATCACAATAAATTTCCGACAAAGTATCAAGTGTGTCACACTCGGATACAAGATCGTCATTCTCATTAGAAGGAAATTCATCGGAGAATTCCTCGAGAATGGTAGGTAAAACACGAGAATCACGCTCGATCTCGAGATCGAAAACGTCTTCACTTCCCCGTGGAAGTGGATCAATGATAGCAAAAAGTTCATCGACGAACTTATCCAACGAATAGTCACTAACCTCACTCGGTGTAAAGTTAGGAATCAAAGGCTCTTCAAATGAAGATTGTGCCTTAGGAACATCAATTTGATCCTTAGAAAAGAGTGAAAATGAGTCCATTTTCAAAGATTGTTCAATTGAAGCAATATCACTCTCAGGATCAATATTCTCGCTATTAAGCTCACTAGGATCGAATGGTGCACTAAGGTATTCATCAATTTCCTTTTTAATCTTAGAACTATCATCCTCGTGTGGAGTAAGTGGAGATGAGGTAACATTTCAACATGATTCAACAAAATTAGGTTTATCAATTTCCACACTTTCCAATTTCTTAGGAACCAATCTTGGAATTTTTTCCGGTTTGAAAATTATTTGTTTATTACCATGAAACAATTTAAGCTCCCCTTTTTTCATATCAACTAAAACATCGGTCGTGCACAAAAATGGTCGTCCTAAAATTATAGGCACACGAGGATTTGGCTCATAATCAATGATTGCAAAATCGGCTAGGTAAACGAACTCCCCCACTTTAACAATGACATTTTCCGCTATACCAACCGGACGGGTGGTGGTACCATTAGCAAGCTCAATGATCATTCGAGTGGGCATAAGTCGCAAATAGTCAAGAGTTTTCCAAATGGCTAAGGGCATTACGTTAATACTAGCTCCTAGATCGGTTAGAGCTTTGTATTCCCCAAGCTCTTAAAAAACACAAGGTATCAAGAATTGACCCGGATCATTATATTTCTTAGGAAAGAAATCAAGGAAATCCGAGGTACTAATCACATTTAAAGTAGCCTTGGTGACATTACGAAAGGTTTCTTTAGGTGGCACATAAAGCTCAAGCTTTCTTTCTAAATTATCATAAGCGGTAATAGCCTTAAGCTCTCCCCTCAGGTTTGGAATGGTGTTACTAGGTAAGCAACCCGAAGACGAGGATGGTTTGGACATGAAAGATTCAAACATCGAAAGCAATTTGTTTTGATTTTGTTCTAAACTTTGTTGCAAACGATTTTGACTTTGCTCTATTTGTTGCTCAAAACGGTTTTGGTTTTGCTCTAATCTTTGTTCCATTCTTTGTTGATTAAGCTCAATCTTGTTATTTTGCCCCTTTAGCATATTTTGAAACTCATTTTTCAAAGTTGCCATTTGTCCTTGAATGTTGTTTTGAAAAGCTTTCAAATTTGCCTCATTCGTTTTAATGTAGCTTGACAAATCATTTTGATTATTGCTTTGAAAACCTTGATTTTTTTTATTAGCATTAAACCCATTTCCTTGATTATAATTCCCTTGGTAACCACGGTTAAAATTATTCCCATTGTTCCCATTGTTGTTCCTATTTTGAACCGGTGGAAAACCCGGTGGAGCAACATGATTTTGACGAGGAACTTGACCGTTGGAGCCATAAGTTCCCGTCGCGGCAAAAGCACTAGCTTGATCAAACCCCGTGGTTGTACAAGCATAATTAGGATGTGCTCCACCACATGATACACAAACATTCTCAACCATATTAATCGATCCATGAGGATTCTTCCTAATCTCATTCAACAATGTTGCAAATCCTTTATCAATCTTAGAGTCCACTCTAGCAATCTCGATATTAGACGAATTCACATTGGAAACACTCGGTGTGTTTCGTGAATATTGTGCTCTAGACTTATTCTCAATTATACACCACGCGTCTCTCGGAGTTTTTCTTAAAAGATTACCACCCGCGGCGGCATTTAAAGAATCTTGTTTAATCATATTAAGCCCATTATAAAAAGTATTTATTTGGTGCAATTCCGAGAAAGCGTGGTGTGGACATTGTCTCAACAAATCTTTAAATCGTTCCCAAGCAACCCCAAACGATTCATGCACTTTTTATTCAAATCTAGTGATCTCGTTTTTAAAGTGTGTTGTCTTAGATGGTGGAAAGAAATAATTCATGAACTTAGATACTAAATCATCCCATGTTAAGATCGAACCCGGTGGTTCTTTCTCATACCAAGTCTTAGCATTACTCTCGAGCGAGTACGGAAAAAGCATAAGCTTAATCGCGTCATTCGGCACATCTCTAAACTTGAGAGTCGAGGTAATTCGAAGAAAATTCCGAATCTGAGAATGCGGGTTATCGGTCTCATTGCCACGAAATTGGTCGGTACGAATTAGCGATAAAAGACCCGTCTTAATCTCATAATGATCCGCCAAAATAGCCGGCACAATGATTGCTTCCCATACCCTTCGGTGGGTGCACGGAGCAATTCCTCCTGTGTTCGGTTATCGACCATCTCTACAACAATAGGTGGAAGCTCGGGTTCCACTATTCGTTGTTGACGATTTCTATTTCTACGAGGAATATTTTTAAGCCTATTAAAATCAATCACAAGACGAGAAGAACGTAATTGCATACAATGACGAGAATTTTAGAGGATTGAAGAAAAGAAATTAGACAAGAAGAAGATTATTTTTGGTATTTTATTTGGTATTGCTCAATCAAAATTGATCGATAAAAAACAAGGAATAAGGATAACTACTATGGAAGTAAATTACCCTCGATCGACTTTGAAACGATAGGTGAAAACCTAAACGTCTCGAGGTTCAATAAGTAAACTACAAAAATAAGATTTATTACTACTTGAGTCGGCAAACCAATAATCGGTTCTCCCTCTCAATATACGCACAAGCAAGCGGGGAAACGAGGTGGCACAAAGCACTTAAAAACCTTTTTTCTTAGACGGCCTTTTATAGCACGTCGCCTTATACCCACCTTATAGTTTGTATAAATCGGGTTCAAACTCCTTATTAGTATTTATCTATTTTGCCTTTTATTTTTGTTTTGGATTCGAATACAATAGCTAGGTGATGAAATCCCAACTAAGGTCTTATTTGAAAATTATGTAAATTTATTGTCCTACGTAATACAATATATTAATCACAAAAAAACGAGGAAAAACGATACATACTATATAATAGAAAAATAACAAAACTTTCTGAGGACGGAAAGGGTCTCAAATCAACGATCAACAAATCTCAACAAAGCGAATCGTACACAAGATCCCCGGCAGCGGCGCCAAAATTTTGATGTGTCATTGATAGTATAGGTGATAATTAGATACGTTATAGGGTAAATTAGAAAATTACCTTTAGGAAAAAGTAATAGTCTAAAATTACCAAAGACGGATTCAATTAAACACGTGAATGAACCAAGTTCGTTGTACACGAAGATCTTATGAATTTGAGACGTTTTGTTTCGATTTGGACAATTGATTCAAATTGGTTTTCGGTTTCTAAACTAATTTTAATCTTACAAATTTTAAAACTATATTTTATCCTAAAGTGCATGAATCGTAAACCCCCAAATTATTGAATCTAAACACAATTACTTAAAATTTAAAACTTTTTTAAAAAATTAACTCTATCTAAAAATTCTATTTAATAAAAACAAATTTAACTAAAATACTTTTACCCTATTTTAAAAAATCTATTTAGGAAACTAATTTATTTAAAATCTAAATCAATTAAAATCTAATTATTCAAAAAAACTAATTAAACTTTTAAAATTAATAAAATCATTATTTTTATTATTTTTATTCTTATTTTATTTTAGTTTATTTAGAAACTATTTATTACTGAAATTTACTTTAATAAAAATAACAATTTATATAAACGAAAATTAGTTAAACTACAACTTAAATGAAACTTCCAGAAACAATATTACTATATTAATTAATTAACTAAAAGTAAAATCAAAAGAGCTTGCAGCTCAGATGGAAAACTCGTTGGGTGTTCATCTGTGAGGTCACGGGTTCAAATCCTAGGAAGGACATATTTTTGGTTATTATTATTCTTTTGGAACTGGAATCTTTGGATCACAGTTTTGTATGGTACATAAGTAAACCAAACACTCCCAAGAGAGGAGTGCTGGTAAAAAACCAAGTAATATGCACGATTCAGTTACCTCAAGTAATACCAGATTACTAATTTATGCTATCTAAATCATGCAAACAATAACAGATGCAAGATTAAACAGTTAACTGAATCAGTAACTCAAAAACAAGTAAAGGAAATTCACTTTTAAACAACTGATAAAAACAACACTAGTTCATTCAAATCTCCCAGTCAACACATAATTCATTAGAAATCGAAAACTCTACAACCATATAACCAATGAACATAGAGCAACAATATCAAAATTAAGCTAACAGATTAATAATCCAAGAAATACTATAACCTATTAAGACTACACAGCCTTTTAAAACCTGCTAAAACAAATCGTTCCTATAAACTTAATAGTGACTCAAGGAAACGAATCAATAATATTACCCATCCTGTTATACAGTTAAAGCATTTTATATCAGTCAATCTTCAAAAAAAAAATAAACACAAATAAACTACTAAAATCATATCAGCAGTAAATCAACACTCCACAGATCTTATAATCTTATAGCCAAAGATTCAGTAAACAACACAGCTCAATAACAGACACCCAAATTCAGTCTAATCAATCAAGTGAAGCTCAAAAACAATCCCATAATAACAGATTTATATTAGGTAAACTCAAATCATAAACAAGGAACAAACAGTTTATAAGATTTAACCAAATCACATCTATCAAATATCAAATATTAAGACAGAAAATAAAGAGGATTAGAACCTTTTTGGGAAACCCTTTGGGACGATGTGCAGTGCTGAGCTGACATAGAACCTAACCGACATCACCTTCGAGCCAACATCCCACCTTCCCGAACCAGTTTCAACAGATGACTTTTATTCAAACCAAGCATATTGTCGTATATAATTTTTCCAGTGGGGAAAAATTACTCCCAGATATTACTTTTGTTATTCAATATAAGCTATTTCTTAGCTTCATTAAATAACATTATTATTATTATAACTCAATAGATTAAAGAAAAAATGTAGAAATTGCAATTATAACTTTAACAGAAACTTAACCAAGAATCATTCGAAACCAAATAAACTTTTTATTAATTAACAAAAACTGATTACAATACTATAAAAAAAGAAATTACAATTTTTCCTAAATCTATTTTCGCATAATAACTCTAAAGTAAAAAAGGGTAAAAAGTGGATACCAAATATGAAGATAAAAAGGGGGTTTTATAGCTGATGAAGAGGCGAAGGTGGTTGATGAAGAACGAATTTGGGCCCTTAGATCTTCTTTATTTTTCTCTTTCTTGTCAGTTAAGCATCATATGGTTGATATTCGCCCTTGGTCACACGGATTGCCAACGTGGCAATCCGTTGTGCTTCTTGTGCTACTTTGAGGCTGATTTGGCTTGTCTTGAATGGTTGATTGAATGGAATGATGTGTTTCTTCCAATGATATGCTGCCACGTCCCAACCGACTATCCATCTTCAACCTCCGAATATAATAGGGATTTAATTCCCACTCGCGTGCATCACACGTGCATCACGAAAAAGTGAAAAGCCCCAATTTTTGTGTGATTTATTTGCTTAGGGTATTTTAGGAATAGTTTTGTTGTCTGGTTTTATTTGGATGAGATGAGAGAGATGAAACATAGAATATATCGAATGTAAAATAATGTGTAAATTTGTTTGACCAAAGAAAACTTTACGTTTCATAACTTTGAAACTGATATGGGCTTGCAGCCCATATTCACTCAAACCTTCCCATTAATAAGTTGTTTGGGCCTTGATTTGGACCCGACTAAAATTCATTCGTTTCATTCAAAGTAAATAAGTTTATATTGGGCTTTTTGGGCTTTTAGGTACAAATGTGAGAAGTAAATTTCCTCAAATGGGCTTTTGGGCCCATTTACCCAAATGTGGGACCCACTTGGCCCATTTTTTTTCATAAGAGTTGAATCCACTAAAGTCGAGCTCGAAATTAGCTTTGTTGATCTTTTCTTCAAATCTCGTGTCGTTTTCGCCGGTTTTTGTGATCTTGGTACCTACACACATCAAACAACAAAACAAGCATATACAAGGCAATATTCATGATATTTATGAATTTATTGGTTGTTTTATAATACAAATGATATGAGTAAAATTAATCATATCACTTAACTACCTTTGGTCTAGGCAAAACCTTAGTAAAAAGGATCAGCTACGTTATCATCTGTGTGAACTTTTATTAATTTTATTTCACGAGCTTCTACTTGTTCTCGGACGTAGTGATGTCTACGCTTAAAGTGTCTGGCGCCTTTCATGACTCCAGATTCATTGGCGAATATAATTGTAGCAGAATTGTCGCAATATATATCAATAGGTTCTTTTATTGAAGGCATCACTCCAAGATCTCCAATAAACTTCCTAATCCAAACAGCTTCCATTGCAGCTTCTAAAGCAGCCATGTACTCAGATTGAGTAGCATGCATTGTAATCGTTGTCTGTTTCTTACTCTTCCAGTCAACTGCTCCTCCATTGATAACAAACACGTAACCCGTCTAAGACTTCGTATCGTATTTATCACATTGCCAGGACGCATCACAGAAACTTGTCACATTCAGATATGTGTTTGGTTTCCCTCCAAATACCAAAAACATATCTTTCGTGCTCCTCAAATACTTTAAAATATGTTTAACAACAGTCCGGTGGAGCTTCCCTGGATTCTGTTGGTATCGACTTACCAAATTCTGAGTAAACGCCACATCAGGCCTTGTGCATCTTACCGCATACATAATAGATCCTACATCTGAAGCGTAAAATCACGGACTTGTCTCGACAAGGGTCTTCCGTGCGGTACTTAGTCTCTACTAAGTCAGCCTTGCTCCCAACACTTAACGATCTAGGCAACAAAGAAAGCTACTAAGAAAGAACACAAGAGACCTAGGGGAAAATGCTTGTATTACTTGAGAAACTTTACATGAGAGAATACAAGTAAATATGAGATGCTTTCTCCAAATGAGGATGGCTCTATTTATACTACTACTCTAGGGTTACATTTGGGCTCTATTTACAACTCCAAGAAAAGGCCCATAATCTATAATCTTCCATTAGGGTTTCTATAAGCTTCCATTAGGGTTTCTAAAGGCTTCCATAGTCTTCCACCAAGTCTTATAGTCTTGTGTATAATACTCCGGACTCGTGTTAACCTTGCGAACCTAGACGGGGCGTGACATCCTCCCCCACCTAAGCTCACGACGTCCTCGTCGTTCCATCCTCGTGATACTTCTTGATCTCGTCCTTGAATTGCCACGATAAGTCTTCCGCTTCCCAACTTGCTTCACTATCGGGCAAGTCACGCCATTTGATCAAGTACTCCTTGTAGCTCGGCACTCTGCGTCTCCTTATCGTACGATCCGACAAAATCTCCTCGACCTCTCAATCATACGAAGTAACAACTGCCGTTGGTGCTCGCTTCGACACTCCTCGGTTAGGATCTTCCCCGTCTCCATGATAAGGCTTGAGAAAACTTACGTGAAAGACCCGGTGAATCTTCAACTTGGGCGGTAGTTGAACTCGATAAGATACCTTTCCAACACGTCCAATCACCGGGAAAGGGCCTTCATACCTCCGTATCAACCCCTTGTGAACCTTTCGCAATGAGTTGAATTGTTGAGGCAAGAGCTTCACCATCACTTGATCTCTGACCTCCAACACGACGTGTCTCCTCCTCTCGTCCGCCCATTTCTTCATTTTCTTAGCCGCTTTGTCCAAAGATGCCCGAGCCATGTCCGCTTGTTCGTGTCACTCCTTCATATTTTTGTAAGCGGCCGGGCTACTCCCCTTGTATGATGCGGCTAAGGCATTTGGTGTCAATGGTTGGCGTCCCGTGACCAAATCAAAAGGACTCTTCCCCGTGGCTTCACTCCGTTGCATGTTGTAAGAGAATTGCGCAACATCAAGAAGTTTAGCCCAATCATGTTGGTTGGCACTCACATAGTGCCTAAGAGAGAGCTCCAATAATGCATTCACCCTCTCCGTTTGCCCATCCGTTTGGGGATGAAAACTCGTAGAGAAGTTCAAATCCGTTCCCAAGATCTTGAACAACTCCGTCCAAAAGCGCCCCGTGAATCTCGGATCTCGATCGCTAACAATCACATGTGGCACTCCCCAATAGTTAACCACATTCTTGAAGAAGATCTTGGCCGTATCATCCGTGGTAACATCGGATGGCGCGGCTATGAAAGTACCATACTTCGAGAATCTATCGAACACCACAATGATACTCCCACTCCCCTCCGTCTTCGACAAACATGTGATAAAGTCCATAGAAACACTCTCCCATGGTCCTTTGGGCGTAGGTAAAGGCTCCAACAGTCCTCCGGATTTCTTTTGCTCTATCTTGTCTTGTTGGCAAATTAGGCACGTCCGAACATATGTCTCAACATCGTCCTCCATCCTGGCCAATAGTAAGTGCCCTCGACCAGTGCCAACGTCCTCTTCATCCCCGGATGACCAGCCCACTTTGAATCATGACACTCTTTCAAGATTACTCGCCTAAGATCACCCCACTTAGGTACGTAAAGCCGATCTCCTTTGGTGAACAACATGTCTCCCTTGAGCCAAAATCTCCGAGTCTTCCCGTCCTTCGCTAAGGCAACGATCTTCTTGGCCATAGGATCATGTTCCAATCCTTCCTTGATTCAGTCTTGAAGGAAGAATTGTGCTTGAGTGGTTGCCGCAAACTCCGCCTTGCGATTCAATGCATCGGCTACCACATTAGCCTTCCCCGGCTTGTATTCCAATTGGTAGCCGAACTCGGCTAGGAAGTCTTGCCAACGAGCTTGCTTGGGACTTAACTTCTTTTGGGTTTGAAAGTAACTCGTGGCAATGTTATCCGTCTTGATCACGAATCTCGAACCCAATAAATAATGCCTCCAAATCCTCAAGCAATGGATAACCGCCGTCATCTCCTTCTCTTGCACCGTGTACTTCCTTTCCGTCTCATTTAGCTTTCTACTCTCAAACGCGATCGGGTGTCCATCTTGCATTATAACTCCTCCAATAGCAAAGTCCGATGCATCCGTATGTAACTCGAAGGGCATCGTCACATCCGGTAGTCTCAACACCGGTTCTTCCACAAACGCCTTCTTTAACTTCTCGAACGCCGCTTGACACTCTATACTCCAATCCCAAGCTTTGTTCTTCTTCAAAAGATCCGTCAATGGTGATGCTACCGCCGAATAGCCCATGATGAATCTTCAATAATAGTTCACCAAGCCATGGAATGACCGCAACTTCGTCACTTTGGTTGGTGGTTCCCAATCTTGGATAGCTTTTATCTTTCCCCCGTCCATCATCAAGCCTCCATCCTTGATCTTGTGGCCCAAGAACTCGACTTCATCTTGAGGGAAAGAGCACTTCTCCAACTTCACATAAAGTTCATTGTCTCGCAACACCTCGAACACCTATTTCAAATACAAGACATGCTCTTCCAAAGTATGACTATAAATGAAAATATCATCCAAGTATACAACCACAAACTTATCTAGGAATGGATGAAACAACTTATTCATGAGGGTGCAAAATGTCGCGGGAGCATTTGTCAATCCGAACGGCATGACTAAGAACTCGTAAGAGCCATACCTCGTGACACACGTCGTCTTTGCCTCGTCTCCTTCCGCTATCCGTACTTGGTAGTACCCCGATCTCAAATCCAACTTAGTGAAGTATCTCGCCTTCCCAAGTTGATCAAACAAGTCCGCAATGAGAGGGATAGGGTACTTATTTTTAATCGTTACCTTGTTGAGTGCCCGGTAGTCTATACACATCCGCAAGGACCCGTCCTTCTTCCTTTGAAATAGCACCGGCGCACCATATGGGGCTTTCGAGGGTCGAATGTAGCCCGCATCCATCAACTCCTTGAGTTGTCTCCTCAACTCTTCCAACTCGGGTGACGGCATTCGGTAAGGGGCTTTGGCGGGGGGCTTGGAACCCGCTTCCAACTCGATGGTATGATCCACCTCCCTCCTAGGTGGTAGTTTCTTGGGCAACTCCTTGGGCATCACGTCCTTGAACTCATCAAGCACTCTCTCGATCTCCTTCGGCACCTCCACTTTGCTTGACTCCCCATCCGTCTCTAGCCTTGTCACCGCCAAATAGCAAGGCTCGCTTTTGTTGAATCCTTTCTTGAATTGCATAGCCGAAAGGGTCTTTGCTCCACTCTTGGAATCCCGCTCCGTGCTCACCATGCAAGTCTTTCCACCGTCTAGGATACACAAAGAGTTAGCGAATGGCATAGGAAAAGCTCGTACCTTATCGAGAAACTCTAACCCAAGAACCAATTTGAAATCATCCATCGGGACCACCGATAAATCAATCGTCCCTTCCCAATATCCAATCTTCACTCGGACATCCTTATCCACTCCATGAATCGGTTTGGCCTCTGAGTTTACCGCCTTGATAGTTCCACTCACCTTTGTAACGTTATTCCCTAGCCTCCAAGCTTCATCAACCGCCACAAAGTTATGAGTTGCACCGGAATCGACTAAAGCACACACCTTCACTCCATTGATGTTTGCTTCGACGTATTGTAGGCCTTTTCCTACAACTTTTGGCACCTCCGTCTTCGCCTTGATCACATTCAAGATCCTCATCGAACCCATGCTTTCACCATTACTCGTCCTTCGTCTCCATGAGTCGACATCGCGTTGAGGCTTGCTTTCTTCGGGCAATCTAGAGCTCTATGAGGCCCATCGCAAATGAAGCATCCACCACTCTTGTAGCTCGTCTTTAAGTCTTTCTCCTTTCCGGTAGGGGGTTTCTTCGCATAATCAAACTTCGGTTTTTCTCCCCCACCTTTCTCATGGCTCACCTTCTGATCTTTTGGCTTCGACGGTTCCCTCCTCGAACTAAAGTCAATCAAGGCCTCGGCGTGGGCAATAACCGTAGCCACGTCTTGGACTCCGCGTCGCTCTAACTCCGTCTTAGCCCATCCTTGTAAACCATCAAGAAAGTAAAAGAGAGAATCTTGCTCGGATAGTTCCGGAATCTCCAAGGTAAGTGTAGTGAAATCTTTCACATACTCCTTAATCGCTCCGGTTTGCTTTAGTTTACGAAGCCGACTCTTCGCCTCGTTCTTAGCATTTTCCGGATAGAATTGCCTCTTGAAATCCGCAACAAAATCAACCCAAGTATTAATAGTAACCGTACCTCGTTCGATATCTCCATGCCGACGTCTCCACCATAACGCCGCGGTGTCCTTCAAGTAGTGAGTAGCCGTCTCGATCTTTATAGCATCCTACACTATCTTGGAACCCTTCAAGTATCGCTCCATCTCCCATAAGAAATCGTCGACCGCTCTAGCCTCTCGCTTTCCCATGAAAGATGATGGTTTAGGAATGTCCACTCTTGGACCGTGATTACTAACGCTACCTACACTAGCCAAGGACAACTTGCACAACTCTACGTTCGCGCGCAAGCTTCTAATAGTATCATGGATTGTGGAGATCTCTTCCCTGAACCTTTGTTCCATCTTCTCCATTCCATCCTTGAACATATCTCGTAAGTCAAGGATTTCCTTCTTCATGTCACCGCTAAGAGCATTTACGACTACTTTAAAGTCTTCCCTCATACTCTCAAACTCGGATTCAAGATTTGCCAAGCCCTCAACTTGGGTCTTCATCTCCGCCATGGATTTCTCGAAATCCTCCATTCTCTTATCCATACTTGCCATAACGTCCCTCGACGTTCCTCTCTTCTTGGGGCCTTGATTTTCATCACGACCGCGGTTCCCATCAACAACACTTTCGCTAGCATCATTCTTCTCGGTTTCAATCGCCATCACCTCGAATCGAATCTCGCTCTGATACCACTTGTCACGGACTTGTCTCGACAAGGGTCTTCCGTGCGGCACTTAGTCTCTACTAAGTCAGCCTTGCTCCCAACACTCAACGATCTAGGCAACAAAGAAAGGTACTAAGAAAGAACACAAGAGAACTAGGGGAAAATGCTTGTATTACTTGAGAAACTTTACAAGAGAGAATACAAGTAAATATGAGATGCTTTCCCCAAATGAGGATGGCTCTATTTATACTACTACTCTAGGGTTACATTTGGGCTCTATTTACAACTCCAAGACAAGGCCCATAATCTACAATCTTCCATTAGGGTTTCTATAAGCTTCCATTAGGGTTTCTAAAGGCTTCCATAGTCTTCTACCAAGTCTTCTAGTCTTGTGTAGAATACTCCGGACTCGTGTTAACCTTGCGAACCTAGACGGGGCGTGACAGTAAGGCACCTTCTGCATGTATGCCTCCTCTTCAGGAGTTGATGCATCCATCTCATGACTCAGATTATGCTTTACTTCCATAGGTTGAAAACCTTTCTTGTAATTATGTATATTATATTTCTTCAATATCTTATCCATATAAGCATCTTGACTTAGACCAATTAACCGTCTTTTCCTATCTTGATAGATTTTAATTCCCAGAATGTATGCAGCTTCTCCTATATTCTTCATAGAAAAACATTTACCAAGATAATCCTTAACAACTTTAAGTCTTGGAATGTTACTTCCCATGATTAATATGTCATCAACATATAGGACTAGAAATACTACATCACTCCTACTAGCTTTGCGATATACACATGGCTCATCACGATTTTGAATAAATCCAAACTTTTTTATTTCTTCATCAAATCGTTTTTTCCATTAACGTGATGCTTGCTTTAAACAATAAATAGATCTTTAAAGTTTGCACACGTGTTTTGGATTCTTAGGATCAACATACCCTTCCGGTTGTTGCATATATATATCTTTATCTAAGCGACCGTTCAAAACTATCCATTTTCCATATCTCATAGTCATAATATGCTGCTATAGCTATGAGAATCCTAATAGCTCTTAAGTCTGCTACAAGAGAAAATTTCTCCTCGTAGTCTACACCAAGAGTTTGAGTAAAACCTTTAGCTACTAAACGAGCTTTATAGGATTGTACTTTTTCGTCTATGTCGGTTTTTTTATTGTATATCCACATATGTCTCACTACTTTAGCATTTGATGGTGGATCTACAAGAATCCAAACGTCATTAACTTTCATGGATTTCATTTCCTCATCCATATCAACCATCCACTTATCCCTCTCACGATCAAGCATGGAAGATTTATAATTAGCAGGTTCTCCAAGATCCCCTACTTCATCATCATCCTCTATATTAAGACATATACTGCTATTTTCGTTTTTATTCTTTTCGGATCTACGCAGAGGAACTAATTCTGGTGGAACAGCCAGACTTTCTGGTTCTACAGGAACTATTTCTCTAGTATTTTCAGAAGGTAATGTATCTATATGACTCTCTTCAAGATCATAATTTCTCCAACTAAATTATTGATTTACAAGATCACATACAAGGAAGTCTCCATACCTATAGTTTCCTTAGAGTATCCTACAAAGATACATTTCACAGATCGTTGTTGGAGTTTGTCACCCAAGTCATGTTTCACATACGCCTCGCAACCCCAAACCTTTAAATAAGGCAAATATGGATTCTTGCCATGCCATAGTTCTTATGGTGTCTTATTCACCTTCTTTGTGGGAACCATATTTAAAATGCGAACAACAGATTCTAAAGCATAATCCCAAAAGGATAATGGTAAAGTTGTAAGATTAAACATAGATCGCACCATATCTAATAATGTACGATTTCTCCTTTCGGATACACCATTTTGTTGTGAAGTATAGGGAGAAGTAAGATGCTGAACAATTCCATTCTCACTTAGATAATCTATGAACTATTGACTTAAATATTCACCACCTCTATCAGAACGAAGAGCTTTAATCTTCTTTCCTAGTTGCAATTCTACTTCTGCTTTAAACACTTTGAATGTTTCAAATACCTCATGTTTATGCTTAAGCAAATAAACATAACCATAACGGCTATAATCATCCGTAAATGTTAAGAAGTAGCTAGCACCTTTCCTTGACAAATGTCTAAGTGGCCCGCACACATCAGTATGTATTAAACCAAGTAGATCAGTAGCTCTTTTAATATTACTATTAAAATGTTTCTTGGTCATCTTCCCTGAGATACAAGATTCACATTTATCAAATGATTCATCATTGATATTTTCCAAAAAGGCCTTCACGTTGAAGCTTTTGTATACGAGTCTTCCTAATATGGGCAAGTCTACAATGCCAAAGTTAAGAAGAATTCTTGTCAAACTTTCTCTTCTTATTCATGCTAAAAACAATATTATTATTATACTTGGATTCATTTTCATTCATGTCTATTTCAAACACACCATTCACAGAAATTGCATTAAAATAGAAAATACCATCTTTCCAAACAGAAATTCCATTATAATCAATAGTGTGAAAGAATCCATTATTCAACAAACAAGAAAAGGAAATAACACCTCGAACAATTGTCGATGCATAATAACAATCATTTAAAATCAGTACTAAACCCGGAGGTAAATTTAATTAAATGTTCCTATAGCTTCAGCCGCTGCTTATGCGCCATTGCCCACTTGTAGAAATTGTTCCCCATAGGATAACTTCCTTTCCAGATTAAATCCCTACAACGTATTACAAATGTTAATACCGCATCCCCTATCATATATCCAAGAATTTAATTTGTATGTCAAATAAATTATTCGCTCATAAATAAAGTACCTGAATCTGCAGCCTCTGCTCATACTTCTTCTTTATTTCTTGCAACTCTTCGAGGTAAAGAGAGCAATTCCTCTTCCAGTGACCACTTGCCTTGCAATGGTGGCTAGTCTCATCCTTCTGAGATTGATTCTTCTTGAAAAAGTTCTGCTTAGGTTTTGAATAAGTCACAACTTGCTTGCCCTTATCACCCTTGCCTTTGCCTTTCTTCTTGTTCGCTTGCGGTTTTGGCTTACTCACTCTATCCTTTTTTATTGCTAGTACATGAGGAGTAGAGTTAGATGCCTTGTCCTTTAACCACTTTTCATAGTCAATGAGAATTGCATGTAAATCGTTAACTGTCTTCCCCATGCAATGCATATTATAGTTTCTAACAAAATCATTGAAGTCATTGTTAAGGGACCTATTGATCAAGTTGATAGTTATATTTTGATCAAAGGTTGTCCTAGTGCAATGAGTTGTTCCATATAACCCCTCATCTCCATGTAATGGGCACTAACAGACTTTCCAGGAGTTTGCTTGCAGCTATGCAAAGCATCTACTAAGTCGTAGATCTCCACAGCTTGCGGCTTCTCAAACATAACCTTGAGTTCATCAAGCATACGCTTAGCCGAAAATAACTCATACTTCTTTTGAAGCGGAGGAGACATTTTCCCTAACATTATGCAAGCCACCTCCGAGTGCTTCTTAACATTAACAGCGTGTTCAAGCCTTTTCGCTTTAGAAGCTCCTTCAGCAAGATCCTCCAGACAAGGAGTGGTCAAGATATCAATAGTACCCGCTACTCTCAAGACAATTCTTAGTGAGCGGTACCAATCATTGAAGTTTGGGCCAGTATGTTTTGGAGGATCAAAAAAAACGTTTTGAACGCAAAACTTATAGTGTTATTGTCGGGTTGAGCCATTTCTACAGAAATAAGTTCAAATATTAGTATTTTCGATAATAAAATACTTTCAAGAAAATAAAATTACCCCGGTAATTAAACCATAGTATTTTCCTTAAATCCTAGAACATATATTGACATAGATCCATTACATCAGTTGATCTGCTAGTAATGAATGTACTCAACATAGCGACTTGTCGAACAATTCAATTGACAAATAATTTTCAATTTCTAGATATTTAATGGATTTACATTGCCAAAAAAAGTTTTGCATTGTAAACATATTTCATCCCTTCTGAATACCTTAAGTTTCTAGATCTCAATGAGTAACTTAATTAAGTCGTCTAATCTGAATAACGTAAAACCATCAAACGAATTCTCATTCTATGAAAGTTTTCTCTCCATTACAACTTCGTCTAAAAAACTCATTTGATGACGTAGTAATTTCAAGTGTTCGTCAATTAGGAGCATTCGACTTAAATTTTAAGGGTATAAATTTGATGTCAAAATCAATGTATGGAGAAGCATGCATACAACTCCATAACATAAGCTTAATAAAACATCTAGTAAAGTTTTTAACGAGACTAAATTGCTACATAAATTATGTTGAGGTATTGGTTTATCTAATCAAATAATTTACCCACAACTATTCACAACGTACTTATGGCTAAAGCACAAAGCAATAACCTTATTCATTGTGATTCGGATATGAATTTGTGATAAATCTACCTTAAGGTATAATTCAAATAATAATCCTAGGTAATTTCAATTTGACGCACAGGCGAGCCGGGAATTTGGTTAGCGACTAATGGCTTAACACCTCTTTCCTTAACCGGGTACATGACCAGCGGTGCGTTATACCCACTTTATAGTTTGTCAAAAGGAGTAGGCCTATAGATTATTGTTGCAATTCACTAATAATTCTATGCAATTTAGATCTCAAACAAATCTTAATTTTAATATGATTTAGTCCATATTTGATTTTTCTTAAAAAAACCCTTGTTTACAACAATTCGTACAATTTTTAACATAAACAAGTAAAAAAACTAAATCATAAACATATAATAACAATTTATATGTGCGATAAATAAATCAAATAGCCACATGCAAACGATTTATTCAATAACCTTTAAATCTAGGTTTTTATATTCATATAAAAGTCTTCCTTAATTCAAGATTTATTGAATTAAATAAAGCAAGTAGCACATAAAATCATATAAACATACGATTTTACGATCCATGAAAATATGCACGTTCATCATGGATCCACCCTCAAATCTTAACAATTAAATCTCTACGGATCGTAACCTTTAATTTACAATACATAACAATTAATCATGCAATTTGATCTAAAATTATACAACATGTAATTTAGGGTGTCAAAAACAATTCCTTTTTTATAAAAATCGACCAAACCCTAATTTTTAAAAAACAAAACCCTAATTTTTAAGAAAACCTAAAAACCATGTAGTTTTAACTCAAAACAACTATTAGTTAAAAACTTTAGATTTTTGATAATTATAACATGTTAAAACGGCGCTCTTATACCACTGAAGGTTTATATAGTTCATAACAATTACACAAAACCCTAGATCAAAGCACACATATAGCGGAAGTGATTTAACAAGAACGTAATTAACACAATTATAATTAATCGAATTAGGGTTACATACCTTTGCGCTAAAACAAGTCCACAAGATAAAGAACAAATCACCAATTCGGGTTTATAACTTACACCACCAAGATATAGTCTAAAGTAAGACAATATTACGTTCTTGTACACATGTAATACAACGAGCTAACCGTGATTCTAGCACGTGTATAACGAGCTTCTAGGCTTGTGAAAAAATCTACCCAACAACCCTAGAGAGGGGCTAGGACTAGATTATAAGTAAAATCGAAAGAACAAGAAAACTAACCAAACCTTTGTGCGTTCTTGCTTGCGATCGACTAGAGAAAGGGAGATGGGAGATTGGTGTGTTGAATTATGAGGGTGGGGGGTTGTTTATATAGACCTAAATCTTGTAGCCCAAAACAAATATAAGGAAAGTTTTTTCCTTCCCCTTTACCCCTCCATAACCGACGGCCCAAACACCCCTTAGGGGTGTTCCGGATCCTTCCATTCTTCTTTCTATTTATTCCACTTTCTATTTATTCCATAACGCTCGTTAATACTTAACTTATAATTAAATAACGGTCGTTAAAGTTATAGTTCGGTTTAATTTAATAAATATAATAAATATATTTATTAAATAAATCAACTCTTTACGTATTGTGTGCAATCCCGTAATCTCGAGTTCGATCCTATCACACGACTATTAAATATAAGTCCACAAACTTTCAAATCTTGCGAGATTAAAATACATGATTGCGGATCATGGTACTAGTGGTGGTGAAATGTGATTAAATGAGATCACATTGACGTTTCGTTTTAATGTTCTATCATTTATGTGCTTTGCGTGTACGTATTACGTATAATATATATTTATTATATGTAGATATTATGTATTTATTAAGTTTTTTATTAAACTTACTATATATGGAAACTTTAGGAAATGAAAGGTTGATGGAAATAATATTAGAAAGTCGAAGGTTTTAGGTTTAACGCTTGAGGTTGACACTATAAGGTCTAAAACGAGTACTAAACACGAGGTAAATTGTTATAGGGTCAAAATTGTAAAGTTTGGGGAGTGTGGGGAGTAGTTTGATCGACCCAAGGGAAAAAGGGAGGGATGAAGGCCCCGTTTGAGCCCAAAAAGGAGTCTTTAGGTAGTTTATCTATAAATACAAATTCCCCCACCCTCATAAATGATTTTCCCCTATCCTTAAACACTAAAATCAGTCGGGTATGTCTAAGAAAGAAGTAGAAACCTAAAATCAATTAGGTTTTAAGGTATGTCATTAATCTATGTTTGATTATTCTTAAATAAACGCATCTAACAATTACAATGATGGAATTAGGTTTAATTAACTAGGATTTTGGTTAATTAGGGTTTAAAATCTATAATTAATATTAGAGTTTCATTAAAACTTTATTTTTTTATTAATGATGGTCATTAATGGTGTCTAATTAGGGTTTAATTATGCTAAAATAAGAATTAAGGTCTCGGTAGATATTTAAGTCAGCTTGTTTTAATCATAACTTGGTCATAAAAATAGCTTTTGGGGTGATTCAAAAGCCTAATATTTTTTTACAGAGAGTCTACTTTCCAATAGTGGTAATTAGAGCATTTATCCTCAGTCGTTTTGTCAGTTAAAATACTTTTACAAGATTCGGAGTCAAAACTGTGTTTTGGACAACACGTGTCTAAGTTAAATTTGGGTCTACTTCGGGTACTCAAACTTTGAAAGGGAAATTAGGATTAATGCCAGATATTATTTATATGTTTTATGAGTCGTGTAGGAAAGTAGAAGTCAATTAAAATAGTTTAAGGTCGTTAGTTATCATGAAACTTTTAGAGTATAAGTGAAGGCATAAACCAGACACTTAGAGATAAACACTTTCGTAAAAGGTACTTGCTTAGGGTTTTAACCTTAATAAAATTTATGATATGTTGTCAATACATATAGGATGTTTGGGTAACGATTCTAGAGATGGGTGACATGTTTAAGTAGTTTAACCATGAACGTTTTGTGTCATTAAAAATGAGACACATATGGGTAAAGTATGAACGGGTTAAGGTTAAGGAATAAAGAATGTGTGGAACACATACATATTCAAAAGTAAGTTATTAAAATGCTAGATACTTAGATATCCATCATAGAGGTTGTTACATTGAGGTTGGGTTAGTATCCTAAAAATGTTAACGTATGTTTAATACTTATGTATTATAGATCATTTGCGTAATTGTTTTGTACGAGGTGAGTTTTAATAAGCCCCTTTTCATTTAAATGTCTTCGGCTAGAAATGATACTGTTATGTTTTATAAAGTAGCGCTATGCTTTGTTTTAAATGATGTGAACGTGTGATTGAGTATAGCGGATTGCGCAATTGTGTAGTAAGACTCGGCCATGTGTGTGAGAGTGTGGTATAAATACGACCGGAAACATCACATGCGGTGTGAGGCGTTGTCAGGAGTAGGGGTGTCAAAAAGGTTGATCCGACCCGAACCCGAACCCGAATAAGCCTATTCTGGTCATTTGGGTTCAAGATATATTCGGGTCAATTCGGGTTGACCCGAGTTCTAATTAGGCTCGGGTTCGGGTATATATTATTTAGCCTTGACCCGAATTGACCCGACCCTACTTGATCTGAACCCGACCAATCCGACTTGACATGAGTTTTTAAACACATTTTACCTTGTAAGTATACTTAAATTTTTTACTTATACTCGGGTTGACCCGAACCCGAGTTGACCCGACCCGAATTGACCCGAACCCGACTGACCTGAGTTTTAATTAGGCTCGGGTTCGGGTATGATTTGTTTGAGTCTTGACCCGACTTGACCCGACCCGAATTGACCCGAACCCGGTTGACCCGAACCGATTCCCGCCCTAGTCCGGAATGTGATTCCTAGAGTGAAGATTTGCACAATTTGTCAGGATGGTTGGATCTAAGCGCATTTTTATTTTGTCATAATTAGAGATAATTATGATGTGATGTATGATAGTGATATGTAAATAACCATGCGTTGGTTATGTGATATGATTGACTAAGTATATTTATATGTTCATGAGGTTGTTTTCATAATGAAAGAGCATTGCATGTAAATCATTAATTGTCTTCCCCGTGCAATGCATATTATAGTTTCTAAAAAAATCATTGAAGTCATTGTTAAGGGACCTATTGATCAAGTTGATAGCCATATTATGATCATAGGTTTGTCCTAGTGCAATGAGCTGTTCCATATAACCCCTCATCTCCATGTAATGGGCACTAACAGACTTTCCAGGAGTTTGCTTGGAGTTATGCAAAGCATCTACTAAGTCGTAGATCTCCACAACTTTCGGCTTCTCGAACATAGCCTTGAGTTCATCAAGCATACGCTTAGGTGAAAATAACTCATACTTCTTTTGAAGCGGAGGATACATTTTCCCTAACATTAAGCAAGCCACCTCCGAGTGCTTCTTAACATTAACAGCGTGTTCAAGCCTTTGCGCTTCAGAAGCTCCTTCACCAAGATCCTCCTGATAAGGAGTGGTCAAGATATCAATAGTACCCTTTACTCTCAAGACAATTCTTAGTGAGCGGTACCAATCATTGAAGTTTGGGCCAGTAAGTTCAGGATGATAAAAAAAATGTTTTGAACGCAGTTATTGTCGGGTTGATCAATTTCTACAGAAATAAGTTCAAATATTAGTATGTTCGATAATAAAGTACTTTCAAGAAAATAAAATTACCCCGGTAATTAAACCATAGTATTTTCCTTGAATCCTAGAACATATATTGACATAGATCCATTACATCAGTTGATCTGTTAGTAATGAATGTACTCAACATAGCGACTTGTCGAACAATTCAATTTACAAACAATTTTCAATTTCTAGATATTTAAGTGATTTGCATTGCCAAAAACTGTTTTGCATTGTAAACATGTTTCATCCCTTCTGAATGCCTTAAGTTTCTAGATCTCACTGAGTAACTTAATTAAGTCGTCTAATCTGAATAACGTAAAACCATCATACGAATTCTCATACTATGAAATTTTTCTCTCCATTACAACTTCGCCTAAAAATCTCATCGATAACGTAGTAATTTCAAGTGTTCGTCAATTAGGAGCATTCTACTTAAATTTTAAGGGTATAAATTTGATGTCAAAATCAATGTATGGAGAAGCATGCATACAACTCCATGACATAAGTTTAATAAAACATTTAGTAAACTTTTTAACGAGACTAAATTTCTACATAAATTATGTTGCGATATTGGTTTAACAAATCAAATAATTTACCCACAACTATTCACAACGTACTTATGGCTAAAGCACAAATCAATAACCTTATTCATTGTGATTCGAATATGAATTTGTTATAAATCTACCTTAAGGTATAATTCAAATAATAATTCTAGGTAATTTCAGTTTGACGCACATGCGAGCCGGAAATTTGGTAAGCGACTAATGGCTTAACATCTCCTTCCTTAACCGGGTACATGACCAGCGGTGCCTTATACCCACTTTATAGTTTGTCAAAAGGAGTAGGCCGTTAGATTATTGTTGCAATTCACTAATAATTCTATGCAATTTAGATCTCAAAAAAATCTTAATTTTAATATGGTTTAGTCCATATTTGTTTTTTCTTAAAAAAAACTCTTGTTTACAACAATTCGTACAATTTTTAACATAAACAAGTAAAAAATAAATAAATCATAAACACATAATAACAATTTATATGTGCGATAAATAAATCAAATAGCCTCATGAAAACGATTTATTCAATAACTTTTAAATCTAGGTTTTTATTTTCATATAAAAGTCTTCCTTAATTCAAGATTTATAGAATCAAATAAAGCAAGTAGCACATAAAATCATATAAACATACGATTTTATGATCCATGAAAAGATGCACGTTCATCATGTATCCACCCTCAAATCTTAACAATAAAATCTCTACGGATTGTAACCTTTAATTTACAAGGCATAACAATTAATCATGCAATTTGATCTAAAATTATACAACATGTAATTTAGGGTGTCAAAAACAATTCTTTTTTTTTTTTTATCAAAATCGACCAAACCCTAATTTTTAAAAAACAAAACCCTAATTTTTAAGAAAACCTAAAAACCATGTAGTTTTAACTCAAAACAATTATTAGTTAAAAAACTCTAGATTTTTGATAATTATAACATGTTAAAATGGCGCTCTTATACCACTAAAGGTTTATATAGTTCATAACAATTATACAAAACCCTAAGCAAGATCAAAGCACACATATAGCGGAAGCGATTAACAATATCATAATTAACACAATTATAATTAATCGAATCAGGGTTACATACCTTTACGCTAAAGCAAGTCCACAAGATAAAGAACGAATCACCAATTCGGGTTTATGACTTACACCACCAAGATATAGTCTAAAGTAAGACTATATAATGTTCTTGTACATACGTAATACAACGAGCTAACCGTGATTCTAGCACGTGTAAAACGAGCTTCTAGGCTTGTGGAAAAATCTACCCAACAACCCTAGAGAGGGGCTAGGACTAGATTATAAGTAAAATCGAAAGAACAAGAAAACCAACCAAAACCCTTTGTGCGTTCTTGCTTGCGATCGACTAGAGAAAGATAGAGGGGAGATTGGTGTGTTGAATTATGAGCGTGGGGGGTTGTTTATATAGACCTAAATCTTGTAGCACAAAACAAATATTAGGAAAGTTTTTTCCTTCACCTTTACCCCTTCATAACCGACGGCCCAAACACCCCTTCGGGGTGTTCCGGAACCTTCCATTCTTTTTTCTATTTATTCCACTTTCTATTTATTGCATAACGCTCATTAATACTTAACTCTTAATTATTAACAATCATTAAAGTTATAGTTCGGTTTAATTTAGTAAATATATTTATTAAATAAATTAACTCTTTACGTATTGTGTGCAATCCTGTAATCTCGAGTTCGATCCTATCACAAGACTATTAAATATAAGTCCATAGACTTTCAAATCTTGCGAGATTAAAGTACATGATTGCGGATCATGGTTCTAGTGGTGGTGAAATGTGATGAAATGAGATCACATTGACGTTTCGTTTTAATGTTCTATTATTTATGTGCTTTGCGTGTGTGTATTACGTATAATATATATTTATTATATGTAGATATTATGTATTTATTAAGTTTTTTTAATAACCTTACTATATATGGAAACTTTAGGAAATGAAAGGTTGGTGGAAATAATATTAAAAAGTCGAAGGTTTTAGGTTTAACGCTTGAGGTTGACACTATAAGGTCTAAAACAAGTACTAAACACGAGGTAAATAATTAGAGGGTCAATATTGGAAAGTTTGGGGAGTGTGGGGAGTAGTTTGACCGACCCAAGGGAAAAAGGGAGGGATGAAGGCCCAGTTTGAGCCTAAAAAGGAGTCTGTAGGTAGTTTATCTATAAATAAAAATCCCCCCACCCTCATAAATGATTTTCCCCTATCCTTAAACACTAAAATCAGTCGGGTATGTCTAAGGAAGAAAAAGAAACCTAAAATCAATTATGTTTTAAGGTATGTCATTAATCTATGTTTGATTATTCTTAAATTAACGCATATAACAATTATAATGATGGAAATAGGTTTAATTAACTAGGATTTTGGTTAATTAGGGTTTAAAGTCAATACTTAATATTAGAGTTTCATTAAAAAAAATTTTGTTAATGGTGGTCATTAATGGTGTCTAATTAGGGTTTAATTATGCTAACATCAGAATTAAGCTCTCGGTAGATATTTAGGTCAACTTGTTTTAATCATAACTTGGTAATAAAAATAGATTTTGGGGTGATTCAAAAGCCTAATTTTTTTACAGAGAGTCTCTTTCCAATGGTGGTAATTAGAGCATTTATCCTCAGTCGTTTGGTTAGTTAAAATACTTTTACAAGATTCGGAGTTAAAACTTTGTTTTGGACAACAAGTGTCTAAGTGAAATTTGGGTCTACTTCGGGTACTCAAACTTTGAAAGGGCTATTGGGATTAATGCCAGATATTATTTATATGTTTTACGAGTCGTGTACGAAAGTAGAAGTCAATTAGAATAGTTTAAGGTCGTCTGTTATCATGAAACTTTTAGAGTATAAGTGCAGGCATAAACTAGACACTTAGAGATAAACACTTTCGTAAAAGGTACTTGCTTAGGGTTTTAACCTTAATAAAAATTATGATATGTTGTCAATACATATAGGAAGTTTGGGTAACGATTATAGAGATGGGTGACATGTTTAAGTAGTTTAACCATGAACGTTTTGTGTCATTAAAAACGGGACAAATACGGGTAAAGTATGAACGGGTTAAGGTTAAGGTATAAAGAATGTGTGGAACACATACATATTCAAAATTGAGTTATTAAAATGATAGATACTTAGATATCCATCATAGAGGTTGTTATATTGAGGTTAGGTTAGTATCCGAAAAATGTTAACGAGGTGTGAAGACATGGAATTGTTTTGCACGAGGTGAGTTTTAATAAGCCCCTTTTCATTTAAATGTTTTCGGCTGGAAATGATACTGTTATGTTTTATAAAGTATCGATATGCTTTGTTTTAAATGATGTGAACATGTGATTGAGTATAGCGGATTGCGCAATTGTGTAGTAAGACTCGGCCATGTGTGTGAGAGTGTGGTATAAACACGACCGGAAATATCACATGCGGTGTGAGGGGTTGTCTGGAGTAGGGATGTCGAAAAAGTTGACCCAAACCCGAACCCGAATAAGCCTATTCGGGTCATTTGGGTTCAAAAATATATTCTGGTTAATTCGGGTTAACCCGAATTGACCCGAGTTTTAATTAGGCTCGGGTTCGTGTTTATATTATTTAGACTGGACCCGAATTAACCCGACCCGACTTGATCCGAACCCGACCAATCCGACTTGACCCGAGTTTTTAAACACATTTTACCTTGTAAGTATACTTAAATAAGCAATTTTTTAACTTTTTACTTATACTCGGGTTGACCCGAACTCGAGTTGACCCGACCCGAGTTGACCCAACTCGAATTGACCCGAACCCGACTGACCCGAGTTTTAATTAAGCTCGGGTTCGGGTGTGATTTTTTTTGAGTCTTGACCTGACTTGACCCGACCCGAATTGACCCGATCCCGGTTGACCCGAACCGATTCCCACCCCTAGTCCGGAATGTGATTCCTAGAGTGAAGATTTGCAAAATTTGTCAGGATGGTTGGATCTAAGCGCATTTTCATTTTGTCATAGTTAGAGATAATTTGATATGATATATGATAGTGATATGTAAATAACCATGCGTTGGTTATGTGATATGATTGACTAAGTATATTTATATGTTCATGAGGTTGTTTTCATGCGGTGATTGAATGTATTTTTAAACTAGTAACTCTCACCAACCTTTGTGTTGACAGTTTAGTATCATTTTTTAGTTTTTCCATGTTGATGATATAAACTTTAGAGAGCGAAGGATTAGAAAGACCATAGGATTGCATTGCGGAAGAAGTTGATATATGTTATATTTTCATTTGAACTTGTTATATACATTATGTGAGCGTTCATGTTGTGTATTGAATATATGTTATCATGACACGTTTGTGTTATATTTTTAAATGAATGTCATCTTTAGATTTTGTTTCTCTATTGTGATGCCATTGTACCGTGATGATATTCTATTTGTTCACGTCTTGCGATTCCGCCTTGGCGGGGGTGTGACACTAAGAATGGCGGTCCCGGTACTTCAAGTCTTCTTTCCTTAAAGCTTGCCATGTTAACTATTTGGTGGTGGCGATTTAATCCAGATTCAAATTTTAATGCCCTTTGGAAAGTTGTAATAACTTCTATCCATTGGTCCAATGGAGGTCTTAGCTTGATAAATCCCTCAACTCATGCAACTCATAGCACTTGGAAGAATATCATTAGGTTAGATAAATGCCCTTCCGGGGTTTATACATAACCCTATATTCCATTCTTAAACGGAAAATTGGTGATGGTGCCTTAACATCCTTTTGGAATGATCCTTGGTTGGGTGACCAATGTCTGAAACACCTTTTCCTCGAACTTTTCTCCCTCGAATCAACTAAAGAGTGAAAAATCATAGATCGTTGTGTGCTAAATAATGGTTCAATAACTCATAGTAGGGCTTCGAGATTGGCTATTAGAAACGGAGCTAAATTTGAACAATTTAATGGGCCTTGCAATATTCTGCGTAATTTTGTTCCTTTGTCTCTTGTTGATTACCAGGAATTTGGTTTAAATGCTTCCAAACAGTACATTGTTTCTTCGATGCGAAAACATATCGAAAAGGCCATCTTATTATATGATATCGAGGTAATCCGTTGGAACAACCTTACTCCCATAAAGTTTAATATTCTTACATGGAGATTGTGTTCGGACCGAACTCCTACTCGGTGTAACCTCGATAAAAGAGGTATCGAGTTAGATTCATTACATTTCCTGGTATGTGATGATACTCTCGAAACATCATAACACCTCATGTGGATTTCATAGTTTCCAGATATGCTTGAGATATGGTTTGTAAATGGTGGCGGCTTGCGGACTACCCAAAAGATCTTTAATCACTAATCTCATTAGCCGATTTGAACAAATTTCCTCCCAAAACTACTTGATATTTTGATGTTGTCGTGCAAACTACTTTTTTTCCATATGACATTATAGAAATAAGTTATGTTTTGACATCGAACCTCTGGGGAAATACACGATAGGAGATGGTATCAAGCTTCTCTCCATTAATGGATTTTTCATAGAAGTAAGAATTTTCAATCCTGTCGGCTTGACTGGACGATTGATCTAGTTGATGTTTGTTCTTAATTGTATTCTTGTTCTTGTTTTTATAACAATTTGCTAGTTTAATAAAAACACGTCTCTTTAAAAAAAGGTTAAATCAAAAGTAGTATTCTAAAGTTTGTATGAGAACAAGTCAAGTTCGATTTAGCCAGAGAAAATATATTTTTGATTTGTTTTAGGAAGAATTTAATAATGTGTTTAATATGATTATAATTACTTGAGTGATTACAAGACTATAATTTAACCTTTGAAATTATGTAACTTAATTATCAAACAAATAAAACAACTCTATGAGATTTTATGCTTCGAAATCTTTTTCTAGTTATGTTGTTTTGTCTTCCTGATTTGTCAATATGAGCAATCATCGGTGAAACATAATATGTGGATATGTTTATAAAGAGTTACTAGTGTATCTCACGTTTATTCCTTTAATTACATTACTTAGAGAAGTAAAAAACAAAAAAAATGGCAAGTGAACTAAACTCTCCGTCATAATGAAGTGGTTCACAAAAATTGTAACACCTTATTTGATAAAGAGAAAAAAATCATATTATAGGGTCATATCATAACAAATAAATGCAAGTGAAAGTCTTTATTTAACTAAAAATAACCATGTCAAAATATAATAATATCAAAAGTATTTAGGGCAACTTTAGTTGCCAGGTTTTGAACCTCGGGAGTTACTTTAGTAGTAACTTGAATTGTTTGATTAATATAAAAAGTAAATATTTAGACATAAACCCCACAAAAGCTAATCCAATGTGTATGATGAGTTTTGTCAATTTTAGTGGGCCCTCTTTTAATATATGTCTATCTCTCTCCTTTCAATTTGGCTTAAAAATTCATAATTTATTATTTTATCATTATATAATACAGTTAATCTTATTAACAAAAATTATTTTCTTTTTTTAATATTTTTACTAAACCCGCATTAAATCCAAAACTAAACCTAAACCTAAACCTAAAGAAAAATCTAAATCCAAACCCGTCAACAAACCAAACGCACCCTTAAACTCTAAAAGATAAAAGAAAACTTCAACGAAAGGGTCTTTTCCAAAATAAAAGGGTAGATAAGGTACTAAGTCCTCTAGAAAAGCTTCTTACACTCATCACTCATATATCAGATTCTCGCTTAGTACCCGCCACAGAAAAAAAAACGCGACCGAGCTAACGTTTAGTGAACAAATATAATATACAATAACGGAAACTAAACAAAAGGTTAATCAAAACGGATCACAAAAATCTATAGAATAATTAATATAGGATAGGCATTGTCACACCCCACCATGACGGAATATGGGGTGCGACGTATGGATATCATCACAACAATAGCGTGTGTATAGAGATATCTAAATGAAATGGAAATATCATAAACGGGTGACACAATGTCATGACAATATCACAAGCAATGCAGACGTCTAGGTAAGTAGGTAACAGGTCTACCCCTTACCAAAGACATACAAATACACACATCAACATATAGGTGTCCACAATGAATCACTTATTCAAACATAAAATAAAGGCTAAGAGGAATGGGGGTTCCTCCAAATGCAATGCTAAGCCTTCCAGTTAGCCAATCCTATTCTCACACTTAACCACATTCTCACCTGAAAGAGACACTAAAACACGTCAACAATAATGCTGGTGAGATTCATAGGTTTAGACTCCAACTCCAAATCAATTATAAGCTGTGAATAACACCACTAACAAATGAACATATGGACAATGTGCTACAATTATGCATTAACAACTAGCATTGAAGATTAACCAATCACCAAAATTCCAAGGCTCCAAGACTTACCAATAACCATGGTCCCATAGGGCCCATACACCTATGAACCAATCCCAAGGCCCCGCCTTGTCAACATCCCCTTGGTACCAAGCCAAACCACAATAACTAAGACGGTACGTGTCCCCCGATCCAAATCATAAACACAATCAAGAATCACATAGTAGTTAATCACATAAGTGCACACACAAGTCCATCACAAACCACAAAAACATTCACAACACTAGTTACAAAACCACACAGTGTCTTTTCCATCCCATCTGGAAATCAAATCATAAAAATACATGGGACTATGAAACTCACCTGAACAAGCTTCTCCAAGTACCCGCGCTCTAGCACAAATCTAAACACACAAACGTATACAATAAAGACATGAACCACATACCAAAATGGCTCATCAATCTATGATGGATATCTAACCTTCTCCTACAACTTAACCCCATTTATATGCCATATGAATCTCATTACACCCCTATATAAAGCCCTTAACTTAGTTTAGTTCATAACTCGTCTCGTTAATATTTAACCCAAAACAGTCCCGTTTTTCATACCTCAAACTATTGGTCGAACACCCACTTAACCAAAATAACATGCCCTGTAAAAGAAATCCTATGCCCTTACATGTGTTAGCTAAATCTCCCCTTTGGCCGCAACCTTAAAGATACAAGGCCTCCATATATATATATATATATATATATATATATATATATATATATATATATATATATATATATATATATATATATATATATATATATATATATATATATATATATATATATATATATATATATATATATATATATATATATATATATATATATATATATATATATATATATA
Source organism: Glebionis coronaria (assembly GCA_025667525.1). NCBI lineage: Eukaryota > Viridiplantae > Streptophyta > Magnoliopsida > Asterales > Asteraceae > Glebionis > Glebionis coronaria. The sequence continues at coordinate 508,124,737 of CM046875.1, forward strand.
TATATATATATATATATATATATATATATATATATATATATATATATATATATATATATATATATATATATATATATATATATATATATATATATATATATATATATATATATATATATATATATATATATATATATATATATATATATATATATATATATATATATACTTTTACCTATCCAGAATTTACTGATTTTGAACATATGAAAAGTTTCTTATAATCAGAGGGTCTTACCCTAACCCATTTGTTTAGCCCTACTCCAAATCTTTTATTTAATATATAATCTAAGTATCATGTTAGTTTGAAGGTCCAATTATACTCCTAAGTACCCTAAACATCTTAAAACATTAATTTAAACCCGACTGATTTCAAAACTGCTTTGACCTCCGACTGCTGTAACCTATTTTTGTCCCATTTCCCGACCTCCAATTCAATTCTAGTTTCTTGCATTTGAAAGCCAATTCAATTAACTTTTCAGGGATATAAGATTCGAAAATTAAAAGTTTGTAGAACACTAGATATGATCAAAACAATGCACCAAAAATTCTGCCCAGTTTTTAATTATGAATTTAATTGAATTAACCTAATTAATTATTCATAATTTATTTAATCACAAGCCCTAATTTATCTAATCATTATAATAACATTAATTCTCAGATTTTAATTTTGCCCTAACCCTAAATCCATCATAATTTATGTTTACATGAATTAGAAACATGATTTAGTTAATAAAAACGTAATTAGAACATGATTTTTACCTCTAATTTTCAAGGGATTGATTTTTCTTGAAACCCTAACCTCCATTGATGTATTTTCGACCCTATAGCTGATATAAGTCGTTCATGGCCTTTAGGGGTCTTAATTTATATTAAAACACATTTCCTAATCCAAATTTAAGGCTAAAACCAAAACTTTCCATATTTTCTAACCCCCTTCCACCAAATTGGCCCATAACCGACCCAAATAGCATTTTTCTTTATTTTTTTATTATTTACTATAAATTAACAATTAATTATTATTACCTTAAATTTCTTTAGTTTATTTCAGCTCCTAAAACCTCCAAAACCGCTAAACCGTAAAACTAGTCAATTTACGCGTATACCGTAAAAGACGTAAAAATATACAGTTTTATAAAAACTCTTAGAATATGAAATAAACTATGCAAATAAGTTCTAAATGACTTAAAACCATCCCGTAAATTATTCCCGTGACTAATTACTTCATCCGAGACCTCTTAATGCTAAACCTTAAATCGTAAAAATACGATTTTCTATAGTACATATACGTATGCGTAAAACCACGAAATAACACCATCTCATTTCATAGTCACTACCTTGTGAGCTCATGAACATGAAATAACCGCTCCTCAATTTACTTATGAGTACCATATACCCATAAACGATATCCAAACCTCACTTCAAACACACAAAATAAACACATAAGCACATAAAAGCACATATTTGCACAAAACACCCTAAACTATATTCTAAGTGACGAACCCTAAAACCATGGTTGTCACATCACTCCCTCCTAATAGAAATATCGTCCCGAGATTTACTCCTTAGGGTCAAACACACAAACAACAAATCACATGAGGATACTTGTTCAAAATGAACTCTTCTCATGTCCATGTGTACCTTAGTTCATGACTCAATATACCACATATACTGACCAACAGTATTTAAATTCATTCCCAAACTCATGACCTCACAGCTAATAAATCTCACAAATGACTCTTTGATAGAACGAAGACTCTTATTAACACAAATCTCGAATAACCATACATGCAAATACGCATTCTCAAACAACATTTACCAATCTTAATACATGAAATATATCATGTATACCATTCAATTCCCTAGGTAATTCTATACCCATAAGATACTGGTCCAATCTTTCTAAATATCATATATGGACCTACAAAACTCGTCATCAACTTTTCCTTTTTACCAAAACATGCCACCCATTACTATAGGTGAAATTTCCTACACAACTTTGTCACTAAACTCTAGTGATTTCCTCTTTTTCAACATATCATCTCTTGTTACTCTCATCCTTTCCACAAACACCATTTCCACATTAGTAGTCTCTTTCACGAGTTTTAATCCACCATAAGGACAACTCACCCTATCCTTCCCTATAGTGCCTCAAATGGCATTCATCGACTTCTAGTATGATAACTATCATTATATGAAATCTCAGACATCGCTAACGAGTTTCCCACATCCCTCTAAATCAGTCACCCAAGTTCTCAACACGACTCCTATACTTGTATCAATTTCCCACTTCGTCCATCATTTTCCAATTAGCTGGATATACTCATATCCAATCATGTTCATCAACTTCCTTTAGTCCATACCGCAAACTACTTAAAAATTTCAATTTCCTTACACAAGTGACCTATGATGATATTTCACATATTGATTAGTTTATCACAACGAGGCTCTTCCAATCCAAATCAACTTATGATCTATACACATCACCAAAAGGACGGTTATCTCAGTTAGTCTATCAACTGCCATCCCAACCCATGCTACAACTACTTCCATAAAATTTGGATAGATCATTAGTAGCACCTATACACTTCTTTCTCACTTTTCTCCATGAAATATTTTTTTCACCTGATACTCAACACTTCCTTTATACCTACATAATGTCTTACCTTCAAGGTCATAGTGCTCCTCATCTTGTCTCAGTTAGACCAAGCCCTTCGTCTCTCATGACACATCACATCTATAACTCCTCAACCATTCGATTATCGATACTAAGCCTTCCAATCAAACAATATAGGTCAGCACCATTTCCTTTCCACACTACAACAATATTAGCATGCTTAGTGCCTTAGTCTACTCATTAGGCTATACCAAAGTTTTACCTTCGGTTCCTCTCTTGACCTATTTCATTCATGATTCGCATCTATCCACACTTCCTTCTTCTTCCTCAGCTCATGACATACATCATGATGTTATGCTTCCCGTCTTTCAAGTCATCTATACCTAAAAAAATTTCCATGTAGCTTCACTTGTTTTTCCTCACGATCAGTTCTCCTACTCCCTCCTAATAGGGACAGACTAGAGTTTTATGTGATCCCATGCGGATCACACTCTCATCTTATACCCATATTAGTTTCCATTTGTCTAAACTAAGCCATATTTTAAATTCTTATTCAAATCTCATACTTCTATTTTGATCTTGCACCCAACATGAGGTACTTTCAGTCATCATCTTCTAGGAATACTTGGTTCTCTCCTTCCATGGTTCTCCCTAATTCCTTCACTATCATGTCCAACCAAAACTTCTCACTCAATTCATCAACTCTATGGAAATCGTTAGTGCATTGGATAATGCATAACTGTTTCTTCCAAAGATCTTGCATAACACCTTCACAAAACCGACTCTCTAATCACTTCTCCATGAATTTATTCAGCTCAACTTCACTACTCATCCCTCGATATTGATTAACACAAAAATTCTATCCGCGTAGTCACTCGACTCCCCTTGTTACCTCAACGAGTTCTTAATCTCCCATGTTATGCATTCAATTCATCACGATCCACTAGTTCAACTCTTTGTAACTCCACTCTGGTACTCGATTTGTCCTTCTTTGTCACGAACCATACGGAGATTCCCATCATAGTGCTTGTCACCTTTCCAGTCCTTGCAACTTCTGTGACTCCTTTGAAATCTCTTGCTTCCTTCTAGCAGCCGGCATGTAGTCCTTTCAGCTCCTTGATTCACGATGTAGCTCTTCACACACTCCTTCTCGTCTCTATGATGTTACCTAGGAACTTCACACTACCCAGTAGCCTCTAACTTCAACTCATCTACCACAATATTTATAAAGGTACTTCAACCCTCAATGGCTCACTCTTCCTTACTTGTTGTACTTCACCATTAATCAACCTCCTACCAATCATTCTTTCACATCCATGTTTTCCTTCACGTGTCTACTACTACCTTGCCTCCATAACTATACCAATTCCCTTGCGTGTTAATCCTTCCATTAGTAGAAACTTTCTACTCTATCCTCACATCTGCTAGTACTTTCATCAATCTCCTAATGGTACTTCAACCAACTTCTCATAGCATGACATCTCGTTCCCACGACCAGTCAACTAACTTTACTTATTCCTTATTCCCGTAACCAATCTAAGTTTCAAAACTCCACAAATCTTAATCATTCCTTCAACACAACCTTTAAACCAAAACACATCTCTACATTCTAATATATAACCATAAGTAATACTACCCAGCTCTATCCTCTCATCCTAACGTTTCCACAACCGCATATCTAAATCAACCATGACGTGTACGAAAAGAATTCCAAACGATCGCGTTCCATAATAAATATAGGGTAAACCGAAAGATCAGCCATAATGAACCCTAGCCAAAACAACTAAAAAAGAAACAATGTAATCCAAAAGATTCAATGGAGTGTGCCAACAACAAAAAATTAGACTCGTCACGGTTACCAAATTTCGATACCTCGGAAAATTTTAAACTTTCGCCCCATTTAGTTACTTCTCATAAGAACCAAACTTCAATACTACTAAAATCAATCATACTCGTTTTGAACAATAAACTCATCTTTTATCTTCATTATTTTGTCAAAGATATCAACTAGTTAGTATAATACAATCTTATTCTAACCATTATCTTGTTTACACATATTAAACTTATTTCACTTGTTATTATGAAACCAATACATGTTTATAAAATACAGTGTTTTTTTCATTTTATTCTATATTATTATTATTATTATTTTATAAAATCAATTTAGGCTTGTTATAACTAAGCTACTACACGTTTACAAGGTGCGGTGTTATTATTACCATTACTATAATAAAATCTCCCTTTTTACTCTTTCCGTCTAGTTAAACACTTCTAAAATTTTAACTCCACTTAAGAAAATTTTTGTAAAATTTCTTTAACCCTTTAAAATGTATTATCACATGTTAAATAGAAAACTAATCCAATTATTTTCAAGACAAATTTTTTTAAAGCTTACTACCACAAACTTAAAAAAAAATATGTAAGTCACGATATCATACCAACACTTACAAATTATTTTCAAAACCGTTTTCCTATAATTAGCCACACTTATTTGTAAGAAAATTTAGTAGTTCTCATTAATTAAAATACATACGCGAATATAGACACACATAAAAAGACTTAAGCGTCGTTGGAACTCCATCAAACTCCAGCACCATAAAACACGAGCAAACACAAGTTACGTTCAAGTTATAATATCTACTGAACGACCATATATCATAACTTAACACCTACTAGTATATATACATCCGCATATATATACCTATAAAATCACCCAAAACATAATTGTTACCATACATGTCAGATCAGTCAATCGCGTCATACATTAGTTTTTTCATACGAGTAATCACCATCTTACCACAAGGCATAAAACCAATCACTAAAACCAATCTATATTGTTAATGCAAGTGATGCCTAAAAACATTATTAGTGTTAACTAATCTTTCTTAGTTTTGATCACAACAAACCATACAACACATTTAGTGTAAAACACAAAATGAATTATTTAACTAACACTATCATCAAGGTATTAATCATATCACTAACCTTTCTTAATCGTACTTAGTGATCATCAAAATGATTATCCTTAAAACTCACTTTTGTTAATATGACAAAAGACTTTTTAATAAACTTTCTTTTTTTGAAAATGTTTTATTAAAATGGAAAATGAAAATTTGAAAATAGCATATTCCAAATGCTATTAGAATATCCTTTGAAGGTTTCAAATACCTCAGATATTCCCACCGCACTAAAAGACAAAAAACGAAGCAGAGTCTAGTGGCAGTACCTTAAGTACCTACGCGGTACCTTAGCGATATGGTACCGCGGGGTGAGATAAGGTACCGCGCACAGCTAGCCGTTATAGATCCGTTATACTTTGTCTCCTTTAAATAGTGGGTCAAATCTCATTTTCCAGTAAGCCTCTTGAACATTTTTCTCAGCCCTCTTTCTATTTTCTATAGCATAATCATTAGTAAATGATCACTTAAATTGTTAAGGATGTTTACATATGATTATCCTCTTGATCCCCTCCTTTACCTTGTCCAATGAGAAGATCACTCACTCACTAGTGTTGTAATAAAGATGAATCTATGAGCTAGTCATATTCATCATGATACCCTTTTTGTTTTAGGTCAATCCAATGTATTTATGAATACTTGGACTAGTTGTGTTCATCCAAGTCATTTGTGGATACTTGGATTTGTTGTGTACATCCATTGCATATGTGTTTGCTTGGATTTGTGTTGTGTAAATCCAAGTTACATGTGTGTACTTGGATAAGTCTAGTTGAGTTGTAATAGATTTGATTAGGAGTTCTCACTAAACTATAAAGTGATGTGGTTGTGTCTTGTGAGTTCTCACTAAACTTAAAAGTGATTAGTAGTTGTGTTGTGTGAAGTTCTCACTTAGCTTCAAAGTGAAGAGTCGTGAAGATTGGTTCTAGCTTTCGATTAGAACTCGACATCTAGCCTTGTGTCATAAAATGGTGAAGTAGGCAACATCGTGAAGATTGGTTCTACTTTAAGATTAGAACCCGACATCTAGCCTTGTGTCGTTAAATTGTGAAGTAGGCAACGTTGTGTAGATTGGTCATAGCTAAAGATTAGGTCTCGACATTTAGCTTAGTGTCGGAAAATAATGTAAGCAACGATGTAAGGTTTTCTCCGCCGAGAAGGGAGCTTGTGGATATAGTGGAAATCTCGAGTAGGTGTACTCGAGGAGTGGAGTAGAAACGAGGATAGAGCCTCGTTGTCGAACCACTATAAATCTTGGTGTCTTCCCACTAGATTGTCTCCTTCCTTACTCTTCACTTATTTCATTATCATTATACTTACCTATTATCTTTGCTAGTGCATTTGAATTGAACCTAATAATTATGCAACTTAGCCTCTAATAAAATATAGTTTTGATACAAACCAAATTGAAAGTAATTTTAATTTGGTCACCAATCGAAGAGAAACTATTCAACCCCCCCCCCCCCCCCCCTTCTAGTTTCTACAATTGGTATCAGAGCGATGGTCACTCAAGATCTTTGAAGTATATTGTACTTTGAAACTTGGATTGATCCATTGTCTCCTCAAATTAAAAGGTCTAGTTGTACTAAAGTTTCTCTTTGGTCAAAACTATGTTTTCTTTGAAAATAGGTCTTTTAATTGATAATATTGCATCCCACTTAAGATTAGTAGCCTTTATGCATTTTAGATATACTCTTGAAATTTATCTACTAGTTTGCATCTTGCTTTGTGTAGGTACTCATGAAGATCAATCACTTAATTGGTTGTGGATTGAGTTACTTGCACTTGTAGAAGACTCATCTTCATTGATCTTTAACATCTTTGAATGATGATACCAAGATGATTGGGAATGATACTAGTCCTTGAAGACTTAGTACTCATCATAGTCATTGATTGGGCTTAGCACTTATTCCTTCATGGATTGCTCTTTGTGGCCAAGGTACGCTTTCGTTCTTCCACACGCCCTTTGATCATTCTTTTAATCATTACTTGACTATGTGCTTGTTCTCGGCATCCTTGCCTTGACATTTATTTGTGGTTTGTGCTTCTTTTCCTTTATCCTCTCAAACCTTCATTGCTTGGATACTGGACTCACTATGGTGATGTAGAGTGAGTTAGTAGAAGCTTAAAGTATCAAGCATGATTTCCATGGTTTGCACCCATACGGTTAGTAGGCCCTTTGTGGGAGAGAAAGTGAATTAATACCTTGCTCATATTTTGGTTTAGACTAAGACTTTTATTAAAAGTGATCTTATTCTATACTTGAATAATTGCTTTGTGCTCTTTCATTACCAAAGCCGTTTAACGTTTCGCCGGAAAGGCACGTCTTAAACCACTATATATGACACAAGCTCTTCGTTACAACTATTTGAAGATTGTCATTAATCCCTTGAGCATTGGTCCTAGTCTTGATTCACTTCCCTTGACTTCTCTCCACTTAGTCGTTTTGCTACGAGTAGTCGTTTGTCCGTTTCGGTTCTTTTCGATCTTGATTTAACTAGTAATCCTTCGCTAAGGCATATTGCTTAGTGTTATGATGATCCAATGATATTCTAAAAGGCTCATGATTTAATCTTAAGTATTTTAGAAAAACTGGATTTTCAAAATTTGGCGTTTTTCATAGATAAAAACCTGCCTTTGTAGGCGGTTCCTTATCTCTGCGGCTCAAACCCGCGATTCCTTATCGATAAGGTACCGCGGGCAGTCACTCTTGTCAGAGCGCCAGTTTGAGTTTTTTATTCTTTTTCAAACCAAACACTCTCTATCTCTCTCTCAAAAACACACAGCCGACGGGTTTTTACCTTTTCCACCATTGTTGAAGCTTCCAAAACCTTCAATCACTCAAATGAATTGATTCCAAGTTGTGGGTTTCACTCATCCTTCATCTAACATCAATTAATTGTAAGTATTTTATTTCAATTTCATCTGTTTTGTTCTAGGGTTCATCCTTTCATAATTGGGGATTTTTAAAATTGAAATTAAAATAAAACCTTAATAGGAATGTGGGTTGACATGGTTACTTTACTATGATTCCATAGGTTGATATTCATTAAGATTTCACTAAAACCCACTTGTAGAACAAATACGAATTTAGGCTAAATGATTTTGGTTGAATTATGGATTTGAGATGAACCCATGAACAAGTAGATAATGACATTGTTAATGCTTACCTAAAAACCTTGTTTTGAAAAACCAATGTTCTAATCCATTGTTGATCTAACATAGATCATGTGTTCTTGGTTAATGATGGAATAGACACATTGTGAACATGAAAATGATATGGATTCAATCCTATGTTTGTCAAGAAATTGATATAACACATTTTCATTTTTCGTTTTCCTTTTTGATTTTCATATGAGTGATTGGAAATATTTTTGTTTGTATTTAGGTACTTAATCATGCCTTCTCAATATCAAAAAGATCATCAATACACTAGACAATACATGTCAAACCTCTCCCAAACCTATGCTTCCCCCCAACTTCAAAACGCTTTTCCATCCCTTTCCACTCGTTGTTTCCATGAGGGTAGAGTCGTTGACAAGGAAATAACGGGTTATGACTATATCCAATCTATGTTTGAGCTTTCGGGGTTTGATTGCTTGCTCAACATAGAAGAAGATATTTACCCCTTATTCCTTCTTGAATTCTTTAGCACCTACTCCATGCTTGAATACAATGGAGAAATCTTCATTCGTTTCGTGTTGAATGATCAATTGATTCAATACTCCCTCGAAAACTTTGGTCAAATTCTCGGTGTGTCATATGAAGGCACTTGTCGTTTTACGGATAAATGGAGACTTGATGCTCTCTTGGAATCCTTCGATAAACCTCCAAATGACCTCACCGAAATTGATCTAGAGTTCATCCTTGACATCATCTCGAAAGAGCGTGATGGAAACGTTGTGAGAAGCCTTCATTAAAATGTACGAAATGTGAATCGATATGAAGTGCTCTCTAGCGACCTTAAGGATTTTATGGTCCAATGGGCCAATATCCTTAGGGAGAATGTCTTTTGTCTTGGTGTAACCGAGATCATATCCCGGCGTGTATGGTGCATATGTTGAGTTGCATCTTTACATCCACCAAGTACAACTTGGCATTCTATATCGCTCGACGAATCAATTATGCCCTTTCGAAGCCCAAGACAAACCTTCCCTATGCTATGCTTCTAACTCGCCTTTTCAAAAGGGTTGCTCATGATTTTCCCCACCTTGATCTTTCTCGCTTCTACCCGGTTCATCAGGTTATGTTGCCTATTCAAGAGGCATATGCAAGAAAGACAAGAAGTGATCGAGGATCGAGAAAATCTGATCATCAAGAGATGGATGATGAGGACATGGACATGCCAACAAGTGATGGTGATGGCATAGGTACTAGTTCTCATTTCCACTCTTCGAGTAATTCCCATCCATCCTCAAACCCATTCGAGGATGAATTTGAAGACTTAGATCCTCCTCCTCATCATTCTAGTGAAGTACCGGAAGATCTCAATATGGAGCATCTTTACCGTGAAAACCTTAGAACTCGAGGGGAATTGCACGAACACCGGGTTGAATCAAGAAAAGGTTTCAAGTTCTTGGGGAATATGATCAAGGGATTTGGGAAAAAGAGAAGGTGAAAGCTTTGAAGTATTTCAAAGAATACATGTTGGTAAACATGTAATGTTGAACAATTTTATTTTATCTTGGATGTGTATTAACTTATGATTGCATGTTTGAATTATCATTTATCTTGATCCTTAATGTTAATTATGCCATCATGTTCGTGATTTACATTGTTTTATGCATCTTTGTGATAGTTAGCTTATTAGATTATGATCTGTAGTTAACTTTGGCTTGTGAATCTTTTGGGAAAAATCTGGGTTTATCAAAATTTGGGATGGGAAATTTTTGAAAACCCTCTGGTCGCGGTTCCATATCGACCCGCGGTTCCTTATCGATAAGGTACCGCCGGTCCTAGATAAGGAACCGCCAGTCACTGTGCACGACAGCATCTTTGCTTTACACTGTTTTCTTAAATCTGTGTAAACCTTGCATGATTTTCAGTAATAAACTGCACATTTCCTAAACTAGGTTACCTAAATTCATTATTCACCTAAAATTATTTTAACCCATTACTAGTTTGGATCATCCCCTCACCCTTTTAAACCCACCTTGTTTACCATGTTCTTCACACATCAAACATACTTCCCTAAACCTTAAACCACCCTAATCAACCATGGTGTGTACCAAAACCTCAAACACTTCCAAGACCTCCACCCCAAGGAAAACACTCAAAATAAGGATTAAGGTAGCCAAGCCTAACTCCTCACCTTTCCACACACCAAAGAATGAGATGGCTCCTATCCTCATTTCTTCATCACCTTCCCCACCTCTTGCACCATGCAAGACATCATCCACCCATGGTACTAACCACTCCATTGGTTCTACCTCCTCTTCATTCAACTCAAGAATGAATGAGCTCTATTCACCCTTCACTCCAAATGCACCCTTGGAAGTGACCACACAACCCCAACCAATCCAAAGCATTCCTTTTGTGAATGACTTTGATGACACTTTGGTGACTTCACCATTTACCCCTCACAACTCACCCATTTCACCAACCTTGGAGAATTTACCTCCACACTCACCCATTTCCCCTTTAGGGAACATGCCTCCACTTTCACCCACATCACCCTTGGAGAACATGCCTCCTCCACCTCCACCCAACTCAAATATTCCAATTTTGGGTGTTCCACTTTCCCTCCTTTTGGGTGATCCATACTATGGGTTTCAACAAACTCATGGTCCTAGTTGTCCATGTTGTCTTTACAACCACTACATCATCCATAACCTTAGGATGGACATGTATGGGCTACATAGGAGGTTGCAAGAGTTCTTGCTTGCCTTGTTCTCCATGCCTCCTCCTAGGAGATGAATGATGGAGTTTTCTTAATAAGAGTTTTCAACAAAACCAAGCCAAAGAAAACTACTTATCTAGATTTAATGTTAAGCTAGCTATGTATTAGTTAGTTTTATTTGTCTTTGTACTTGCTTCCTTGTACTTGCTTCCTTAATGAATGTTTCATGTTGTTGACTTATGGAATTTAGCTTTGTGTATTTCTATCCTTTTGTGCACACTAATCAACTTTAATTTGAAATTAAAATTGAACCTAAATCTATCACAACCTCTAAACTTGACTAAAATTGGTTCAAAATGATATCTAAATTATTTTGTCACCCTTTGTCAAGACATTCTTTGTGAATGTGTTGCTTTATGCAACCCTAGCATATTTTGGTGCTAATAGAGGTAAAATTCCAAGATTTGCATCTTTTTGAAAAAGTCTTAGTTTTTCCCAAAACCCAGGAAAAACATGGTTTCAAGTCCACTGGACGCGGTTCCTTAAAGTCCCGCGGTTCCTTAGCGATATGGAACCGCCGATCCCTATAAGGTACCGCGGACAGTAAGTGGCTTTTGACGAATTTTTGGTTAAAACTTTTAAAACCCTTTACCCTGTCAAGATTCCTTGTTTACTCAAATTGACTAAACATTCCTTGACACTACACATTTTGTATTCAAATTCTTACCTTGATTACATTTTACTTATACCCCAACCTTGAGATTTCATTCTCACACCTTCCCAACCTTGAGATTTCATTGTCACACCTTCCCAACCTTGAGAATTCATTCTCACATAACCTTGAGATTTCATTCTCACACTCTCACAATGCCTACTCCTACATTCCTAACCTTGACATTTCTTTGTCACAACCCCACTAACCCAAAGCTTCCTCATCCAAGCTTTCAAAGAAACCGAAAATCTTAGTTTGACCTATTCGGGTTAAGAAGAATTAACCATCTTCGTCCAAACCACCCAAAAACCCTACCTTCTCTCCAATCAAGTATTGGAATGAGACTTATACCATAAACCCCATCACCGGAGCTAAATAAAATGTTCAACCACCACCACAATCCTTCAATACCCCTCAACTCAATGACCTTTCATCCTTCCCAAACCTCACAAGGCATTGTGAAAATATTCCCAAACCCATTACCCCACCACCACCAAACCCTAAGTTTGATGCCATACCCCCATCAAACGATTTTGTGTTGCATCATGGATCCTCGTGTGCTTGTTTTCGATTTCAACAAATTGAACTTGCTCATGTGTATGAGAAGTTAAATTTTCTTGAATTCCTCCTCACTCGACCTCCTATTCAAGTTTTCGTTCCGGTGGACAAAACTTCGAATGATGCATCATCGTCTTTTTAGTCTTTTATTTATTTTTTTTGCAATCTTGGAAAATATCACTTTTAGACTAGCTTATGCTTAGTGGTTTATTTTCCATATCTATTGCTTTTAGATACTCATATTGTGTGTATGACTATCTTCTTTGTTGTGTCTTTTTTCCTTCTATGTAACCTTTGTGTTATTTATGTGCTTTTTCATTTGTTCTATTTTGAGTTGATCATGGTTAATTTTTACAATTGCTTATGGGTGATTCCATCAATTCTAAGCTTTAACCCATTGACAAGCTTATCATCTTCATTGGATTGAAGTTTGATTTTGTCAATTACCTCTTTGGACATACTTAGCAAAATACTTGCTTCTAATTTGAGATTTCTTCTCTTTCTCCCTCTCAAGTTAATTAGTAGGTAGTGATCATATATACATTAGTGTTTCTTTCCTTTCTACTAACCTTTGTGTAGCATGTCACCTTAGCTCACAAACTTGGTGCCTCAAGCAAGGGGGAGCAACCACCAAGGGGGAGCTACTAGCAAAGTTCGATGTTCTTCAAAGACTTAAGCTAACCTTTTTGCTACGACAAAGGGGGAGAAATGATAGTGATAAACTAGTTAATAATTCCATATTTTATGTTTCTACATAAATGAGTTTATCGTTTGTCATAATCAAAAAGGGGGAGATTGTTAATGCAAGTGATGCCTAAAAACATTATTAGTGTTAACTAATCTTTCTTAGTTTTGATCACAACAAACCATACAACATATTTAGTGTAAAACACAAAATGAATTATTTAACTAACACTATCATCAAGGTAATAATCATATCACTAACCTTTCTTAATCATACTTAGTGATCATCAAAATGATTATCCTTAAAACTCACTTTTGTTAATATGACAAAAGACTTTTTAATAAAATTTCTTTTTTAGAAAATGTTTTATTAAAATGGAAAATGAAAATTTGAAAATAGCATATTCCAAATGCTGTTAGAATATCCTTTGAAGGTTTCAAATACGTCAGGTATTCCCATCCCACTAAAAGACAAAAAACGGAGCGGAGTCTAGTGGCGGTACCTTAAGTACCTACGCGGTACCTTAGCGATATGGTACCGGGGGGTGAGATAAGGTACTGCGCACATCTAGCCGTTATAGATCCGTTATACTTTGTCTCCTTTAAATAGTGGGTCAAATCTCATTTTCCAGTAAGCCTCTTGGACGTTTTTCTTAGCCCTCTTTCTATTTTCTATATCATAATCATTAGTAAATGATCACTTAAATTGTTAAGGATGTTTACATATGATTATCCTCTTGATCCCCTCCTTTACCTTGTCCAATGAGAAGATCACTCACTCACTAGTGTTGTGATAAAGATGAATCTATGAGCTAGTCATATTCATCATGATACCCTTTTTGTTTTAGGTCAATCCAATGTATTTATGAATACTTGGACTAGTTGTGTTCATCCAAGTCATTTGTGGATACTTGGATTTTTTGTGTACATCCATTGCATATGTGTTTGCTTGGATTTGTGTTGTGTAAATCCAAGTTACATGTGTGTACTTGGATAAGTCTAGTTGAGTTGTAATAGATTTGATTAGGAGTTCTCACTAAACTATAAAGTGATGTGGTTGTGTCTTGTGAGTTCTCACTAAACTTAAAAGTGATTAGTAGTTGTGTTGTGTGAAGTTCTCACTTAGCTTCAAAGTGAAGAGTCGTGAAGATTGGTTCTAGCTTTCGATTAGAACTCGACATCTAGCCTTGTGTCGTAAAATGGTGAAGTAGGCAACGTCGTGAAGATTGGTTCTACCTTAAGATTAGAACCCGACATCTAGCCTTGTGTCGTTAAATTGTGAAGTAGGCAACGTCGTGTAGATTGGTCCTAGCTAAAGATTAGGTCTCGACATTTAGCTTTGTGTCGGAAAATAATGTAAGCAACGATGTAAGGTTTTCTCCGCCGAGAAGGGAGCTTGTGGATATAGTGGAAATCTCGAGTAGGTGTACTCGAGGAGTGGAGTAGAAACGAGGATAGAGCCTCGTTGTCTAACCACTATAAATCTTGGTGTCTTCCCACTAGGTTGTCTCCTTCCTTACTCTTTACGTATTTCATTATCATTATACTTACCTATTATCTTTGCTAGTGCATTTGAATTTAACCTAATCATTATGCAACTTAGCCTCTAGTAAAAGATAGTTTTGATACAAACTAAATTGAAAGTAATTTTAATTTGGTCACCAATCGAAGAAAACCTTTCAACCCCCCCCCCCCCCCCCTCTAGTTTCTACATATATCGTGTGACCCCATAATCACACAACATGAGTATAACCCAAAACATATAACACACTAAAAAATAGCCATATGATAGACAACCGTTACATAAACCCATATATTATACATATACCCAAAAATCCACATCTCATCATATACAAGCATGTACTAACCCTCTTTCATGTAATCATACTTGAGAACCCATTGAATTTGTGGTACTTGTATAACTATGTTGGCCACCATACTTATACAATTACCCTTTCCTCAGTGCACTCCCTCCTATGATGACACTTATAAGAATCAATACAACATATAACACATAAATCCATCTACTCACATAAGCTCATAACCACATAAACAATAAGGTCAAAAACTCCATCTATTAAAATAATATAGTCAAACTCTTGGAATACATAAATCCATAGTCTAGCTACAACATCATAGACAAAATCCAACACAATATCATAATCAATTATAAGTCATGTCGCCCATAAGAGTGGAAACAACTTAAAATCCCTCCTATCCACCTACTCCTAGTAACTCGAATCACCACATGATTCTTAGGGAACATGACTTAAACATCAAAAGAAAAATACTATAAATTAGGTACACCAAATAACTTACTATGGTGAAAGTAATTTATATATCAAAGCAAAACAGAAATTAACAGGTGACTAAGTATGGGAAACTATAGTTCAACTCATACTAGTCAAAATTCACAAAAAATAAAATTTAGGAAAATACAATCAAGACCATACGTAATCCTATGACGCCTATATGCAGGGATGCTTAAGCTATAGACTAGGCTAGGCAACCTAATTCTCTATAACCATAATCTCTGATACCATTCTGTCACACCCCATCATTGCGGAATATGGGGTGCGACGTATGGATATCATCACAACAATAGCGTGTGTATAGAGATATCTAAAGAAATGGAAATATCATAAATGGGTGACACAACGTAGCTGTATCCTGCTTCGTAGAAACTTGATACATAGAAGTTTGCGAAACTCTGAGTCTCCGAGATTAGACTTTTCTTAGCGTAAGATTTCCTTGGAACACCTAACGTAATGTAGGGTTATCTCCTTTACGCATAAGCTGAGTCATGGTAAGATTAACCATGCAAATCCATGTGATCCAGCATGTCACTGTGATCAACCAGAACTGATATTGGAAATTTCCAGGGTGGAATTTCTCTTGTCATAGAATTTGCAACATAGTGCAGATATGGTCTTCCTGTTCTTCTTCTTCTAGGCTTAAAGGAAATCAGGTTATCCTCAATGAAAAACACTGATGAATTTGCTATGAGTTCATGGAAACTCATTCTTTTAATGCCGTTGGAGCATTGATGAGACTAATTTAAAATCATAAATCTAGCATGACCGAGTCGTGTACGAATAGTAGTCATGGACATATCATGCTCTTTCACTCGTCACTGTTGGCAGCATGATCATGAGTTCGATCTAGGAAAAGTGATTAACACTATAAGGTCGATTGGACATGTTTTCAATACGTGGAGGAGAATAACGGTCATGAATGGTGATTTGTATAAATCGACTGTAGTCGACACATAATCTCATGGTACCGTCCTTCTCCTTGCAGGTTCTTTTGGAATGTATGGGAAGATTTTGGAATATATTACAGTCATGGCTAACTAAGCACGTGCTTGTAAAGCATAAATGATTTGTACAGATTTTCCTGATGGAAAATCATGCTGAATATATTTAGAAGTCTGAACATCACCGTACATACTCATGAATCGTAGCATGGTGTGCGGTTCGTACTCCATAATTAAGATTAAATTCGACTCGCATCTGTCCGAGGTAAAGCGTTATCAGCTGGGATCTTATCATTAAGCTGAAGAAAACCTTCGTATACATGGGAAATACGAATGGCGTATTTTATGGTTATGAGTATATATGGAATATGGTGCAAGAATGAAGTGTCATTGGCAACGTGATAGTTCTCACTGCTGCATCGGTAGTAGTACTGAAATTCTTGTGGCCTGAGTAATGCATGGCACAACAAAATGGATATACCCTGGGAGGGTACCCTGAATTTCTTAGAAATGTTCCATAATTGGACGTGAGTCATGTGTTTTGACTCGTGTCTTGGAAATATAAGTATGACATATGTCATGACTGGTGTCTTGACATGTGTCTTCGGAAAGTATACATGAGACATGTGTCTTGACTGATGTCTTGACATGTGTCTCGAGATGTGAAACAAATAGAACCACGATATTAGGTTATTATGCCAGAATTGGTGGATCGGTTGAACTACTGATCATTTGTATGTCTGATCACGTCCGCGGCCGGAGCCTCGATTGCGATTTCTGGGATAGTTATTGTCATAGTAGTGGTTACTACCATCCTGTATGTCAGTTCCATGATGGTCATTCTCATGACCGTGATTCATGTAACTATTCAGCTGAGTGGCCGGTTGGTACCGGTTTGCACTCATATGACTGAAACGACAACTGAATGACGTGTGACATGTAACTAAGAATTAGGGACAATGATTGATGAAAATCGTCTGATGGTGAAGCATCTTCTCGTTCGATCGCTTTGATCTAACGCCTTTGTCTTCGTCTTGTAAGATCTCCAGGTTGTGAACAACATCAGCATCCCGTAGCGTCTCCAAACTTCAGCAGCATCAACCCTAGTAACGTCTCCAAGCTATGAGCGGCATCAACAATCTTGTAGAATATCAGCAAGTGGACATATGCCCCTGAGATGATTCAGAATCGACTAGCGAATACTCGTGAAGTTTTACAAGTGAAATACACATGGTTTTAGGTACGTGTAATACACGTGGAACACGGTACATGGAGTACACATTGAATGCACATGAAATGACCGGTATGGGGTCGATCATTTGTCATGATTTAAGGAAAGTATACTAGTTAAACGGTTAGGAAAACCATCATGATAATCTGGCAATGCCAGTACATACCTCATTCTAGTTGCATAGAGAAACGTTAAAGTGTGGTTACACAAAATTCAAGATGATTTACCTGAAAGCATGATCAATGAAAACCAACCATACTATCATGAAAACATAATTTACATGAATTTCAACAGTGTCTTGCATGGAAGCAAAGACAACAAAAGGGACGTAAGACATAATCACGTGAAGACCAAGTCATTATGAAGAAACATGGGACAACTCAATGTGAAGGAGTGTATAACGTAATCAGCATGAAACCGAAGTTAACCATGACAGTATGACAACATACTTGACATAAAAACATAATAACTTATGAGGGGACATGAAAAAAATTTATGCCAATAAATCATGAGAAAAATTTTATGCATGAAAAATAGTGCATGAATGTATAATGTAGCTTATAAAAACCTTTATATGTGCGAGGGGACACCTATGGGTCGGTCCCAAAACAAAAGACATGGCGAGGGGACGCCTATGGGTCGGTCCCAAAGTTAAAAGTTTCGATAAAAGCATATGCGACTAAATAGGGCCAGTCCTGTACCAACCATTACTTAGTCATAATCCCTGCAACAATGATACATGAAACATAAATAAATGAAACGCATCTGTCAAAACTTATCAGAAAAAAAATTTATGTGACTAATTATGAACTATTGGGGTTCAGTCCACATAGCCACAGTTCACGAGGAACATTATACATGAAACAATGACACATAACTACATATGAATGACGGTTGTCCATCCATATTAGTAAAACAATATCGATGAAAACATCAAGGTTAAAACCTCAAGGTGTTGAAAACATCATGTTTAAAACAACAATGCGCTGAAAACATCAATACGTAGAATAACACACGTTGGCTTAGGAAGCTCCTGGTGACTACCCACTAGTCACAGGTCAAGTTTTAGAGCCTACAGGTCGAAGCCTTGGGCTCTGATACCATAATTGTAACACCCCATTTTGATAATGGAATGTCACGCGTAATTATGGCGTGTCATCAAAGCATACAAGGATAAATGTCTAAAACATTACATGACCATAGGGATAACCGGAATCAAACATCGGTTTCCAACACATAAGCCCAAAACATAATAAAGAAAAAGGAATGAATGAAAGACTAAACAAGCATAAGTATATGAAGGCAAAAAGGAAAATAAGTCTCTAGCAGCTCCCATCCTATGCACGTCCTCCAAATGCTCGAGTCTTTCCTAGGGTACCTGCCGTTTTGGGACATGGAAAGGAAATTAACGGCTGAGCAAAACGCTCAGTGCACGGTTATAGACATAGTATAAATGACTAAAACATAATAAAGACTTGAAAGCAGCGGAAATGTATAAGTCCTGGAAAACCTGGAACATGTTCATAAAACTGGTTTTATAGTTTGAAAAGCCTTATGTTTATCTTATGAAAATTGTTTAACATATTTTACCATTAGCCAATATAGGTCATGAAAATCCACCGTGCATGAATACTTGGAGGGGTGACCTCATCATGCAAATTAGAGGGGCTGCCTCTAATTTAATATACTGGTTTTGGGTAGGAGGGATCAGCTCCTTGTGAAGGATGCAAGGCACACACTACATTCACACTGAGTAATCTGCTGAAAAACATGTAACTAGGATGCACCCGTACGCCCCACATGATAAATATAATAATATGGCCAAAAGCTGAAGGGACGCCACGAGCAATCACTCCGCCGTGGTGAAGTCATAACACCAGTGCCTCTAGTGTTATGGTTATGGTACCTCCATAACTTGATGAAACTGGTCATGCATGTATATGGCTATAAGTATTCTAAATTAAACATAAGCAAATCAAACATATAAACTTATACTACGGGAAAACATTTGGCTGCATACGGGGAATCCTAATAAGGAAAGAATGTCCATACTAAACGGACGGAAATCCGTACCTTATGTCCAGTGAACGAAGAAGACGAACGGAAGAGAGTCCTACTTCGGTATCACTAATGCTACATAAATACATACGTGTATAAGTATCTGCTTACTAAATACGTAACTGGTTTTATGTCATGTCTTAGCTTGTTTTATACGTTCATGTCATGTTTTACTATTTTAAGCCTTATACTGTGTTTATCTTATATTCTTGTCTATTCTGTTTAAGTATTACTGGTATTTCATGTATTATTATACTTACTGAGTAATAATAAGTAACTTTCTAAAAATAGCAGGTTTCCTAAAATAGAAAGTTTCCAAAAATAGAAAGTTGCCAAAAATAGAAAGTTTCCAAAAATAGAAAGTTTCCAAAAATAGAATTATTGCTTAAGATAGATAAGTTTCTAAAAATAGAAAGTTTCCATAAATAGATTGACTGCCTTAATTACATAAGTTTCTAAAAAGAGAAAGTTTCCATAAATAGATTAACTGCCTTAATTACATAAGTTTCTAAAAATAGCAAGTTTCAATAATTATATATAAGATGGTTAAATAAGCTAATTTTATAAGCTTAAGTGTTTTCTGATTATTTTTCTAAGTCCTATTGATATAAGGTATAGTTTATTAATTATTACATGTAATTTAAAATAAACTATAGGTTAAAAGTATTTAATTAAATATATCATATTTTTAATTAAATAAAGTTAAATACTTAGGTTAAAATATGTATTATTAATTATTAATAATATAACCTAAGTCATGTTAATTAATTAATTATAGCCATGGTTTTTAATAACTAATTAATTATAAAGTCTAGAAAAATATAAATACTTAGGTTAAAAATCCATGGTCTAATAATTAAATTATAACCTAAGTCATATTTTATTAAATTAATCATGTCATATTTTATTAATTTAATTTTTAACATATGATTATTAAAAACATAACTTTAACATAAACCATGAACCGGATCGTGACTAGAAACCATGAACCGGACCTGTAATCATCACCATACCCCGAACCACTTGGGGGTTTCCCCTTGTTTGCTGCTGCCGTGGGACCCACACCACCAAACCGAGACCATGAGGCCTCGGTGGTGGTTCACAAGCCAAGCCGAGACCCCTTTGGGGTTCGGTTTAGGCGTCGGCTAGACAAACACCCCTAAAAACCCTTGTTTTGATCTACCCCATAATCATAGACATGTTTAATAAATGTTTTTAATTAGTTTTTAAAAACATCATGATCTTATGTAATTTATTAAATCAAAACATAAAAAAAAAGGTTAAAAAGGTTATACCGAATGCGTGGATCAATCAAGGACGAACACATAACGATCATTGTAAAAATTCCAAGGTTAAAATTAAACCGAATCACCCCTTGTTGATGCTTATAGGTGGCGGCCAAAAGAGAGGACAAGGAGGAAGGAGAAAAATCTTTTAGGGTTTTTGTTTAATTTACTGTAAAGTGAAAATGGTTAAAGAATTCACCTTAACCCCTTTCTTAGTAAAAGTTTTGATGGGCTTGGCCTATCTCTTGGTGTAGCCGCAGGTAGGGGGCCCCACATGGGGTACCCGTACCATTTCCCAAGTCTAATTATTTAAGTTTTCGTTCGTGTTTAGTCGTGTTTGTGTTTTATGTGTTCTCGTTAAATATTAACCGTGACTTAATATATTTATTCGTGTTCGTAATAAATATATATACGTAATTAATATTAGCTCGTGATTAAATTACGTTCATGATTTCATGATCGCATGCTCGTGATTAATTTATGTTCATGATTTCATGATCGCATGTTCGTGATTAATTATTGTTTAAATAATTATTGTGCGTTCGTACGTATTAAATACTTATCGTGTTCTAACACGTACGTAATACGTAAAATTCTAACACGTGAACGTAATCATACTATAAAAGGAAAGTTTTAATCTAGTACGTACGATCTTAAGGGTACTATTCATGGTAAAAGCATTCGGGTTTTACAATGCTTGAGTCTTCGATCTTATTCTTGTGAATATGCTTGATGTGATCTTTGACTTTAGTCATGAGCATGTTTCCTTGCCTTGACCTTGTGCATTCATCACTTGTGATATTCGCCTCCTCGTGACTTCATGTTCCACATACTTATACCTTAATAATTCTAGAAAGCTTCAGAGTTTAATACAGCGGAAGACTTGACTTTTAGGCTTTCTTGAATTTGTTGAAGTATTAAGTGCAAAAAGCATAAGCATGTGTTGACGACTTCTTCTTGATTGTACACCGCAATGCCATATTCTTGTTACGCTGCATAAGACAGTTAGCAACAAAACATATACACGGATGAAATGGCCTTGAACATTTCATTCTAATTCGGTAGCATTTTACCTCTGGTCGGTGAAGACCGTTGGACGATATAAAATATCGTACTTGTGACAGGTAGTTTAGAGAGAGAAAGAGATAGAAATATAGATGATTTCACACACACTTTAGAGAGAGAAAGTGATTAACTATGTGTAAAAATGAATGAAACCACACCCTCTCCATCTAAGGAGAGGGTTTATATACCAAGCCCATGTGATGGGCTTGAGCTTACATTGGGCCGCCGGCCTACACATGTTGTAGGCTTGGCTTGGCCTTGTTTGTTGAATATTAAGTGCAGAAAGCATAAGCATGTGTTGACGACTTCTTCTGGATTGTACATCGTAATGCCACCTTCTTGTTACGCTGCATAAGACAGTTAGCAACAAAACATATACACGGATGAAATGGCCTTGAACATTTCATTATAATTCGGTAGCATTTTACCTCCGGTCGGTGAAGAGCGTTGGACGATATAAAATATCGTACTTGTGGCAGGTAGTTTCAATTAAGAACCTCCTTGACAAGATTTCGCGGGTAAACTCGTTCTCTTTATTCGACCGTCCAAAGCTGACTGCGAACATAAAGATTTAATCATTTGAATAATAATATCCGCATGATTTGAAGCCGTCAATTCATGTTCCTGGAACAAGTGAAATTCAATTAAGAACCGCACCATCGTTGCTTTCCAGTTGTCACGAGCTTGATTCGTATAGAATCTTGCAAGTTACCTACCAAGTGCTGTTTGAGGTTAACACTAGAAGGATTTCCACTCATCACTGTAAACACTAAGGTATCACTCTGAATGTTCTGGCAAGACCACTAAGATATTGCGTAGAGGCCTGGAACGTGTTTAAATTCAGTTAAGAATTAAACCACGGTTGCTTTCCAGTTATCACAAGTTTGATTCATAAAGAATCGCACAAGTCACCTACCATGAGATTTTTGATATTCGCTCAAGAAGGATTTCCATCTTCATTGTAAATACTTTCGTATTACTCGGATGTTCAGGCAAGATCATGAAGATTTTGCGTAGGACTCCTAAGATCTTTCTTACTTTTCATAATGTGTGAAGAAGCAAGGAATTATGAAAGTGTGTCCTAATGAGATATTTGATGATCTCAAATGGCTCTAGACTTGATCGTGCATTTTGGATTTTAGTGATCGGAGGCTGGAGAGGAGTGCCACCATTTCAATACCAACTTGCGGAGTGAATAAATCGATAGAAGACATGTTGATCTCCGTGTGATTAAAACAAATACCTTTTGAGAGATATATGAGTTAGTTGGGTTGTGTTGTGCATTGCATCACTGGGTCCATGATGTCTATCTTCAATATCGAGCATCATTAAAAATGATCTCAATAGCATATGTGTTGACCCGGTTTCTGCCTAAGTTGTAAGGAGGGCTTCTTTCTTTTCACCCTTTATCTTTACAATTCTTTTTCATTCTTCAACCCCTTTAATGCTTACCAATATGTCATAACTAGCACCTTGTTGTGATTTTTCCAGTGCTAACTTAAGTACTTGGTCGGCATTCAGCTACATTCACAATCTTTCTCCATCTTTCCTAAGGACTACTATTTCTAGCTATGGAATGTCCTTGGGAAGATTCCTCCGGTTTTAGAAGAATCATTGGACTTAACCTATCCTACCATCCTTATGTCACCACAATCGTCACCATCGTGAATAGAGATGTTGTGGGTAAGTATATGTCATCATGAAATCCATTTTGATAGCCAAATCCATTTTGCTCCCCCTTAACATATGCCACGATATTCGAAAACATTTCGCACATGTCGGGATGAGCCAGCACATTAAGTCAAACCATTAAATTGATTGATCTCATTATTAAATCACATTTTCTCCCCCATATTAAAATTATTAACCCAATCGATGTTTTTAATATCAATTGATTTAATAAAGTTTTAAGAAAATTTGGGAAGAAAAATGCAAATCCAATTATCTTCATGCTTTACACAAGCTCCCCCTCAAATTAATAAGGGTGTACTTGAAACGTGAATGAAGTAACTTTTAAACGCAAGTGTAAGGTACTTATCACATGCAAAGATCATATATGATAATGTATTCACAAGATTAGCGATTTATAAGGTTGGACCCGAATGATGGAGAACATCATATGAAAGAAGCACATGGTTCTTGTTCACGAATGTTGGTTGCCTCATCACGTCTGAAGTTATCTCTTGACTCCATGTGTACGATTGATATCGTTGTCTTGACACCAACATGTGAAGTTGGCACTTTCGGCGTCAAAGATTCTGAATGCTGGACAATTGCTCCCCCTCAATTGTTGACCCGTGTTCTATTGAAAGAGCTGTAGTCGCCGTTTGAGTAGTCGCATCGTCGAGTATGTAGATATCAATTGTAAATTGCTACGGTTAGTGGAGATGACAACTTCATAAAAACAAGATTTCTCTTGTTTTAACAAATAAATGCATTGACACGTACATATATTCGAGTTAGATTGTGTTATTACGTAAACACAATCCCTTACATAGTTATAAAGTAAACCATGCCCGAGAAAATTAATTCCCGTTGTTGAGTCAAAGCTTTCCGGCGAAATGCTTGACTTGACTATGAAAATCGGGTTACTATCTGAAATAACAGCAAGCCATTTTGAACATGTTTTAAATCATTTAAACTTCTGCTCGAACTCTATTTACAACCCGTGTCATTATTGAACGACATTTCTAGGTTCGTAAATATTATCGATTGCAGAAGACATGTTCTTTTTATCAAAACATTTTTGAACACATAATTTTGAAAGATTTAGAAAAACCTTTTGAGAAATTCTCGAAAAATTATGTTCAACGTTTTGAAAACCAATTACTTGAGCTTAAGATGTTGAATATCTTACAAAACAAGCTCAAGTCCAAGAAGTTGTAAACTTCATGTTGTGAGGATAAGTTTATCATCGGCGATAAACTTTCCTTTTAACTGAAGAACGAGTCCTAAGTTGACATTTACTTAGAAGTCGTTTTCATAAGCTTGAAAAACTTTTGAATGTTTTAACGTAAAGCTCATGACCGAGAAAGATGAGTTTCTCGTTATGAAGAAAAGTTCTCTTATTTAAAAGATACACTTTCCTTTCTGAGCTTAAAACTTGGAATGTTTTAATACAAGCTCATGACCGAGAAAATTTAATTTCCCTTTACGAGGATAAGCTATCTTTAAAGATAAGCTTCCCTAAAATTAAGGTCCGAGTTACAGTCTGATATTTAACTGTAAGTCTTAGTGCATGAGCTTAAAAACTTCGAATGTTTTTAATATAAGCTCATGTCCGAGAAAAATTAATTTCTCGTTATAAGGATAAGTTTATCATCGGCGATAAACGTTCCTTTCTTTGAGGTCCGGGGCATAATCTGAAATATAATTATACACCATTTACACGAGCTTAAAACTTTTGAATAGTTTTAATGTAAGCTCGTGTCCGAGAAAATTTAATTTCTCGTTAATGAGGATAAGTTTATCATTGACGATAAACTTTCCTTTCTTAGAATTGCGGGTTACAGTCAAGACATGTGACTGCAAGCCGTTGTGCATGAGCTTAAAAACTTTGAATGTTTTTAACGTAAGCTCATGTCCGAGAAAAAAATTAATTTCTCGTTGTGAGGATAAGTTTATCATCGACGATAAACTTTCCTTTCTCTGAAGATCGAGTCATCGTCTGAAATTTAACAATGAACCATATACACGAGCTTAAAACTTTTGAATAGTTTTAAATTTAGCTCGTGTCCGAGAAAAATTAATTTCTCGTTTTGAGGGTAAGTTATCGTTGACGAGATAAACTTCCCTTTCTCTAAAGTTCGGGTCACAGACTGTGATTTGACTGTGAGCCTTATACACGAGCTTAAAACCTTTGAATGGTTTTAGGATAAGCTCGTGTCCAAGAAAACTTAATTTCTAGTTTTGAGGGTAAGTTATTAATGTAGCTATTTTTATCAATTAAGTTCGTTTCCTCCTCGACTCGACTCGAATTGAAATCAGATTTTATCGTATAGACTTAATTGTTTTTGGTTAAAAGAGCAAATTTGGTATTATAGCTACTTTTGACAAAAATGTAAATGAACGGAAATTGAGAAATTAAACTATTACTACGTATTATATTGCTACGTATTATATTGCTATGTAGTATTTGCTATGTATTAACCAATTAGAGCAAACCAATTAGAGAAAACCAATTAGAGCCAAATTCCAACAGCTTACTATCCAAAGCCTAATCAATCAATAAACCTAAATAGCCCAACTAACCTACTAAATCTTATAACAGGATGAATGAACGACGATGCATTTAAACTCTAACAAAAATTGAATCCTAACAACTGCTATCTGACTACATCAATTGCCTTTTTAAACAGAATCTTTAAGCAATCAAATAAACTCTTTTTCTAGAAGTGAATGTGAATAAAATCCTATCTAAAACTAATCTTTAACACTGATAATGAGAAAATCAAATTCAACTATTCTTAAGACTACTTCCTAAATTGTGACAGCTTATATTGAGTTGTTCTCAGCTTTTCCATTAAACTAGTAACAAGAATGATTCAAAGCAAAACATATTAACCAGCTAGTGAGCTAATAACAGCTTTGTTTAAGCTTTATTTGAATGACTAAACTCACTGATTCAATAGACCTACAGACTTTTTATGTAATCTCTATGTAAACATGAACTTATACTCTGAATATGACTAAACAACAAGAAGACATCTACTGATATAACCAAATTCAGTCAAGAGCGTGCTATTCCAAACACTGTAATGAGAGGTAAACAGAAATTTATGAACTACTATAGCGAACTAATGAACAAAAGATGAAAATATAGCTTCAATTAAACTCACACATTGCACATTGCACAGGAAGCTAGTAAGCTATACTACATCAACTAATTTAGTAACAAAGTATTAGACATAATATAAAAAGGAAAAGAAGATTACGCTACATCCCGGCCTCCGCTGATGACGAGCACGACGCTATCGAACTGAGCTGAAATCAAAGATACGAGCTGCATCCGAGGCCTGCCCTTTAGTGACGATGTGCTAACCGAACGAACCGAACCTGATAATGATACTAGCTAACCGAAAACTGAAGTCGATATTGAAATTAATTGAACCGAGTTCGATGAATAAACTTGTACCGAAATCAACTTCGAAGCTACACCGAACCAAAACCAAACCAACGAAACTGCTTGCTGAATCCGAACTGAACTACACCGTTAAACCTTTATCGAAACCGACAGTAAATGCTATGCTGAACCGGAACCTTAAATCACACCTAGCTCGAAACTTGAAACTACAAACGAACACAAACTACAATCGAATCATAAACCTACAAACATCACCACTATAGCCGAAAACAAATCTGCCTAGAACTTAAAATCATCAACCGAATCAAAACATCACTGCCGAATATAAAACCCATAACAATATCAATTTTCGGATCGAAACCTGTTCAGAATCGAATCATACAAACTTTAAGCCAAGACTACAAATCAAATCCTACAGTAACCGAATCTCCAGCAACAAGAATAAACAAACATCAAACCGATTCCAAATCATCGAACTACTACTACTACCGAAAATCATACTCACATCATTTATTAATCGAAAAGCACCTACGAATAAATAACAATATCTACCGAATCCAACCTGAGTGAAACTGCTTCTTCATAAAAACAGGAAACCGAATACAAAGCTAGTTTATGCTAAATAAATTCATCCAAAATACAAGTGAGAAAAGAAGTTGAGATGGTGTGTTTGTTTAATCTTAATCTAAGCTAAAACTTGAAAGAATAACAAAGCAGTTGGAATAATACTACTCTACCTCTACGAGAAACTAAAAAAATAGAACTGAAAGAAAAATATGCCCAAGATGGAATGTGATATCTGCGTATTAAATAAGCAGTCTCCCCAGATCCGATCTAAAAAATGTTTTTATTTTCAAACAGGGCTTTGATGGGCTTTGTGTCTTCTTTCCCCCATGATATGGGCTTGATGCCTTCTTCTGCTGGGCCATTTTGGGCTGTGATAACTTTGAGGTCCATTGGACAAATAATGGGTCGGTCTGACCCACTTAAATGGCGTTGGGTCGACCCATTAAAATAAGAAGGCACCGTCAAATGCGATCTTTGTCATCTTTTTATAATTCTGCTCGGGTTTTGACTTTGACTTCTTGAAAATCTTCAAACTTTGTCCAGTTGATACCATTCGATTTTGATAGATATAATTCCGGCTTCAGTCTTGTGTATTTTTTCATTTCTCGTGTCCGTTTTGGCTCTTTGGCTTCATTTCTTGTGATTTTCTTGATACTCGTACCTGAACACGCACAAATGAAAAAACAAGCATATATGTGGCAATATTGATGATTATTTGACCATTTTGAGCATTTTGAGCACGATTTACGAGGAAATATGATGTGTAATAAGAGTCACATCACACCCCCCTACTAAACCATTGCCGTGTTCTCACGCAATGCTAGAATAAAGTATAAAGCAACTCCGTTTTTCATTAATTAAAAGCATTTATTCATTTTATTAATATTTAATGTGTAAATGACATAATGTATCGCTTTCATTATTCAAAAATAAATTTTAGGATCACAAAATTTGAATAGGTTCATCGTCCTCGACTTTTCACTCTTTCCATGCCAAGCTCAAAAACAAGATCATTGTTAACAACAAGTTCTCATGTTAAGACCACTTATATAAGACATTTGTGTAGAACTCCTTCTCCATTATTCCTAAGTTGTATCTCTAGATTTTAAAGATTATCATTCACCCGTAGGCTCATTTGACTTATTTAATAATTTTAGTCCAAAAATGAAGGCAAAACGGTGTAAACCCGACACTTAGAACCTAACCTCATCCTCAAAAACCGTTGTCACTAAAGAAAGCACACATCAAGGATAATTTAACACGATTTAGGGAATAAATTCCTGGATTCGAAATTTGGCCAATAATACTACTTATTATTTATTCCTCCAAAGTCATTTTGACTTTATAGTGGAGTTAGCAAATTTACATCATATACCCTAAGGCTCTTTAAGATGTAAAAGTGCTCCTTATCTATGATCCACACCCTAAGGCTCCTTGAACCATAAACACGGGAGTTGACATTCATCATTACTCCACACCCTAAGGCTCCTTGAAATAATGATGAAGCAATTTTTATTAAACACTTACCATGCCATACACCCTAAGGCTCTAATGACAAGGCTTGTGCTACATGTCCCACACCCGAAGGCTCCTTGAGATCATGTTTTAATCTTATTCTTCTATATTTATGATATATATAGTAGGCCAAATTTCGCGGTCCCATGGTCTGAATACCTCCTACTTAGTGGTTATGAGCCATCTTAGTCGGAAGTCCACAACGCTGGCACCCTCAATGTGTTCATGCTTTAATTACAAGGAGATAAAAGATTTGGCTAAGATCTAAGATATCAAATCTACACCGCAAAAATCCTCATTTATTAAGCAATTAAATATACAAGCAGGAAGAAAGAGCCACAAAAACTCATAAAAGCAAGAATTAACCCTTAAACTTATTATCAACTCTATCATCTCCCGTTCTCCACAATTTAAAATCTCAAAAAATGAGACTCGTGGATGCTTAGCCTAATAAACCAATTAAGGTCCATATGGTTAAGGATACTAGCTAGAGTAAACTTGGATAAGTAAACTCGGGTTGAGTCAAAATATTCACGACAGGCCTAATATATCAAAGATATCTAAACTTGTTAAAACCATTTTATTTATTTATTTATTTTTGACTTTATTCTTGAAATGGAATTTATAAATAATATGCGATGACAAAAGGAAAGAAAATAAATGGAAATATTACTAGGCCAAAATAGATCAAAAATTTGAAAAATGTTGAAATTTTTTAATTTTCTGGTTAAATGAGGTCAAATTCATGGAAAAGCCCACTAAAATTCGATAGAAGTCCCCCCTAAACTTAATATAAACATTGTACTTAATGTTTAAGCATGTGGGAGAATAAACTCCCCTACACTTAGGACATTGAGTACGTTGTTTAAATCGAGCTAAGGAAGATACAACTAAAGTGATTACATTTAAGCAAGTGGGGGTTCACAGTTGGCCTTACTTATGCCAGAGGTGACCTAAGGATATGAATCACTTGTCTTAGTTGGCAAA
This sequence comes from Glebionis coronaria, assembly GCA_025667525.1. Classification (NCBI taxonomy): domain Eukaryota; kingdom Viridiplantae; phylum Streptophyta; class Magnoliopsida; order Asterales; family Asteraceae; genus Glebionis; species Glebionis coronaria. The sequence goes on from CM046875.1 coordinate 508,155,146, forward strand.
CGTTTCCTTTTATAGAAAACCTTAAGTTCAGGCTTAAGTGATGTATCATCCTTTTCAATTTCCTCCCTAGTAGTCTTAGTAGAATCGGAGACTATCCTAGTTAAAGGGCACTCGTTTCCTACAAGAGTGAAAGTTCTACCAGTGGGGCGCCACATTTTACCAACGGGTTTGATTTTAGCTACCCACTGGGATTTTAGTCTAGCACGAGAGTTCACCTCATTAAGTAATTTTTGATACAAGAATCATGATTGGCTTTAAAGACACATTTCCTACATGTTTTACAAGTAGCATATTTAATGTTCGAGTAAGATCTAGAATTCCTAGATGATTGATTGATGCTTCTAGGATGTGACATGCTACGGTTAGTAGTGTTGGGTAAACTAGAAGGCATCTGACTAGGTTTGAAATTCCTATCTCTTACTTGTGTCTTTTGCTTAGCTTCCCTTAGACCAAATGTATGGCGAACGTCATTTGAACTAGTTCGAGACGTGTTCTTTAGACTATGTCTAGGGAAACTAGAGGCAATCATGTGATTAGGTCTTGCAAAAGTTGTTTTAGTCACATTGGGCCTAGATGGTGGAGTGACAGGTCTAGAAAAATGAGCCATATCAACTTGGGAGGCAAACCGCGGTCTCGAGGATTGAGGTCGCTCGGATCTAAATGCAGTCGGTTTTCTAACGAACTGATTTGTAGGTGGTTTCCCCAAGATTGATGGTTTTTCAAGCTTAGTGTCCACACTAGTTCCTTTAGTTTTCCTCAACTCGTTTTTCAGAGAAGCTATTGCAAAAACGTTTTCCTGAACTTGAGCCTTTAAGATCTCATTTTCTTTGAGCAATTCATCTTGGGATGCCAACTTAGATTCTAGCAACTTAATTTGTTTCAAAAAATTATCCTTTTCAGCTTTAGAATGCAGAACTGTTTGATCCAATTTTCGTTCAAGAACAACGTTTGACTTTTCAAGTTTTTCAAAATAATTTTCAAATTTGTCCGTTTTTTTTTTAAATTCAATTTTCGCATCCTCAAGCTCTTTGGATTGCTGAGCTAAAATTGTTTCAAGCTCTTCAGTCCTAGAAACATAATTGGTTAAAGAAGCAGTCGTAAAAACATTAGCAGGATTTTTAATTAGCGCATTCATTTCAGACAACATATGAAGAATATTATCTGTACCTGACATTTTTCTTGTATCATGCTTTCCTCCCGATTCCATGCTCTTACCATCTTTAGGCTCCAAGTTGTCAACCGTATGATCATATTCCTCTTGCATCGCAGATGCTTGTACTCCATTATCATACGTTTGTTGAAGTCGAGATCTTTCATAAATTGAAGACGATACCGATGCCATGAGTTTAAATAGTGTACCACGGAAAACTTGAAGCTTGGTATGTGTATCTCGAAGAAATGACTGGCAAATCACTGAACTTTCAGACTTGACGATATTGAAATGGAGGAAAGGCGTGAGTTGTGTCACAAGAGCCTTATATGCAAGTACCGATGCAGAGTGATTAAAGTCTTCATTGTTGAGTTGCTCTGTTAGTTGGTTCAAGATGATGAGTATCGATTCCATGAATATATGACGATCTTGACCAAAGAGTGTCACAAATCCGCTTCCTTCAGTAAGTAGAGAAATGTTCGACAGATGGGACGAAGTAGTCGAAATAAAGTCATTCTACTATCTCTAGCTCTAACTTTCATGTGACGCGATTCTCCCTCTTTAGATGTCGAATTCAACAAATCCATTGAAGTTCGATGAACAATGACGTTAAGGATTACGATCGATGAAAAAATCCGTCTTCACTTTCAAATAATAATACCCGATCAAAAATTTGTCGACAAAATAAATCTTGTCACTTTATCTTTGTCTCGTCTTTTTGTCACGTCACTTTGACACTTTTAAATCCCGACAACGATTATGATACTCGGGCTATCTTTGTCACCTCTTTTTGTCACGTTTAAATGTGTGAGACACAAATATAACAAAAGCACGACAAAATATTGCTCAATCCACAATATTAGCCAATATCCTATTTATCTAATACCAATTAGTTAGACTTGTTTTTAGATGATTTTATAGCCCAACGTATTATATAACGATTATGAGAGGCCCAAACTCACTCGGATATATGCCCAATATTAAGTCCAAACAAAAGCTATACCTAATTATTAGGTATATATATGCTAACCACTAAACCAACTCAACCCTAATCAAATATTTGTCTCAGCCGCCACTCCCAAAAAAACACTTATATGTGTGTTCTTGTTACTTCTGCCCCATCCACACACTCCTCCTTTAACAGTAAAACTCTTGTTTACTCCGCCTTCTTTCTTTCAGTCACCAAGTACAAACTAATCTAATCCTCTATCTTAAAATAACCAACAATTACTCTTCTTCATCACCAATCAAACCATGAACAACCATCGATCCTTGCACGAATTTGAAAAAATCGAACCAAAAACCCTTTATTTCCTTCTAACCACGCAAATCAGTAAATAAGATCGGTTACTTATGGGTTAATATGCTTCGTACTCGTCAAAGGAACCGGAAAGTATTTAAGATCTTAATTTATGAGGTCTCAGGTAGGTATACAAGTCGGTTGTGTTCTTGAGTCAGAAATCAAAACAAAGATTTGGATTTAACATAATTGTTAAAATCCTTGCTTTATATTCGAATATGAAAGGGTTTAAACCCCTACAAAGATCTATGATGATATATATTTCGTGCTCGATCTATGTAGATCTCGACATGCATGTCATTTACTCGAGAAAATCTGAGATCTTTCTTATGTTTTGAGTCGAGATTGGTACATTAGGAGACGGATTGGTCGAGTCTTTGGGTGAGTGAGTCGAGAGTCGTTGATTGTTGAGTTCGAGAATGAGTCGAGTTCTTCAAAATGGATCTTGAGTGTGTTGATTTCAAAATGTGTTGAGTGTTGTGTGGTTGGTCGAGAGATGAGTCGAAAGTCTAAGTGGTTTTGAGTCGAGGGTAGGTGTGGTTTTTGGTTTGGTCAATTGGTTCGAGTCAAGAAGGTCTGATAGAGTCGAGTTTTGATTGTCTAGATGGGTTTAGAGATCGAGTCGTGTGAGTGTTGTCGAGTCTGGTCCTTGACAGTCAAGAGACTTTTTGTGGTTGAGTTTGGTTGGTTTTGGTCGAGTTTTGAAAGTTACAAAACCATCAGAATGTCGTATCGGAATCAACCATCAGAATATCATAAAACCATCAGAATATCTATCGGAAAAAGTATCGGAATGTTTAAGAAAGAGATCTGTCGAAAAGAGTATCTTAATATGTATCGGAATAAGCAAAACTTGTAACCGTCGGAAAAAGGGTCGGAATAAGTGTCGGAATGAAAAACCCTTTTCCGACATAAACAATTCTATAAAAAAGAAAGAGTATCGGAAAAAGAAACCCTTTTCCGACAGGTGTGCATTCAAAACTAAAAGACAGTTAAGACAAAAGTTGATAAAATAACTATAAATAAAACTGATACTTTTTATACTTTTGAAACAAAAAAACTCGAATCGAGACAGTAAAAAACACAAATGGAGACAAAAACTGATACTTTTGAGATTTTTGAGACAAATGGTTAAGATGTGAGATTATGATCCGTGACAAAAGGTTAAAATAAAATTTAAAAGAAAGAAAAAAAAATAATACCAAATTAATAGATCAAAACACGCAAATCCTAAGATCAACCATAGCTCTTGATACCAATTGTAGAATCATATATTCTTAGGATTGTATATGTGTTTGATTTATCTAAAGAGATGGAAGGAGATGGAAGAACTAGAGAGAGAAAGGTAGAGAGAGAAAGGAGAGAAAATGGAAGAAAGATGGAATATGTAAAATGACTAAGTGTTCAACCCCTCCTAACATGCTAGGAGGGGGTTTATATAGCCACCCTACATGTGGGCTTTGGTGGGATATATGTTTACATATTGGATCACGAGCCCAATACTTGAATCTATCTTTGGAGTGACCGATCCTTTCTAAATACGTAAAAACGTATTTCCAACATACCCCTTATACCTTTGTTTCAAAAACTGGTCTAAAACAGAATCTGAGAGAACATACATAAAGTTGAGATGAATTTACCCTACCTAAAAAACTCCAAAAATCATGAAGAAAATATGGGGCGTATCTAATATCATGTATATTAACATATCCAAAAATCAAGGTTTAAATCCTTATGGTTTAGGATAAAATTCGTACACTACAACTAAATTTTTAAAAATTCCTATTATGACACTTAGGCTGTGTATGGTAGCAAGCGTTTTTTAGCGTTTAGGAGCGAAAAGCGACAATCGATAAGCAATTTAGTTGAAAGGTTTGTTTAGCAACACTTCAACAAGCACTTCAATATTGTCTAACTGCTTCAATCTCAAATGCTTGTTGGAGAAGCATTTCACAACTGCTCTTAGAAGTTTGTTTATAAAATTACATTTATGCCTTTAAATATATCATTTAAAATTTATTTAATTAGGTTATATGCCCTTTTTAGTAATGTTACACCTTTTAACTATATCTTACAGCTACGTTACCAAACACCTTTTTAAAACAAACAGCTACTGCTTACTACTCTTGGTAACTGCTACTGCTTACTGCGTTTGGTAACTACTACTGCTATTTCTTACTACTACGTGTCGACAAACAGACCAATCTTGTAAAATGAGAAAACTTACATCCTGACGTTGAAAAAATATGAAATTTACTTTTCCTAAAATTAGACTCTTTAAACTTAACCTTAGAACCAAGAATCATGTTAAAATCAGTTTTTATCATCAAGTTATACTCTATTAAACACGACCCAATATTCGGCCTAGAATTTTTAACCAATAAAACCCTAATTACTTAATCATTCTTTTACCAAAACACATCCTAGGGTTTCTAATCATGTAGTTTTCATTAATAACATAGGGTTTTACAACAGGATTTAAAACAATATTAACCAGATTACACAATTCATAATTTAACAAGTTTATAAAAATGTTTCTCCTTTTTTTACCACTTTATGATATATGAAAAACTTATGTGAATCATGGAGACACATTTTGGTGTGTAATCGTCCCAACCAGGGTATAGATAATCAATCCTAGCTACGTACCAAAACAGTGGTTACCGGATATCACTTGGAATCGTGTAATCACTTTCCAAAGTAAATTATTTGACCCTAATGCATAGGTATCACGAATACTTACTTAGGATAAGACCAAATGCAGTTAGTGATTTAGGCATAAATCTCTAACCCTTTCGCTGTCATGTGTTTTTGTTTCTGTATATCTTTATGCAATTTATGATCACCTTTTTATAGGTGGAGTACTCAACCCTAGTCAATGGTATTAAGAGAAAATTACCGGCCCATTAGTATCTTCTTAATAAGCTCCATAGTAAAATGAACTAGTGGTTACAAAACCAATTAAACATGGTCTTTAAAGTACTTGAATTGGTCAAAGACCGTTACAAGTATTCATGTTCAGCTCAAATATCTGTCATTCTTTAGTCCCACTGAAGCATCAGCAAACCCTGAAGGGTATTCTCGCTGAAGCCTTCAGTACTGAAGAAGACTTACTAAAGTGTAAACATTGAAGACATGTCTTCAGTAGTGTTACTCTCTGATGAATACCTTCAGTCCAGAGTTAGACTCCCTGAAGAGTTAACTCTCTGAAGATCATCAGCGATGCTGAACAACCTTCAACCACAACAAGAGTCAAGGTGTTCAGGGACTTATGGGTGTACACTTCGTACCTCCTTACCCATTCACCAGTATGAACTGAACCCACAATTGAACTATATTTCCAACAATCCTCTCCAATATAGTACAATTCCTTTTGCATGAAAATTAACATTAACAAAACCAATGCATAAATGAAAATATCCTAAGGATTGAATTTCCATCTTAGTATAGTACTTCAAATATTCGAGAATCGGGGTGTTCTAAGAATTGAACCCTTCAACTTCTTTGAATACCTGAAGATAAAATACACACAAGTTTTCAAATACATAACAACTCCTGACACTACTAGCCATGTGTCCATATCCAAATTCATAAAAGTTGTAAGAGCCAAGTCCATGCTCCTTGAGGCGGCGAAACCTCAACATTTACATATGTGGTTCCTCTTTAGTTCATGCTCCTACTTTAGCACTTTTTCAAAGACTTTAACCATTGAGAAGTTTATAACTTCATCCTCCTTCAGTGGGTACAATCACATCCGTGGGATGATATACATGTGCTTAGTCCCCTGAATGTTCAGCTTTCCTCATTAAACTCAGCTCCCAAGTTTCCGCAAGAGGGAGTCTGGTGTCCTAGAATTCACTGACTAGAGTGGACTTTTAAACCCATCCCTTTAGCAGACTTTATAACCAAGTCTCTAGCCAATCCCTTCGTCAAGTGATAAGCTAAATTTTGTTGAGACCTCACAAACTCTATTGAAATCACTCCATTCGTGATCAACTCACGCATCATGCTATGTCTGACACCTAAGTGTCTGGACTTACCATTGTACATTTGACTATAAGCCTTAGCCAATGTAGCTGCACTATCACAACGAATAGAAATGGGTGCCATAGGTTTGACTTACAATGGAATCTTAAGAAGCAAGTTTCTTAACCATTCAGCTTCTTTTCCAGCAGCTGCTAAAGCCACAAACTCAGACTCCATTGTTGAACCGGTAATGCAAGTTTGTTTCTAGGATGCCCAAGAAATTTCACCACCACCAAGTAGGAATACCCAACCACTAGTGGATGAATTATCCTCAGTATTGCTGATCCAACTTGCATCAGTGTAACCTTCCAACACTGAAGGATATCTACTATATGACAAACAATAATATATTGTTCCTTTCAAATACTTCAGTACCCTTTGAATTGCTTGTCAATGCTGAGTACTAGGATTACTAGTGTACCTACTCAGTTTACCCATAGCAAAAGCAATGTCAGGCCTTGTACAAGTCATGACATACATCAAGCAACCAATCACCCTAGAATACTCAAGCTAGGAGACAGCCTGACCATTGTTAGGCATCGGTTTCTCACTTACACCCATTGGTGTACTCAATGGAGTACAATCGAAGTGATTGAATTGCTTCAGGACCTTCTCAATATAATGAGACTAGGAAATCACAATTCCATCACTTTCATATTTAATCTTTATACCAAGGATAACATCAGCCTCCCCCATGTCCTTCATGGAGAACCTTGATGACATGAATTCTTTGGTCAGATTAACCTGAACTTGGTCAGTACCAAAGATTAACATGTCATCAACATATAAGCAAATGATGAATCTTTTACCAGATACATCAAATTTTCTATATACACATTTGTCAGCTTGGTTAAGCAAATAATCATTGGACAAAACCACTTCATCAAACTTTTGATGCCATTGCTTAGGTACCTACTTTAGTCCATACAAGGACTTGATCAGTTTATACACCTTATGCTCATTACCGGGCATGATGAAGCCTTGACGTTGGTTCATATAAACTTCCTCATCTAAGTCACCATTTAAGAATGCTGTCTTTACATCCATCTGACGAATGATCAAATTGTGCATTGATGCCAAGGCAATCAACATTCTTATAGTACTGATACGTGCTACTAGAGCATAATTATCAAAGTAGTCTATCCTTGACTTTTGTTTAAAGCCCTGAATAACTAACCTTGCCTTAAGCTTTTCAATAGTTCCATCTACCTTCATTTTCCTTTTGAAAATCCATTTGTTACCAAGTGTATTGCAACCTGGAGGTAGATCAACCAACACCCAAGTGTTGTTTCCCATGATGGAATCCATCTGACCATTTATTGCTTCTTTCCAGAATGTGACATCTTGCGACTTCATTGCTTCAACAAATGTTTTTGGATCATTCTCAACATTAAAGCAATAGGAGTATTGTTCTAAGACCTCATCCCTTGTACCTGATAGGTGTGAAAACACCCATCTTTTTACCACTTAATTATAATAACAACCAAGCGATAACGTATATTTAATGTCGTAAAGTCGGAATTATGCGTGGTTTGTGTTTTTGTTGTGATTTAGGACCAAAATGTGAAAGGGAAGAAAACACGGGCTTTCACGGGCTTTTATTGAAGAAAAAGACAAAAGACGAAGTCGAAAGATCAAGAGTGCAAAAAGAACGGAAGTCAAAGGCCTATTCTAAATATTTATCGAAGAAAAAGTCTAAAGAAGGAAGTTTAATGCAGTCAAAGAACCAAGTCTAATAAAAGAATAAAATTATAGACGAGTTCAATTTATATCGACAAATCCCGAGACAACGTCGAGAAAAACGAAAAATTTAAAAGACGAAAAGACGAGAAGAAAGAAGAAAGCATCAACACATCTCATTTTCCTATAAATACCCTCCTAATATGTCCCATTAGGAGGTGTTAGATAATTTTTAGTTAGTTTATTTTATGCATTAGAAGTAGGTAATTACTTTCTCTCTCTAGCTTTTCTTTCATGTTTTCAAGCTTTTACATTAATCTTGTATCTTGAATCTTAATCATTTTTAATTCAAGCTTTTTAGATAATCATTCTCATTCTACCTTTCTTAATTATAATCTTATGCTTTGATTTAGTTAATCATGTAGTTTACTTAATCTTTATGCTTATTGCTTTATTAATATGTTTGATTGATTGTGCTTATTGGTTTTGATGTGTTTGATTGATTGTGCTTATTGGTTTTGATGTGTTTGATTGTTTTAGCTTATTGTGTTTAGTGCTTATTGTGTGGTTTGCTTATTTTTAATTAAGTGTTCTTAATAGTTATTTTTATAAAAAGTTGATTTTAAATATATGCTTATTTTATGTTTTTATAGTTTTTATTAGTGTTGAGTTTGGCTTATTTTAAAAATTAATTTAGCTTATTTCTTAGATTAATTTTGCTTATTTTGGCTAATTTTTATTCTCCATTTTTTTAGATCTTCCGAAGTCCCACCTTTCGTAAGAGGGTTTATCTTTTTCTTCCGAAACCAAAAATTCCGAAAGCTATTTCTTAGAAAAAAGGTTACGAATGAAAAAAAAAAGTTACGAAAATTTAAAACAAATTTTCTACGAAAGCTTTTGAAAAAAAAATAGTTACGAAACAATTTTTAGAAAAACAATCCTACGAAAAGAAATCCTACGAAAGAAACAAAAAAATAAATAATAAAAAACTAAGAATCTTTTTTGTAAAAAAGTTACGATTGGAAAAAAAAATGTTACGAAAGCTTTATCTTGTCTTTTTTGTTTTCCCACCAAAAGTAGTGTTCCCCCTAGGGGAACATGTCTCCCCTAGTTCAACATTTTATCCGTAGTCAATTTAGTTTTATCCGAAAATTGTTTTTATTCTTATTCTGAAAGTCAGTTATTTTTAGTTAAATTTTTCCGCAAATTTTAGTATTAGTATTTTATCAAAAAGTTTTAATTTTAACTTTTATTAAGTGTCCGCTTTAATATTTGCCTCGTTACTTTTTAAAATAGTTTTATAATCCAATTTTTTTCATGTTTATTTAGTAAGTTTTACTTTTAAGCCAAAAGTTTACTTTTATTTTTATTTATTGTTTCTTTTTAATATTTGTTTTAATGTTCGTTTTAATATCGTTTTAGTCTTTATTTTTAGTTTAATCTTTTCAAGTTTTAATTTTTAGTTTTAAATAGTTATAGACAACGACACCTTTTCATTTATTCATCAAAGACGACTGAGTCACACTTATAACCGAAGATCAATTCGATTAGATACCGAGAACAACGAACTTTTTAACTAGCAAAATCCAGTTATTAAAATGGCGCCGCTGCCGGCTCTTTTCGTGAAGATTAACGGTTTATTGTGAGAGATGCGTTGGATTTTGGGATCCGTTCACTTTTGAACATTAGTTTTCTTGCTAAAAAAATTTCAAAAATCCATAAAAATTAAAATTTCAAAAATCCAAAAGCATTTAAAAAACTCATAAAAAGCATTTCTTTTTCAAAAGTTTTGTACCAAAAATATTTTCTTTTCACGTTAAATTTATTTCTTCTATTTCTTTGCTATTCTTTTCTTTTGTAGGTGTATGCGTACTCGTTCACGCAAAAGGAAGTCCATTCAAGCCGCTATTATTGATCCTCCTGTTGTAGAGCCTCCCGTTGTCAACACTATGGAGAACAGTCCAATGATCGAGCTCTTGCAATCACACGTCGAACGAAACGATGATGTGATTGTGGTGCCGACTATTGACGCCAACAACTTCGAGCTCAAGTCCGGTTTCATTCAAATGGTTTCCGCAACACCTTTCTTAGGTCGCACTCATGATGATCCACACGATCACATTAAAAGGTTCGTACACTTATCCAATACTGTTAAATTCAACGGGGTTTCACAAGAGGCAATTCATTTGCTCCTCTTTCCTTTCTCCCTCGAGGGACAAGCCCGAACTTGGCTTGATAAGGAACCACCCCAGAGTATTGTCACATGGACGGAACTTGAGACTAAGTTCATAAACTATTTCTTTCCACCCTCACGTACTACCGCTTTGCGGAATGACATTATCAATTTTGAACAAAAGTACGGTGAGACATTTAGTGAATCTTGGGATCGTTTTAAGGAACTTTTAAGAAAGTGTCCACAACACGGTTTTACAAAGGTACATCAAATTAATATCTTTTATAATGGATTAACTTTGAGTGACCAAGATTCATTAAGTAGTGCTTCGGGGGGTAATATTCTTGTCAAAACTATGAATGAGGCTTGGGATATTATTGAGAACAAAGCCAAAGTCCAAACCAAGAGCGTTAGGGCTACTATGGCTAGTGCCAGTGAGAATGAGACGGCTAATCAACTTAAGGAACTTACCTCTACAATAAAACAACTTGTTTTAAGAGATAACCCTCCTAATCAACATCCCCATGCTCTTAATATATCTTGTGAAACTTGTGGTGGGCCACACTCTTATGCTAATTGTGATAAAGCTTATGATAAATCTCACAGGGAAGTGTATGCTTACAACAACATCGAGAGAGTTCATTTCAAGCCTAATGTCGATGTTAATCACTTGTCTTACAACTCGGCCAATTATTTGGCTCCACCCAGTTTTCAACAAAGACCTCACCCACCCACCCATAACAACCAAGGGCCACCTAGAGCAAATGTTCAGCAAAAAGCAAATGTGAGGGGCTACAATGCAAATCAAGGAGCTTATCTAATGCAAAACCAAGGTTTTCAAAAACAAGGTTTCAATCCTCAAGGTTTTCAACCATATAACCAATACCCAAACCAAGGTTTTCAACAAGGGTCCAATTTACCTCATCCGCACATGGACTTGATTCTACAAAAATTAACGGATCATGAGAAAACCATGAAGGAAATGCAAGAGTCCACGGATAGGAAATTCGTTCAAATGTTTCAAACCCTTCGCCCCCAAGGTGCTCTTCCCTCTACAACCGAAATAAACCCTAGAGCGAATGTGAGTGCTATTACAACACGCAGTGGAGCAACTCTAGTAGGACCATCTATCCCTCCCCAAGTTACTCCATCTACACCTCCTCTACCTCCATTTATCCCTCCTACTTCCACGCCTAGTACTAGTTCTCCATTACCGTCTCCACCTCTCACGGAAGAAGTACCAAAGACAAAACCTTTATCATCCCCACCTTCTACCTCTAAACCTTCACCCTCTCAACCATCAACATCTCAACCTTCACCTTCTACACCTACACCACCTAAACCCAATATTCCTTATCCTTCAAGGTTAGACAAGTGCAAATTACTCACTAAAGAAGATGCTCAAGATACTTCTTTTTTTTGAAGATGATCTCCCAAATGAATTTCAACATTAGCCTTGTTGAAGCACTTGTCCAAATGCCAAAATTTGTCAAATCATTTAAGGAATTGCTTAATAAGAAGGAAAAGATGGCTGAGTTTTTCAACACACGCTTAAATGAAAATTGTTTTGCTGTCCTTCTTAAAGAACTTCCGGTAAAACTTGGAGATCCCGGTCGTTTTGTGCTACCTTGCATTTTTAACAAAGTTGAAGAATTTACTGCCTTAGCCGATCTCGGGGCAAGTATAAATTTGATGCCTTTAAGTGTTTGGAAAACGTTATCATTACCCGACCTTACACCAACAAAGATGACTCTTGAATTACCAAATCGAACTCTCGCTTACCCCGTTGGTATTGCCGAAGATATTTTCGTTAAAGTTGGTACCTTCACTTTTCCGGTCGATTTTGTTGTTGTTGATTATGAAATGGACCCTCATATTCTGTTAATACTTGGACGGTCATTCTTAAGAACCGGAAAAACTTTTGTCGATGTTGCTAAAGGTAAAGTTATTCTAAGGGTCGGGAATGATCAACAAGTTTTTAAGATGGGGAAGATTACAAGTAAATCAAATGGAAACGAATCAGTGAAAATGATTGATGTGCTGCAAGACGAGCTTACAACTCCTTTGGAAAGTATAAAGCTTGATTTTTGTATATGACAATCCTCTTTTCGAGTCTTGCTATGATAATCCACTTTTCCAAGACCATGTGGATGATTCTCATGATTCTCTCTCCAATTTGGATTCCCCACCAATTTATGATGATTCTAGTTTCGATGTGGATGATTATGAAGATTTTGCGTCAGAGTATAAAGACATGCCAACTTATGATGACTTTGATGATGTTGATACTCTTTCGAGTGATTCTTCAAATGATGACCTTGCTCCTATTTTTGATGAAGATCCTCCGCCAACAATGCTTGATCCTACTTTGGATGATTACTCATTTGAGGATGATTTTGCTACTTTTCTCAATACATACTTCCCCAATGAGCATGATTCTCCTCGTTTGGACTTTGAATATTGTCTTTATCCTCCTTCGGATATTAAGAAACTCGTTTCAAAGGAGAAGAAACCGGAAGACACCAATATCCGTAGTACCTATGTTTTGACACCTCTCTTTCCACCTTCTTCGGATGAGATTGTGCGTTTTATGGGCGAATCTTCAAGGTCTACTGAGCCTAAGTCTTATTTTCCCCTAAAGGAAAAGGTGTTCGATCCGGGTATCACAAATTTTAAGTTATCTCAGTATCCATTTGATGAAATAAAAGGAAATATTTTTGGAACTTATGGAGTTATGCTTTCACTTCATCACACTTTCTACCACCGTGCTCAACAACTACTTATTGGAACCTCGCCTACTCTTCTGTGGCTTGTCTTGTTCACCTTAAGCTTGTGCTATTTGTTGGACGAAAACCATGTATTTGACCCCGGTGGATGTTTTTCAAGGTTCTTACCATTCTAATCAAGGTCGAGTCAGCCGCACGACTCGGTGAACAAAAACAAGCGCTTCTCGAGAGGCAACCTGAGTATCTATCCTTTTATCCGTTTTTATAATAAGTGTAGGGGAGACCCTCGTATGTGTTTGTTCTATTCTTTCTTATGATGTGCAGGGATTCGAGCTTTCAAAGATCTATTCTTGATGACTTTTGATGACATGTGATTCCGTGTACCCGTCTTCCCGTTTTATCCTAAACTCTTTTGATACACTATTTTATATTCTTCAATATTAAAATAGGAATCACTTTAGTTATCTTTTCCTTAGCAAGATTTAAACAACGTACACAATGTCCTAAGTGCAGGGGAGTTTACTCCCCACATGCTTAAACATTGAGGACAATGTTTATATTAAGTGTAGGGGGACTTCTATCAAAGTTAAGTGGGCTTTTCCTTGTATTTGTCCTCATTTCAACCGGAAAATTGATTTTTCGACATTTTTCAAAATTTTTGATTTATTTTGGCCTAGTTGTATTTTCCTTTGTTGTCGTTATTTTCTTTTATTGCTAGAATAAATTTTAATAAAATTATTTTAATAAGTTAAGATGTCTTTGATATATTAGGCCCGTCATAAATCTTCTGACTCAACCCGAGTTCACTTATTTGAGTTTACTCTAGCTAGTATCCTTAACGTGTTTAAATCAAGTTTTGCTAGGCTTTTATATAGGAAACTTTAAAACGCGAAAGTCTTAACTCATACGAGTTAAGAACAAGAACTTTTCGCAAATTCCTATCATTTGCCCTAGAAAGTCGTTTATCAAGGGAACTTTAAAATACAAATTCTAAACTTGAAAAAGTCTAAGAAGTTGCAAAATCCTATATATGACTTGAAAACCCAAAACTTTGATTTAATTGGCTAAGCATCCACGAGTCTCATTCCTTGAGATTTTAAATTATGGAGAACGAGAGATGATAGAGTCAATTATAAGTTTGGTATTCTTTCATGAATTTATGTGCGTTAATTATTGATAGGTGTGAAAACACCCATCCTTTGACCACTTAATTATAATAAGAACCAAGCCAAAACGTGTATTTTATGTCGTAAATGTCAGAATTATTCGTGGTTTGTCTTTTTGTTGTGAATTAGGATCAAAATGTGAAAAGGGAAGAAAACACGGGCTTTCACGGGCTTTTATCGTAGGAAAAGACAAAAGACGAAGTCAAAAGATCAAGAGTGCAAAAAGAACGGAAGTCCAAGGCCTATTCTGAAGATTTATCGAAGAAAAGTCTAAAGACGGAAGTTTAATAAAGCCGAAGAACTCAAGTCTAATTAATGAAGAAATTACAAGACGAGTTTAATTAATCCCGAGACAAAGTCGAAAAAGTCGAAGAAATTAGAAGACGAAAAGACGAGAAACAAAGAAAGAAGGAAGCTTCCAACACATGTTTACCTCCTTAATCTCCTATAAATACCCTCCTAATATCACATTAGGAGGTGTTGGCTATTTGACACATAGTTCTTCCACCTTTAATTACTTGCACTTTCTTAATGTCATTTACTTAATTGTCATTTAATTTCTTTGTCTTGCACCTCTAATTTCTTGCCATTAATTCCAAGTAATTCTTTTAATTTTGTTGTTGAATCTTATTTTTAATCAAGTGTTTATAAGTCTCTCATTCTACCTTTCTTGTTTTGCTTAATCTTTATGTTTATGTGCTTATTGTTATGCTTATTTCATTAAGTGTTATGTTTTTATGTTTTTGATTGTTTTGGATTATTGATTTTTTAGCTTATTTGTGTCTTTCTTAAATTTACTTAAGTGTTTATAAAAGTTATTTTATAAAAAAGTCGTTTTTAAATATTTTATTATTTAGTGTTTTTAAAAGTCTTTAAATATTGGTTTATTAGCTTTTTCTTATACGTGTTTTGGTTAAACTTTTAGTTGAGTGCTTATTGGTTAATAGCTTATTTGCGGTTTGCTTATTTTGCCTTTATCCTACGGTATTCCGACCACCACCATCGGAAAGGGGAAACCCTTTTCCGACGACTCATTTCGACCCGCATTCCGATCACTGGATCGGAAAGGGGTTTTGTTATTCCGATTGGGATTCCGAACAGGGGTTTTTACTTGGTATTCCGATAAGGTGTATTCCGATCAGTATTCCGATTGGAGGTGTTTTGGATATTCCGATAGATTTGTGTTTCAGACATTCCGATAGGAGTGATTCCGATCGTATTCCGACGGATCATTCCGACGGATACACATTCCGACTGCTCATTCCAACCGTGACCATATTCCGATAGAAGTGGTAAGTTCGGATTCCGATCGTATTCCGACGGATCATTCCGACAGGTTTGGTTTTTAATATTTTGTCTTAGTTTTATTTTTAAGTTTGCATTTTTATTAAATTGTCAATTTTACTTTCATTTTTATTAACTTGTCAAATTTGCCGCTGCCGGGGAGGCAACCCGTAGTATCTATCCTTTTTCTTTTGTTTTTATAATAAGTGTAGGGGGAGACCCTAGTATGTGTTTGTTGTTTTCTTTCTTATCATGTGCAGGGATTCGAGCTTACAAAGATCCATTCTTAATGACTTTTGACGACCTGTGATTCCGTGTTCTCATCTTCCCGGTTCTATCCTTAACTCTTTTGATTCATTATTTTATATTCTTCAATATTAAAATAGGAATCACTTTAGTTGTCCTTTCCTTAGGAAGATTTAAACAAAGTGCACAATGTCCTAAGTGTAGGGGAGTTTACTCCCACATGCTTAAACATTAAGGACAATGTTTATATTAAGTGTAGGGGGGACTTCTATCGAAGTTAAGTGGGCTTTTCCTTGTATATGTCCTCATTTTAACCGGAAAATTGATTTTTTGACATTTTTCAAAATTTTTGATCTATTTTGGCCTTGTAGTTTTTCCTTTGTTATAGTTTATTTCGTTGCTAGAATAAATTTTAATAAAGTGGTTTTAATTTTTAAACGTTGTGAATCTTTTTGACTCAACCCGAGTTTACTTATCTAAGTTTACTCTAGCTACTATCCTTAACGTGTTTAAGTCAAGTTTTGTTAGGCTTTTATATAGGGAACTTTAAAACGCGAAAGACTTAACTCTTACGGGTTAAGAACAAGAACTTTTCGCAAGTTCCTATAATTGATCCTAGAAAGTCGTTTATCAAGGGAACTTTAAAATGCGAATTCTAAACTTGAAAGAGTCTAAGAATTTACAAGATCCAATAGACGACTTGAAAACCCAAAACTTCGATTTAATTGGCTAAGCATCCACGAGTCTCATTCCTTGAGATTTTAAATTGTGGAGAACGAGAGATGATAGAGTCAGTTATAAGTTTGGTATTCTTTCATGAATTTATGTGAGTTGATTATAAGCTTTTTCTCCCATCGCTTGTTAATAAATATATTTGCAATAAATACGGTTGTACGATTTGAAAAGTTACTTAGCTTCTTGCCCAAGATCGTTTAAAAGTTGCTCGGTATTAATTAGAGTTCATAGCCAAGGCATAACTTATTGAAGCGGGATGCGAAGATTGGCGAGTCCGAAAAGGCCCTAACAAGGCATGAGGGCTACATTTTCTTGCTAAAGATCCAAAGTGATGTGAAGAATCATTTATCAAAAATCAATATGAAAGGATCGAGACAGACGACGATAAGTTCCCGTAAAGATCATGGAAATATCTATCCAAAAAGGCCCTAACAAGGTATGAGGATAAATAGATCCAAGTCCTAAAAGGAGGCGGATCGTTGTATATCAAAATCCCAAATAAAGATTGGAGAAAAATGAAGAAGTCGTGGTTCAAAGTATGAAGAATCTCTCAAAACTTCAAGTGAAGAAATTCCTATTATGAAGAGAAGACCATTATTTCATGAACGTCTCTCAAGATTTGAAGTATGAAGTCACTGCCAAATATCGGTCCGAGAAAGGTCCCAAATCGTGAAGCGAGTTATGCCAAGATATGAACTTTATGAAGTCCCGAGAAGTAGTTTTAAAAGATTTTGTCCTTTAGCTAACTATTGATTAAATCGTCCCATTTTATTTTTAGCCTAAATAAACTATCGAAATAAGTAACAATGCATCCTCGTGATCATTCAAGACAAAAATAAAATATAAGAGATACACCTAGGAATAAGGGAGTCTAAGTAAATAATTGGCCCACATGAGTTTGCGTTAGTTTCCTAACTTATAATAACAATGATCTCGTTTTTAAGCTTGGTATGGGGAGCGTGAAACTTGAGGATGATAATCATTCATGACATTCCAAAACCCCAAGGTAAGTTTTGATTTTTTTTACTTGTTTTCTTCTTTTAAATATTTTGTCTTTTTAATAAAGGCCAATGTGGATTGATTGTGATGGAAAATGTAAAACTTGATTTGTAATTAATGCATTGCATGAGGACATTGCAATGGTCAAGTGTAGGGGATTTGATAGGTGTGAAAACACCCATCCTTTGACCACTTAATTATAATAATAACCAAGCCAAGACGTGTATTTTATGTCGTAAATGTCGGAATTATGCGTCGTTTGTGTTTTTGTTGTAATTTAGGATCAAAATGTGAAAAGGGAAGAAAACACGGGCTTTCACGGGTTTTTATCGAAGAAAAAGACAAAAGACGAAGTCAAAAGATCAAGAGTGCAAAAAGAAGGGAAATCCAAGGCCTATTTTGAAGATTTATCGAAGAAAAGTATAAAGACGGAAGTTTAATAAAGCCGAAGAACTCAAGTCTAATTAATGAAGAAATTACAAGACGAGTTTAATTAATCCCGAGACAAAGTCGAAAAAGTCGAAGAATTTAGAAGACGAAAAGACGAGAAACAAAGAAAGAAGGAAGCTTCCAACACATGCTTACCTCCCTAATCTCCTATAAATACCCTCCTAATATCACATTAGGAGGTGTTGGCTATTTGACACATAGTTCTTCCACCTTTAATTACTTGCACTTTCTTAATGTCATTTACTTAATTGTCATTTAATTTCCTTGTCTTGCACCTTTAATTTCTTGCCTTTAATTCCAAGTAAGTCTTTTACTTTTGTTGTTGAATCTTATTTTTAATCAAGTTTTTATAAGTCTCTCATTCTACCTTTCTTGTTTTGCTTAATCTTTATGTTTATGTGCTTATTGTTATGCTTATTTGATTAAGTGTTATGTTTTTATGTTTTTGATTGTTTTGGATTATTGATTTTATAGCTTATTTGTGTCTTTCTTAAATTTACTTAAGTGTTTATAAAAGGTATTTTATAAAAAAGTCGTTTTTAAATATCTTATTATTTAGTGTTTTTAAAAGTCTTTAAATATTGGTTTATTAGCTTTTTCATATACGTGTTTTGGTTAAATTTTTAGTTGAGTGCTTATTGGTTAATAGCTTATTTGCGATTTGCTTATTTTGCATTTATCCTACGGTATTCCGACCACCACCATCGGAAAGGGGAAACCCTTTTCCGACTACTCATTTCGACCCGCATTCTGATCACTGGATCGGAAAGGGGTTTTGTTATTCCGATTGGGATTCTGAACAGGGGTTTTTACTTAGTATTCCGATAAGGTGTATTCCGACCAGTATTCCGATTGGAGGTGTTTTGGATATTCCGATAGATTTGTGTTTCAGACATTCCGATAGGAGTGATTCCGATCGTATTCCAACGGATACACATTCCGACTGCTCATTCCGACCGTGACCATATTCCGATAGAAGTGGTAAGTTCGGATTCCGATCGTATTCCGACGGATCATTCCGACAGGTTTGGTTTTTAATATTTTGTCTTAGTTTTATTTTTAATTTTGCATTATTTTAAGTTTTCAAGTTTTCATTTTTATTAAATTGTCAAATTTACTTTTCGTCAAGCTTTAATTTCTCGTCATTTAATTAATTACTTTTAAAAGTTTTAATATTGCACCATTTACGTTTTATTTAGTTTTAGTTTTAATTATCGTCATTTACTTTAACGTTTCGCACATTTACTTTACTACAACGACCAATCTATTATTTTATCCACCAAAAGATGACTGAGTCATACTTAAACCAGCAATCAATTCGATTAGACACAATCAACGAACTTAGTTTTTATACTTGGCAAAAACCTTGTATTAATTATGAGCTTTTTCTCCCATCGCTTGTTAATAAATTTGATTGCAATAAGTAAGGTTGTACGATTTGAAAAGTTATTTAGCTTCTAGCACAAGATCGTTTAAAAGTTGCTCGGTATTAATTAGAGTTCATAGCCAAGGCATAACTTATTGAAGCGGGATGCGAAGATTGGCGAGTCCGAAAAGGCGCTAACAAGACATGAGGGCTACATTTTGTTGCTAAAGATCCAAAGTGATGTGAAGAATCATTTATTAAAAATCAATATGAAGGATCGAGACACACGACGAAAAGCAAATACTCCCCTAAAGATCATGGAGAAGTCTATCCAAAAAGGCCCTAACAAGGTATGAGGATAAATAGATCCATGTCCTAAAAAGAGGCGGATCGTTGTATATCAAAATCCAAAATAAAGATTGGAGAAAAATGAAGAAGTCGTGGTCCAATTATGAAGAGTCTCTCAAAAACTTCAAGTGAAGAAATTCCTATTATGAAGAGAAGACCATTATTTCAAGAACGTCTCTCGAGATTTGAAGTATGAATTTAATGCCAAATATCGATCCGAGAAAGGTCTCAAATCGTGAAGCGAGTTATGCCAAGATATGAACTTTATGAGGTTTCGAGAAGCAGTTTTAAAAGATTTTGTCCTTTGGCTAACTATTGATTAAATCGTCCTACTTTATTTTCAGCCTTAATAAATTATCGAAATAAGTCAACAATGCATCTTCGTGATCATTCAAGACAACAATAAAATATAACAGATACACCTAGGAATAAGGGAGTCTAAGTGAATAATTGAGCCACATGAGTTTGTGTTAGTTTGCTAACTTATAATAACAATGATCTCGTTTTTAAGCATGGTATGAGGAACGTGAAACTTGAGGGTGATAAACATTCATGACAACCAAAGCCCTAATGTAAGTCTTTGATCTCTTTACTTGTTTTTCTTCCTTAAAATATTTTGTAATTTTCTATCTTTTTGAGTTCCTAAATGTCTTGTGTTTAATAAAGGTCAAGGTGGGTTAATTATGATGGAAAATGTAAAATTTTGCTTTGTAATTAATACATTGCATGAGGGCATTGCAATTGACAAGTGTAGGGGATTTGATAGGTGTGAAAACACCCATCCTTTTACCACTTAATTACAATAACAACCAAGCCATAACGTATATTTAATGTCGTAAAAGTCGGAATTATGCGTGGTTTGTATTTTTGTTGTGATTTAGGACCAAAATGTGAAAAGGAAAGAAAACACGGGCTTTCACGGGCTTTTATCGAAGAGAAAGACAAAAGACGAAGTCGAAAGATCAAGAGTGCAAAAAGAACGGAAGTCAAAGGCCTATTCTGAAGATGTATCGAAGAAAAAGTCTAGAGACGGAAGTTTAGTGAAGTCGAAGAACCAAGTCTAATAAAAGAAGAAAATTATAAGACGAGTTCAATTTATATCGACAAATCCCGAGACAACGTCGAGAAAGACGAAGAATTTAAAAGACGAAAAGACGAGAAGAAAGAAGAAATCATCAACACATCTCCTTTTCCTATAAATACCCTCCTAATATGTCATTAGGAGGTGTTATATAATTTTTAGTTAGTTTTTTTTATGCATTAGGAGTAGGTAATTAATTTCTCTCTCTAGCTTTTCTTTCATGTTTTCAAGCTTTTACATTAATCTTGTATTTTGAATCTTAATCATTTTTAATTCAAGCTTTTTAGATAATCATTCTCTTTCTACCTTTCTTAATTATAATCTTATGCTTTGATTTAGTTAATCATGTAGTTTACTTAATCTTTATGCTTATTGCTTTATTAATATGTTTGATTGATTGTGCTTATTCTTTGGGTAAAAGGGATAAGACCCCGGTAAAATATATTCCCAAAAGCGTTGAAGTACAATGGAATGTAGCTGCAATGCTAAATTAACCTCAAGCAATTGCTTGAACAACCACTACATCATATGACATGCCATATGATCTCACTAAACAATAACAAAAAAAATAACACCAATAGGGAAGAACCACCTAAAGGTGCATGAACAAAGAAAATAAAATGACATCAAGACTAACACTTGGAGCGAACATCAGGCTGACGAGAACCATGCCGATCATCAATCGAAATGACTTATTCAACCTCACTATCGCTAGCATTAACTACATCATCCCTTTTATTACAACCATCCTCCCAATCCGTACCTCCATCCATGCTGTCCCAAAGGGCACTAAAAGAGTTACGAGAGCTCTTCTCCTTTTGATTAGTCTTAGATACAGAACTCGAGGTGTTGTTATTCAAGAAACCCTTCTAAATCATTGAAACCGTCTTCGTAGGCTTATGACCCGGAGCATTCGTTTTTGATGTTTCACCCCTCTCAACACTACGATACTGAATACTAAGAGCTGGTTTAGTTAATTTATACCTGCAACTTATGGTGGCTTCTTCTTATTTTTATTTTTCTTGTTCTTTACCACCTCAAACCCATCATCTACCACAACATTAGTAGCATGAGTGACCACTTCCTTGATCAATTTCGGGCACATATCATTAATATGATCACAAATCAAGCATGTAGAGCATCTAGGTGGCTTCCATTCGTATTCAATATCAATCGTAACCAGAGAATGACCTTTATCACGACCTTTAGGAACAGCAATTACCATCGAATCTAGTAACTCAACATCAGCAGAAACCTCAATAAGCGCACGAGCATAGGTGCTTCAACCCCATGAGTTAGCACACATATTACTCGTATAAGAATCTAGCACAATAGGTGTACAAATTTGTGTAGTGATAAGACTAAGACTAACCTCTAAATAAGCAACAATCGGCACATGATGAAGTTTAACCCACACCGGTGCTTTCTTGATCTCCGCCTTTTGCAAATCAGTAGTAGGCGACCATATGTTCAAGAAAATAGGCACATTTCTAATCAACCACGGGCCATTTTCAAGTACTCCTTCCATTCCTTCTTGCGAATTAAATTGGAAAAGGAAAAAAATCTTCATGAAGCTGAACACGTTTCAAACCAAATCGAGCCCACGTATTTTTAACATAGTTTTCCACAAGCGGGAAAGCTAACCGTTTACCAATAAAGTGACCATATAGCGTGTTCGCAAAACAAGATTCAATCGCTTCAACAGCATCATACGGGATTGCAATGCGAGCTCCCTCAACATGCTCCTCACATCGCAATTCTGAAATCTTCACAACCTTTGAACTCGGCTTATTCTGAACAATATTATTGTGAAGTACCGCTGCAAATGAACCCATTTGTTGCACGTTTGTATCATAAACGTACGCCTGATCTAGCATCGATCCCCTCTCCATCTTTGCATCAGCCGTAGCATTAGTTGACGTACCACCATCAGCATTCATCTCATTTATTTTCTGAACCATAGGTTCTGATCTCGTGGCATCATCAAAACCTTGTTTATTTCCTACTGATTCAGCCCCAATCATTTCCCCATGAGGAGAAGGATCAATCACGTCAACCGTTACATCAGAACGAAGGTTATATAAGCCACTAGCAGTATCACGTCCACCAGTAGCCCCAACATCAGACCCATATGGAGCAGTAAATGGAGCACCACTTACCATGTTTAGATCTGCACCAACGTTAACACCATCACGTTCACCAACAGCCCTCACATCAGACCCTTTCATACGTTGCATCCGTGCTAGAAAGCTGTCTACAGGAACATCATCAGCGAACGAAAAAACATTTGTAGGTGACGTAGTCGCTGATTTTTTAGACCCCGACATTTATATCAACGGCACTTGAATTAGGCTTGGACAAAACCCTAGCAGCATTTGATACATTTTCATTACGAACCCTAGTTGGATCGCCCACATGTGAAGATCCAGGTTTTTTAAGAATAGACTTAATGACTTTTGGCGCAGCAGGTTTCACAGCCCCCTCAGTATTCCCACCTTCTTCCTTCACAGCCATCAACACAAATGAAACCCTAAA
This sequence comes from Glebionis coronaria, assembly GCA_025667525.1. NCBI lineage: Eukaryota > Viridiplantae > Streptophyta > Magnoliopsida > Asterales > Asteraceae > Glebionis > Glebionis coronaria. The sequence goes on from CM046875.1 coordinate 508,178,411, forward strand.
AAACCCTAACAAACCCCGCTTATAAATCTGGCAAGATCCAAACCCTAATAAAAAGGATCACTACCCACGACCTGAATCCCTTACATGATTAGCAGTAAAGAACTACAATAAAATACGACACACAAATAATTCCAAAGCGAGAATCACAGCAGCAGTAACAAACCCTAAATCAGCCCACAATAAAACCCTAAAAAAACGAGAAACACACCTAAATTCGTCAATTAAACCTAATAATATTAATGTTAAGACACACGAACCCAAAATTCAATGATCAAAACATCAACGTTATAAGGAATAGAGATGAAATCAGGATGAAAAACGAATTTTAAGGTTAGGAAAAGTGGAGGCTAGGGAGAGAAGAAACTGCCATTGTTAGGGTTTTTTTGGTTTATCTTTAATTGAATTTTTAAGATTTGATTGTGCTTATTGGTTTTGATGTGTTTGATTGTTTTAGCTTATTGTGTTTAGTGCTTATTGTGTGGTTTGCTTATTTTTAATTAAGTGTTCTTAATAGTTATTTTTATAAAAAGTTGATTTTAAATATTTTGCTTATTTGGTGTTTTTATAGTTTTTATTAGTGTTGAGTTTGACTTATTTTAGAAATTAATTTAGCTTATTTCTTAGAATAATTTTGCTTATTTTGGCTTATTTTTATTCCCCATTTTTTTAGATCTTCCGAAGTCCCACCTTTCGTAAGAGGGTTTATCTTTTTCTTCCGAAACCAAAAATTCCGAAAGCTATTTCTTAGAAAAAAGGTTACGAAAGAAAAAAAAAGTTACGAAAGTTTAAAACAAATTTTCTACGAAAGCTTTTGAAAAAAAAATAGTTACGAAGCAATTTTTTAGAAAAAAAATCCTACGAAAAGAAATCCTACGAAAGAAACAAAAAAAATAATTAAAAAGTTACGAATGTTTTTTGTAAAAAAGTTACGATTGGAACAAAAAAATATTACGAAAGCTTTATCTTGCCATTTTTTGTTTTCCCACAAAAAGTAGTGTTCCCCCTAGAGGAACATGTCTCCCCTAGTTCAACATTTTATCCGTAGTCAATTTAGTTTTATCCGAAAGTTGTTTCTATTCTTATTCTGAAAGTCAGTTATTTTTAGTTAATTTTTTCCGCAAATTTTAGTATTAGTATTTTATCGAAAAGTTTTAGTTTTAACTTTTATTAAGTGCCCTCTTTAATATTTGCTTCGTTACTTTGTAAAATAATTTTATAATCCAATTTCTTTCATGTTTATTTAGTAAGTTTTATTTTTAAGCCGAAAGTTTACTTTAATTTTTACTTTAATTTTTATTTATTGTTTCTTTTTTATATTTGTTTTAATGTTCGTTTTAATATCGTTTTAGTCTTTATTTTTAGTTTAATCTTTTCAAGTTTTAATTTTTAGTTTTAATTAGTTATAGACAACGACACCTTTTCTTTTATTCACGAAAGACGACTGAGTCACACTTTTAACCGGAGATCAATTCGATTAGATACCGAGAACAACGAACTTTTTAACTAGCAAAATCCAGTTATTAGTACCTTCAACCAAGTATAGTTGAAACTCAGGACCAAAATTCCTTGGAGTCCTATGTCTTGTGCTTCTTTTAAGCTCAGGCTCAGGTTGCTGAACCACAACCTCATCAGTGACCCTTTTAGGTTCTACTGAAGCACCAATTTCCTTAGCTCCAAAAGGAGTTCTAAGGCTTGGTCTAGGGACTGATGAGAACCTAGTTTCATCAAAGTTAGCATCCTTTGATTCAATGATTAAGTTTATAGAAACTGAATCATTAGGTTCAATAACCTAGAACTTATAAGCCTTGTAATGCTCAGCATATCCAACAAAGATGCATTCAATGCCTCTTTCACCCAAGTTTTTCACCTTTGGATCAGGGAGTCTTACAACAGCCCTACATCCCCAAACCTTGAGGTAGTTTAAGTTTGGTTTTCTTTTAGTCCAGAGTTCATAAGGGGTAATCTTGTTCCTTTTGTTGGGAACCCTATTTAATAAATAGCAAGCTGTTAACATAGCTTCACCCCAAAACCCTTGACTCAGCCCTGAATAGGACAACATAGAGTTAACCATCTCCTTTGGTATTATATTGTTTCTTTCAGATATGCCATTTTGCTGAGGGGTATAGGGAGCAGTCGTTTCATGGATAATACCAACAGACTGAAAATACTGAGCATCCATGTACTCACCTCCCCTATCAGTCCTTAATCTTTTGATTTGGACTCCTTGTTGTAATTCAACTTCAGTCTTAAATACTTTAAATTTATCTAATGCTTCATCCTTAATATGCAATAAATAAACATAACAAAACCTTGAAGCATTATCATAAATGTTACCAAGTATTTCTTATTCCCTAATGAGGGAGTAGCATGCAAATCACATAGATCACTATGGATTAGCTCCAAGACTTGAGTTTCACGTTTTACATCCTGAAATGGTTTCTTAGTAATTTTGTTCAGCATGCAAGTCTGACACTTTTCATTGTCCATGTCAAATCCTGGGATTAACCCATCCTTAGACATATCTTGCATTCTCTTAAAGTGGACATGGCCTAGCCTAGCATGTCATAGTGAATAATCCTTCAGTTTACTGGTGGACACTAAGGCTGAACAAATATTTGTACTACCAACACTAACTGAGTTAATGCTGGTGGTTGTTTCATAAACAATATTAAACATGCACATTTGATTGCTCAAATAACCAAAACCAATAAACACTCCATGTTTGGATAAAACAAATTTATTAGATTCAATCACTTGTTTATAACCACGATTATTCTAAACACTACTAGAAACCAAATTCTTCCTAATATTAGGAACATGCAAAACATTAAACAAGGACACAATCTTTCCAAACTAAACCCAAGATCTACACAACCACGTCCATGCACTAGGGCTGTTGACTCATTTCCCATGTGAAGGATAGATCGATCATTCAGTGACTCATAAGTCTTGACCCAACATCTATCTTTACACACATGAAGAGTTGCTCCAGAATCAACCCACCACGCAACATCATCATCCTACCCAAAATAAGCTTCAGATACATATGTAACATAATAAGAGATTCATTAAACATATTCTGACCTTTTAGTATTGTGTTGTTTGAACTAATCACTGAACCATTTGTACATGATCCACTAGCTTTGCTTCCAGTACCAACACCTTTGCAATCCTTTTTCAAGTGTCCAGGTTTCCCACACTTCCAACAAGTGACTGATGATGACTTCTTGTTAGGATTAGTTTTGGTGTTATCCTGATGCTTACGTTTACCCTTGTAGTCATTGTACCTGGAAGAGTTGTTATGCTCCACCATATTGACAACTGATGAAACAAAACCATTGTTGCTTTTTGGCTTGTCACTATCTTGCACCCCGAGGGATTCCTCAATGCGCAAATGACTACCCAACTCAACAAGAGTTAAATCCTCCTTCTTATGTTTCAAGGTGTGCTTGAAATCTTCCCAAGAAGGAGGGAGTTTATCTATGACACAAGAGACCTGAATGGTCTCATCCATGTGCATATGATGTTGTGTGAATCTACCAGGTATACCAAAAAGTTTATTGTATTGTTCCATGACTGGTCTTGAATAAGTCATTTTGTAATTTGTGAAATCACTCACAAGGAACTTCTTACTTGAGGCATCGTCAGCCATATATTTGGCTTCCAAGGAATCCCATAGTTCTTTACCAGATTCAAAATTTTGGTAAATATCAAATAAGGAATCAGACATACCATTGAGAATTATGCCATGACACACATAGTCATCATTCTCCCATTTGTTACTTTTCCGTATGTTCTCCAAGGTAGCATCATCACCACCATCAGGAATAGGAGTTGTCAGCACATACACCACGCTCATGGTAGAAAGAAGAAAGTGCATCTTCTTTTGCCATCTCCTGAAATCCACTCCTTCAAACTTATCTAGCTTGGAGAAGTTAGCCACCATATGCTTCATAGCTGCCGTCATTGATTATCACAAAATAATTTACTTTGATTGTTGGTGTGTAATCGTTCCAACCAGGGTATAGATAATCAATCCTAGCTACGTACCAAAACAATGGTTACCGGATATCACTTGGAATCATGAAATCACTTTCCAAAGTAAATTATTCGACCCTAATGCCTGGGTATCACGGATACCTACTTGGGATAAGACCAAATGCAGTTAGTGATTTAGGCACAAATCTCTGACCCTTTCGTTGTTATGTGTTTTTGTTTTCGTATATCTTCATGCAAGTTATGATCACCTTTTTATAGGTGGAGTACTCAACCCTAGTCAATGGTATTAAGAGAAATTAACGGCACATTAATCTCCTCTTTATAAGTTCTATAATACCTGGAACTAGTGGTTACAAGACCAATTAAACGTGGTCTTTAAAGCACTTGAATTGGTCAAAGACCGTTACAAGTATTCATGTTTAGCTCCAGTATCTGTCATTCTTCAGTCCCACTGAAGCATCAGCAAACCATGAAGGGTATTCCCGCTGAATCCTTTAGTACTGATGAAGACTTACTAAAGTGTAAACACTGAATACACGTCTTCAGTGGTGTTACTCTCTAATGAATACCTTCAGTCCAGAGTTAGACTCCCTGAAGAGTTAACTCTCTGAAGATCATCAACGATGTTGAACAACCTTCAACCACAACAAGAGTCGGGGTGTTCAGGGACTTATGGGTGTACACTTCATACCTCCTTATCCATTCACTAGTATGAACTGAACCCACAATTAAACTATATTTCCAACAACCCAAGATGAATAAAGAAGAGACATGAAATACCTTACAAAATCAAGATGGATAATCACAATAACAAAAACATCATGGAATGAGAGTAACAAATCACATAAAAACGCCAAGCTTGAATAATTCTACCCTAATCACCAATTTTTACACCACATTCTTCTTCTTGTAAATTCTATGGATAAACATAAGTTTTGAAGGAAAATTTTTTAGACAGAATGATGAGGGAAAAATATGACATATGAGAGGGGATAGGGAGAATACAATATTTTCTTAATGTTTTAGAAGATTACAAAAGATTTGGTCTACTATCTTTACATACTTATTACCTAGAATATGTTTTTGCAAAAAAGAAACAAAAAAATTATATTTTTTAAAAATATCTTATGTTATAAATTAATAATACACAAATAATTATAACTTAAGGTTTTAATGTCAAATACATATTATTTAAACATAAGTTATATTCAAAATGGTGAAATAAAATGCAAACTAAATTTTTGGGTGTTACAAAAATTGATATCGTGGTTCGTTTAGTAAAATTTTCAAGCCATTACAAATTACTATGAGTATAGTAATTGGAATGGATATTAAAGTTCACAGTTAGTAGGTTTGAATAATGCTTTGTTTGAACGGTTTAGTTCCCATTTTTAATTACCAAATCAAATCAAACACTTAAAGAGAATCCATAACTCATTTTTATGTAATATAAGTGTTCAACTTGTTATAATTAGGGCCCGTTTAGTTTGAAGTCGGGTTTAACTTTAGTTGTGGGTTTATAAAGTGGTTGGTTTAGGATTGAATTTAATGTAGGAGAAAGATAATATTTTAAATTGTTATTGTTTAAAAAGTTTGAGATTAAAATATTATATTTAATAAATATTTATACTGTGATTTTTGGCTTTTTATGACAAAAAACAATTAATAAATATATTTTATTAGACAAATACAAAATAAGATTGAAAAGGGAGGGTAGTTGGAGGCATTTCTGAAAAATCATGCAGAAGGGTTTATATCTTAACATTAAATGAGTTGGATTAGAAACAAACGTTACTTTTTATATTAATCCTAACAATTCTGACTTAGCCCATGATACCAAACAGCACCTTAAACTTTTTCTAATTTGTGCCATGTGGTATACGATTAAAGCCATTAAATGAACATTAATTATCATCTTTAAATGTTACTTGATATTAATTATTTTCTAATTTGTTTTCAATTACCATGTTTAATATCGTCATGTTTAATATTTTCTAAACATATACCATGATGACACATATTAGAAAATCCCTTATAATTATAAGTAGGGGTGAAAACGAGCCGAGCCGAGCTCGAGTTCGTTAGGGCTCGAGCTCGGTTCGTTTCGAGCCTTATTATTTAAGCTCGGGCTCGGCTCGTCGTATGGTAGACAAGCTCGGGCTCGGCTCGAGCTCGGTTCGTTTATACGATTTTACAGTTTAAACATGAAATTTGGCTTGAGCTCGGCTCGTAATATACCCAAATTAGGCTCGTTAATAAGCTTGTTATTAAGCTCGTTAAGAAGCTCGAATATAAAACATTAGGCTCGTTTAGGCTCGCGAGCCCAAACGAGCTTTGTACGTAAAGCTCGGGTTCGAGCTCGTTTAATAAACGAGCTGCAACTAAGGCTCGAGCTCGGGCTCGAGCTCGTTTAGGCTCGGCTCGTTCGAGCTTTTTACCGATCTGATCCCGAGCTTTTCACGAACAGCTCGGCTCGTTTCCACCCCTAATTATAAGCAGTTTAGCACGTTCCCGATCCAAAATTCGGATTTTCCACATTAATATTTGAAAGAAGCCATGACATAATGTGTAAGCTAACTTCTGTTGTTGCATCAGGGACCTCTAGACTTTTCTTTGAACGGCGACAGTTTTATGAAAGAACTCTTCCCATAAAATTATACTCCGTATTTTTTAACTAGACACATATTCATAGAAGCACTCGAAAGGTCACAAAATCCTTAATAGAGAAACAAAACACGTCAAATTCAATTGTATAGTTATTATCACATACAGTAACATTTATGAATATGAAGGAGTGTATTGGGAGTTGGCAAAATGCTATTCCTTTTATTGGTTACGGATTCACCGATATAGGATAAACATCGCTAACAGAGAAAACATACACATATAAAAATATCAATACGCCAATTTACAAAGTAATCAGTGCTGGTGAGCTGACCCGGCCCTAAGCCTGTGTGAAACACAAGTGGCTAAGGCCCGTTAGAGTGAGCTGCTGTGCAACAGGCCGTGGGCCAGTATTGGTGGAATACATAGTCACATATTACACATTCCAATATTACATGTGACGTTAGGAATTGGCCAAGTACCCATGGGACGTGTTTTATGAGGAAGCACAACATTATGAGTTGTGCACAATTTTTGCATGATTAGAATGTTCATGAACAAACTCACAAGCACCTTCAAAACGAAAAAAACCTTTAGCAAAATCAAAACAAACCCGAGGCTAATTCGAGCGTGAGAGAAGCGAGCATCACAGACACTATCCCCAAGTCTAGCATTGTTTTCGACCAAAAGAATGGTAGGAGAAGAGGAAGATGTATCAGTCAAAAGAGTTTGAGACTAGAAGTTACTACACCTTCTCCGTAGTGATCAAGGAGCGGACCGTATTGAGATCCGGGAAAAGATCCTACGAGCAATTATCTCAGCTACTTGATCAAATTTGTGACTCAACTGTGAAGAGCATACGTGACTACATCACAATACACCCCTCAAGGAATGAGTCTTGGTCGTTTTATTATCAAGAAAAATTTTCTCGATAAGATCTCACGCCTCTTTCGCGGTTTGGGGTCACATCAAGGAGGTCTCGGAGAGTTTCAGTAAGAGAAAAAAATATGAACGATATCACAATCATTTTAGTCATCAGCAGCCGCATCACTAGTGGATTTTGATTACCTCAAACCCTTGACAAAGATTTTAGGAAATATGAACCCGAGAGACATAGTTAAACTTATCCATATCTAATTTGAAAAGGACAAAGATAATTGATGTTATGAACGCTTAGTAATTTATCAGAAAGAGATAAAGTGTGTGTAACATTAGGGCCAATCACGATGATGATTTGTTGGTGTTAAAAGCTGTAGAAGAAACAATATTATCGACTGCATGTTTAGTTTTTTAGTTGTGATACCATGCGTATGCATTTTCATGCATAATATATAATTCCATTCCCTTCTCTTATTTGTGATACACGGTTTACTTCCCTTGTGGGATTCGGTTGAGCGACGCCTAGATTCAAAAACAAGAACTTTGTGTTTCGTTATTTAATCATGAAGCAAGAAGCCAAGAACTTGTTAGACCTGTATACAATATTAAGATCATGAACAAAATACCAAGATTGCACTCAATCAACTATCCTTTCAGTGCAATTAAGAATAAAAAAAGTACAATACGAACAAGTCCACAATTGTGTGCTTATTATAGAAATATAATCCTCACAAAGTACTACAAATCTCTCAACATTCATACTAACTAAACTATCAATCAAGATAATTGGTATGAAATAAAAGAACTTAGTTGATCAATCTTAACTGAACGATTCAACATATATAACAGAATCAGAGAACAAAAGATAATTGTGTGTAACGATGGAATGAGAGAGAGATAGATAATGAAAACCCTAGCTCACGAGCAACTTTTATACTCCAAGCTGTTTCACTCTAACTCTTCATCTTGACTCAATTTGCTAGAACATACCAGAACTTCAACTCAGCTCATTACAACTTTCACACTTGTCTACTTTAGTCCCTAAAACTTATAAAATCACAAATACACAAAATACAAATTATACATACTTTGAACATCCTCCCTCAAGTTTTTTCTCAGAAAAAATTGCACTAAAGAAAACATATTAATTAGACTAAGCTTCTTGCACAAATTAAAATGTTGCATAGTCTCAAGACACTTAGTAAATATATCAGCAGGTTGATCTTTAGTGTTAATCTTGTCTAATCACACCTGCATATACTTTTCTCTAACCAAATAAACATCTAACTCAAAGTGTTTAGTTCTCTCATGAAACACATAATTTGCAGCAATCTGGATAGCAGAACTACTATCACAGTACAAATCAATTAGATATAAATATTCAATACCAAGACTAGATAACAAATTTCCTAACCACACAACTTCACAAGTAGTAGAAGCCATACTTCTACATTATGCTTCTGCAAAGCTTCTAGAAATGGTATATTGCTTCTTACTTTTCCATGAAATCAAACAATTTCCCAAGAATATACAAAAACCAGTAACATACCTCCTTGTCCTAAGGCATTTAGCCCAATCTGCATTTGAAAAAGCTCTAAGCTTTAAATTAAACACACAATTAAACTAAAGCCCTAGTCTAGGTTCCTGTTTTAAGTACCCGAAAACTCTTAAAGCAACTTTGAAATGAGGTTGCAATACCTTATGCATATGTTAACTTAAACAATGGACAACATAACTAATAACATGCCTTGTATTAGTTAAATAAATTAACTTACCTACAAGCTTCTGATAATTAGTAAAACAATCCATATACTTATCCTTCTCAGACTCCTCACAACTCAAAACACTATTATCAAGGAATGGTGTTTCAACAAGTTTAGCTGCAAGAAGCCCATACTCATGCAATAACCCCATACAATACTTTCTTTGAGTCATACAAACACCACTTTTATTTCTAAGCACTTCAATACCCAAAAAATTATTTTAACTCACTAAGATCTTTGATTAAAAACATTGTTTTTAAAAAATCTTTAAAGTTCCCAATCAAAGTTTCATCATTCCCAGTAATAACAATATCATCAACATAAACAAGCAATTCCACAAACAAAAGTCTATCTCTCTAAACATACAAAGGATAATCAGACTTACTTCGTTCAAAGCCATGCTTAGCCAAGACAGTGGTAAGCTTAGCATTCCACGATCTTGGGGCTTGCTTTAGACCACACAGAGACTTACTAAGCTTGTACACCTTGTTACTATCAACACTATCAAATCCTTGAGGTAATTACATGTAAACAATCTCAATAAGATCACCATACATAAAAGCATTATTCACATTAAGCTGGTATAAAGGCCAATTTTTATGCACAACAACACTAATCAAGCATCCAACAGCAACCATTTTCATCATCGAACTAAAAGTTTCATCATAGTCAAAGCCCTCTCTTTGACTATAACCCTTATCAACCAGTTCGGCCTTATACCTCTCAACTTCACCAAAAGACTTATATTTAATTTTCCACAACCACTTAGTATCAATAGCTTTTCTACCAACAAGAAAATCACAAATAGTCCAAAAGTATTATTCATATTTAAAGCTTTGATTTCATTATTCATAGCCTCAACCCAATTAAGGTTAGACAAAGCTTTAGACATATAACTAGGCTCAACAGATTTGTTCAAATTAACACATATTTAGTCTATTATGACTAGAGTACTTCACATATTTCTCAATACCATATCTCTCATTAGAACTAACTACATAATCATTAAAATTCACAAGCATTCTAGATTCCCTATTAGACCTTCTTATTCTAAGTGTATGCACATCATTGTCATGGTTATTCGACAGAATAAACTGAGTTGGTGATAGGCTAAGACTTTGACTTTGATATTTTCCCTCAGATAGACTATTTTGGTCACCATATTATGTTGTAGATACCTCTTCTAGGCCTACACCTGTAGTATCTGTTGACCTATTAGGAAGAGAGCTACTATTATCCATAATTGATGAAGTCTTCCCTTCATCATAGGGACTTCGAGACCCATGATTATCAAAAAACCTTAAGTGGTCATGTTTATTAGTTTCTTCGACAACAAAAGTAAAATCACTTGTTTTTATTTTAAAAGGAAACACAGTTTCATAAAACTTTACATATCTTGAAAAGAAAACATTTCTAATATCTAGACTCAATAACTTGTAACCTTTTTTTACATTAGAATATCAAATAAGAACACATTTTTAGACTTGTAAGACAACTTATCATGACTATTTAAAATAGTAGCAAAACAAAAACAACCAATGGATCTCAAATAGGAAAGACTAGGTTTGATACTATATATCCACTCATAGGGACACCTACCATTGAGAACAGATGATGGCAACCTGTTTATAAGATACACAACAGTTAGAATACAATCAGACCAAAATCTTAAAGGAATTCCTCCCAGAAACATAGGTCCTTCTTGCTATATTTAGCAGATGTCTATGTGTTCTCTCAACAATCCCATTTTGGTGAGGAGTATAAGCACAAAAAGTTTGATAAATGATGCTAAGATCAGAAAACATTTTATTCATCTAATTATTGACAAACTCAGTTCCATTATCAGATCTGATAGTATTAATTTTAATTTTAAACTGAGTGTAAATCAAATTTATATAATACAAACAAAAGTAAAAAACACCTCTCCCTTAGACTTAATTAGATAAACCTAAACAGCCCTAGTGAAATAAAAAAATTGGTCCAAAAATATATAAAACCTTCCCTACTTGCGACTCTTTAAGGACCTGATAAGTCAAGATGAACTAATTCACCAAGCATTTTTTACTTACGATCAGACAAGGGAAAGGGCTCCCTAGTCTGTTTAGCCCTATGACAGATTTCACAAAAAAACATAAAAGAAGACCTAGAGGTATTAAGGTCATTATGCAAAGTAGGCAGAACTTGATCAGCAGGATGACCAAGTCTGGTATGCCAAAGCAATTTAGAAACATGAAAACTAATAACCATATTAGTCTCACCCAAAGAGCATTTAGATGACATATCAAACAAATAGAGACCACCAGATTCACTACCAGTCCTCGAATCTTTTTGGTCAATTCTTGAATACAACATTTTTCCTCATCAAAACCAACAAACATCTTGCTATCTCTAATCAATTTATTAACAGAAGAAGTCTAACACAATAATCGAGAACAACAAGAACATCATACAAGACATCATGATTAGTTAATTTTAAATTTACAACATGACTTGTGACAGGCAAAGTATCATTAGGATGACCAACAATAATATTAAGACTAAACACATTAACCACAATATTAAGACTAAACACATCAACCACATTGGTCATACCCACAATAGAAACTCTCAAATGCTGATTAGCACCAAAATCAATAGTCCAACCAAGACTAATAGTTTTAACAAAAAGCTTATTATTAGCAAAAAAGAATTTAGAAAAATTAATATCAAACCTACCATTTCCATTAAAAAAAAGAGCATTTGCCTGCCCTATTGGCATGAAAGCTACCAGAACTAGAACCATTGTAATTAATCAAGGACAACAGCTTTTTCATCTGCTCAAAAGTAAAACTAGAAGACATACTAGAAGTAGAATTTTTATCAAACTTAACTTCAATGTTAGCTTTGAAATTAGGTTTATTCATACCAGAACCATTATTTCCAAACTTCGTAAACCCACCCAATTTCTAACATCTTTCAATAGTGTGTCCAGTCTTATCACATTTTTTACAATTCAGATTAGGATTAGGACCCCTATTGACATTATTATTGTATTAGTTCCTATAGTATTATTATTAAATTTCCTTCTATTACTATTAGTATTAGTAGATTTAACAGCAAAAGAAGAAGCATTCATCTTAGACTCAGTAACACCAGAGGACTCAGGAATCCCCTCATGAGGTTCTTTTCTAGACACCGTATTATATTATTCTTTCACCTCAGGAAGAGGATCCATAGTGAGCAAATCACTCTTATCAGGTTGATAACAATCATCAAGATCTATCAAAAACTACATAAGTTTCATAACTTGTTGATGCAAACCTAACTCAATACTAGTAGGACAAGAACATTTACCACTACAAGTACACTTAGGCAATTTAGTAAGAGAGTCAACTCTCTCTACAAAGAATTAAGCATATGATAATAATCTGCCACTAAACTACCACCTTGTTTAACACAATTAATATTTTGTAACAAATTATATACCACACACCCATCAACTCTATCATAGGTTTTCTCTAACCTCTTTCTAAATAGATGCACAATTATCAGAATAAACCAAACTTATATACACATCTTGAGACATAAAATTCATAATCCAATTCAAAACCATAACATTATATTTATCCCATTGAGCAGTTAAGAATCACTAGTAGCATAAGACTCTCTAAGACAATTACCATCAACAAGACTAAACTTATTCCTAGCTTGTAAAGCCAGTTTCATAGCACCACACTAGATTTTATAATTTTCAGTATCAAGAAGCTTGAAAGGAATCAAAAAAGAACTACTATTATCATTATTCCGAACATGAAGAGGGTTACCAACATCTAAACTGCTTATAAGCATAAGAACATTACTACCTTTAGCAGACATGATGAAAAACACAGATAATCAACTAAAACACAAAAGAAAGATAAAAAAAGATCAAGAAAGCAGATAAACAACAATAAAACACACAAGACAAATAAAAGTGACCAAGAACACAAGAATTCTTAAAAACAATACGAAACCACAAACAAAATCACCATGAGTGAGATTGAGTGGACTAGGGATAATCATAGCAGGTATCCACACTAGTCAAACTAGAGGGTCAAGGAGTTAACTGAGCCTAGTTGCACCTATTTCAATTGCAATGATAATCAAGAAATGATATGACTTACAGGGCTTAATAACTGGCGGAAGCAACCAAGAACCAATGAGGCAAGAAAGCCCAAAAAAACAAATTAGGGTTTCAAAACCCTAATTTCACTAATCACCAATTAAACATCATACACAACGATTCGTCACATGGTCGTTAAGAATCGACCACCAGAAAGCCCAAGAACATCAACAATCACAAAACCCCTAAATTCGAGCAAACCCTAATATCTAAAACTAATATCTTAGAGAACCTGGCTCTAATACTATGTAAAAATATCAAGATCATGAACAAAACACCAAGACTGAACTTAACCAACCACCCATTTGGTGCAATTAAGAATCAAGAAGTACACTACGAACAAGTCAACAATCGTATGTGTAAATGTAAATATCGCACTAAAACAAAATTTACGTTTTAATCATACTTAACGTTTTGTTAATGACAAAACATCAAACATATTTTTATGTTTGTATTACAAGTAACACATAAGTCTTTTAATCCATGAACTTATGTTCTAAACTTTTTAAAAAAAGTTTTATACACTTTATATACTTTTAAGTGTAAAAGTAAAAATGGACAAAATGCATGATTATCTTTCTCCATCAGATATATAAATTCAACTAAGGGTAAATACAATATTTTTATGTGATATTAGATAAACATTTATGAGGCAACAAAAGTCAGACATGGCAGAACCGGGCGGACCCCTGGGTAAGGGGGCCGACGGGTTCCGTGGGTGTCTGATGATTTGCCTATAAATACCAAGATTTGTCCAATCTTAGAACTGACCCCTCTTATAATCTTTCTCTTAAATCTCTCTATATATATCTAACTCTCTAACGTCATTATTGTCTACTCTGTTTGTCTCTTGTGATTTAGATCTTTGTGCATTACAAGATCGATTACGAGAACTCTCTACTCTAAGCTTCGATCCTTCAAGGCTTCACTTTGCGTGAATGTCTTAAGTGTTACCTACACAATCACCATTGGTGTACCCATTCTTCTACCTACTTGTGTATTAGTGTGGTTGGTGTTGTAAACCACAAGTATGTAGTGTAAAAGGCGTTGTTGTGCTTTTGTAAAGATCACGACATCTTCGCTTAGGTGTCGTTAAAGATTGTAAGCTTAATTGTAAAGCTTTCTCCACCGGTGTAAAGGAGATTCATTTACTAATGAAGTAGAACTATCGAGTGGATACTCAAGGAGTGGAAGTAGGGCAAGATAAGTGAGATCTTGCTAGGCCGAAACACTATAAATCAGTGTGTATTGTGGTTTGTTTCATTCTTACTTCACTTCTATTTCCTTGTCAATCACGCTTAATCTATATCTATGCTAATCATGAAAATTTTTCAAAGTAATTAAAACTATTCGGTAAAAACTATTCAAACCCCCTTCTAGTTTTCTACAATTGGCATCAAGAGCTACGTACTCAAGATCTTTAAACTATATTGTAATTTAAACCTTGAATCGATCCAAGGATTCTGTAAATTACAAAGAGGTGCAATCTATGCAAAGATCACCACTCTTTGAAACCGATGGTTTTAAATATTAGAAAAATCGTTTATAAACTTATGTGAAATCTAAGGATATAGATCTTTGGTACATAATCATTGAAGGTGATTATGCACCAACAGTTAAAAATGGCACTACTAACAAATTTGAATCGGTACCACGCGAAAAGCAACCCGATGATCGAAAGAAAATGTTGGCACCAAATAATGAAACCAAAATGATGCTTTACAATGCTCTACCAAAAAAGGAGTATGAAAGAATCTTCATGTGTCAAACCGCCAAAGAAATTTGGCATTCCTTAATAGTCACACATCAAGGAAACTCACAAGTCACGGATAATAAAATTGATCTACTTGTTCAAAGATATGAGAAATTTTCTATCCTTGAAGAAGAGTCAATTGATGTGGGATTTGCTCGATTCAGTACTATTATAACTTCACTTAAAGCACTTGACAAGTCTTTCTCCAATAAGAATTTTGTCAGGAAATTTCTTAGAGCACTCCATCCAAAATGGAGCTAAAGTCATGGCTATTGAAGAATCTAAAGATCTTTCAAATTTTTCACTGGACGAGCTCATCGGGAATCTCAAGGTGTATGAGATGGTGATGGAAAAAGACTCTGAAATCATCAACGGAAAGGAAGAAAACAAATATCTTTGGCGCTGAAATCTAGAATTGAATCTAGTGATGATGAAGAGTCCGATAGCGATGACGAAGAGTATGCCATGGCCGTTCGTGATTTCAAGAAATTCTTCAAAAGTCAAGGAAGACTTGTGAAGCAACCATTTGACAACAAGAAGATAACCCTAATAACTTTTGACATCAAGAAAGCCAAAGATGAAAGGAAATGCTTCCAATGTAGTGATCTGAATCAGTTCTTCGGTAATTGTTCAAAGACTAAGCCAAAAACACAAAGAGCCTTTGTAAGTGGTGTATGGAGTGCTATGGATGATGAAGGAGAAGATTCCAAAAAGGAAGAGCTAGCTCTTATGGCACACGAAACAAATGAGGTATATTCCAGCTCTTCTTACTATTCCTCCTCATTAGATGATGACACACTAAAAATTAAATATAACAAAATGTGTGAGTTAAGCCTTAAAATAATAAACAAAAACAAACTTTTGAAAGAAAAAAATGAAAGTTTGGAAAACAAAGTTTACGAACTAAAAGCTAAATTACAAAGACTAGAACGAGGTAAATCATCTAAAGATAGATGTGGAACATGTCAAGAGCTCAATCTCGAAATTGAGAAACTTAGAATTAGTCAAGAGGCATTAACCAAACAAAGCTTAAAATTTGCGAAATTTAACAAGAACACAAATTGCATTGATGAAATGCTAAATTTCCAAAGAGACAACAAAGACAAAACAGGGCTGGGGTTTAGGAAACAAGATATACTTTCTAGCTCAACTACACTACCAAAAAATGACACGATCAATGTTTCAAAAAAGCTATCACATAGAATCACGACACCACCGGACCCCTCTACACAAGGGGCCGACACCCTGCAAAGGGGTCGTGGGTCTGTCAGAAGAACATAAACGAAATCGTGCCAAATTCGTGGTTGTGTCTCAGAAACGTAAACAATTATCCAGAAAGGTATAATACAAGCTTTAGAAACCTAGAAAGGAACACTAGAGCTAGAAATGTACAAACTCGACCTAAACCATCTTACCCCAAACGCCCTTTTCCGAAAAGTAACCAAGGAGTACTAGGAAGATATAGTTAAGTATCGTTCAACTATGACTACCATAATCAATTTTCAATGGGAATTTTGGTACCTTGGGATGTATTTGGCAACACTCTAATTGGGATTCCCATGAGAAATATGTTTAACCCAAAAGAACCCATAAGACGATGGGGACCAAATGCTTGAGTTTCATAATGTGTAGGTATGCTTGGAGGTTGGACTTGAACCGGATGAATGGATCAAGGACAGCGGATGTTCGAGACATATGACGGGTAATAGAAACCTTTTTAGCACCCACACATCAATGGACGGAGGTAATGTTATTTTTGGTGGCAACGTCAAAAGCAAAATCATCGGCAAAGGTTGTTGATCCCAAACTTAGGTCGATTAGCTTTGTATTATCGAGAGTAGATCAAGTATAATACGTAGAGAAACTTTGTTTGAATGTCAAACTAATTGTTATGCGGAATATAACAACTAGAAAAAGAACACACGATTACCAAACTTTCAATCAATTGATTAATAACAAATAATGTATGCAAGCATTACGATTAACAAACCCTAAGGTATCCTTTTATACACTAAGGAGCCTTGAATAGAAAGCTAAGGATCAACTATTCTATGAAGAGATAAATACAAAAAATAAACTTATTTGAACATATCTTCCTAATATGAAAAAGCTGTAGATCCATGCATCCATGCAATCCTTCAGTGGCTAAGATTCTTCTTGTCAGCATCTACAATATGTCTTGTCAGCGTCTAGAATATTTCTTGTTATCGACTATGGACTTAGTCATTTTATTCCCAACAATCCTCCCCTAAACTTGATATTTATACTTACTATCAAGTTTCTGAATAAAACAAAAATATACAGAGAGGATTCTTACAAACATGGTTATTCCTGAATTTAAGTATGAATAAACCTTAAAAAGTCGATACTCAAGTCACTGGTGAAGTCAACTTTCAGCTTTGTGCAGATCATCTTCCTCAATACTTCTTGTGTCAGCGGATAGATCTTGTCCACCAACAAATACTCTGAAAACTTTGATGTGCAAAGATGAAATGCATCAGCTGCAGAACACAACCTCCACTCCAAGCCACTCAGGTCATCTAAATCCAGCCATACTAGATCATCTTGGTCACGGTCAAACAACCTTCTAAAGGTTTACCATATCCTTATTTCTTCAACAGTTGTTGGAACATTTGCACTATACTCAGCCAATAGCAGCTTCCAAATGCATTCCAAATCATCTCTATCCATACTACTAAACAATGCAATAAGAGAAGTTAATACCTGAACTCTGCCACCATGCCTTGTGAACTTCCAGAAACTTGTGTTGTCATCCTTCTGATACTTGATAATTGGGTTTCTAAGTTCCACAGACTCTACGACAGAAATATCCAAAGTAAATAGTTCTAAATTTGCCTCCAATAAGCTTTCATTAGGCAAATTTGAATCTAACAAATTAATCTCTAGAAAATTAAGCTTAAACCCCTTCTTCTTGGGTTTTGCAACTGGTGCATGCTCTTCTTTCCAAGCTCTTTCAATTTCCTATTGCCTTTCCACAGATGATTTGATCTTAACATTCTGATCACAAATCCTTTTCCAAATGGAATAAGCCATACTTTCTAATGCTTCAAAAGTATAACCTCTAAACTTATCCCATGTCCATCCAGATTGCTCATTCCTTAGCAAACTCTTCCAAAAACTTCTTCTAAATGAAATAGACTAATCCAAAATGTTGCTAGCCCTGTGTTCCTCCAACACCTTTATATGATGTTGTAAAACTAGCAAATCTTAAAACATATCAATTTGCTGAGACAAAGTCAAATTTTCTTCAACAACAACATTTTCCATTTTAAAGTACATTTTGGAGATTTGTTCATGATCATAATCATACTCCAGCTTTATCTGTCTAAGAACTTCTCTTGCCTCTGCATCATCAACATAATCCACATAAACTGGATCTTCATCTTGATCTTCACCAAGATCAACATCACTCACACTATCATTATTTTTACTAGACTCCTTGCTACCAGATCCTGAACCAAAAACTTGAGCCTCAATCGAAGATTTTTTTCTGTTCCTTAATCTCTTCCTTTTGCATTTGTTGGTCTAACATTTGATCAAACTTTATCTGTGCAGAATCTTTAGCAAGCATCTCTTCTTCAATCAAAATACTTTTACCTTTAGCAGATGAATCAATTGAAGGTAAAGTAGTAGGTATATGTGTTAATATTTCTCTGATGCTCAATGGTAATTTGAATACACCAGAAGCAAAAAGATAACTTTCAAAGGATGTGAACGAAGTGTCAGGGCCTACAAATAGACTGTCAGTGGCTAGAAAAAGCTTATCAATGGCTACAACTTTTCCAGTACTCATCTATTTCATAAGTTAAACAAAGGAGATTTTTGTTGGTGTTATCATTGAGGAATCAAACGCCTTATTCTCCTTTATACCTGTGAGAGCATCAACTATTTCTAGTGTACCTATAGAACCTTCTTTAGAGATCTTATCACCCAAATTCTGTTGCTCTTCCCCTTTGGAAGACTCCTCTATGGCATCAATATCCGAGGATCTAACCATAAATGTCCTCCTTGACCTACTAGTATTCTCCAAAACTACAAGTCTCTCCCTCAGCTATGTGAGTTCAAGACCTTGGTCCTTGACTGTCAGTACAAGTTCTGTATTTTTCTTTTGCAAGCTAATACTGAATTTTTTCAATTCCATTGGGGGTTAAAGGTTCCATACTACCCTCATCAATATTCGGGAAATTAATCCTCATTACAGATCCATAGGGCGTGGGGATGTGCTTACTTATAATGGGCCTGGCTTGACCTGCATCTAAGCCAGAGTCAATAGGCCCAACCATCTCCACATCACTAGGCACCCTTGTGGTAGTGGTATCATCTGCGACAAGGCTAGGATCACCAAGGGAAGGCACCTATAACACCCATATTTTACCTTTACGTAGTGGAACAATGATCTAGGGTATTACTTCATAGAACACAAGTCATAATGATAGAAAATAACTGAAAAGAGTGATTAAATCAACTTTCTTTATATATCATTAAAAATCAGAGTTTTACAATATGAGGTTCCTAAAATCTATGTTAATAATTTCAAACTTGTGCCTCTTCATGCCATCCTTATGCTTCTTCATGTTATCAGTCATAGTTTCCTGAAATATATGCTTACAAGTCAACACAAAGGTTGAGTGAATTCATAGGTTTTAAACATATTTTGAATACACGTATATCGTCTGGGCTACAATGTTATACACCCACGTAAACTAATCATCATACTACACTATGCTCATGACCCCGGTGCTAGACAATATCATAACCAACAAACTGCCCTTATAAGAAGGTAGTCTGCCAACTAACCTTAGTTTAGCAAAATAAAGTGTATTTGTTTAGCCAAGGTAGGAACCTTTAGCTGCTGGCAAGCGCGACTTGCCCAGATAGGGGATCTCAACCCCCAAATAGTACTATTCATAATATTAGCGCTCATTTTCTAGAAATGATTAGCGGTTCCTAATTAAAAAGGGACTTAATGGCATTAGTAAACATAGTGTCAATAATCATATCCGGGAAGCATACCAAAAACGTTTGTATTCCGGTTTTAGCATATATCCCCCTCACGGGTTTTAAAATCATTTATAAAGTATTATAAGTGAGGTTATAAACTCACCTTATGTCCGTAGAAACCGAGATATAATCAGATATATATCATTCACAGATAAACAGCTTGATCATACAAACCACAACTTGGTCTCATAAACAATCAGCTTGATCTCACACAAACCTAGATTAGTACATTGTGTATTGTATCAAGTCTTTAATGTTTTATTAAATCTTCCTAAGTATTGGATATATATTCTTTAATTAATATTTAGTTATAATTCTAGCACCATTGTTCGGGCCATCATACTCAGAAGCCATTCTATAAACGTTTGAGGAGCGAGGACACTTTAAATCGTAAACCCAACCAATCAGTCAGAACGTAATATCGAGATGGAACATCTTTGTACAAAACTCCATACTAACATGATACTTTCATTACTTCCTCATATTTATAATTAATCTTCTTTAGTTTCAAAATTGGCAAAAATAGCCCTTTTTGTTATACTTTGGTATAATTCCACTTTTAACCCTTAAAGTATATAGTTTCATTATTTATAATTTAAACCCTCAATATTTAACCTTAGGGACTAAACATTTCCAATATTTACTATTATATATTTAACTTTCACAAAATGACACCTTTGGCCCAAAATATTAAATATTTTAAAAAATGACAGTTTTAGTCCCTATACTTGTAAAAAATCACATAACAAACTCAAAAATGGACCAAATGATCTAGGATTTTAAAAAAAAGTTTAGAAACACATTTATAATCATAATAAAAACATTTATCCAGAATTATAGCTTTTGAAATGGGTTTTTGCTGATTATTTCATGTAAATTACAAAACTAGGGTTTTAAGACATCCTTAGCTTATAACTTTCATTTAAAATGATCAAATGACTTAATTTATTTTAGATTATCTTTCTAACATTATTTTGGAACTATAAAAACTCTAAGAATTCATTATAACAAGTTCAAAGCATAGCTAACATAGAAATTACCTAGGATGCTCCAAGATGGCTCTTAATGGCTTCCTATGAGTACAACTTGCCATCAAAGCTTCAATGGCTTCCTTCTACACCTGTTTTTTGGTCTTGTGGGATTTCCTAGGACGTTTATAGAAGTGGAAATGAATAATGGGTAGGAGGTTAAGAGAAAACGAGATGCAAGTTGAAATGTAAGGTTTACATGCCTATTTATACTAGTTTTCAACCCGCCTCCAAGTAAACTATGAAATTTGTAAGATCAATAATTAAGTGACTAAGGAATGCTATGAGAGGTCTATGCAAATCTAGGAATGATTCATGAAGCTAGGATCATACTTATCTTAGTTTTGTGGTTAAGAATATGTCACGGCAAGTTTAAGATGGGAACAATGATGTGTAGCACACAAGTAGGTGCATCACCTACTTGGAAATATCCAAAAATATCTATTTGATCTTATCCTAAGTTTAAATGGGAGGGAAAGTGTTTGAATGCATTTTTGGAGGTAAAAAGCTAGGCGGATAAAAAAAATAAAGGCTTGTAACTTGTAACTTTGTAATTTTGGTGATTAAGGGTTTAGGAATGTGATTAGTGATTGATTAGGGTTTAATTAGGGTATAGAAATTGTATATAAGGAGTTTGGGTATTTGGTTTAAAGCCTTTGTAGTGAAACTGGGAAGAAAACTTAGGCGGGTTAGGGTTTCTAATGATTTATGGTTAAGTCTTAGTAAAAGTGATTATCCTTCAATTAGATACTGATGTAAACTCAATTTATACATCCTACATTGTCCTCAACATGTTCATGAAGTTCCTACATTGGTTTACTCAGTTATTCTAAGTAAACATGTCCAAAGGGTAAAAATACTCATTTTGACCTAATTTACAAGCCATGCATTGACATGTTGTACCTTTGCTTTAGGGTACTTGTACATTATCTTAATATAATCTTATAACCTTAATGAATTGCTATGAGTGTTTTTAGACTTTCCCAAAAAGACTAGGTAGTTTTTTTAACGACGATTTGATTAACACACTAGCAAGATGCTAGGGGAAAAAGAGATTACATGGTGTTTTTACAAGAAATTTTAGGATCCAATATCCATTGGAACCAATCAATATTAGACTTCCTACTCCTATTAACTATCCAACGATACGAAAGAACCTTGATGTCTTCTAAAAGAGTATCCTTTCTTGGTAGTTTCAAGTGGAAGCAAATACGATTTCGATAACATCATAGAATCCAAGATGTTGTTTGAATTACAACATCGAAAAAAAAATTCGTGTGGTCGTTGAAGGATAAAGATTCAGACCAGATAATTAAGCTGTTTATGTCTTTAGGAAAATCACCTATATCCTACCATCTTTAAATCGAATTCCAAAGATCAATGGCTACCGAGTATTCCACAAAAATATGGAGAGTAGTTTCGATGTCGCTATCACATATGGGACATCTAGTAGAGTGAAGATCTATTCCTCGAATGTCAAGGTTGGCACGAGTTGGTTTGAAGATCTAAACGCATCCGCCAAGAGTAAATATTAACCTTTATAGGAAGAACCTTGTTCCATCTAACCAAATCATCATGTGAAAATAAAAAGGAATCATCAATTATTTTCCTCATAGAAGCAACAGTGAAACAAATTAAGTGAGTAGAGATAAATTCCCATCCGTCACTTAAGGGTGAGAGTTTAATATTGGACACGAGATTTTGAAGCTCAATAAACTGATTTCTTTCATGCCCATCTCTGATTGGTCTTCTCCAGTTCCAATTTATTAAATCAAAGCCCAAAAAGACTAGGTAGTGATTCTATGTAGATTTCTTAATATAAGGGTTTTTAGGTCATTAAGCCTAATGACTTTCTATTTTGGGTAATTAGGGTTTATATCATAATGTAGGCTTATTCTAAGTCTTATATAGTATCTTTATGACTTCTGGAGTTTCTACATTCTAAGTTTAAGGGTTTGTATAGGTAGATCATATTTAGGGATACTTATGGGAGCTTAAGATCCTATGCTTTGATAACTTATACCTTATACTTTATTAATTTGTAACTTGTATTGAAATAGATGTATAATCTTAATATGATATATAGTTGAGTTTTATAATTAGTGGCAAAAGATTAGACTCTAATTCAATGTGAAATGGATTTTATATGCTAATCTTGGTTACTAGGTCTTAACTTGTAATTAGCTTTGGATTAGTGAATATTAGTATTTTGTGATCAATTAACTTTCCTTTATATAATAGATTATAATTAGTATATTGTTTTTGATACTTGTACATAGATATTAGGTAGTTATATTGCTTGAAACATTGTCTACTAAGGGTTTCTAGGTGGTGATCTAGACTATTATGTACATTTACATGTAATTAGATTTGTGTAGTTTGTTCTTACCATTCTTAGGTATTATTATGTTTTCAAAGTATAATTTATAACTTGTTTATACTCCATAATGACTTATTCATATGTATTCTTCATTCATAATTTACCATTCTTGAGTTTACAACTTATTTAGAGGGATTCTAGGGTTTCTAAGGGAATTTAGGGCATCATAGGTAAATTTGAGATGTTCTTATCAATATTGAACTTATTAGATCACTTTTAGATCTTAGAATTGATATATATACATTGTATTTCCAACATATAGGAATATGTTGAAGTGGCAGTTCAGGTTGTGAGAAAAAATTCATGTTACCAAGGAAGACATAAAAAGCAAAAATTTCTAATGGTTTTTCCACTTCCATTAAATCATAGCATATATAATACATGTGAAATCTATGGGTTATCACAATACCCCAGAGACCCTTTGGCGTTTGGCTAACCTATAGTCTGGTGGTGAAGAGGATGATGTGGTGTGTGGGTCTACATCAGGTTCGTCAGTGGCTACATGATGGGTGTCAGGGGCTACAGGTTGGGTGTTAGGGGCTAGAGAATGTGGTGCATGGTCATCAATATCTATATTTACATCATGTTTAGGGGAAGGTGGTTGGTTTTGCTGTTCTTGGGCCACAATAGCAGCTTGAACAACAACAAGCATGGGTGGGGTTAAGGGCACATCTCTAAATGGAGGAGTATTAAGAGTGGTAAAAAGTTTACGTATTTGAATAAGGATTTCATAAAAATTGTTATGATCCATATTACTTCCCTTATTGTTTAACATGCCTTCAAAAAACATTTTTCAAAAATTATATCTTTGACTAGTAACAATGCAAATAAGAGCACTCCCAATAGAATGGTTCATTTCATTAAAAGCAAAGCATTTAGGACTTAGACACTAAAGAAGGACATGTATGAGGAATTTTCAGCCTGGGGGAAATTTGTTTTTATCAAATTTTGAAATACGACATTCACGAGGAAGTTCATAACCCAAGCCTGTGAAACCTTGATGTAGCTCATCAATGGGAAGCAGTTCAACTCCATCTAAATCATTAAGCTGTAAAGCTTGACGAATTAAAGTTTCTGTTACAATTTTATTTTTCCCATGAATAGAGCCTTCTATTGTAATCACGTCATTAATTGTACTAGAACATGTAGTGTTCCAAAACAATTTAATGTGTGATTCTGGAATGATAGGTGCATGAAACAAAGCATACCTTAAATTCGAAGCCAACAAGAACTCTATCATCCCATCATACTGTAGTTGCCTGTTATCTTTATCCAAAAGCGCAATCATGTTGTGTTGTGTGAGAACCCGTACTTTCCCAGTATTATTTTATTCTTTTTATTCGTGCTTTTTGAATTTTCTAACGTATTACGTTTTCTTGAATACTTTATATGTAAATCCTGAGATTTTTAAATTATACTTTTAAGTATTATTTTGTTCATTGACAATGCTTCATATGGAATTATAAAAATTTTATTTTATTTTTCCATATTTAATTTAGATCAAAGTTTTTGATTTAAAATCATCCGCGTGCGTTTTACAACGAGTTTATTCAAAATCAATGTACAACGAGAATTCCTAGTGATCGCGATACCGACGGATGCCCAAAAATTTAC
The DNA here is from genome assembly GCA_025667525.1 of Glebionis coronaria. Taxonomy (NCBI): domain Eukaryota; kingdom Viridiplantae; phylum Streptophyta; class Magnoliopsida; order Asterales; family Asteraceae; genus Glebionis; species Glebionis coronaria. The sequence goes on from CM046875.1 coordinate 508,203,594, forward strand.
GTTTATTTATCGATTGTTTCGATAATTAATACTTTCGACGATTTCGTTTTAATTACGTATTAAGTCGTGTCGGGAAATCATATAATCAATTTTATGATGCATTGTAACTTTTGAAAAGTATTTTTTACGAAACCCGAGCCCCGTAAATATTTTCAAGATTTACCAATAACAGTTTTCTACTCTTTAAAACTTTTAATTTTTTTAGGTCCACAAGTTTCAAATTTGGCAAGATTGGCCCCTCCACTTAAACAAACATATAAATACCACTTTTTCTAAACAAAAACACATACAATCAAATTTTATAAAAATCAACTCCACTCTCCCCTCCCCTCTCTTTCTTACCGTCCCCCATCACCACCACAAACACCCCATTTTCATCAATTTCTAACATGATCAATTCAAAACAATTTAAAGACCACGTCATAGATTTTATGGTGGTTCTTTTGATACTAAAATCACCCACATGCATCAAAATTTCAAGAACTTTTGATTTCATGATTTTATGATTATTTAATCATCTTGCATGCATTGTTTTTGGTAAGAACATCACATTTTAATCCTTAAAAGGTTGATTTTTGATCTTTGATTTTGTTAAATTTTACATGCATGTGTTTAGAAGTGAGTTTGGTTGTTAGGAATGATAGTATAGTGATCCTAGGGGTATGGGAATGAGTGGATTTGGTTGAAAAATGGATTTGGCATGTTTTCTAAAAAGGTAATTTGGGACAGCAGGTCTTTAACTGAATTTTCGTGGGTTTAAGGTCTGAGAAATACTTATATTATTTGAAATTGTTGTAGAGTTATCCGAGACGGTCGTTTTGGCATAAGATAGAGCTTCTAAGTCAATACGAGTCAAAAGTTAAGCTAGTTTTAGTTTTCGTGTACCGGGAGACGCAAGTCGGCACAATCTGAAATTGTGGCTGATTTTGGGTCGACTCTCGGGGACTTTAGGCTTGGTTAGATAGTTGATACTACTGATTTTCAAAGTTTACAAACTGAGTTTGATGAGTCTAGTAGTGGTTTCAAAAGACGGATTGTCGAATTAGTATTTTTAAAGTGGTCCAAACGGTGTTACAAAACAAGTGTACAAATCTGTCCTAAAATTTGGAGTTGAGTAAAGTGTCGAGCTGATGGGTTTTAAAGTGTGAACATTGGCTCAAATTTTGGTGAGGTCTTGTACAGGTTATAAGTGACCTTGACACCAATTTTCATGTAAAACGGACAAGTCTAGATAGGGTAGATCGGTGTGTACATTCGGGGTGTACTTGCTAATTTTTATTTTGGACACTTAGTTCAATGTTTGTGTTGCGTGAGTTTGAGTATTCATTATCGGACATGATGACTTAATCAAGTGCTTAGTCATTATATAAATGACTTAGCTACTGGTCCAAATAAGGGTAAAGGATAGTTTGACTTGCGTTGACTTGGCGTCGTATGACGGGTCATTTTCAAGTGTTCAAGTGCTTTAACGTGTAGTGTTGGAATAAATGGTTAGTATGGATTCATTTGATTTGTGTCAATGGTTTTGAAACATGAATACTTTGAAAACATTTGAGTCATATTGTATTTGGTATATATATCGATATTGAGTTCGAGTCTTAACGCGTGCCTTATTGTGATAGGTTGCGGTTTTCGTGTTTCCCGGGCATCCATATCGTCGGTGATCGTCTCACTACATTGTTTCTACTCAGTTGCTGAGTACCGTGATTGACTTACCTCGTGGCTAAGGTGAGTTCATAGCCCCTTTTACTTGTACATGGTTTCTAAATGCGGGGTAAGATTTTACATGGTGCAACACAACCATTTAACAACTGTGTGCTATCCTCAACTTGTATGCTATCCAGAAATTGTATGCTTTCAAGAACTTGAGGATTTCCGACTGATTTTCATTGATATTATTGCTTTTAGTCTTTAGCCTTAAGTTACCTCTCATTGATCATGAACCGTTAATTAATCCTGCTACCAAGCATGAATGTTGTGGGTGGATCCATCGGGATTGACTATCCCCGTCCCGATTACCTTGACGCACTAATATTTGTTTATTTCACTTGAGTATTTAGGCTGAATACTGACTAGAGGAACTTACATTGAGTTAAGCTTCGGTTCATGAACTAAACAACAATAATAATGTTTCGGACTATGGTTAATGATCATAACCATACTCCATACTACTTGTTTTACAAATGAATGCTTGTGTTCCACATCCTTATTGCTAAACCTATGAATTTCACTCAACTTTGTGTTGACGATTTTACATGTTTAATCTCAGATATTATTACTTAGCTTTGCTTGGATGGGAGCCCGCAGGATATTATCGCAGCTTGGAGATTTCTGTGATGCTTTTTAACGATTGGTTTTAGTATAAACTGTCAGAAGTTTATTATATCTTTTGGGCAACTTTATGATATAAATCGAGACGAAATAATGTAATTTTCCGCTTCTAAAACTCTGGGACCTATGTTTGAAAACTCTGACCTTTTTATGATGTAATGTACATGTTTTATTTCGTCAGCTTTGTATGAACTGTAATTCATTGTTTCTTGTACTATGACGTGTTACCCCCTCGTTGCATAGTTGTTCCATGTCAGATTTTGGGGGTCTAACAGAGTGGTATCAGAGCGATGGTTATAGGAACTGAGTCGTTTTTTTTTTCAAAACTTAGTCTATAACCGAAAGTTTAAACATTTTATTGTTCCTAAGTGTCAAACACAGAATCTGCCAATGTTGTTCGATATCTGCGCGGGTAACTCTTTAATCCTTATTATTTACTTTTAATTATCGTTGTAGTATTTCATCTCCTGATTACATGTTGAAATATTACGTTACCCTGATGACGATAATTACTGTATCTTTTCAAAGCCTTTGTGCTTCATGAATTATTATTGGTTGTTACCGTGATTTCATCTGCTCTTACTGTATTTCTGGAATTCTTGCTCTTGTGAAAGGATCTGGTTACGATGATTTTTACATTGTTATGACGTTACGTACTTGTATTCAGAGCGCGTATGCTGCCGGCTTTTCATTGCTCATTTTTCTGAGTACTATTGCTATTTCATTTATGCGTGATACGACTGACTTCATATGCTCGTTCGTTTTGAATCATCTGTTTTTCTCGACTCGCTGTTACATGTTGTGCATACTCTCGTGATACCATTGTTCGGGATCGAATAAGTGTTGTTTTCGACGAAACTTCTTATTATTTTCATTCTACTACCGTACGTGTTGCTTTCATTGTTTAATTTCTTTAAAATATCTATTTAGATGCACAGATTTTCTTTCCGACCATTCGTAATTGAATGTCTAGTCTATAGACCATTGCTTAGCTCAATGTGTCTCCAGAAAAGACTAAAGGACACCGTGTGAGTCACACATCTCGAAGTATTCGTTGAATCAGTACCTGAATAATATTGTGGGTTTTCATAATCTTGATTTACCTTTACGTCACCGTTTTACACGATACTTGTACATGGATTACATCTTATTTCATTGACCATTCTACGTTTCGACTTCGAATTACAACGTCCATGTTACCTTGAACACATGATCGTCATTTATTATGTGACAATTGTTTGGAATACGATCCTACTTGTATCCTCCCTTTTTCATTAAACCTCCTCGCCTCAGGAGTGTGACTTGTTAATATTTTGTTTCTTTCTCGGTATGTCTTGTGATTTTAGAAAATCACGCCGCCAGGAGACCTTCCCGCATTGCATCTTGCAGCCGAAGACACGGATGATATGCGTCGTTTTTTTATCTCTCAGATTAACGTTGGCTTTCTTAAACCATTTCCATACTGTGTTTTCTTTGCATGACTAATTATACAGTTTATCTTCTTTCGTCTTTATGGGATCCACAAGTCTTGTGTGTACATTAATTCTGGGTTATTATGAAATTGGATTTAATTTCAAGCGGTGTCGAAAAATATACTTTGTATAGAAACTTTACAGGAAGTTTAACAGTGTCGAGAAAATATTTTTATAACTTTAGACATAAAAATATATATTTCTACTTGTTGAGACGTCCGTTTAGGACATAAAATTTGGCCAATAAACATCAAAATCGAACAGGCTACGCTCATTTGAGATTGTAAAATCTAAGAAGTTATTTTCTGAATAATGCTAAAATATCATTTTGTTGACAGATTTAATGCAAGGGCATTTTCGTCCATTTTTATTCCGTTTCAAGTCCCGGATAAAACTAGAAAGTTGTTCAAAACATTATTTTACATCAAAATGCATTAGACTTCGAGTCTTAGAATATTGTTTAATGAGTTAATTGGTCTAGTCAAACCCAAAAGTAAAAACTGATAGACTTTAAAAGTATGATTTCAAGCGTTTTGAGTTCGTTGAGCTCGTAAAACTTTAACTAATGATATTTTGCAAACTAAAAACAAGGATTGCGTTTGAACAAGTATAAAATAGTAACTTTGAGTTCGGTCATACATGTACATAGATCTTGAACTTTTGAAATTCGGTAACTTCCTAATATAGAAACTTTTCAGTGTGATTGTACTATTTGTTAACTGATACCTTACTTTCTTAAAAGTGTATTTTTGTCAAATAAATTACGATGTGCACATACGGATTCCTTATTCCTTTCTTTTGTTTATGACTTATTTGTCATTCTACTGTCTTTCTTGCTTCTATCGTACCACTGAATTAGACCGAGGTTGAAATTCTTGCTTTCGTATCGTTCGTTACCATCTTGACACGTGTCTCTTGACGATTCCTGCTAAACCTCTTGAAACATTAGCACGCTGTAACCATTTCATAGACTGTCTTGAAATACTCCTTATTTCCCTCATGTAACCCACTTGCTATTTTGTAAGCTATCATCATGTCATCACATGAATTTAACTGGTATTGTTTGCGAAACGTTTTACAAAAGTTCCACTTGGACTTTACAAAATACTTGAAGGTTATCTTATAAAATTAATTTATATTAATTTTACAATGCATTTTCACAAATTGTTCTAATACGGTCTAATAAAGAACCTTTGTAACATTATAATTGTTGAATTAAATATCTAGCCAGTAACTTATTGGCGAATAGTTTCATAAACTATTTTGATTTCTGTTTTTACAAATGGGATTATATACATATTTTAAATGATATGACCTGAAATACTGGTTGACGAAGATGAGCATCGCATTGCTAGTCCTAAATTATGCATGGCCTGATCACCTATGCTTAATTTAGAAGGAGCCATGCAAGGCCAAATAGTAGTCGCCCTAAATATTTGACCAACAATCAACTTTTTAGTTATGTTTCTTAAAAAGTTAGATAAATAAAGTTTAGAAAACTTTTACTTCTTATGCGAGTATCAACAGTTCGCGACTTACACATAAGAACCCTTATCTTTTCTTGACCAAAGTGCGTGCCTCAAACACATATTTCCATACTCGACGATCATTGTCTTACTTGTTACCTCATCATCCTCATGATACAATTTTCGTTACCATTTACCTAAATTCTTACCATTGATACCTGACCTGAAAGTTTCAACGTTATTATGCCTCTTCATAGATCGATCTTCTTTATCTATCTTGGTAGACCTATGAAACGTCTCTGGACGCGATTAATGATTTACGATTGTATGTGAACGATAATTCCGTGTAATTGTCATGATATGTGTTAAAACACTATCGCCTTGAAAATTCATTCGTGTGAATCATGTATTGATCTTGCCTTTCATTGTTAATGTTGTTCATCTTACTGGAACTTCTCTCAATTGACTTCTTAAGAATTTTCTTTGATTCGAAAATTCGTTGTGTGGCTTTTCCCTTTCGATCGTATTTCGACCACCGAGAACTTAATAAGCAGTTAGTGGTGACGCCAGCCGCACTCGTGAATTAATCTTGCTGAATCCTTTGTTTCTTATTCTTTTTATCATCGACGCGTCTATTCTATCACGTTTGTTAAGAATTGATAAGATTTTTGGTTTTATTCCCTTGTGTTATCGCTCGCATGCAGATTGTTGACCTTTATATGATTCACATTCGTTGTTGTCTTGTCATCTTTTGAAAACCAGAAAATGTTACGTGTTTATCGTTTGATACCTTAATCACCTTCTGTGATTTCTAAAAATTATTATTAATTTTTAAGAACGTTTTATACATTTTATCAAATGTTTAAATTACCAAAATAACTGTTGCAAGTTAAGTACCGGACCTATACATCCTCTCTGGGTAAATTTATAACTTATGTTTAAATAGTGTCAAGTTGTATCTTTTAAAGTAATTGATTTATCATACTTTACTGTCAACCTAATGAAATTATTAAATTAATTTATACTTTCTAACAATGATTCTAAATAACTTGGAAAATCTGATTTCTCTAATGGTAACGATAAACCTGAGTTTAAAAAAAAAATTCATGTAGTCACCCAAAAGTTCTTAAGCCGATCAGGATAACTATTTGAACTGAGTTACTTTTACTTTGAAGTCCTGATCAAGAAAAAGATATAGCAACATCTTACTCACTAAATATATAGAGTTTGATTGTTAAATCACTACACCTTGTAAAATTTTCTTTTAATAAAGAAAATATAAAAAACTAAGTTTTAAAGTAATACCAAAATCCTAGACAATTAATTTTGACAGCTTGTATTTTAAATGATCATATGTTATTCATTTTTCCTTTCTATTTTGCTTGTGACTAGATTCTTACATGTTAAGATTTTCACGTTTTACAGTTGCACGATTTGCGACCCCTTGTTGATTTACAATCTTGGTTTATTTTATCGCACTTTGCCTGTTTAAGCGATTCTTGTGTTCATTCTCGATAGTTTATCGCACGTATTTCCAACAACTCTATCTCTTGATGTATCGCCGTATTGAAAGATCGTTATCCTAATCCAAGACAGAAAAATTATACGAAAAGGAGTTTAGAATCTGAAGCATAGTGAATTCTAACCATTAAGATTCCTCGTGGTATGGAAATTACCTGGGAAGCCATGAACTTTGTTCTACACTTTGTACCTCCTCTTGTTTGCATCTTCTACTGTTTTCAGGAGAACTCTGGGGACCAGAGTTCCTTTAGGGGGAAGACTGTGAGAACCCGTACTTTCCCAGTATTATTTTATTCTTTTTATTCGTGCTTTTTTAATTGTCCAACGTATTACGTTTTCTTGAATACTTTATATGTAAATCCTGAGATTTTTAAATTATACTTTTAAGTATTATTTTGTTCATTGACAATGCTTCATATGGAATTATAAAATTTTTATTTTATTTTTCCATATTTAATTTAAATCAAAGTTTTTGATTTAAAATCACCCGCGTGCGTTTTACAACGAGTTTAATCAAAATCAATGTACAACGAGAATTCCTAGTGATCGCGATACCGACGGATGCCCAAAATTTTACGTTTATTTATCGATTGTTTCGATAATTAATATTTTCGACGATTTCGTTTTAATTACGTATTAAGTCGTGTCGGGAAATCGTATAATCATTTTTATGATGCATTGTAACTTTTGAAAAGTATTTTTTACGAAACCCGAGCCCCGTAAATATTTTCAAGATTTACCAATAACCATTTTCTACCCTTTAAAACTTTTAATTGTTTTTAGGTCCACAAGTTTCAAATTTGGCAAGATTGGCCCCTCCACTTAAACAAACATATAAATACCACTTTTTCTAAACAAAAACACATACAATCAAATTTTATAAAAATCAACTCCACCATCCCCTCCCCTCTCTTTCTTGCCGTCACCCATCACCACCATAAACACCCCATTTTCATCAATTTCTAACATGATCAATTCAAAACAATTTAAAGACCACATCATAGATTTTTATGGTGGTTCTTTTGATACTAAAATCACCCACATGCATCAAAATTTCAAGAACTTTTGATTTCATGATTTTATGATGATTTAATCATCTTGCATGCATTGTTTTTGGTAAGAACATCACATTTTAATCCTTAAAAGGTTGATTTTTGATCTTTGATTTTGTTAAATTTTATATGCATGTGTTTAGAAGTGTGTTTAGTTGTTAGGAATGATAGTATAGTGATCCTAGGGGTATGGGAATGAGTGGATTTGGTTGAAAAATGGATTTGGCATGTTTTCTAAAAAGGTAATTTGGGACAGCAGGTCTTTAACAGAATTTTTGTGGGTTTAAAGTCTGAGAAATACTAATATTATTTGAAATTGTTGTATAGTTTTTCGAGACATTCGTTTTGGTATAAGATAGAGCTTCTAAGTCATTACGAGTCAAAAGTTATGCTAGTTTTAGTTTTCGTGTACCGGGAGACGCAAGTCGGCACAATCCGAAATTGTGGCTGATTTTGGGTCGACTCTCGGGGACTTTAGGCTTGGTTAGATAGTTGATACTACTGATTTTAAAAGTTTACAAACTGAGTTTGATGAGTCTAGTAGTGGTTTTAAAAGACGGATTGTCGAATTAGTATTTTTAAAGTGGTCCAAACGGTGTTAGAAAACAAGTGTACAAATCTGTCCTAAAATTTGGAGTCGAGTAAAATGTCGAGCTGATGGGTTTTAAAGTGTGAACATTGGATCAAATTTTGGTGAGGTCTTATACAAGTTATAAGTTACCTTGACACTAATTTTCATGTAAAACGGACAAGTCTAGATAGGATAGATCGGTGGGTACATTCGGGGTGTACTTGCTGATTTTTATTTTGGACACTTAGTTCAATGTTTGTGTTGCGTGAGTTTGAGTATTCATTATCGGACATGATGACTTACTCAAGTGCTTAGTCATTATATAAATGACTTAGCTACTGGTCCAAATAAGGGTAAAGGATAGTTTGACTCGCGTTGACTTGACATCGTATGACGGGTCATTTTCAAGTGTTCAAGTGCTTTAACATGTAGTGTTGGAATAAATGGTTAGTATGGATTCATTTGGTTTGTGTCAATGGTTTTGAAACATGAATACTTTGAAAACATTTGAGTCATATTGTATTTGGTATATATATCGATATTGAGTTCGATTCTTAATGCACGCCTTATTGTGATAGGTTGCGGTTTTCGTGTTTCCCGGGCATCCATATCGTCGGTGATCGTCTCACTACATTGTTTATACTCAGTTGCTGAGTACCGTGATTGACTTACCTCGTGGCTAAGGTGAGTTCATAGCCCCTTTTACTTTTACATTGTTTCTAAACGCGGGGTGAGATTTTACATGGTGGAACACAACCATTTAACAACTGTGTGCTATCCTCAACTTGTATGCTATCCAGAAATTATATGCTTTCCAGAACTTGAGGATTTCCAACTGATTTTCATTGATATTATTGCTTTTAGTCTTTAGCCTTAAGCTACCTCTCATTGATCATGAACCGTTAATTAATTCTGCTACCAAGCGCGAATGTTGTGGGTGGATCCATCGGGATTGACTATCCCCGTCCCGATTACCTTGACATACTAATATTTGTTTATTTCACTTGAGTATTTAGGCTGAATACTGACTAGAGGAACTTACACTGAGTTAAGCTTCGGTTCATGAACTAAACAGCAATAATAATGTTTCGGACTATGGTTAATGATCATAACCATACTCCATACTACTTGTTTTACAAATGAATGTTTGTGTTCCACATCCTTATTGCTAAACCTATGAATTCCACTCAACTTTGTGTTGACGATTTTACATGTTTAATCTCAGGTATTATTACTTAGCTTTGCTTGGATGGGAGCCCGCAGGATATTATCGCAGCTTGGAGATTTCTGTGATGCTTTTAAAATATTGGTTTTAGTATAAACTGTCAGAAGTTTATTATATCTTTTGCGCAACTTTATGTTATAAATCGAGACGAAATAATATAATTTTCCGCTTCTAAAACTCTGGGACCTATGTTTGAAAACTCTAACCTTTTTATGATGTAATGTACATGTTTTTATTTCGTCAGCTTTGTATGAACTGTAATTCATTGTTTCTTGTACTATGACGTGTTACCCCCTCGTTGCCTAGTTGTTCCATGTCAGATTTTGGGGGTCTCACATGTTGGGGCTTGAATGAATGTGTAACACCAACAGGTTTAATTTTTTGCGCCATGATGTTCTGAGAGAAACCTTTAGATGAAAGAAAGGTTAAGATTATGGTTATGGGAGAGAAAAATAACAAACAAGCAAGTGGAACTGTATAGAGACGTAGTGGGTAAATATAGCAGACAACTAGGCACCCTATTGGTTGAAAATATGGTAAGTACATAAAAATTCAAAATATACTCAAGTAAATCTTGAAAAATAACACAATTATCTCTTTTCATTAATAGAAAATACCTACTCTACTAGAATTACTCTCAAAAAATACAACTGAGTGGGACCCAGTATTTTTCAATGGTCAAAATCCTTTCAGTGACAACGACTATATTTTGTCAGTGTGTAGAAAAAGGCATGTCAGGGGATAGAATACACATGACAACGGCTAGAAGCCATTGTTAGAGGCTAGAAAAATCAAGACCTTAACAAAGAAATTAATCCAGGGAATTAACTTGTCTTTAAAAAGTATGAGTTTTGCAAGCACTGTCCAATCACACACACTTACATAAGCAAGATAGATATGAGTGTCCTCTAGTGTCCCTTGCTTACAAATTATTTACGAATGAAGTTAACTCATATAACATCTCCCAGGTAAGCCCAGAAGAAATATTGTAACACCCCACTTGGATAAGTGGACCGTTACGTGTATTTATGGCGTGTCATCAAAGCATAAGGTAAATGTCCTAAAACATTAACCGACCATAACGGAAATACCGGAATCAAACATCGGTAATCCAACCTAAGCTCAAAACATGAAAAATAAATACTGAAGGAAAGGACTAAACAATGTCCAAATAAGCAGAATAATGTAAGAAGTGCATAAAGTAAGAAGTCCGGATAGCTTCCATTCAATGCACATGCTCTCAGAATCCTAAGAGCGTTCTGGTGTACCTGCCGTTAGAACATGAAAGAACTACGGCTGAGCATAACGCTCAGTGAACGGATATAAAACATGATAAGGAATTACTGAAATGAAACCGATGATAAAATACTGAAGCTGTAAGACTGATAAGTAAAGTTGCAGCAGAAATCTGTGTATAATCTGTAAAGCCTGATTTATAAATAATAAAGCTGAACTATTATCTGTTAAATCTGAAAACATGCATTTACTGTATTTTAATTGCTAGAGCTTATATAGGTCATGTGCTGTAACAACGGTGCATGAATAACTGGAGGGGTGACCTCGTCATGCTGTAGAGGGGTGACCTCTAAATAACTGTAGAGGGGTGACCTCTAAATACTGTGCTGGGTGGAGGGATCAGCTCCAATGTGAAGGATGTAGAGCACACACCACATTCACCCTGATAACTTGTAAACTGATAAGCCTAGGATGCATCCATACGCCCCACTAAACATACTTATAAAAATGGCCAAACTGAACATGAGTGGGACGATGCAGGATATCACTCTCCTGCATGTGAGTCACGACACCGGTGCCTCTAGTGCCATGGTTACGGTACCTCCGTAACTAGTACATAAACTGGTCATGCTTGTATATAATGCTCAGGCAATTTATTTAGTTATTAACATGATTACTGATAAGCTTAAACATACACTGGGGAAAACATATGGCTGAAGACGAGGAATCCTAATCATGCATAAAAAGAAAGTCCTTACTGAAAGGACGGAAAATCCGTACCTTGTGTCCAATAATGAAATGAGAATGAAAGCTGAAGGATCTAGCCCGTCTTCACGGATACTACATAAATAAGGGACGTGAATGAGATGTCTGATTACTGTATACTTAACTGGTTCTGAGTGTTGATAGCTTGTTTTACATGTTCTTATCATGTTTTACTGTTTCAAGTATTATCTTGTAAATATTCATGGTTTCCATGTATTCTGATTACTGTATTTCATGTATTCATGTGTTGTTATACTTGATATTTTCTATAATTAGTAAGTTTCCAAAAAAATAGAAAGTTTTCATAATTAGTAATAAGCTGATATTAATAAGCCGATAACTTAATAAGCACATTTTATATAAGCCGTAAAATAATTAAGTGTAACTTACTAAGAAAATTTAATAAATCATGAATTAATAAGCAATTATTAATTAAGTTTAACTTAATAAGCCCATTTTAAATAAGTCGTGATTTAATTTAGCCCATTATTAATATAAGCAGAAACAATAATAAAACCATTTAAGTAAGTCGTGATTAGTTAAACCGACTGAAATAATTAAACCAATTACTCTTTTAGTCTAATTAACCGGTTTCGTTGATATTAACCAATACGATATGCATTAAGTGTATTCCTAAAATTATCATGTAAGAGCCTAAAGCTTTTATAAATGCCAATTGAACCATGTAAAAATCTTGACGTCATATGCATCTATTACTATATAAACTATACATTGAAATCTTGTCATTAGTAATCACCTAATGCATTATAAATCTTTACGTCATGAAAAGCTTAACTATGTATATCATGACATTTATTTTACATGTTTCAAAACCTTAAACATGATCAATATTTCCAAGACCCAAAATTTACTGATTCATTATTGATCTATAAATCATGCTTACATGTGACACACTAAGGATGGATTACAGTTAGGGTGTAATGTTGTATTAACACGATAGATCAAAAATACCTTTAAACCGGTTGAAACTGAACACACGAACGCCTTGATTCCGCAAGACACGTTCGAACTAAAAACCCAAATATGAATACAATAGAATACTTGAAACCCCACGTCCACTCATTCAGATAAATGAACCCATAAAAATCAGCCACATCATAAGCTCTTAACCAACCATGGCGGATCGACATCGAAAGTACAAACGAAGATTTTAGTGAGAGACGATAGAACCAATCAAATGTGAATCGGTCAGACTAAACCCGAGCCGACCTCGAACACCAACGACCATGCATGACGTGAACCATGAACGGATTCCATGCGACTCAAACCAATAGGGTTTATTTTTCTTTCTTTTAGTGTGGAACAAGTTACACAGGGATGGTAAAGAATGTGTTTAGCTTCTATAGATAAAATATTGTTTTGCTAGCCCAACAGAATGGCATAGTTAAGGAATACTTTTAATGTGCTTTCAATATGACAGAGTGTAACTGCTATAAAATTGCTAGTCGACATTATTTCCTTTTATTATTATTATAATTTGTTTATTTGGTCAAAATCAGCACTATATATTTCGAGATAATATAGGCTCAAACGTAGGAATACTAGTTGATGTCTATCGGTTACTTATTATAACTTTGATTTATTTTATTTGTGGTATCAATCAATATAATTAGTAAAATGATAACTGAATTTTTAGAGTGTTACAATTCATTCTTTCTAAAATAAAATTTGATATTTCAACGGGCTTTACAACTCTTCCCCTCTAAAAAAAATAATTCGTCCTCGAATTAGGATGCGATAATGCTGCGGTTTTACAATTCTCCCTCTTTAAAAGGAAAATTCGTTCTCGAATGAAAAGTAAATTAAGCTGGTGAAGTTATAACAGCTGAAAGGACACATAGGCTGAAAAAACATGAAGGCTGAAAAGAAATGTAAGCTGAAGGATAATTCGTTTTCGAATTAGAACATAATGCTGCTGAAAGGGTATAAACATGACATGACTGAAGTGAACCTGGAACGTGTTATGGCTGAAGAGGACATGGAACGTAACATGACTGAAAGAACTTAACTGAATTATTGAAAGAAAAGGGATGAGAGGTCCGGATGGACTCCTCCGTTTCGAGTGGCTTCCCGCTCGAAACGATTTCTTAGAGGGTCTAAGCATAATAACATTCTTGGTCCTGATGCCCCGTCCTGATGATGTTGAATAGTTTCTGGTTCCATACTTAAGATGGATTTTCAGAATCTGATAGAATGATATGAGCTGTAGCATGTAGTATACATGAAACGGTACATACAATTATCTTGAAAAGATAACATTTATATCTCTGAGCAAGATATTGAAAACGTATAGGGACGAACTACGTGAACAATTGTGAACGTGCTACGTGAGCAATTGTGAACGTAGTTCGTGATCATCTGATGAACGCTGGCATGGAATATGTCGTGAACGTGATACTAGGACATATCATGAACATATGCTAACTGAGGAAAGAATGACAACCGATATGCCTTGAGACGTGAAACGTCTTCTTGGGGATGGAGAAGCTCTGCTAACTTGAGTCTGGTTTCTTAAGCTTTCTGTATTCGTATTCGGTAATAAACCGTGAAACGTGTATTGCGAACTGGCACACGAACTTGAACGTGAACAATGTTACCAACGCTAACGTGAGCTTAAATCATGAGATAACACAAAGCATGAACTGAAATAACATCGTACTGCGACTAAGACTTAAATGTGAAATTGAAAATAAACGTGAACGTTCACGTGATTGTGAACATGAACGTGAGTGCGATTCGCGAACACTAATTTCGATCTGACAAGATTGTTGATGGAATATTTTAGAATCATACGACCTATTGCTGAATTTCCTACAGTATGTCGGTGTCCTATCTTGAACCTGAGGTATGTCAGGCATCCAGATATGAACATAGTTGCATCAATTATGTTATACTACTTCTATCAAAATTCTGCCTGGGATTACGGTACCTTCTGGTGGAATCTGAGTGATTAGTCATGAAAGAATTTTGAGTCTGGGTAACATAGATCTCTCGTAGCGTAGGATCTTATGGAATACAAAATTTTAGTGTAGGTCCTCTCCTTTATGCGAAAGCTTAGCCATAGAAAGCTAATCATGAGATCTTTCAGCAATTTCTGCGGTAGTAGCCAACTGAATTCTTGAAATTTTGTACTTCGTTCACAGGCGTCGGTCGTGACCATCTGGTGATGGCTTTCACCTTCGCAGGATTGTCTGAATTTCCTTTCTACTGAAATAGTGTGGTCCAGAAATGTCACCTTGTTCTACTGGGATTCATATCTAGAAAGATGCGTATATAATTTTTCTCCTATCGGAGAATCTATACAACTGTGAGAAGATGATTATCTTGTACCTCTCTAGAATTTAGAAGATCAAAATGTTATCAAAGTACATACTGACGATTTTGTCTGCGAAGTCATAAAAAAATATTCATAAATTTCATACTATAGTTGGAGCATTAGGGAGCTCAGACGTATAAGTCAAAATTTTAGAGAGACTTTAACATGTTCAACAGCAATCTGGAAAACATCATGTTCTTCTCTCACCACCGTTGGTGGCATGATCGCGTATTGTTCTGGAAAATATTTAAGACATCGTAGCAGGTCAGGTAACCTCCTATTCGTGGAATGAGTATCGTTTTATGAATGGCGATCTCGTAAATTTTCGGTGATCGATACATGATCTCATGGTACCGGCCTTCTTTCTGATAGACAGAAACGGTACACCTCCTAGTGGTGCGCTAGGGCGAATAAAGCCTCGTTCCGGTAACTTTTGCAGCAGTTGCTGCAACTCTTTTAACTTAGTTGAAGTCATGGAATAAAGAGTTCTGAAAATAGTTTCTGTCCTTGAGACAAGCTCGGTGTTAAACTCTTGCTCATGGTTAGGAAGGAATTTCTTGAAAAACTTTCTGGAATGACATCTGGAAACTCTAGTATAATCTGCTGAGCATGAATTTAAAGAATTTAAGAAGTGGATTATAACTGGTGGCTGGAGAATCTTCGTAGCTATGGACTGATAAGTCACGCGCTTGTAAGGCAAAAACAACTTGTACTGATTTTTCTGGCAGAAAATATAATGAATATATTTGGTATTTAGTCAGATGGATCTCATTGTTAACTGAAAGGATAACTTTAGTAATCATGGTTGGTACTGTGGAGTCTTTTCTGGCTGAGAGACAGGTAACTACCTGATTTAAAATAAAGCTGACATAGGAACATGTGAAGTAAACATGGTGATTTTTCCCTGAATGTTTTCGTCTATAACCTCACAGAATAAGACTACGTATTTAACCTGAATAATAGTCTAGTGGTGGTAATTGAATTTTAATGGTCTAATTTATGTGTGGCATAACATAACGGGTATACCCCTTGGAGGGTACCCTGAATTTCTGAGGACTCGGTTTAGGAGGCATACTGGTGTTATGAATCTGACTCATACTTTGAGAAGATATTCATATGACGTGTACTATGACTGGTGTCCTGACATGTGTCTTCCGAAATGATACTTGGTACCTACGTCTTGACTGTTGTCTGAACATGTATTTTAATGGGCGAGTCTGAATGAGATTAAGAATTTCTGGTAACTGCTAGGGTTGGCGGACCGGTTAGACTACTGACCTCTGTATTTCTGGTCACGTCCGTTCTGGAGTTCCGATGGTTACTGACTGGTTAATTATAAGCACGGTGGTTATCACTACTGCTTTGTCTGTCAATTTATGACGGTCATTATCATGACCCTGATTCATGTAACTATTCTTCTAAGTGGCCGGCTGAGTTCCGGTTCCCACTCTTTGAATATACGGTTAGCTGAGTGAAGTGTGACATCTAACTGAGAAGGTAAAAGTATGTAATGGAATGGTAGTGTCTGATGGTTGAAATTTATTCTTGACATAAATTTTAAATTTATAGTTTTCGTCCTTGTTCTGCAGAGTCTTCACAGTATGAACGGCATCAGCATCTCGAGAGATCTCCAAAGTATCAGCAACATCACTATTTGTGAGGTCTTCAAAGTGTTAGCAGCATCAGTATCTGGTAAAATCTTTAACTCCCGAGCAGCATCACACCTGGTAGAATATCGACAAGTGGAAACGCCTGAGATGGTTGAGGATCGATTAGCAATATCCAGGGAGTAGGGTACCTGGTGTACACCTGGACTATTGTACATGAAGTACAAAATGAATATTGCACATGAAGCATATCTGAGACACTGTACGCGGAGTACACATGAATACTATACGTGGCACTGGTGGAAATTTTATGGGATGATCGATACTAGTGTCGCTTGTCTGCCATGATCAAGGAACTAAATTGATTTAAATGGTAGTAAACTGAACTGAAATGAGTAACATGATAGCTTGGTAATTTCTACGTGGACTGAAAGATGGTTGTATAGAATTTCAAGAATATGATTAAACATAATTTCAACAATGGTTAGCGTGAAGACATGACTGATGAAGATCAAACCTGATTATTATGAAAACATGATTTGACTGTAACCCCTTCTGTATCTTAGTATGAAAACATCATCACCTTGCTGAAAACATAATCCTCATAAGGAGACATGAACTTAGTCAGCATGAAAACGACATTCACGTGAAAGTATGAACTTGACTGATACAAATAACATAGAAGAACAATCAACTGAGGTTTAACATCAACTGATGTGGATAGTTATGGTTTAATCCACATAATTCAAAGAAGAAAACATGTGACTAAGTATGGGCTATTCTGGTTCGATCCATACTTGTCAAAATTTCATGAGAACTGTCATGTATAGAATTTACAATCTGGAACTAAATATGGATGGTTGTAGTCCAATCCATACTTGTCAAAATATATGAAATGCCCTGATATGACAAAGGTGAACAATTGTGGATCGGTTCACAAAACATCATTTGACTAAAAAGCATGAAATTTGACTTGAGAAATGGTTAACGTTTATGGCTAGTTCCCTAAGTAATATTCGACTGAAAACATGAATCTGACATGAGTAAGGGTAAACGCCTATGGGTCGGTTCACCAAACAAAATTCGCAGAAAAACACATGCGACTAAATATGTACTGACCTTTTTCTTAGTAAAAAAAAACTTTAAGAAAACTGACTGATAACTGAAGTAAACTGACTGATAAATGCATGAGAAACATGAAATATAACAACGCCAAAATCTGGGAAGTTCCTGGTGACTACCCACTAGTCACAGGTCAAGTTTTAGAGCCTACAGGTCGAACCTTGCAGCTCTGATACCATAATTGTAACACCCCACTTGGATAAGTGGACCGTTACGTGTATTTATGGCGTGTCATCAAAGCATAAGGTAAATGTCCTAAAACATTAACCGACCATAACGGAAATACCGGAATCAAACATCGGTAATCCAACCTAAGCTCAAAACATGAAAAATAAAATACTGAAGGAAAGGACTAAACAATGTCCAAATAAGCAGAATAATGTAAGAAGTGCATAAAGTAAGAAGTCCGGATAGCTTCCATTCAATGCACATGCTCTCAGAATCCTAAGAGCGTTCTGGTGTACCTGCCGTTAGAACATGAAAGAACTACGGCTGAGCATAACGCTCAGTGAACGGATATAAAACATGATAAGGAATTACTGAAATGAAACCGATGATAAAATACTGAAGCTGTAAGACTGATAAGTAAAGTTGCAGCAGAAATCTGTGTATAATCTGTAAAGCCTGATTTATAAATAATAAAGCTGAACTATTATCTGTTAAATCTGAAAACATGCATTTACTGTATTTTAATTGCCAGAGCTTATATAGGTCATGTGCTGTAACAACGGTGCATGAATAACTGGAGGGGTGACCTCGTCATGCTGTAGAGGGGTGACCTCTAAATAACTGTAGAGGGGTGACCTCTAAATACTGTGTTGGGTGGAGGGATCAGCTCCAATGTGAAGGATGTAGAGCACACACTACATTCACCCTGATAACTTGTAAACTGATAAGCCTAGGATGCATCCATACGCCCCACTAAACATACTTATAAAAATGGCCAAACTGGACATGAGTGGGACGATGCAGGATATCACTCTCCTGCATGTGAGTCACGACACCGGTGCCTCTAGTGCCATGGTTACGGTACCTCCGTAACTAGTACATAAACTGGTCATGCTTGTATATAATGCTCAGGCAATTTATTTAGTTATTAACATGATTACTAATAAGCTTAAACATACACTGGGGAAAACATATGGCTGAAGACGGGGAATCCTAATCATGCATAAAAAGAAAGTCCTTACTGAAAGGACAGAAAATCCGTACCTTGTGTCCAATAATGAAATGAGAATGAAAGCTGAAGGATCTAGCCCGTCTTCACGGATACTACATAAATAAGGGACGTGAATGAGATGTCTGATTACTGTATACTTAACTGGTTCTGAGTGTTGATAGCTTGTTTTACATGTTCTTATCATGTTTTACTGTTTCAAGTATTATCTTGTAAATATTCATGGTTTCCATGTATTCTGATTACTGTATTTCATGTATTCATGTGTTGTTATACTTGATATTTTCTATAATTAGTAAGTTTCCAAAAAAATAGAAAGTTTCCATAATTAGTAATAAGCTGATATTAATAAGCCGATAACTTAATAAGCACATTTTATATAAGCCGTAAAATAATTAAGTATAACTTACTAAGAAAATTTAATAAATCATGAATTAATAAGCAATTATTAATTAAGTTTAACTTAATAAGCCCATTTTAAATAAGTCGTGATTTAATTTAGCCCATTATTAATATAAGCAGAAACAATAATAAAACCATTTAAGTAAGTCGTGATTAGTTAAACCGATTGAAATAATTAAACCAATTACTCTTTTAGTCTAATTAACCGGTTTCGTTGATATTAACCAATACGATATGCATTAAGTGTATTCCTAGAATTATCATGTAAGAGCCTAAAGCTTTTATAAATGCCAATTGAACCATGTAAAAATCTTGATGTCATATGCATCTATTACTACATAAACTATACATTGAAATCTTGTCATTAGTAATCACCTAATGCATTATAAATCTTTACGTCATGAAAAGCTTAACTATGTATATCATGACATTTATTTTACATGTTTCAAAACCTTAAACATGATCAATATTTCCAAAACCCAAAATTTACTGATTCATTGTTGATCTATAAATCATGCTTACATGTGACACACTAAGGATGGATTACAGTTAGGGTGTAATGTTGTATTAACACGATAGATCAAAAATACCTTTAAACCGGTTGAAACTGAACACACGAACGCCTTGATTCCGCAAGACACGTTCGAACTAAAAACCCAAATATGAATACAATAGAATACTTGAAACCCCACGTCCACTCATTCAGATAAATGAACCCATAAAAATCAGCCACATCATAAGCTCTTAACCAACCATGGCGGATCGACATCGAAAGTACAAACGAAGATTTTAGTGAGAGACGATAGAACCAATCAAATGTGAATCGGTCAGACTAAACCCGAGCCGACCTCGAACACCAACGACCATGCATGACGTGAACCATGAACGGATTCCATGAGACTCAAACCAATAGGGTTTATTTTTCTTTCTTTTAGTGTGGAACAAGTTACACAGGGATGGTAAAGAATGTGTTTAGCTTCTATAGATAAAATATTGTTTTGCTAGCCCAATAGAATGGCATAGTTAAGGAATACTTTTAATGTGCTTTAAATATGACAGAGTGTAACTGCTATAAAATTGCTAGTCGACATTATTTCCTTTTATTATTATTATAATTTGTTTATTTGGTCAAAATCAGCACTATATATTTCGAGATAATATAGGCTCAAACGTAAGAATACTAGTTGATGTCTATCGGTTACTTATTATAACTTTGATTTATTTTATTTGTGGTATCAATCAATATAATTAGTAAAATGATAACTGAATTTTCAGAGTGTTACAATTCATTCTTTCTAAAATAAAATTTGATATTTCAACGGGCTTTACAAATATAGCCCAAGTCTCCTATCCGACCAATCCTAATTCTAGGTCAAAAAGTCTTGGCAGCATGCATATGTAAAGAAAACATACATGCTACAGTGCCTCAAGGTTTAGAAATTCCAACAAGCCAAATGAAGTGTTTTCATTAGGTCTAACCCCTACTCACCAGTGGACACGATCTAGAATTATGATAAGAAAATTCTAAGATTACCCAAAATCCTAAAGGTATCCTAAACCTCCTCTTAAAATATGCTTACAAACTTTTACATCTGAAGTAACAAATTTTTATTTCAAGATGGGAATGTAAACATTCCAACTATCATAAATAAATATTTGTATCTTACAAAGCCTTACAAGAGCAAATGATCCTCCCAAGTTGCTCCATCATCCTGCATAGTTAGACAAAAACCACAAAACATACCAAAATTATGTTGTCAGAAGCTACATAACCCTTGTCAGGGTCTAGAAGTAGCATGTCAGTAGATAGAAAAAGATAGTGGAAAAGACTAACTTTGCAAGACTAAATAACAGTGCTCATCTTGTACACACTTTTACAACAATTAAACATGCAATTTTCAAGGATTAATCATTCCAATACTTGAAACCAAGTACCGAAACCTCCCAACATCAAAAGTTTTTTTTAAAAGATCAGCCACATTATCATCTGTGTCAATTTTATCAGGTTGAATCAAACCATTTTCTAAACAATCCCTAATAAAATGATGTCTAATTTCTATATGCTTAGTTTTAGAATGATGCACATGATTTTTAATTATACACAAAGCACTGTTATTATCTACATATATTTTAGTATGCATAAAATTGTACCCATAGTCCAGCAACTGATTTTGAATCCATAGCACTTGACTACAACATGCAGCAACAACCACATACTCAGCCTCAGTTGTAGAAATGGCCATAATAGTCTATTTCTTGCATTTCCAAGATGTCAATCTGCTCCCAAGGAATTGACATCCACTTATGGTTGACTTTCTATCCCCATTGTCACCACCATAGTCACTGTCTGAATACCCAATCAATTCCAAGGGTGAATCTTTAGGATACCATAATCCCAAAGTAGGATAACACCTAAGGTACCTAAAGATCCTCTTCACATCATGAAAGTGACACTCTTTTGGAGTCACTTGATGGCGTGCACAGGCACATACTACAAACATGATGTTTGTTCTTGAAGCTGTGAGATACATCATTGAACCAATCATTGACATATAATGCCTAACATCATCTTCTTTCCGTTCTGTAAGCTTACCCCGAGGGTTTTCTCTGTCCATAGGTGTGCTAGCCCTTTTTTCATGAGGTGAAAACCCAAACTTCTTCAATATTTCAGAAACATACTTGTCTTGAGAGATAAAAATTCCATTCTCCTTTTGTTGTACTTGAAGACCAAGGAAAATTTTTATCTCTCCCATAGCACTCATCTTGAACTTATCTGTCATAATCGTGGAAAACTCCTCACTCATCTATAGATTAGATGACCCAAAAATGATATCTTCAACATTAACCTGAACAAGTAAAAAGTCTTTCCCTTTCTGCTTGGTGAAAAATGTCTGATCTATGGTCTCCCTTTGGAACCCATTTTCCACACGATAAGTTGATAATGTGACATACCATGCTCTAGGGTCTTGATGAAGGCCATACATATCCTTTTTCACTCTGTAAACTCTATCTGGATGCTCTGATTCTTCAAAACCAGGAGGTTGCATCACATAAACTTCCTCTTGTATGGTGTCATACAAGAAATCACTCTTCATGTCCATTTGATATACTATGAAACCCATGTAAGAAGCATAGGCAAGGAAAATCCTTATTGCTTCAATCCTAGCAACATGTGCAAAAACCTCTTCATAATCAATACCTTCTTCTTATGTATATCCTTGAGCAACCAGCCTAACCTTGTTTCTGATCACAATTCCCCTTTTATCTTTCTTATTTCTAAGGAGCCAACGTGTTCCAATAGGTCTAACATGATTGGGACAGTCTACAAGTTCCTAAACATCTTGTATAGAAAACTAGTGAAGCTCATCCTACATTACTTCCACCCAACTTTCATCTTTAAGAGCATCAAAGATCTTTTTAGGTTCTGCTTGTGATAGAAAATGTGCAAACAAGCATTCTTGAATCTATTCATTGTCATCTTTCTTGTGAATATTAGCAAATAAAACCACCTTGTCTATTCTTTTGTCTTCTGGTTTGTATTGGAGTATGAAGTGAACCAATTATTTGGGTGGGAGGATGATTTTTAGAGATAGTTGAATTTAATCATCCCCCAAATAAAGTATCATCTTGAATAGTAGACTTCAAATTGCCAATATCATGCTCTTCTTTTGGTTCATACACACTTTCATGGTTAACAACATTGCCAGAGGCTGGATTGAAGCCACTGACACTACCTTTAGGTATGGATTCACTCACACTTTCTAGAATAGATTCGTCAGCAGATAGAGGAGAGTTGTCAAGGGATAGATGAGAGAGTCAGGGAATAGAACTGGCTTATTAGGGGCTGCAAAGCCACTGACATCTTCAACTTCGTCACCTTTTTCTCTTCTTATTCATTTCTGTCCTCTCTTTTCTCAGCACCAGATGCTTTCACAAACTCTTCATTCCAAATAGGTACATCCAAAACATTGAATGAAAAGATGTGCTCAGTCTCTTGTGATCCAGAAGTCTCATTAGCTTGTATACCTGCATGATTAGTACTTGTAGCTTCCAAATCTGCATGGTTAGTCACAAGCATATAATTCATAGATCTAGAAAATAGCTCCAAATCAAATAACCAATTGGGACCAGATTCAGGATCACTAGGCTTATTCTCTAAGAAGTCAACATGTATAGTTTCTGTAATAATCTTTGTCTTCTTGTTATAAACCTTATACCATTTACTGTTCATAGAGTATCCCATACAATATCCCTCGTCGCCTTTTGAATTAAACTTTCCTAGGGTATCACTAGTATTTAAGATAAGTACATGACATCTAAAGGGCCTAAAGAAGTCAATCAAGGGCTTTCTATTCCAAAATATCTCATAAGAGGTTTTGTTGAGAGATTTGTTTATTAAAGCTCTATTTTGAACAACACAAGTTGTATTAACAGCCTCAGCCTAAAAAGTAATGGGTAACTTTGCATATGCTAATATGGTTCTAGCTGCTTTAATAAGAGTTCTATTCCTTCTTTCAGCTACAACATTCTACTATGGAGTTTTAGCTATGCTAAGCTCCTTATTAATTCCTTTCTTGAGACATAAGGCATCTAACATCTGGTTTCTAAACTCACCTCCATTATCACGCACTTCATACCCTGATTTCTTTTCAATTTGAGTAATAAAGTTAATCAACTTTTCAGCTGTTTCACTCTTCTTACATAAAAAGAAGGTCCAAGTAAACCTAGAATGGTCATCAGTAAGCACAACGCAAAAAGATTTATTATTTAGGCTATCCACTGATGTAGATCCAAATAGGTCCATATGAAGCAAATGAAGGGGTTTAGAGTCAGTCTTAACAGTCTTATATTTGAAAGAAGCCTTATGTTTTTTGACTTTTAAGCATGGAACACAAGTATGATCGTTTTCAAAGGCCTTTGGGGGTAATCCTCTAACAAGATCATGCCTAACAAGCCTATTCTTGTTCTTAAAGTTTAGGTGCCCTAACCTTCTGTGCCATAAGTTACTCTCATCCATTGAGGCCTTAGCATATAAACATGTTTCGTTATTGCTCATTTTAATTCCATTGTATTAACATTATACATATCCTTCTGCCTAGGTGTTCTTTACTCAATAAACTCTTTAGTGGGCAACATAAAATATTTATTTAACTCTAAACATTCAGTGTCAGTAAATAGAACCTTATTCTTGTTGTTACAAACTTGTGACACACTAAACAGATTATATTTAAGTTCTTTTACCAGAAAAACTTCCTCAAACTTCAAATTGTTGGCGATAATGGTACTTTTAATACCACCAAAGTACATAGTGTCACCATTGTTAATTGGAGTAAATTTTGATAAGTAATTCTCCTTCCCTGTCATGTGCCTTGAGCATCCACTGTCCCAATATCCATAATCATTGACCTGCTTTTGGACACACTGCACACATATAGAAAACAAATTAGTTTTCTTTGGAGATCTAAGCCTTGTCGGACTTGGATTTATCTAGTTGTTCAACTAGACTTGACTTATTCCTCACCACCAATCCATATTCATCCCTTTGTGGCCTAAACACCCAATTAGTTCCAATGGGTTTTAATGTATGAATTTTTGCAAATTCTTTTTAAATCTATTTTTTCGTTCCTCGACTCACTCGAATTGATATCTAATTTAAACGTGGATTAATTGTTCTTGGTGAATAAAACTTTGTTTGGTATTTTAAAACTAAAATCTATTAAAAACTATTTAATCTAAGTAAAAAGGAAATATTTAATTAAAACTACTTTTTCAATTTTAAACAAAACTATTAAAAATCATAAACTAATTTAAACAACAAAACTATTTTGAAACTAATTAAAACTAATTAAACTAATTTAAAAACTATTTTAAATTTAAACAAAATTTAAAACTAATTTTATATGAAACTAAATTAATTAAAAATTAAAAAAAAAACTAATTTATAAAAACAATTTTAAATTTCTAAAAGTAATAAAAATATTTATTTTGTTTATTTTTATTTTTATTTTTTAAACTTTATAAAAGTAAATATAAAAAACTTTTTATTAATATTAATTAAACAAAACTTATATTTAAACTTACTTAATAAAACTGGCAGCTAAACTAATCAAACTATATTAATTAACAAGGCTGATTAAACCAATAAGAGAGTCAAGAGGAGATGGTTAACACGCTGGACAGTTGAACTAGAGGTCGCAGGTTCGAGTCTCGTTGGAGACAAATTTTTTTGTTTATTTTTTTTATTGGCAGTTTAAAATCTACCAGATTAAAAGAATCTGATAGCTTAATATAGATCAGCTAAATAAGATCCAACAGCAAAGCAATCAAACAAACAGAATCAAATAAGCAAATAAGCTAAACAGATAATAAGCAAATAAATCTTAAACTAAAAAATAAGCAAATCTAAACTTGCAATAAGCTAGCTAACTATATAGCAATACCACAGATATATCAATTCAAACTATATAAACCATATAAACCAATCAACAAATAAGCATAAACCAATAAGGCTAATAAGCAGAGTAAACCATATCAATCAATAAAACTGAAACCAATTCAATCCAATAAGGCTACATAGCATAATAAATAAATCAGCAAAACTAAAACAAATTTAAATCAAATCAGTAAACTAACAGCAAGCAGATTAGGATTTAAAATTCGAGCAGATAAGCAATGAGACACAGCAGTCAAACAAACTGAAAAGCTACAGGCTATCAATTTACCAGACTTAAGCAAATCACATGAAAATTAAAACAAATAACCTTAAACAAATCTAAAACTCAGATTTCAGAAATTTTCAAATCAACTCAATCATATAAAACTTCAAAAAAAAACAGATAAATCAAAACACCTAATTATTTAAAACATTTAATCTAAAAGAAAAAGTAAATTAAAAAGGAAATGAACCTGATGATGAAAACCTTTGCGACGAAGATGCGGCGCTGAGCCGTCTTATTAACCCGAATCAACACCTTCCTTCATCACCATTAAACATCAACACCATTGAACCACGAACCAGTTTTTTTATAAAAACTTCCCAGTGGGGGAAATTTATCATCCACTTTTATTTTCTTTTATTTAACACAAATTATTAATTAATTTGATTAAATAAATTTTATTATTATTATAACTAATAGTTTAAAGAGTAAATTGCAGTAATAATAAACTTTAATAGAAAAGAAATGAGACAAGATTTAACTGAATAAATTTTTTATTAATAAACGAAAATTCATTACAATACTGAAAATTGAAAAATACAATTAATCTAAATCTATTTAGAATAATAACTATAAAATAAAAAAATGGCACAAATTAAAATTACATAATGAGAGGGTTATTATAGGCAAACCCTAAAAACCTGTTGGTGAAGTCTTGGTGAACACAGAGAGCAATCATAGCCGCTCTTTCTTCTCTCTCTTTTCCTTTTCTTGATCAAACGGTGGATAATCCTCCTATGTGCCACGGATTGCCAGGTTGGATGAACTTGTGCTTGTTGTGTTTGTTGAAAGCTGATGTGTACTCATCTGATTGGAGGAGATTTGGTGGTAAGGTGTTACAACCAATCAGGATCAAGGGAATGGGGGCACGTCACACATACTCCATCGTGTTGCTCTAAGAAAATTGGGGATTTAATTCCCCAACGTGTGAATCACACGTATCCACAAAAAGCCCCAATATTTATGATGTAAATTTGTGATTAGGGTTTTGGGATTGGGGTAAAAAAGAAAGTGTCTGCGTTTTGTTTTTGGTATGGGAGAGAAAGAAGGGGAGTTACATAGGTAATATCGAAGGTAAAATAAGTGTGTGAGTGGTGTGAGTTGACCAAATAAGTGAAGACTTATTTTTTCTTTTAACCGTTTGTTGAGTGAAAACCCTAATAGGTAATTAGGCCCAAGATTTACTCAACTTGTCCATTTGTTAAGTAAATGGGCTTTTGGCCTTTTTAATCCAATCCGTGTTTATTTGGGCCTTGCATGGGCTTATTACCCCAATATGAATATTACTTGCTGCCTTATTGGGCTTTTGGGCCCAATACCCAAATGTGGGACCCACTTGGCCTAAAATCTTCATAAACGATTAAATCCGCTAAAATCGAACTTGAAATTCGCTTTGTTGATCTTTTCTTCAATCTCGTGCCGTTTTTGTCGGTTTTCGTGATCTTTGGTTCACTTTTGGTTCCTTGACTTTGACTTAGTCTCTTTCTTGGACTTTTCTTCAACAATTGACCGTGAAACCCCGTGTTTTCTTTCATTTTGATCTTTCGTACCTATTTCACACAAAAACACAAAACCACGCGTAATTCCGACTTTTACGATATTAAACACATGATTAGGTCTTGTTTTTCCTTGATTTTAGTGGCAAAATGGTAAGTGTTTACACACTTATTAAATCCCCTACACTTGACCATTGCAATGACCCCATGCAATGCATAATTTTAAAGCATAAAGTTACAGTTTCCTCATAATTAATCCATTTTGGCCTTTATTATGATATACTATTACTACTATGATGAAAAGAAACTAAAGAACGATGAACAGATAAAAACTTTAATGGAAACAAAAGTTATAACAATTTATTAACTTGGAAATTATTTGATGGAAGAAACTCGTAAAGAAATATAAGACTTAAATTAGGTCTTTGGTGTCATGGATATTAATCACCTTCAAGTTTCACGTTCCCCATACCAAGCTTAAAAACGAGATCATTGTTTACCATAAGTTCTTAAGTTAAAACCACTT
Source organism: Glebionis coronaria (assembly GCA_025667525.1). Classification (NCBI taxonomy): domain Eukaryota; kingdom Viridiplantae; phylum Streptophyta; class Magnoliopsida; order Asterales; family Asteraceae; genus Glebionis; species Glebionis coronaria. The sequence goes on from CM046875.1 coordinate 508,231,616, forward strand.
ATATAAGACAATTGTGTAACACTCTTTCTCCAATTCCTAAGTTGTATCTCTAGCTTTTAAAGATTTTCATTCACCCGTAGGCTCATTTGACTTATTTAATAATCTTTAATCCAAAAATGAAGGTAAAACGGTGCAAACCTGACACTCAGAACCTAACCTCGTTCTCAAAACGTTGTCACTAAAGTAAGCCCACATCAAGGATAACTTAACATGATTTGGGGAATAAATTCGCAGATCCAAAATTCGGCCAATAGTACTACTTATTATTTATTCCTCCAAAGTCATGTAGACTTTATGTGGAGTTTATCAAGTTCACATCATATACCCTTAGGCTCTTTAAGATGTAAAAATGCTGCTCATCTATTGTCCACACCCTAAGGCTCCATGAACGATAAACAAGGGAATTGATTTTTGATCAATTTTTATTCAACACTTACCATGCCATACACCCTAAGGCTCTAATGACAAGGTTCGTGCTACATGCCCCACACCCTAAGGCTCCTTGAGGTCATGTTTTAATCTTATTCTTTCTTTATTTATGATATATATAGTAGGCCAAATTCCACGGTCCCATGGTCTGAATACCTCCTACTTACTGGTTATGAGCCACCTTAGTCGGAAGTCCACGACGCTGGCATCCTCAATGTGTTCATGCTTTAATTACAAGGAGAAAAAAGATTTGGCTAAGATCTAAGATGTCGAATCTACACCGCAAAAATCTCATTTATTAAGCAATTAAATATTCAAACGGAGAGAAAGAGCCACAAAAACTCATATAAGGAAGAATTAACCCTTAAACTTATTATCAACTCTATCATCTCTCGTTCTCCACAATTTAAAATCTCAAGGAATGAGACTTGTGGATGCTTAGCCTAATAAACCAATTAAGGTCCATATGGTTAAGGATACTAGCTAGAGTAAACTTGGATAAGTAAACTCGGGTTGAGTCAAAATATTCACGACGGGCCTAATATATCAAAGACATCTAAACTTGTTAAAACCATTTTATTCATTTATGTTTTTTGACTTTATTCTTTGAAATGGAAAATATAAATACGATGCGATGACAAAAGGAAAGAAAATAAAAAAAAATAAATGGAAATACTACTAGGCCAAAATAGATCAAAAATTTGAAAAATGTTGAAAATTTTTAATTTTCCCGTTAAATGAGGTCAAATTCATGGAAAAGCCCACTAAAATTCGATAGAAGTCCCCCCTACACTTAATATAAACATTTTCCTCAATGTTTAAGCATGTGGGAGAATAAACTCCCCTACACTTAGGACATTGAGTACGTTGTTTAAATCGAGCTAAGGAAGAGAAAACTAAAGTGATTACATTTATTCATCTTATTTATATACATGTATGAATCACAATAGCAAAAACTTATCGAAGAAACCGGGTACACGGGATCACGGGTCGCGTCAAAAATACCAAAAGTGGATCATGAAAACACACAACCCTACACAACATCACAACACAAACAACCTACTTGGCTCCCCCCTACACTTATTGGTGGAAATGGGTGAAGGTGAAAAAGGGTGGAAAGGATGGAAAAGGTAAAAATCTAACCTAGTTATACGATGCTTGATTTATTTATCACGAGTCTCTAGCTCGACTCGATTTCCCGAATTAATTCATTTAAATGGGAAAAATCATGGAAAAACCAAGATTTCCAAGGGAGGAAAATCTCTCCATGATAAAGGGTGAAACAAAGTTATATAAGGAATACCCCAAGAAAAATCCACCCGGGTCAAACACATAATTTTCATCATGAAAGGAAATAAACTCCGAGGTGGTAAAATCACACAAGGCAAAGAAAAGAGGGGTACCCTTAGTCAAAAATTTCTTACGAGGAAAGGTCTTATGGTGATATTGCAATGAAAGCACTAAAGTCTTTATTCCGGGATCAAACACCGGTTCCTTAACGGGAAAATAGGAAGAGGTGTTGACATTAAAGCTCAAAATGTCATCATAATCCAAAGTTGGGGAGCCGTCCTCTTCCAAACTCGATGTGAAAACATAAGTATCATCGGAGTCATAGGAAAACTCATCCTCGTGAGGAAAATAGGAATTTAGAAAGATATCTAAATCCTCCTCAAATGGAATATCCTCTATAATAGGGTCAATCTCTAAAGGTGGAGGATCCTTTTCAAAAGTCGTAACCCCCAATATAGGAATATAAGAGTCAAAGGGAGACTCAAGAATGGAAGGATCACTCATAGAGATAATAGGATCATTAGGCTCACTAGGTGTCTCGTCAAAACCCAAAGAAATGAGATCACTTAAAGAAGAGACATCACTAAAATTAGCTTCCTCATTTTCTTCAAAAAGTGGATTATCATTTGAAGTTTCAAAAAGTGGATTTGAATGTACCACAAAATCATTAAGGTTAAACTTTTTAGTTTCAAAAGGATTGATAAAACTTTCTTCATTATCAAAATTAAGCACATCAATCATATTGACCGATTCTTTTCCGTTTGATTTATTTACCATTTTCCCCATTTTAAACACGTGTTGATCATTCCCTACCCTAAGAATTAATTCCCCTTCGGCTACATCAACTAATGCTTTTCCGGTTCTTAAAAACGGTCTACCAAGTATTAACGGAATACGAGGATCCATCTCATAGCCGACTACAACAAAGTCCACGGGAAAAGTGAATGTACCAACTCGAACAAAAACGTCTTCGGCAATACCAACAGGGTATGCGAGAGTTCTATTAGCTAACTCGAGAGTCATGCGAGTCGGTACAAGGTCAGGTAATGATAATCGTTTCCATACCGAGAGTGGAATAAGATTGATGCTAGCGCCGAGATCCGCTAAAGCCATACAATCATCAATTTGAGGAAACGAGCAAGGTAACACGAATCGTCCGGGATCTCCTAGCTTTTCGGGAAGCTCTTTGAGAAGAATCGCGGAACAATTCTCATTTAAACGAGTATTAACGAGCTCTACCATTTTTTCCTTCTTATTGAGCAAATCTTTGAACATTTTCATAAATTTAGGCATTTGAGCAAGTGCTTCAATAAGGCTAATGTTAACATTCACTTGGGAAATCATTTTCAAAAAGTTGGAAACATGAACGTCATCTTTGGTGAGAACTTTAGCCTTGTCTAACCTAGAGGGATAAGGGATATTGGGCTTAGACGTTGAAGGTTGAGAAAGAGAAGGACTCGCTTCTTGAACAACCTTAGGGTTATGCTCATTAGGCAATGGAGAACTAGTACTAGGAGTGGTAGTGGGAGGAATCACCGGAGGGGGAGTAGGATTACTCATTATGACCTCCGGGCCTTGTCTCTCCTTTATGGGCGAAGAGATGGAAGGTCCCACTAAAGTGGCTCCACTTCGAGTAGTGATAGCACTCACATTAGCACGAGGGTTAATCTCGGTATTAGAAGGTAAGTCTCCTTGGGGTCTAAGGGCTTGCAACATTTACACGAACTTCCTATCGGTGGACTCTTGCATTTGTTTCATAGTTCTCTCATGTTCGGTCAATTTTTGTAGAACCAAGTCCATTTGAGGATTAGGGGATTCCCTTGATTAAACCCTTGATTACCTTGATAATGAAACCCTTGATTTGGAAAACCTTGGTTTTGAAATTGATTAGGATTTTGAAAGCCTTGATTTTGAAAACCTTGGTTATTAAAGCCTTGATTTTAAGTATTAAACCCTTGGTTTTGCCCTTGAAAATTCCCTTGATTTTGGTTAAAACCCCTTGCATTTGAATTCCCTTGAAAATTACCCATTTGAGGACCTTGGTTCCTATTTTGGTATTGGGTATTTTGGGCGGGTGGGGGTGGTCTTTGTGGAGCTACAAAACCCGGGGGAGCCAAATAGTTAGTACTCTTATAAGATAAATGGTTAACATCAACATTTGGTTTAAAGTGAACCCTCTCATTTACATTGGTGTTAGAAGCATAAACTTGTTGTTGTTGATTGTAAACCTTGTCACAATTATAATACGAATGTGGTCCACCACAAGTCTCACATGTTTCACAAGTCTCTTTTAAGGCATTCACTTGCACATTGATGGCTTTGGTATTGTTAGCGGTTTGTAGAGCAATTGTTCAACAAGCGAAGTAAGCTTATCAATTCTCTTGTCGCTCTCACTAGTACTAGCACTTGCCATAGTAGCCCTAACACTCTTGGTTTGAACTTTGGCCTTGTTTTCAATTATTGCCCAAGCCTCGTTCATGGATTTCACAAGAATATTTCCTCCCGCGGCACTATTAAGTGAGTCTTGGTCATTAAGAGTTAAACCATTGTAAAACGTATTGATTTGATGCACTTTTGTAAAACCATGTTGTGGAAATTTTCGTAAAAGCTCCTTAAAACGGTCCAAGACTCACTAAACGTTTCCCCATATTTTTGTTCAAAGGTAATGATGTCATTCCTTAAAGAGGTGGTCCGTGATGGTGGGAAAAAGTAGTTAATGAACTTGGTCTCTAAATCCGCCCATGTAAGAATGCTTTGGGGTGGTTCCTTATCAAGCCAAATCCGGGTTTATCCTTCGAAGGAAAAAGGAAAGAGCAATAAACGTATTGCTTCTTGAGTCACCCCATTGTATTTCACCGTATTAGTCAAATGGATAAATCTCTTGATATGATCATGGGGTCATCTTGGGAACGACCCAAAAATGGTGTAGCGGAAATTGTCGGGACAATGATAGCGTCATCGTTTCCCTCAATGTGTGATTGCAAAATCTCGATCATAGGTCGGTTATCCATTGCCATCGTATTGTCGAAAGCGCGATTCTCGGGATCGGCTTGAGTGACGGTCTTTTTGTTCTTCTTCTTCTTTTTGGAAGAATTATAAATATTTGGTACATCACTCGGTATGTGTGCACGCGCGCGAGTGCGCATACAACTAAACACGAAGAATGAGGTAGGAGACATCGGTCGACTTTGAGAGGAAAGGGATTATCCCTCTCGAGGTTCAATTATTAAAAAGCTACAAAAAATATATATGTAATACTACTTGAGTTGGCAAACCAATAATCGGTCGTCCCTCTCAATATACGCACAAGCAAGCGGGGAAACGAGGTGGCACAAAGCACATAAAAACCTTTTTCCTTAGACGGCCTTTTATAGCGCGTCGCCTTATACCCACCTTATAGTTTTTATAAATCGAGTTCAAACTTTTTACTAGTATTTATCTATATTGCCCTTTTTTCTTGTTTTGGATTCGAATACAATAGCTACGTGATGAAATCCCAACTAAGGTCTTATTTGGAAATAGGTAAATTAATTGTTCTACGTAATATAATATAGTAAAAGAAAAATCTTTTTGTATTTTTTAGAAAAATATATATTCACAATAAAAAGCGAAAGAAATCGAAATAAGAAAAATAATAATAATACGTAATATTTTTGGTGTAATACTTTAGGAAAAGTATTACTTTTGGATTTTTTAATTTTTTTGGTGTAAATCTTAGGAAAGAGTTTGCTTTTGATGATTTTTTATTTTTTTTTTGTATTTTTATCTTTTCAATTTTTTTTGTTTTTGATTTTTTAACAATAAAATTAACGTTCAAAATTGAACGGATCCCAAAATCCAAAGCTTCTCACGAAAAATCGTCAGTCGTAACGAGCGAAGCGGCAACGGCGCCAATTTAATGTATGAATTTTTGCAAATTCTTTTTAAATCTATTTTTTCGTTTCTCGACTCACTCGAATTGATATCTAATTTAAACGTGAATTAATTGTTCTTGGTGAATAAAACTTTGTTTGGTATTTTAAAACTAAAATCTATTAAAAACTATTTAATCTAATTAAAAAGGAAATATTTAATTAAAACTACTTTTTCAATTTTAAACAAAACTATTAAAAATCATAAACTAATTTAAACAACAAAACTATTTTGAAACTAATTAAAACTAATTAAACTAATTTAAAAACTATTTTGAATTTAAACAAAATTTAAAACTAATTTTATATGAAACTATATTAATTAAAAATTAAAAAAACTAATTTATAAAAACAATTTTAAATTTCTAAAAGTAACAAAAATATTTGTTTTGTTTATTTTTATTTTTATTTTTTGAACTTTATAAAAGTAAATATAAAAAACTTTTTATTAATATTAACTAAACAAAACTTATATTTGAACTTACTTAATAAAACTGGCAGCTAAACTAATCAAACTATATTAATTAACAAGTCTGAGATTAAACCAATAAGAGAGTCAATAGGAGATGGTTAACACACTGGACAGTTGAACTAGAGGTCGCAAGTTCGAGTCTCGTTGGAGACAAATTTTTTTGTTTATTTTTTTTATTGGCAGTTTAAAATCTATCAGATTAAAAGAATCTGATAGCTTAATATAGATCAGCTAAATAAGATCCAACAGCAAAGCAATCAAACAAACAGAATCAAATAAGCAAATAAGCTAAACAGATAATAAGCAAATAAATCTTAAACTAAAAAATAAGCAAATCTAAACTTACAATAAGCTAGCTAACTATATAGACCAATCAGCAAATAAGCATAAACCAATAAGGCTAATAAGCAGAGTAAACCATATCAATCAATAAAACTGAAACCAATTCAATCCAATAAGGCTACATAGCATAATAAATAAATCAGCAAAACTAAAACCAAATCAGTAAACTAACAGCAAGCAGATTAGGATTTAAAATTCGAGCAGATAAGCAATGAGACACAGCAGTCAAACAAACTGAAAAACTACAGGCTATCAATTTACCAGACTTAAGCAAATCACATGAAAATTAAAACAAATAACCTTAAACAAATCTAAAACTCAGATTTCAGAAATTTTCAAATCAACTCAATCATATAAAACTTCAAAAAAACAGATAAATCGAAACACCTAATTATTTAAAACATTTAATCTAAAAAAACAAGGAAATTAAAAAGGAAATGAACCTGATGATGAAAACCTTTGCGACGAAGATGCGGCGCCGAGCCGTCTTATTAACCCGAATCAACACCTTCCTTCGTCACCATTAAACATCAACACCATTGAACCACGAACCAGTTTTTTTTTATAAAAACTTCCCAGTGGGGGAAATTTATCATCCACTTTTATTTTCTTTTATTTAACACAAATTATTAATTAATTTGATTAAATAAATTTTATTATTATTATAACTAATAGTTTAAAGAGTAAATTGCAGTAATAATAAACTTTAACATAAAAGAAATGAGACAAGATTTAACTGAATAAAAATTTTATTAATAAACGAAAATTCATTACAATACTGAAAATTGAAAAATACAATTAATCTAAAAACTATTTAGAATAATAACTAGAAAATAAAAAAATGGCACGAAATTAAAATTACATAATGAGAGGGTTTTTATAGGCAAACCCTAAAAACCTGTTGGTGAAGTCTTGGTGAACACGGAGAGCAATCATAGCCGCTCTTTCTTCTCTCTTTTTTCCTTTTCTTGATCAAACGGTGGATAATCCTCCTATGTGCCACGGATTGCCAGGTTGGATGAACTTGTGCTTGTTGTGTTTTTGTTGAAAGCTGATGTGTACTCATCTGATTGGAGGAGATTTTGTGGTGAGTTGTTACAACCAATCAGGATCAAAGGAATGGGGGCACGTCACACATACTCCATCGTGCTGCTCTGAGAAAATTGGGGATTTAATTCCCCAACGTGTGAATCACACGTATCCACAAAAAGCCCCAATATTTATGATGTAAATTTGTGATTAGGGTTTTGGGATTGGGGTAAAAAAGAAACTGTCTGCGTTTTGTTTTTGGTGTGGGAGAGAAAGAAGGGGAGTTACATAGGTAATATCGAGGTAAAATAAGTGTGTGAGTGGTGTGAGTTGACCAAATAAGTGAAGACTTATTTTTTTCTTTTAACCGTTTGTTGAGTGAAAACCCTAATAGGTAATTAGGCCCAAGATTTACTCAACTTGTCCATTTGTTAAGTAAATGGGCTTTTGGCCTTTTTAATCCAATCCGTGTTTATTTGGGCCTTGCATGGGCTTATTACCCTAATATGAATATTACTTGCTGCCTTATTGGGCTTTTGGGCCTAATGCCCAAATGTGGGATCCACTTGGCCTAAAATCTTCATAAACGATTAAATCCGCTAAAATCGAACTTGAAATTGGCTTTGTTGATCTTTTCTTCAATCTCGTGCAGTTTTTGTCGGTTTTCGTGATCTTTGGTTCACTTTTGGTTCCTTGACTTTGACTTAGTCACTTTCTTGGACTTTTCTTCAACAATTGACCGTGAAACCCCGTGTTTTCTTTCCTTTTGATATTTCGTACCTATTTCACACAAAAACACAAAACCACGCGTAATTCTGACTTTTACGATATTAAACACATGATTAGGTCTTGTTTTTCCTTGATTTTAGTGGCAAAAGGATAAGTGTTTACACACTTATTAGGTTTAGTAATAAGTTTCTCAAGATACTTAAATATGTTGCAAGTCTTCAAAATTCAATCAAAATTAGAGTTTTGATCCTGTTTAGGTTTCCATGTTAGATGAGATGGGGACTAAGACCCTTGTCCCTTATTACCCAAGTATCTGTTGGTATATGGTCTAACATAAGGTCTGATAGTGGCTAGCTTTGGCATAGTGGTACCAAATCTAAGGTTGTCAGCGGCTAGCTTTGCCCTGTCAGAGGGTAAAGTATTCCTGTCAACGGATAGAAATGTCTTGTTAGAGGCTAGATTAGGGTTTGCTACAGGAACCCACTGTTTGTTAAACCAAGTCTGAGTCTTTTAAAAGAGTCTTTAGCCATAAGTATTTGCTGCTTTTGTAAAGTAAGGAGCAGGTCTAGCAGCTTGAGATCTTGATTGGGCAAAGGGTTGATGGTCAAATGTGGGTGCACTCTTGTCAATAGATACATTATATCCATTGTGATAGTTATAAGCTAGATGAGAAAAGATCCCACATGTATAACAAGCCTTTTTAGACACAAACCTAGGTATAAAATGATTATATCCCAACCCATTCACAATCCCTTGGCTTACAGGTGATCTAGGTTTCCTATACATTTCTGCATACTTAACACTAAATTTGCTTTTGGTAGGAGATCCAAGGTCAATATTTTTTCCATTAAGAGGGTTGATCACTATAATAGGCTTAACATCACTAGACTCTTCACTTAACAAACCTCCTTTAAAAAAAGGGGTTTTAGCCTTCCACTATTCTAAATCTATTTTCTTCCTCTTAAATTCCTGAATGGGGTCAACCATAATTATTGAAGGAGTAAAGACCTTCTCTTGGAATTCTGGTATACTAGTTCTAGATAAATCTTTTCTCCTAGAAACCCCATAGAAATCACCAAGAAGAGGAGGAACAACAACATATTTCTTTGCTTGCATACCAATCCCAGGCATATCCTTGGGATTGCGTTGTTCACTCACACACTTAAAGCAAGGTTTAACAAAAAAAGGCATTTTATAGTTCTTGGCTCGGGATATTTTTCCTGGGCAGTTCTACGATTGTCTCGATATGCCACTAATAACATGTATTTAGTAATCTCGGGGTCAGTTTGAATTGATACCACCTTATCATATTTTCTGTTTGTTCATGTTTTAGCATCAAATAATAATAAAATAACATTAGTATTAACCAATTACCAATTTTCAATCCAAAACAAACATTAGCAACAATAAAATAATATGATTTCAACTTACATTGAAAAACTTGATTAAAAGAATTCAAAACTATAATACTTGCTCCTTTAGCTATCCAATACTAAGGATGATACTAAAGCTAACTCAAATATTTTAAAAGCATAGATAAGTTCAAGTATTAGTGGCCATTGTGTATACATGTTCGCTTGCATGTGCAGAGATAGGTTCAAGTTATTGCATGGGCCTCTGTTTATCAGGTTTATAGAAACGATAGAGGGGGTGAATACGTTTCTTATTAAGATTTAAAAAGTTTTCGCATAACTCACTGGTCACGGTTCAATAAATATGAGTGTGGTTCTTTATCAATAAAGAACCGCGGGTTCAATTAATGAACCGCCACTAGTGGACGAAACAATTTGTACCTTTTAAACTTTAATAATCTTTTGTATCAAATTCCTGATTAAGCTTGACTTAATATGAGATGTGTTTGTCATAGATAATGACAATAAAGAACAAGTAAAGAAACATACAAACACATCAAATCAAGAGTACATCAAACAATAGTCATACGTACTAAGCCTTAACTTTTCTGCAACTAAGAGGTTTAGACTATGATGCACACTTGACCACAATCTAAACATGAAGCACACACGTTGTGAAACTTAGATGTTTAGATTATGAGATACACACAACAACACACAACACATATATGCAACTATAAATGTAAAGACATAAATGTAAAGTATATAATGTAAAAGAGAAAGCTAACTAATACGATGATTTATAGTGGTGTGGTCACGAATCTCCTCTTCGCCCTACTCCACTCCTCGAGTACCCAACTCGAGAGTTACTTCACTAGTCAACAAGCTCCTTTAAAGGTAGAGAAAACCATACACGTCGCTTACACCATTTTTCGACACTAAGCTAAATGTCGAGTCATAATCTTAGGTAGGACCAATCTACACACGTCGCCTACTTTCTATTTCACGACACAAGGCTAAATTTCGAGTTCTAATCTTAGGTAGAACCAATCTACACCCATCACTCCACTAGTTATGTTTTATAGCCCAACATTACAAAACTTGTGTTTTATGGCCTAAACACATAAACCATCTAATCTACATCCAAGTATACACACCACTTGAATCTAAGCCACTAACATTATATCCAAGTATACACACTACTTGGATCTACACTACTAACACCTAATCTAAGAATACCCATCACTTGGATCTACTACCCTTACAACACATCCAAGTGTACCCACCACTTGGATCTACTACACATACATCAAGTCCAAGTATACACACCACTTGGATATTCATGATATACGTTGTAGTAACAAGATAATCATGACTTGACTTTTAAAAAGGAGAGATCTCATCATGTTATGACCCTAACACTTCATTGTGATGAAAGTGTTATTCTCTTTGTACTTTAGAGGATTAGAGGATTGAAAATAGGGATGGCAACGGGTCGGGTTTGGGTCGGGTTTTAGTAAACCCGCACCCATACCCGTTTATAATATCCGTACCCGTATCCGCTCCATCACTTGACGGGTACCCGATTAGTATTAACCATCGGGTTTTCGGATTTTACCCACGGGTATCGGGTATCCATAATTAAATTTATTATGTGTATAATGTTAATAAAAAATACTCGAAAACAACCAAAATACCCTAATATATTTTTAAATGTTTAGAATATAAAAAACATACTTTTTAATATTATTCACGCGATTTAATATATCGAATAAATCATGGTTTATATTTTAAAATTACGAGATACAAATATACTTGATCAAAAACATGTTAATGCACAAAATGTAACTAATATGATCATTCAATTCGTTCAACAATCTTCGTCTACTATTTCACACAAATGTAGAACTTATATTATTATATAAAATAGCAAAAAAAGCGGATACGAATTCGGTTAAACGGGTACGGATTCAGATACGGGTAAACGGGGCGGGTATTAGTAGAACCCGTACCCGAACCCGTACCCTTGAAAAAAAGAATATTCAAACCCGAACCCGTATCCAAACCCGCCAACCCGACTCCGAACCCAACCCAACAGGTTCGGGTTTCGGTTTTCCCCATCGGTTTCGGGTGCTTTTGCCATCCCTAATTGAAAAAAGGAATCACATCTTAAATAAAATTAATCAAACAAATAATCAAGGATTTAAGAAGTGTGAAAGGTGAAAGGTGAGAGAGAATGAGCAAAAAGGGTTGGTTGAAAAGTTAGAAATGATCCATTATTTATAGGAAAAGAGGGTCACGGCTGCATCTACCCGCGGTTCATTAAATATTCCCACGGTTCAATATATTTAAGGAACCACAAGTACCTATAAGGAACCACGAGCTCTAGACTCCGCTCCATTTTGTCCTGTAGTGAGGAAAGCTTATCTGGTGGAAATATTATCTCTTTGAGAATATCTTAAGGTATATCCTAAGGAATATCCTAGGAATATCCTATAAGATTTTTCATTTCCATTAAAACATTTTCTTAAATATAAAGTTTATTAAAAAAACTTTTGTCACTTTTAAATAAAAGTGAGGTTTAAAAAAATACTTAATCCTTGATCACTTAGTTAGGTTATGAGCTTGTTAATTCATACCTTAAGTGATTCATGATGAATGCGAGATTGAAGGCGTCGAGAGAAATATACATATGGATAAGTGATTACGAGTACCTTACACATTTTACATAATATATTGCGACTTATACGTTTCTCATCACTAAAACATAAAGAGATTATATCGATTAAACATCGTAATGTTTGCACTAACAAGGTTTTTCGGGTCGGTTTAAGTCGGGTTTTGATTTTTAACAACCCGACCCAATAAGGTTGGGTGATGTACGGGTCAGGTTTTGTCGGAGCTCGTGATTCAGGTTATCGGATGATATTTTTTTAACATAAATAATAAAGTTACAGATTATGAATAAACATATGACCTAGAAAGATGAAAAAATTATATGTGATCAAACATTATGGACTAAAACATTACGTTATGTGTGATGATTATGGACATAGAACTCAGCAAGTTGTTATAGTATAATTTTACTAGTTTTTTGTTAGTTAAGTTAGCAAGTCATGATCATTGTTTGTAACTAATATACATACTCCAAAATTGATTCGTTAAGAACTTGATTGAAGTCTTCGATCAACATATTGTTACTCGTGACATCTTTTAATATGTTCTATCGTTAACATGATAGAATCTGAAGCACTTCGATTTATATTTATCAATTACCATAATGAATTGAACATTATAAGAGAACAACAAACATCATAAATTTAAACTCAAGGTCTATGCATATATTGTTGCATTCTCTGGTAATACGATGTTCAACTATTAAAACTAACTAAATAAAAAAATTAAAATTTGATTTTCAGGTCTTATCGGATTAACCCGATAACCTAAAAACATTATTTATTTAACCAGAACCCAACCCCATATAACTATCTGGTTATTAGTGCCTGAAGGGAGCTTCCCAATAGCAACAAAGTGATAGATAGTATATGTTTTTCTACAACGACTGATATGAGCATTTTAGGAGTAGTCCTTTCGCTACATATGCTCTAAGTATTGTCAATATACAATGATGCATATTTTGCTGACTAAATCCGGTAGAAAGTTAATAAGCACCGACTATAATGTGAAAGTCCCTAATTAATGCGAGAAACCCTAATCTTAACTTAATCAACACAAGGTATTACTTTTCAAACGTAATCTTATTATTGTATAATAAAGAATTACAAGTGTTATGGATAACACCGTTTGATGACAATGTGTTGTGCACACTTTGAACAACAATAAACCTTAACTTATGAATACAGTCGTAGCTGTTTGATTCACTAAGTTACACGCACTAATGTTCTTAATATCTCAAAGTGTTAAACATTAATGCAAGGATATACATCCTATTTATAGTGTTACGAGTTTGACTTGAATAGTACTTGATGTCGACTACACAACTTTTACAAGTTCCCACATCAGTCACATGATGTCCTTCTATTCTTGGTAGTCTTCCATTATGCTTTAAGGAACAGTTGTCCAAAACAGTTTCCTTATTCTTCATATTCTCGAACACACAAATGGCATGTCCAAAGTGTGCTGAGAGTTATCAGGGTATTGCCACCCCTGTTAACTCTCAACCCCTCAGAGTCCCTAATACATCTTGGCTGTTATCCATCACAGCCAAGGAGTATGTCTTCAGGTAATCTTCGACTTCCCTGACAATGTCTCTGACATGGACTCCTCTGAGGTTGCTCACAGAGATTCGGATCTCTGTGAGTCTTGTGAAACTTGCCTGCCTCCTAGGCGCAGGCAAGGGACTATCTATCAGCCTAATTATGTTTAAATCAATGAACAGGGAATCTAACAAGTTTAGATTCCCAACAATCTCCCCCTATTTAAACATAAATAGTGCTAGATCTAACTAAGTTAAGGTAAGTGAGTTTAACAGCTTCTTCTTACACATAACAGATCTAAACAAACATACCTCATGATTTTATTAAGACTTAAAGAAAAATTACAAGTTCAATACATAAGTTAAATAAAAGATGAAGGTAAAAGGGCTGATACTATCTTCAATAGTCATCATTTTTTATTCTTTCTTCAGCTTCGGCCACATCTAATCTGTTATCAATTTCATCCTGCAAAGTCTTTGCAAACTTCTTAAAATACTCTGAGTTGATCTTGAGACACTTCTTGTGACATAGTAGCTGAATAGTTGAAGCCAGGCAAAGTTCATCTTCCCTCTGAAAAGCATATTGGCAGGCTTTGTTCATAAACGCCATTCCTCTTTCAGGCACTGAGTATGTCTGACCATCAACAGGGCCAACAATACCATTAGGAAGGATCAGATCCCTGTGCATGCCATCCACACGAACATCTTCAGTAACAAAAGTTTCATCAATGATTTGGGAAATTCTTCTTCTTTTGTTGCCTGTCTTTGGGGGTCCTTGTTCGAAAAGCTGTGGTGGAGGATCAATCTTGAGTTTGGCAGCTGTTTCCTTGATCCAGTTAAACTTAGCCTTAAGAGTTTTAAGTAGAAGGAAATTTGCCTGTCCAGACTTTTTGGCAGCTAAGGCTTCGAGTTTAAACCATTCTGATAACCCAAGTGTTTTCAACCTGAAGTTGTCAAACACATCCATATTCCTCGTTTGATTATCCCTCCATAAGATCATCTGTGGGGTGTTTGTGGACTTGTGAATGGTGTATCTAAACTTGGTTATCTTGCCAGCAGCATACCTGTTGTTTACGCAGGCATCATAGTCAGCTTTGACTTTCTTTAGGGCCTCAGCGCGTTTAAGTTCCATTTCCCTCAACCTTTGTTTTTGTTTTTCTTTTTCAGGTGGTGTCATCTTCCTCAGAGTGGCTTCATTTAATTCTTTGGCTGCCTTGAGCTCACTTAGTCTTTTGAATTCTTCAGCCTGTTGCTCTATTTCTTCAGGCGTTAAAGGTCTCTCATCGGAAGGTGTAAAGGTTGAAAAGTGGGAAAGGTCTGTTGTGGATCCTCCTGTCTCTAGCATCGCAGCTATCTTCTTAAGTTTGGTGTCAGTATCAACCAAAACTATCTCTTTACCTTTCTTTGAGACAGAGGACTCCACACTAATGTTTTTCAAATCATCAGCTCTTTTGAGGAACGCTGTCTGAGCCTGATTTTGAATGGATTTTGGTAGGGAGCTCACAGTGAATTTAAGTTTCTTGGCTGCTGGTTCATCATCATCCTCAGGCTTGCTGATGTTAACTAGGATCATGGATTTAGATGAGTCAGCTCCATCTTGTGTTTGGTGCTCCCCCTGAGTCTGATCCTCATCATCAGGTACTATGACTGGTTTGATGACTTGAAGAGGAACAGGAGTTGTTGAAGGATTGGCTGAAGATGAGCCTTGTTCAGCAGATGCAAGGCTGAGTTTAGTATTCTTCTCCCCCTCACGCTCATCCTTACTTCTCTTATGCTTGGATGAACGTGCCTGAAATCTTCTTGCAATCTGCTCCACAGAGGCAGCCATGGCACGCTGTCTTTTTCTTGATGCCCTGGCAATCTTCAGCAATAGGTTGGCATTGGCATTGGTATTTGCCTGAACTCGCCTGACAATAAAACCAGCATGGTTGTATTGCCTGTTGCGCACTGCATTGAAGTGTCTGTTCATGTTGTTTTCTTGTTCTTGGAACAATGCAGGGACAACTGAGTCAATGGCATTCTTGATTCGTGTCGAGAGATGACTTAGTCCCTGAGCCACACCTTTTCTTGTACCTTCCTGAATAGGCTCAGTGACAGCCTCAGTCACAGCCTTCTTTATAATACCTGGAAAGGTGACAGTAAAATTGTGCATCTCTGACTTGATCACGTCCAGCTTTCTTGATAAGCGCTCAATATCAGACTGATGGTGTACAGGCTGAAGATTCTTGATATTGAGGCTTTGTTGAGCAAAATCATCCTCCCTTGGAATCAAGTCGAAGTTAGTCTGGGTAGGATGATCAAACAAAAGGAATTCAGCTGTTGGATCATATATTGGTCTTTGGAAGACTGTTGTTGCAGATGTGGCAGAGTTTTGTGTGTCAACAGCTTCCTTAAGAGGAGAAGTCTTGTCATCTTCTTTAGGAGGAGAGGCTGACAGCTGGTCATCCTCATCTTCTTCCTCCTCTTCATCAAACATTCCCTCAGGGAATTCATCTTCAGGCATTGGTTCAAACTCAGCGACATAATCTTCTACAGAAAGCATTTCTTCATCATCATTGAGCACAAGTTCTTCTTCATTCGGAATGTCCTGAGTTATTGTTTCAGCCTCCTTTTCATGTACCTGAGGTTCTTGGACTGGCTGTACAATTTCAGCCTGCAAGTTTGTTGAAATTAGTAATAGGGAAAATATAAAGTGAATGGTCGCCATTTCACTGTCCCAGAGAGGCTGAGGGTGATTACTCAGCCACTCCAAAGGATAAATCCTTGGGATTCTTTTAAGTGTGAATAAAGTGTGGTTAATGGTCGCCATTCGCTGCCCCTAGGAAAGCTGAGTGTGATTATTCAGCCCCCCCAAAAGGTAAAAACCTTTGGGACTCTTTTGATTGTGAAACATATGTTGTTTAATGATCGCCATTTCGCTGCCCCTAGGAAAGCTGAGTGTGATTATTCAGCCCCCCCAAAAGGTAAAAACCTTTGGGACTCTTTTGATTGTGAAACATATGTTGTTGTAGGTCGCCTGTTACGCTGCCCCTAGGAAAGCTGAGGGTGATGATTCAGCTCCCCCTGAAAAGATAAATCCTTTGGGACTCTTTTAATGAGGGAACCAAGAGGCTGTGTGAAGTACAGCCATCAAGGTTGAGACATTAATGTATTCAGGTTGTTGTTAGCCTGAATACTGTCTAGAGGGTTCAGGGTCATCGGGGTGCTTTATAAACACAAATGAATCACTCCCTGGTGCAAAGACAGAGTGTACAGAAGTCTTAAAGAATTCTAAGTGAAATGACAGACTTCTATGGGTCGAGGATTACCCTAACTTCACCACTCTCTCCTACAGACAAATGAGAGTGGTTGATTGTGAACCTCTAAAAATGTATACTGATTACCTGTGAGATATCAGCTTGGTTTGGCTGGTTTCCTGTAGTCTCTGCTGACCTAGAGACACTAGACGCCTGTTGTTTGTCAGCCAAAGATTCTGTATCCACAAGAGTATCTGGACCAGAGGCGGTGTCAATCTTCTTTTCCTTGGCCTTACTAACAGCTTTAGGTTGGGAAGAAGAGGGGATTTTCTTCTTCTTTGGCTGTTGGCCAGATGAAGCCTTGGACTTGGTAGTGTGCTGCCCAGAGGTCAAAGACGTAGACTTGCCAGCGACACTAGAAGTATTCACCTTCTCAGAGGAAGGGAGCAAGGGCTTCTTAGCGTTGGGTACCTGGTTGGCCACGTTCAGCATGTGTGCAGTCACAGGGATATCCTCAGCTCCTATCTCCTTGTAGATGGCGCCAGTGATGCGATAGGGCTTCAGAGTTGTCAAGGCCTTGTTATGGTAGTTCTCTCCCAGCAAACTCTCAAAGATCAGGGACAAATAACGCACGTAACATATGTTCTTTTCCCTGACCTGATTGCGTCCTTTCAGTTGTTCTACCAGGTTAGAGAAAAGGATGCTTCCAACGTCAACATCAGCTCCCCATATTAATCCATACGCAATAGTCTGATGTTTGAACGACATTTGATCTTGTGATCCCTGCATGCCTCCCAGGGACTTCACAATGTGGGTGAAGAGGACACGCCACATAGGAGAAAAATACTTAATCTTCAGAGGGGCTTTAGCAAGGATTTCAGCTGGTGTGAGGGCAGGGTTAATGTCATGACAAGGATTGAGTGTGGCCAATGCTTCCTTGACAGCCTTTTTGTCAACTATCTTCAGGCATTCATCACCATGTTTAAGTCCGGCCACACTGGCAAAATCAGTAAGGGAAAAGGCAAAAGGATGTTCATTGCAAGAAAGGCTAAAGGTAATGGTGTCTTCAACTACTTCAGCAGAATACCAGAATTCCCTAAGGTATTCTTGGTAAAAGGTTGATGGAGATTTGGTGAAGGCTTCGTTTAGGTCACAATTCTGCATGAAATTTACCAGATCTGAGTAGGTGTTGTTTGGTGCCTTGATCCATCCAATGGCGTTATTGGAAGCGATGATGCTCTCGTTGATCTCGAAGTTCACATTGGAGGCTTTTGGTACTGGATACGCCATTGATTTAAGGTTGAAAGAGAATGAAAATGGTGGATGGTTGAGAGAGATAAGAGTTTAGAGAGAGAAGATGATTTTTAGAATGGTGGTGGGTGAG
Organism: Glebionis coronaria; assembly: GCA_025667525.1. Classification (NCBI taxonomy): domain Eukaryota; kingdom Viridiplantae; phylum Streptophyta; class Magnoliopsida; order Asterales; family Asteraceae; genus Glebionis; species Glebionis coronaria. Next base: position 508,250,006 of record CM046875.1, read on the forward strand.
AAGAGAAATAAGACAATATATATAATCAAACTTGAGTGAACAGTTATTCAACCGTATTAAATGCAAGTGCGAAAATGACTGCTCAAGTGGGTCCCTTTGACCTTTCAAAAAGTTTGTCTCCTCGTTATCTGAAACTTAAATGATTAAAAAATGTGAGAATGTTTTTCGCATTTACTTGGAACGTAACTACCTAGTTTCATGTGAAAAACATTTAATAAAACATTTAATATAGAATCAATCATTTAATGAACACATTTAATATCAAGCCACAGGCTTTGAGATATTGAGCATTCCAAGCTCAGCAACTAGCCTGTTGAACGTAGGTTCAGCCAAAGGCTTTGTAAAGATATCAGCTAGTTGCAACTCTGTGGGGACAAAATGCAGCTCAATATCTCCCTTCATAATATGATCCCTGATAAAATGATACCTGATATCAATGTGTTTGGTACGAGAGTGAAGCACAGGGTTGTTGGATATGGCAATGGCGCTGGTGTTGTCACAAAAGATTGGAACTTTGTCATACAAGATTTCATAGTCAGCCAATTGACTTTTCATCCAGAGCACCTGAGCACAACAACTGGCTGCAGCGACATATTCAGCTTCAGCTGAAGACATAGCCACAGAGTTTTGCTTCTTAGCACTCCATCCAACCAATTTTCCTCCTAGGATTTGACAGCTGCCTGAAGTACTTTTCCTGTCAATACAGCATCCAGCATAATCTGAATCTGAATAGGCCTTGAGATCAAAGCCTGGTTCCTTTGGATACCATAGTCCTAGGGATGGTGTTCCTTTGAGATACCTGAAAATTCTCTTAACAGCCACTAGATGGGATTCTTTTGGGTTAGCTTGGTACCTTGCACAGAGACATGTGGAGAATTGGATATCTGGACGACTGGCCGTTAGATACATCAGTGACCCAATCATGCCTCTATATAAAGTCTCATTGACAGAGACCCCTGACTCATCAGGGCCCAAGTTGTTGGGTGGAAGCATGGGGCATTTCACTGAAGCACAATCAGCCAAGTCATATTTTTTAAGTAAATCCTTAACATACTTTTCTTGACAAATAGAAATTCCCTTAGGACATTGTTTAATTTGAAAACCCAAAAAGTAAGTCAATTCACCCATCATACTCATCTCATATTTCTTGGTCATTAATTTAGCAAAACGTTTACTAAGATTGACATTTGTTGACCCAAAGATGATATCATCCACATAAATCTGCACAATGATGAAATCACTCTTGTCCTTGAAGGTAAAGAGTGTTTTATCAATAGAACCCCTGATAAATTTGTTTTCAGATAAGAAATTTGAAAGAGTTTCATACCATGCTCTTGGAGCTTGTTTCAGACCATACATTGCCTTGTGAAGTTTGTATACATGGTTGGGAAACTCGCTGTTCTCAAATCCTTCAGGTTGAGCAACATAGACTTCCTCAGCCAAATCACCATTGAGGAAGGCACTCTTTACATCCATCTGATAGACAGTGATGTTCATGTAGGCAGCATAAGCAAGAAAGATTCTGATGGCTTCAAGTCTAGCAACAGGTGCAAAAGTTTCATCATAATCAATTCCTTCAGTTTGAGAGTATCCCTGTGCTACCAATCTTGCCTTGTTTCTGATGATGTTCCCAATTTCATCCATCTTGTTTCTATAGATCCATCTAGTGCCTGTGATATTCTTTCCAGGTGGAGCTGGCACTAGTGTCCATACTTTGTTCCTTTTGAACTGATTGATTTCTTCTTGCATAGCAGCTACCCATCCATCTTCTACCAGAGCCTCAGCAACTCTTTTAGGTTCAATTTGAGAAAGAAATTCAGCAAATAGACATTCATTGGCTGAGGCAGACTCTGAGTCTTGGATTCGCTGTCTGTTTGTGACCCCTGCATTTGGTTCCCCAATAATGTTGACAAGAAGAATGTGTTGATCTCTTGACCACTTATTTTGAGGAGCTGGATTTTCAAGAACAGGGGTACTTGAGGGTACAGCTGGTACAATTTGAGTTTCATCCTGCTGACTAGGAGGGCTTTCTTCAAAGATTACTTCAGTGTCTGAGTCTTCTTCAGCCACATCAAGGGAAGCAATTTCATTATCAGCAGGAGAAACTTCAGAGGTTTGAAGAATTGGTGAGTCATCATTATCATGAGAAGGATCATCAGAGATTTGAGGTTCTTCTTCATCAAGTTCCTGAGAGGTAGGAACTTCTATGTTGTGAGTAGACAGAGGATCAAAAGCAGGAACATAAGGAGTGAGAGTGTTGGAGTGGTGATGACTGGTAGGTCTGGGTTCTGTGAACTCATCACTTGGAAAAGAAATATTTTCATTAAAATCTACTTCATCACCCTCTGTTCCTGTCCTCTGTATGACTTCATCATCTTCATTAAATCTGACATGGAAAGATTCTTCTACTTCTTGTCTTCTGATGTTGAAAACTCTGAAGGCTTTGGTTGTTGGAGAGTATCCCAAAAAGAATCCATCATCAGCCTTTTCATCAAACTTTCCAAGTTTATCCCTGTAGTTATAAATAAACACAGGGCATCCAAACACATGAAAATAGCTGACGTCTGGAGATCTTTTTCTGAAAACTTCATAGGAGGTTTTGCCATGTCTTTTGACAATGATTGATCTGTTTTGAGTATAGCAGGCAGTGTGTACAGCTTCTCCCCAAAATTGCTTTGGTAAGGCTGCACCATTTAACATAGTTCTTGCTGCTTCAATCAGAGTCCTGTTTCTTCTTTCAGCCACACCATTTTGTTCAGGAGTGCCAGCTGAAGAGAAGTTCTGTGAAATCCCTTTTTCATCACAAAATGATTCAAGTTGATGATTCTTGAATTTTGTACCATTATCACTTCTTAGAGCTTTTACTCTAACATCATTCATATTTTCTACCTGTCTGATGAAGGACATGATGGTATCAGCTGCATCACTTTTCCTTCTGAGGAAAAACACCCATGTATATCTTGAAAATTTATCAACTATGACCAAGGTGTATTTGTTGTGATTAATGGTTTGAGGTTTGACAGGCCCAAACAAGTCCATGTGAAGGAGATGTAAGCACTTGTCAATAGAGAATGATTGCCTAGTCTTGAATGAAGACCTGTGATGTTTTCCTTTGACACAAGCAGAACAAGTTTTGTCTTTGGAAAACATCACTGAAGGTAGACCAGCAACCAAGTTTTGAGTGGCTATCTTATTGATGTTCTTGAAGTTGAGATGAGACAGTCTCTTGTGCCACAGCCAGTTGACACTTTCAGAGGCTTTGGCAAGAAAACAATTTGAGCTGTCTTCAGAGCACACAGCCATGTTGATGATATACACATCTCTCCTTCTAGGTGCAACCAGCACAACATCATTATTTTTGTTGAATATGGTTCCCTGAGTCTTAGTAAACAAAACCTTATAATCAGCATCACATAACTGGCTGATGCTAATAAGATTGTGCTTCAGACCATTCACATATGCAACCCTGGTAAAAGTGATCCCGTTGCAATTCACTGAGCCATATCCTTCTGTGTCACCTGAAGAGTTATCTCCAAACACCACTTTGGGACCTGGCTCCTTTGAGTATCTGTGCAGGTATTGTTGAATCCCTGTCATGTGTCTAGAACAGCCACTATCTAGATACCATACCGATTCCTTGAGATATTTCTGCACAGATACATAGAAACAGATTAGTTCCTATGGTGAACCCACTTTCCAGTGGGTTCCCTGAATTGCTTGTTAGCAACTCTTGTGTTCCTGAAAAACTTTTGGCGTTGGGAAGGACAGTTCATAGTTTCATGGTTATAACTCCCACAGATATCACACCCAAGGAAGTCACCACACTCGTCTGAGTGATGGTCTGTGAACCCACAGAATTTACAGGGAGGATAAGAATTGTAATTTCCCTGTTGTCTTTTGGAACTCTGTGGTCTGTCCCTAGAGGGTGTCTGAGCTCTTTTAGCTGCCATGTGTCTGTCATGATCTAAGGTCGAGTGGTGAGTATTCTTACAAACATTGCAATAAGGTTTGATTAACCTTTCCCCTTTGGGTTCACCTAGGACTGACTTAGGTTCATGAGAAGTAGAGCATTCAGCGGAAGGCTTAATGTGTTGTTTCAAGAGTTCTACTTTTTTCATAAGAGACAACAGGCGATCTTCAGTGGTGGGGTCAACCTTATTCACAGCTTTAGTAGAAACAGGCTTAAAAGCTACTTGTTTACCAGTTGGTTTAGCAGGCACACGAAAAACTTTGGCTGGAGGATTCTCAATATCTATCTTAAGTTCATCCTTAGCAGATCTAGAAGAACTGCTAGGTTCAACTCCAGAGAGTTTGGGCAGGGGTGGAAGCTCAGTCACATCTTCAGAGACAGGGTCATTAGTCAAAGAGGTATCTGACATATGAATAGTCTCTGTAGATTTAAAGACAATGTCTTTGGGTTTGGTGATAATCCTCAGCTTTTTATGCTTAGCAGTTATATCCCTGTTTAAGTCAGCAGGCACTTCATCCCTAAGCAATTCATCAATAGTAAACCTAGCACACAGCCATTTTTCTAACTTTGTTTAATTCAGTGACTTGATCATTTAAAGCTAAGTTTTTCAAGGTTAATCTAGCTACTTCATTTTGCAGGGATATTTTTTCTAAGTTAACCCGCCTGAGAGTTTCACATTCAGCCTTAGCATTAATCATTTCAGTTTTAACAGAGTGAAACTTGTCAAGTAGGTTCTTCCTTTGTTCCTCAACAAAGTGCAAGTCAACAATGGTGTAATCAAGGACATGCTTACGTTCATCATAATCAGTCATAGATAGAAGCCTGTGTACCTTTTTCATTGTGATGTCAACCCATTGTCCTGATCTTGCATCACCTTTTCCAACAGCTGGTTCATCCTCAGCTATCGCCATAAAAGCCCTGACTCTTGTGGTGTCTTCTTCATCTGAAGTTAATGGTTCATCATTCCAATCATAGGTTTCAGCAATCAACCCTTTCTCAGCCTTTTTCTCACCACCTTTCTTTTTGGACATAGCTTCTATCTTCAAGTTCATCTGTTCTAACTCAGCTTTAAGTGCCTTGTACTTATTTTTGTAATCTTTCTTCTCAGTGTCTGAAGAATTGGATTGAGATGAGTTGTTATGTTGTTTGAACTTGTAGGGTTTGGATGAAGATGATGGATAAGAGGGTGAGGATGTTTTGGTGGAAGGACATTCTTTTTGAAAATGTCCAAGCTTTCCACAGGCAAAACATGTTTCTTTTGACCTGTCAGTTGGTTTGCTAGCTGATCCTACTCTTCCAGATCTTTTGTAGTATCTTCTTTGGTTGGCTAGCAGTGCTCTTTCATGAAATTCTGCATTTAGGTCTGACAAGAACTCTTGGCTGCTACGGGTATCTTCTTCAATATCAGAATCGCTGTCAAGAGGATGTGTTGCAGAGATCAAAGCTTTGGAAGATGCTCCTTGGACTACAAATCTTTCAGTCTCTGATTTGTAGATAGTATCGATCAGCCCTTCTTCATAATTGTACTTTCCATAGAGCTGAGCAAGGGTATCATTTTTGATTGAGTTGTTAGCTCTCTGAGTTTGATTCATGCTCAGCCACTTTCTTGGAAGGCTGTTGACAAAAGTGGCATTGATCTCAGCTTGACCAATAGTAACATCATTCATAGCGAGGTCATTTAGAAGAATCTTCAGCCTAGTATAGGTTTGCTGAACTTTTTCACCTTCAAGAGACTTAAAGGCATTAAACTGAAGTCTGAGTGCCTGAATCTTTGTCTCTCTTGTTTCAGAGGGTCCTTCATGGCCAAGAATGAGGTCTGTCCACATTTGTTTTGCTGTGGGACACTGAATGACAGACTTCATGATATGCTTTGGAAGACAGGAAATTATGATGCTTTTGAGACGTTTATCTTGGTTTGCTAATTTCCTATCAGCTGCGGTCCATTGTTTGACAGGCTTGGGAAGAGGGTTTTCTTCAGTAGAAGTAAGTGCCATGGGAATATATGGACCATTTTCTAAAATTTCTAAGAGAAAAGGTTCAAGTCCATCAAGGTATACAAGAAATTGACTCTTCCAACTGGCAAAGTCTTCTTCATCAAAGACTGGTACACTGGTTACGTGTGATCCACCTCTTGAGTCAAGAAGTTGGGGTAGATCATCGTCATTTGGTGGGGGGGTAAGTCTTGGTGAAGATGGGTTTCTGGAAGGTGAGTGTGGGCTAGAGGTTTCCGGCATGGTGGATCTTGATTATAAAACGGAGAACGATGTTTCTTGAAGGTTTTAATATCAAACACCGCTCTGATACCAATTGAAAGTCCCTAATTAATGCGAGAAACCCTAATCTTAACTTAATCAACACAAGGTATTACTTTTCAAACGTAATCTTATTATTGTATAATAAAGAATTACAAGTGTTATGGATAACACCGTTTGATGACAATGTGTTGTGCACACTTTGAACAACAATAAACCTTAACTTATGAATACAGTCGTAGCTGTTTGATTCACTAAGTTACACGTACTAATGTTCTTAATATCTCAAAGTGTTAAACATTAATGCAAGGATACACATCCTATTTATAGTGTTACGAGTTTGACTTGAATAGTACTTGATGTCGACTACACAACTTTTACAAGTTCCCACATCAGTCACATGATGTCCTTCTATTCTTGGTAGTCTTCCATTATGCTTTAAGGAACAGTTGTCCAAAACAGTTTCCTTATTCTTCATATTCTCGAACACACAAATGGCATGTCCAAAGTGTGCTGAGAGTTATCAGGGTATTGCCACCCCTGTTAACTCTCAACCCCTCAGAGTCCCTAATACATCTTGGCTGTTATCCATCACAGCCAAGGAGTATGTCTTCAGGTAATCTTCGACTTCCCTGACAATGTCTCTGACATGGACTCCTCTGAGGTTGCTCACAGAGATTCGGATCTCTGTGAGTCTTGTGAAACTTGCCTGCCTCCTAGGCACAGGCAAGGGACTATCTATCAGCCTAATTATGTTTAAATCAATGAACAGGGAATCTAACAAGTTTAGATTCCCAACATAATGTTCCACGTACATTTTAAAAATAATACTAGATTTCTTATCTTCTAGGGTTAATACACAAATATGTTACTAAAGTTTGCCTATATGTTCACCTAAGTTACTAAAGTATTTTTGGTAACTATTAGGTTACTATTGTATTGGTTACCTGTTATACAGGTTACTTAAGTATTTGTAACCTGTTGTTACAGGTTATGTATTAACGTGGCTAGTCACATGCCTTTTGAATATAATTTCGTCTTTATTTACACGATTAAACTATTATCAGTTGACTTTTCATTTCTATGTGACATAAACTTTTTTCTTTTTTATAAAATAAGTTGCAGGTAAATATCATAAATACTTTATATACTATAACGTAAAGACTCATTATGATTAACGAACGCAAATAAATCTCATTATGTTGTAACACTCTTACATGTTACTTCATGTGGTTATAAAATCTTGAAACGTCTATCATTTTGTTTATTATGACTGTCTATTCTCACAATTATCTATTTGCGGGACCGTTTAACTATTTTTATTTTTAATTATATTTTGTTTTTTTAATTCTTCATGAACTTTTTTACAAAATAGAATTTTTTTTCGTACATAAAAAAACCTTATTTATTTAAAATCATAAAAAAGATTAAATCTTAATTCTCGAAATCTTAAAAAGGTGTAACTTTTTTTCGACTCACTATAATATTTAAAATCTTAAAAGAAGTTAAATCTTAATTTTTTTAAAAGTAATTTTTTGGTACTTTCTAATTAGAAAAAAATCTTTAAAAATGTAAATTATTTTTGTATTTCGTAATTTTCTGTATACAAAATTAATTTTCTTTTTTTGACTCATTGCAATATTTAAAATCTTAATTTTTTAAATCATAATAAAAAGTTAAATCTTAAAATTTTAGAATTTTTTGGTTACTTTTAAATTTTTTAGATATATATTATTTTCTAAAAAAATGTAATTTGTGCTTTTGGATGCATTTTTGTGTTTGCTAAAATGATTTTTGATTGATTAGTGAAAAGAATACAAATGACATAGATATATAAATAAAAAACGATCGTAAACGTACGTAAAGGGATAAATAGATACAAACGGATGATAACGTACAGAACATATGAAAACGCAGGAAAACCGATGAATACGTAAGAAAATTGACGGAATAAAAATATATGTGTAATTATTTATTGAGTGTAACTTTTTCTAAAGTTCAGTATCCCGTTTGTTAAACTCGTGAACTATAGTAACATTCTTGTAACATATGAAACTTTCATGGACAATGAAACCAGTAATACCGGTTGTCCACCTTAGGAGTAACCTGGAGATAACTTTTTTAAACGTTTAGTAACCTGTATGAATAATCCGTATACTTGAGTAACCTAATTGTTACAAAAAATACTTTAGTAACTTAGTTGAACATTTAGGCAAACTTTAGTAAACTATTTATGTATTAAATCCAAGTAAAAGACACATCTTACATGTGATTTTAAACATCCAATATAGAGTAATTGTAAACATATTTCCCATTTTGAAACATTTCAGGCTCTCCTACGAGATTTTCACCTCATACAGTTGTAGATTTAATAATAAGGAAGTGAAATAGATTACTGATTCGTGTATGTGCTGAATTTCCTTCCATTTTTCATCTGCTAATGTTTTCTCATGTAGCTTATTTTCCAAGATTTACATCATTGTATCACGATCGATTGCACGCACCTCAAGAAAACATCGGATCAAACGATTATGATGATCCAAACATGTCTCAAATACCAATGTTAAAATTATTAAGAAATAGTTTTTTAGTTAATTCAACTTCACATGTATGCTAACATAACGTCACGCAGGATGTGACTTAGATTCTAGCTCTAATATATGCCTCACAACATTCTCAAGCTACATAAGATACAATGACAAATTATAACAAATAATAAAATTACGTTAACATGGAACTTATTTAGAAATCCACAAAATTGAATAGAATAATCATAACACGAATCAGATATATATGATGATCGCAGATGTCGAAGTTGAAACATCACACTTTTATTTTATGGTACACTTTCCTTTTAACCAATGAACAAGCAGATTAAGTAAAGCATGTAAATAGTAAATAAGTAATTAAGCAAAGCAGGAAATAACAAACAATAAGCACACAATCCATAGATAAAGCAATTCAGATATATGTAAGAAAAAGACAAAAAGAGGAAAATGTTGCTTACAATGGGTCCAAGCTTCTTGAAGCTCTAACCTAACTAATCACAAGCTGATTTATCACCCAATGTCTTAATACCATAGGAACCTTTAACCAAAAACCAAAACTTGAAATTCATTGAACAAAATGAAACCAAACTTTCTTCCAAACTCGAACCAACAATAATGAACCTAATAAGCTAAGAATCTTAGCTTGTTGTCAATAAGCTAAGTTTCTTGATTATGCTACAGTAGCAAAAAAATGAAAATTTTTCTTTTGAACTTTATAATGACCAAAGGAAATGGAAATATGTTTGCAAGAAAGTAAATGAACATGAAAGTAAATATTGCTGGAAACTAGAGATGGCAATAAAATTAAATTTGGAACTCAATACTACAATTCGTAGGAAAGTTTACAAAGAGTAAAATTGGAACAAGAAACTAAGCTATCTAACTAGTCTATATATAATGTACATGAGGAGAAAGCCTAATGCTGATGATGTTAACACTATCTTCTCTCTCTGAACTTGATCTTACCCATTGGTTTGATTTCAGAATGTTATTGCCTTTGATCTAATGGCTTAACAGAATTAAGATGTTGTCATTTGTACTTGAAGGATTCATAGCCGTTTGATGGCCTTGGTGATCAAGTTGAATGATCTCATCCATTAATTTAGTCAAGCAACTTGTTCCCTTGTTCAACATGTGATCTTGATAGTTGGCTGATTGTCTTCATGTGATGACTCGGATAACCATTAGCACATTGGATGTATTTTCCTTTACCTTAATTAGGAATCTACACAGTTAATTTTAATTAACCCCATGATTGGTGGATATTGATTTTTGGGTTTATGAGTGAGATGAACAAGTGATTTGGGTATGTTAATCGAAATAGTAAATGTTTCCCACCAAGTTTAAAACGTAATTAATAATGGGTTTAAAATAATAGGTGACAGGTCAATGGGTGGTTTTGGACTAGGTCATGTGTTGGATTATGGATTGGCTAGGGTATTATATAACGTTGAACATTGACAGAAATGCCCCCTCAACATGATAACATTCATTCTTCACAATTAACATTCATAACAACTTCTGAATTGGTAGAAATAGTCCCTCTCTTTTATCAAATAAATTCAACTTTTGCATTCTTTGAGGACCTTGTTGGTAAAATGGGACATGTAAAGGGTGTAAAGTGTAATTGTGGGAAAGTTGATGGGAATTTTGGTTATTTCACATATAATCAAGGGCATTTTTGTGTTTTAAGAGAAACTAGGGTTTCAAAACCCGTAAAGTGATATCCGACTTCGGTTATTTCAAATATGATCAAGGGCATTTTTGTCCGTTTTGTCTTGATTTTGTCTTTCTTTGTAATTTTTTGATATATGTGCCTGCACATACACAAATAACAAAACAAGCATATATTATGCACATTTGATGATATTTTAGATGTTTTTATTCAGATTTGAGAAAATAAGATGTGTAATTAGAGTTACATCAGTCTACTTCTACATCAAAGTTGTTGTCCTAAAAGCGTAAGTTAGAAATCAAAGCTTTTAAGTTTAAGCTCTAAGTAGTAAATCTCTCAGTTTCAGATTTGTAAATAGCATCAATCAGCTCCTCTTCATAAATGTATTTATTATACAATTGTGCAAATGTATTATTTTTTATAAAGTTGTTAGCTTTTTTAGTTTGATTCATAATTAGTCATTTTTTAGGTAAGCTGTTAATAGACGTTTCATTAACTTTAGCTTGAAGTATGGTAACTCCATTCATAACACGATCATTTAGCAAGATTTCTAGCCTTGTATGAGTTTGTGAAACCTTTTCACCTTCAAGTGTCTTAAAGGCGTTAAATTAAAGTCTCAGGACTTGGATCTTGGCATATCTTGTTTTAGAGAGACCTTCATGACCAAGGATTAGATCAGACTAAATTTTCTTTGTAGTAGTACATTGAATGATAGATTTCATTATGTGTCTAGGAAGACATGAAATGATAATACTTTTGAGTCTTTTGTCTTGGTTTGCCAACTTTCTATCAACACTAGTCCATTGCTTTGGAGATTTTTAAGAGAATTCTCTTTAGTAGATGTAGAATTCATTGGGACGTAAGGTCCATCCTCTCGAATTTCTAGAAGAAAAGTTCAAGTCCATCAAGATAGACAAGAAACTGGCTTTTTCAACTAGTGAAGTCCTCCTCATAAAAAATAGAAATCTCCACCCCTTCTATTGAGAAGTTGAGGAAGATCATCTTCGTTAACAACATTCGTCACACTTGGTGAGGAAGAGTTGTTAATATTAGTAACCTGAGTATCGTTGTTCCGGTTGGTAGAACTAAATGATGGTGGAATTGGTGGTAAATTTGATGGTGGTAGGTTACTGGTTTCATGTATTTTTGGATCTTGACTATTAAACAAAGAACGATGTTATAAAACGTTTTAGAAATTAACACTGCTCTGATACCAATTGAAAGTCCCAACAATTGAAAATAGATTACAAAGATTCACTAAAAAAATTTATACTTCTTAAACGTGTAAGACTTTAATTAAGATTAATTAAAGTATTACAATGTGTTATGGATCACACAAATTGAATGATAATGTATGCTCCGTCATTTGGACGAGTAAACTTAACAAGAGTGTTAAGTTTACAACCAAACTATGATGATCAGGTGTTTTGGATGAACAACTGGCCTCTATGAGTTTGATAAAGGAGCAAATGCAGTTTACAATAAATACAACATAAAGTGAGCAAATGATTTGTTTCTAAAATATTTTCTATTTATAGTGGTAGGAGTTTGACTTGGTAGTGGGGTTAGGTAGCACGTGTCAAGAATCTGATAGAGCCGTACATCTTCATTAATTACACTTGTATTCTTGGAACTGCTATAATAGACTTTCCACGAACAATGTTGACGTTATTCTCTTCCTTTCACAACTTCATGCTTTATGTAGCTTTAATTCAAAACTACTATTTGTCCCGCCAACATGCTTTAATAAATAGTTACAGCCTAAGCACTAAGAGATTCTCAAATGATATACTGAGATAGATGAGTATGTTTTTAAGTAATATTCGACTTACTTTACGATGTCTCTGACTTAGACTTCTCTATAAGTGCTCACAACCTCTGTGAGACTTTTATACTCGCTGACTTCCCATCTCAAACGAGTTTACAGACACTTACGTGATATTATGAATGAAATCTAAGTTAAAAAAACTACACATCTAATTTTCTCAACAAAAATGATACCAAAGTCTTAGTTTTCTTGGAAAGCATATATATGGTTTATGTTGTTGAAGACTCGAACGAACTATTTTGAAATGACTCAAAACTACGTCCTCTCCACAAACTAAGGTCTTCTAGGAGTCGAAAATCGAACTCTACAACAACAATGTGATCCTCGTCAAGTATGTAAGCTTTCAAGCAAATGGTTTAATTGACAATGTGACAACATCGTGTAAAAATCGATCTCTTCGCGATAAAAAAAACGAGGAACTAAAGTTTTTAATTTTGGCACCGAGGGGAGGAGGCCGGGAGATGCGTGTAATATCGAAAAAATAGAAAATGAGATTCGAGCAAGACATTTTTAATTTTAGATGGTTTGTTTTATGGTATTTTTTTTAATTCGTAATGTTTTTTTTATTTTCGTTTTACTTCATAACAATTTTTCTTAATATATCGTATTTGGATTTTCATCATAGGATTGAACATCAAATCATCACCATTTTTGTTCTATTTAACCCCATCTTACAACAATTTAAAAGAAAAATATTTCTTCCGACAATGCACAAGTGACACCGTTAAGTAGTCCCCAATTTTGTGGCAGTGACCCACAACAGATATCACAGTATCTTAATCGGTTTTGTTACTCCCATTTAGTAGCTCTGCATTGACACCGTTGGTTGATTGACCAACTGATGCAATCATGAAGGTTTCTGGTGAACCCAACCTAGTAAGATTAACGTAATCTTGTGGACCGTGGGCTGGTAATCCTGCAATCAAAAGTCCGAAAACTCTCCAACCCCGGCAAGTGAATGTTTCGCTATACTCTGGTCCATTTTGAAAACGAATGATAAAGCTCCTCACCAACTCCCAAACTGCGGTACCAAACATGGGTATTAAAGAAAGTATCGAGAAGTAGTTCTTGTTTGGTTCTTCAGTGAGCACCTGCTCAGAAAAAAAAGAAAGAAAAAAATAAAATTTAGGGCTCAGTTCTAGCGTCATATTTGGTCGCAAAGCTAAGGTGTTGTGCAAATTTTCATACCTGACCCTTGTAGAAGCAATTGTAATAATGACAATGACCAAAATGTTTGAAGTAGACATCAGAACTATCAAAAGGCACTCTAGGCACCAAATCGTGGCTATAAACAAATCTATGGTATCTCATGCCATGAGTTTCCAACACATCTTTCATGTACTCACCAAATTGATGATCTCCAACCCTAGGTTGACCAAATGTGTACACCCCTTCAAGTTTCGCTAACAAATCTGTTTCATGTTTCGGCAACAAATCTGTTTTTTTATGGTATGCCAAAACGGCTGGAAACACGATAGCCAACGCTGCTCCTAAACTATGCCCTGTTACCAAAAACTTGGCATCTGAGTTACTTGCAAGACGCTCTATAAGTTTTTTTCTAATCTCATAGTAAGCGTATGTTTTCTGATCGTCTGCTTGGAGTTCATCAGGCAAAGGCCAACCCTTACTCTTTTGTAAACCTAAGGCTTTCAAGAAACCGGCATGTACCTTGCCTATACCCTGGAGGTGGTACCAAGATAAATCAACGTCAGAAGACCAATCTTTAGCGTTGTAAGGTGACGTGCCTCTAAAAGAAACACCTATGAGCTCAGTATCCCCGGTCTTATCACTCCACATGAACGCTTGTGTCGTGTAATCCTCTTCATAATCTGAAATCAACCCAATTAAGTGATCTTTTCTTTAATTACATATATAGTAATCTTTCTTCTAATTCATTAAAATGTACTATTAAACAATTAATCGCTCAAAGACTAGTTACATACCATTCCAACAGTTAAAGAACCCCAAGAACTCCATCTGCAATCAGGTCGATCATAGGTTTATTGTTAGCTTTTCTTTTTCATCGAAATTACTTAAATGAAATTACTTAAATTGCTTAAAGTCGCAATATTATTTTCAGAATATTGATCATCTTATTGAAATTATTTGGTCGCATAGCTAAGTAATTTGGCAATGTTGATCATCTTATTGAAATTATTTAAGAACCACAATAACATGTCGACTTTCAACTCTTTCACACAATCTATAAAAGGTCTTAATTTAAGGTAGCTTAAATTCCACTTTACAGTTGTGTCCGAAAAGTTCAAAGTTTAAACATATTTTTATAATCTTTTTTGGATTTACACCTTTAATGACATGTTTTCCACTAATAAAGTGTACTAAAAATACTTTTCTTGTAGTGTGCTATATAACTTTTAGTTGTCAAAAACTAATAATATGCGGGGAGACCACATTTGGTGTTTAAATAGTTGTTTAATTACCTTCCAATGCTTCTCGACTGTTACTTTGATATAGGCTTCGTTTTCATAAGCAGATTTAGCAGCCATAATAGCGAGTGCACTTGTGTATCTAGGATCTTCATGAGTAATTCTACTGTCTAAATCCCTTCTTATGTCCCATAGACCAATCGCGGACAAGAAGTCCGGTGACTCATTATTAGGTCGCACCATTTTCCCTGCATTAGAAAATATCTTGTTTTGTTTTATTCTAAAACTGGAATAAAAATGTCTAATTCAAATAATTTGATCATTTGTTTTCTCTATCATGTAGAGTCGTTATCATCTAAAGCATAAACAAAAGCAGTGGATGAAAATGACCAAATGAAAATCGTATCTTTTTATTTCTAAACAAGACATGTTTCATTCGCTAATTTTATTTACTTATCTGCTACCTTGTTTTCATCCGGATACTATGTCTCTTTGGAAAAAAACTAATCTTTTGAATAAGAAAAAGTAAATCATCGACAAAAGTCATCATTTTTCTATTAATGAAAATTATAATTCGAATATGACATCAATGATTAACACATTACTAATAGTCATATACTAGCTGGATAAAATATTAATTTGCTGATAGTGTTGGTGCACCAACGCAAATACACAATAATTTTTGAAATTGATAGGAAGCTGCCATAATGTGCGCACACATATATTTCTGGGTTACCATTAATTAATTACAAAAATATCAAAACTTGTACTCAAACTCCGTTAGTTAGTAACCAATGCGTTAAAAATCACGGTTACTAAAAAAGAAATTTTTTGCAAAATTATCAAAAATTATAGGATGTCCAACCAAATCACTAGAAATCTAGTAAAGTCACCACAAAAATATTGGTTACCACGTAAAAAAAGTGTTTTCAAAAGATAAAAAAAGTGTCACAAAAAATCTAAAAATGTCAAAACACAAATTCCAAAAAGTGTCACTGGAATTCTTTTGTGCTTCTCTGGTTCTCCTACACAAAAAAATTGTTTACAATAAAGTTTATTTATAGTAACACAAATAAGTGTAAAGATACATTTTTTTAAACATATTTTGTTCACTAAATTTATATTAAAACGTAAAGCTTGTACTCATAACTTTTAAAACAATTATTAAATTTTAAAATTTAGTGACACTTTTCCTGTCACTAAACCTCAGTCACTATAAGTATATTTTCTTGTAATATACGTACTTAACACAATATAATGCTCGAGTGACATCTAATAGTATACAGTAGTAATTTAAAGTGATATCTAATCAAATCAAAGAAGATATCTTAACACGCGCTCCATATAAAACCGAATAAAAGTAAACATCATGCTACACTGGATTCCTAATTTACCATATAACAAAATAAATTCCAGTATAAGTTTTTTTCAACAACATAATTTGCCTCTTCTACAATAATTTACTAGCTCTTTTGGCTTGACTCTTGAGCTTCGGCCTGATCTAGATATATGTGATGATTATACACTGTCTTACGGATTAGTATTAGAATAAGTTATGTGTTTAGCATGTTAAGGGCCAAACATTCAAAAGATGGTTCTATCAAATCATCAACCATAGATCCTTAATTGCTTCAAAGACCAGTACGTTAATAGAAGTCAAGAAACTTTATTACTTTGTTAAACTATGAGATACGTAAATGGTTGAATAAAGAACAAAAGATGGAATAAAACCTGTTACGACATTTCCCAAAAGCTTGAAAAATCCTCCATTGGCATCCATAAAGTTGGGCATGAATTCGATGGCTGAACCAACCCAAGCCAATGGTTTGTCAACTAAGTGAAGAACCTTTTGAGCCACTGTTGATATGAAGATAACAAAGCGTTGTGAAAAGCTTTCTTCGACTGTCCCGTCAGGACAATCGATGAACTTTCTGTTTCCAATATTTTTGGAGAACAGAAGCTTCATGAGATCCCATAGTCCGACGTCTTTCGGGCTTAGTAGCATATAGTCTACAGAAAATGACTTGTCACATGGTGTTGTAGTCGTGATTTCACTAGCCATGGACAATGGTTAAATTGCTTAGGATATTAAGATAGAATTAAGGAGAAGTGAGCTTCAAGATGTGTAGATGTTTTTCCAACTGTCCGGTTTTTTATAGCAAAAATAATATCAATGGTTGGTGTGGAATGTATGTAGCCAGAGTACACTGTACACTCGTTTCTTATATAATTCATTTTTATGGTCACAACTACATGATTAAAAAAACGTGTGAATTCATTAGCAAACGTCCCTTCGGGGACATCCGATCAAACTTTAGCAAACAGTTTAGAATCCAACATAATCTTATCTAATTTATTTTTCTTAATATAGCTTTCAGTTTAGAATCCAACAATCTAATTTATTCTTTTTTCTTAATATAGCTTTCAATAACATATGATTAATGTATTTACATAGATCTATCGTGTAAATGACTCTGGGAGTGTTTGGTTTAAGAGTATGGGAATGAGAGAATAGATTCCTTTCTTAGTAAAATGGTTTGGGTTACAAATTTTATTTTTTATTTTTCAGGCATGAGTATAAAACCTACAAAATAGGCATTTCATAAACCTCGCACTAGTGGTGGGTTTGCAAACCATATGGTGATTACTTAATACAAATTAACCAAACATTACTTTAGTACTATTTCGTATTGTTTGTTGAAATCATGTTTGAGACTAAACGATTGGTTAATGGTAAGGTGTCTTTATACTCTTATGTTTGAGTAAAAATATAAATTGTCTTTTTTTTTAATGCCTAGATGGAGTCTAAGGGCAAAAACGAATCAGTTTAGATAGTAATGATTGTGGATCTACTAAATCCTATATCTCGAAAACGATCGACTAAATATGTCATTCTTAAGTTCGTCTTTGCTGCTTGTTACTTCATATGGCACGAACGAAATAACATGTTTTTCAAGAATCATAAGAGATTTGAAGACCAAGTTATCGAAGTGATCAAGTCTACTGTCTGGCTTAAGCTTCACTTGTGTAAGTTTAAGAAGATGGAGAAGATGGAGGTTTCCTTACATCTACGGAAGTTGCCTAGTTCCCACTTATCTACCTATTGATGGATTCTTTTTGTAAAACCCAGAATTTAGAAAATATGAAATTTGTCATTTTATTTCATTTTAAAAATATGATATTCATTTGATTTCATATGATAAATGTGAATTCGAAAGTAATTAAAAATTTTAAATAATTAAACCTTAGGTTATTAATTTTTGGATATGATAGAAAAATAACATAAGGTAATAGTTTTTAAGAAAAAAAAAGCATATATATGTGTATTTTGTCTAAATTTCTGCCATATGGGTGTATATACACCAAAATCTTTTATTTTTAAAGTCTAGTTATTTTAGGAATGAAGTGCAAAATGTTTTAAACACACAATCTATTATTTTTGAAGTTTTACTTATTTTAAGAAAAGAGTGTAAGGCTTTTAAGAATATATTTTGTGTACCTTATAATTTGGTAAATAAAATATTTTGTCCCTCATATATTTTATTTATGGTTGGTTTATACTAAATAAAATAGGAAAGATATTTGATTTGATTTGATTTATATCTATTTTGAGGAAATATGCAAAAGTAAATAAAACATGTCCCTTTTTATTTTAAAACATGCTAAAAATCACAAAGCCTTCTCTCTCTATAAATGAAATTCGTCCCATAAAGCTTCATAAACACAAATTCTTCAGTAAAAATTACTAAACCTCGTTTCTTGTACCTCTATTGTTGAAACCTTGGAGTTTTGAGGATTTCTGGTGGTCTTATTCATCTTTCCTTGTTCCTTGTAGTTCTTAGTGTTGTGGTGATTCAGTCATCATCACAATCATCTCAGGTAATTTTATTCATCCCTAATCCATGTGTCACCATAGAGTTTTTATTATTTTTCTATGTATATTGATATTAGGGTTTTTTATGATTTAGGTGGTCGAATTGGTTTTTAAATGTACAGGTTTTAGATCTCTGTTTAAATAGCTCCTAAGGGTTCTAAATAAGTTATTAAATCATTATATGCAAGATCTAGACACCCTAAGGTGATCTAGATAGGTAAAACACAATTTTTAAAATTAAGGTTTTTGACAGTGTGGAAAAAGGGTCAACTTGTAACTATCATAAAATGAGTTTTATAAAACCTTTTTACATGATTCTTAAGCCTTATACTATCTAATTTCAATCTAGTTTTTAGAACAATCGGCCTTTTAGTTTTATGAGTCTTAGAAGTATGAATGTTCGGTCTTACAAGTTAAGTGGTCAGAATCTGATTTTTAAGACAAAAATGTTAAGTTCACCCAAAAAAATTTCAATCCTTAACCATAATGAATTTTGTTAAGCCACTATAGAGGGATGTTATTCATATGTCGGTATATCCCCTAGATTTTTTATAAAAATTACGAAGGTGTTTAATTAGGTCAAACATGTCATGTAATTGGGTATGTTCTAAGTAGATTGGTTTTGGGCTTATCTTGGGGTTTTTGGGTCATATAATGTGTTGGGTAACCATTGGGATTAAATCCTATTACAGAAGCCTTATAACCCATAAGGGAGCCTCTGTAATTTTTTTAAGAATTTATGGAAAGTTATTTATGGGGTCTCTAAGTATGGAAACTTACCTTAAATACCGGCAAGATGTTTTAAATATGAAAATTATGATTTTTAGTAAGTCAACCACCTATTTATGGTATCTTTGGTAGTATGATCTACTTTATGACAAGTAATATATATATGTTTTATATTTCCGGTGACACTTGATTAGTTTCGATAGCGTTTGTGTGCGATTCCGTGTGTACGCGTTTGCTAAAGGTACAGACATTCCGTTCTTTTTAGTAAGAACATCTCTTTGACTTATTTTCCGTTTATTATAACTCTTGACTTCCGTATGATGATCCTTTTTTATATGACTCTGATTTGAGATGTTCATTATGACCTTTTGATTTGTTATGCTTCTTATTACACCATATGATAACTTTTGTTCAACCTATCTGAAATTGTTATTGCCTTAAACCTTTGCCCGAGCTATTTTATAACTAGTCATGGAGGTACCATGACCATGTCATCGATGCACCGGTGGCATGACACTATATGGGCAGTGTGATTAGTCCCGGCGTTCCCTTTTTGTTGGCCATTTTGTTATATGATTTATTTCTTCAGGGGGCGTATGAATGCATCCTAGGTAATCTTTTATGATATTTGATATTTAGTGAATGGGTTGTGTGTGCAATACACCACATATCGCTTCTGATACATTAGGTTTGGCCGTCTATCTACAATTTATGGGAGAACCATGCAACTGAATGCGATATATGTGTTTGGTCTATTCATGTATCATGTTTAGATAATTATCTAGGCTCGTGGGCATTTCTGAATACACTTTCGTTATCTTTTATTATTACACATGCAACCTTATGACTTATGATTTGCAGATTCCATATATCTTTACCTTTACAGTTTATTATTATATCTGTTCACTGAGCGTTAGCTCAGCCGCATTTTCTTTTCCGACGTCACCTTTTAAGCTAGAAGCTGGGAATTAGAGCTCGGATGAGAGCGGTCTAGAGTTTACCCTTGTGTCAATAAGTGCTGAAGGCTTTATGTTTTAGTGTATTTACATTTGAACCCTTTTTTTAAGTTTTGTTTTGTTGAAGATATTCTATCATATTTTAATGAATAAGTATTTTGAAGTTTTATATTATGTTTATGATATGACACCATAACGTGACACTTAGTCTCTTTATCAGAGCGAGTGTTACAATTATGGTATCATAGCCCTACGACCTAGGATTTGACCTGTAAGGATTGGGTAGACATTAGTCTTCCGTGCATATTTTGATAATATCATTACTTTTCATATTCTTAATCGTTTTGCGGTTCCGTTTGTTGATTACTCGAATTGAAAACGACAAAAAAGCTTCTACAAGGAGACGTGATTTTGGCTAGTGCTTCAGGTATCATTTTGAAGACATTCCTTATTTTTCGATCGTGATTTTCTTGTTCCTTATTTTGATTTTGTTTTGGTGCGACGCATTCGTCATATATTTTTCGTTTGGCATATGAAGAAGGATTTAGAACATGTCATGTTAGTAGGGAGCTTCGTATTAAGATGTTCCATCTCGATATTACGTTATGACTGAGTGGTTGGGTTTGCGATTTAAAGTGACCGCGCTACCCAAACGTTTATAGAATGGCTTCTAAACTATGATGGCTCGAACAGTGATATAGTTATTAATCATTCTGAGGTATCCAGGATCCACGATTTTATCGGTTCGTTTTCTGAATGTTTTGACTTTTGATTCCGTACTTATGCGACTACCTTATGTGCGCCATATAGGGGTGTTGTCGGGTCGTGTTGTCGGGTCGTGTTGTCGGGTTATCGGGTTGGCTATGTCGGGTTGAATCGGGTTTAGGCGTCTCAAATATTGACCCTAACCCGACCCTATAAACTATCGGGTTTTAAGTTTTCGGGTCCAAACGGGTCAGATTGAATCGGGTTGAGTTTGCAGTTATGTATGAAGTGTTATGATATCATACAAGATCTCATATATTATCGCCATAAGGCTCAATAATCCTATTTTTACATAATTAGGACCATCATGATCCACTATATAAAAGTAAAGTAACATGTTCTCGTCTTTGATTTACTCAAACGTGTTGTGTGAATAAAAATTTGTTTTATTTAAAATTTGTTATTGTTGTGAGAAATTATTGTGACGCGTTGCTAGAAATTGTCATTAACATAAGCATTTGATTTCTAAATAATAGTCACCAACTAGCGTAGCAACTCAACTGATGATGGAATAAAGGGTGCACTAGCTTAAAACAGACGGGAATCACAAAAGCCTTAATAGCGGGTTATCGGTTTGAACCCAAACCCAATAAGATCTAAAAAAATCAGCCCAAGTTTGACCCTATAAGACTATCGGGTTGGTCTTGTTGACCTGATAGACCTGATAAATATAATTGGACCCGATAGAACCCGACCCTATTAGATCTTATCGGGTTCGAGTTGGGTTGGACTGGGTTGGTTCGACCCATTTGAAACCCCTAGCGTCATATGTGCTTCGTATTCGTTAGATCCAATCTGTGTGTTTCCTTATTCGTTTTTGTTATTGCAATTTCGCGGTCGAAATCTCTTTTTGAGGGAAAGAATTATAATACCCGTAATACTACTTTAATTTCGAGGATGAAATTTTGTTTTGAGGGGAACAGTTGTAAAACCCAGAATTTTGAAAATATATGAATTTTGTCATTTCATTTCATTTTAAAAATATGATTTTCGTTTCATTTCATATGATATAAATGTGAATTCGAAAGTAATTAAGAAATTTAATAATTAAACCTTAGGTTATGAATTTTCGGAAATAATAGAAAAATAACATAAGGTAATGGTTTTCAAGAAAAAAAGTATATATATGTATATTTTGTCTAAATTTCGGCCATATGGGTGTATATACACCGAAATCTTTTATTTTTAAAGTCTATGTTACTTTAGGAATTAAGTGTAAAAATTTTAGACACACAATCTTGTATTTTTGAAGTTTTGTTTATTTTAAGAAATGAGTGTAAGATTTTTAAGAATATCTTTTGTGTATATTATAATTTGGTAAATAAAATATTTTATCCCGTCGTATATTTTATTTATGGTCGGTTTACACTAAATAAAACAAGAACGATATTTGATTTGATTTGATTTGTATCTATTTTGAGGAAATATGCAAAAGTAAATAAAACATGTCCCCTTTTATTTTAATACATGCTAAAAATCACAAAGCCTTCTCCCCTATAAATGAAATTCGTCCCATAAAGCTTCATAAATACAAATTATTCAATAAAATTTACTAAAGCTCTCTTCTTGTACCTCCATTGTTGTAACCTTGGAGTTTTGGGGATTTCTGGTGGTGTTCTTGTTCTTCTTTCCTCCTTCCTTGTAGTTCTTAGTGTTGTGATGATTCCATCATCATCATAATCATCTCTAGTAATTTAATACATCCTTAATCCATGTGTCACCATAGATTTTTTATTATTTTTCTATGTATATTAATATTAGGGTTTTACAAACCCTAATCTTATGATTTAGGTGTCTAAATTGATTTTTAAATGTACATATTTTAGATCTATGTTTAAACAGCTCCTAATGGTTATAAATAAGTTATTACATCATTATATGCAAGATCTAGACAACCTAAGATGATCTAAATAGGTAAAACATAATTTTGGAAACTACGGTATTGGGCAGTTTGGAAAAAAAGTCAACTTGTAACGATCATAAAACAAGTTTTATAAAACTTTTTTACATGATTCTTGAGCCTAAGACTATCTACTTTCAGTCTAATTTTCAAAACGATTGGCCTTTTATTTTTATGAGTCTTAGAAGTACGAATTTCTGGTCTTACAAGTTAAGTGGTCAGAATATGATTTTTAAGACTAAAAATGTTAAGTTCACCATAAAATTATAAATCTTTAAACATAATGAATTTTGTTAAGCCACTTCATAAGGATGTTATTCATATGTTGTTACATCCCCTGGATTTTTTATAAAAATTAATAAGGTGTTTAAGTGGGTCAAACATGTCATGTAATTGGGTATTTTCTGACCAGACTAGTTTTGGGCTTGTCTTGGGCTTTTGGGTCATATAATGGGTTGGGTAATCATTGGGCTTAAATCCTTTTACAGAGGCCTTATAGACCCATAAAGGAGCCTATATGATTTTTGTAAGAATTTATTGAAAGTTACTTATGGGGTCTTTATTTATGAAAACTTACCTTAAATACCGACAAGATGTTTTATATATAGAAACTATGATTTTTAGTAAGTCAACCACCTATTTAAGGTAACTTTGGTAGTATGATCTACTTTATGACATGTAATATATGTGTATATATGTTTTGTAGTTCCGGTGACACTTGATTAGTTTCATTAGCGTTGTGTGCGATTTCGTGTGTACGTGTTTGCTAAAGGTACATATATTTCGTTCTTTTGGTAAGATCATTTCTTTAACTTATTTTCCTTTTTCTATAACTCTTGACTGCCGTATGATGATACTTTTTTATATGACTACGATTTCATATGTGCATTATGACCTTTTAATTTGTTATGCTTCTTATTCCATCATATGATAACTTTTTTTCAACCTATCTGAAACTGTTATTGCCTTAAACCCTTTGCCCAATCTATTCAGTATCCACTCATGGAGGTACCATATGTCATCAATGCACCGGTAGCATGACACGATCTGGGCGGTGTGATTAGTCCTAGCGTTCCCTTTCTGTTGGCCATTTTGTTATGTGATTTGTTTTTTTAGGGGGCGTATGGATGCATCCTAGATGATCAGTTATGATATCTGATATTTAGTGAATGGGTTGTGTGTGCAATACATCCTATATCGCTTCTGGTACATTAGGTTAAGCCGCCTATTTACAATTTTTGGGAGAACCATGCAACTGCATGCGATATATGTGTTTGGTCTATTCATGTATCATGTTTAGACAATTATCTGGGCTCGTGGGCATTTCCGAATACACTTTCTTTATCCTTTATTATTGCACATGCAACCTTATGACTTATGATTTGCAAATTTCATATATTTCTTTACCTTTACAGTTTTATTATTAAAACTATTCACTGAGTGTTAGCTGAGTCGTATTTTCTTTTCCTATGGCAGGCTTTAAGCTAGAAGCTAGGAAGTAAAGCTGAGGTTAGAGCGGTCTAGAGTTTACCCTTGTCTCAATAAGTGTAGAATGCTTTATGTTTTAGTGCATTTACTTTTGAACCCTTTTTTTCAAAGTTTTGTTTTGTTGAAGATATTCTAACATATTCTAATGAATAAGTATTTTGAAGTTTTAGGCGACACATAGTCTCTTTATCGGAGCGGGTGTTACACTTTATGTTTGGATTATTGGTTGAAGAGGTGATTGTCATATGATTGCAAGACTTTTGGAATTGGTTATGTTTGTAGAGTGGCGTGTTAGGGGAGAGTTGTACTCTTTTATTATTCTCCAAGGTTTTTTCCACTGTGTTTTTTCTAAAGGTTTTTTAAGGGGGTAGTATCAAATGGCGTCTTATACTCCTAGATTTCAAATGTGCGCTTGTGTGATTTGTCATGTTCCTTGAGGTGGTTCTTTGCTATAATGGTGCTTGTTAGTGTATTGTGTTAATTTTTGTATTGTGGCATGTCACATACGGCCTTTTGGTGGTTCAAGTGTTACTTGAGGTTAATATTGTTCTTTATCCACATTCCATATTAATTAATTTTTTATTTAAGTATTTTACCGAGATAATACCTTTACCCAAAGGAAAATAGTTAAGATATTATTATTGTTGAGAGAAAAACTCTCATCGAAATTAACTACGTATTTTATGAAATTTATTCCTTGTATAAAATTCATCAACACATCTAACAATAAAAAAACACATAAAAAATTCTTTATATATATATATATCTTCAAACCTCTCCCGGTCATATTTCTATATATTGAGAAATAGAATAATGTTAAATGTATTTTGCCTCTTTGTGTAAACTTATGGAACTTAAAGGGGCTGTCGGTATTTGTTTTTGTAACTTATGTTTGAAAAATGTCTTAATTTGTGTTTATGCATGGTTTGTTATGTAAATATCGAGCTGGTCAAGTAACTATATAAGGTGGTCTTTGAGTCAAAGCTTCATATCTTTTCACGCAATTTTTCCCTCAAATCAAATTCGAGTTTCAGTTGTTTAATTCATTTGTAGATCATCTTGATCTTTGTTTTCTAGTTTGTTAGGGTTTATTCATGGGAGTATTGTTTATATTGATTCTTTTCGGGTATACTTGGGTTTTCGACTTGACATTGCGAGCCAACTAATCGCAAGGCGGAAACCTTTTGGATAGCCCGATGTCATCACAGGTGAAACTTCGTGGCCACCCCCAAATGTACACACCTAGCGAGGTTTGAATCATTGATCTTTTGTTTGAGAGTCAAGGACCTTACCACTAGGACACTTGGCGGTGTTTTGTATTGTTTAGATTTATATCATCTATTGATTAGGGACTATCTTGTTTCTCTTGTATTCGTTTAATGAGCCTCCGTGTTGGGGACTCATCTAATGTGTATTTATTGTAATAAAAGTAATAGGATCATCAGGGGGTGGATGGTTGGGTGATTAAGAAATCATACTAGTTTTGTACCATTTTAACATGTGGGTGGATTTATTAAGCTCCTATTGTGGTATTCTTGGTAATCGGTTAAATATGGGTTTTCTTCTTAAAACCCTAATTTTGGGAGTTTGGATCGATTGGTGATTCTTGGAGGTTCTTGGTTGGTTAATCATTACTTAACTGGTTTTGATGGTTTGTTTGGGAAACCCCTAATTTTTTTAATTGAGGTTTTCTTGATCTTGTGGATTGTGGTTTGGGTTTTTGGTTATTAATTGTCATCCTCTATGATTTATACCCACTGTAAGTCTATTTGTCCTCTAAAATGAATCATTCCTTTTCAAGGGGACGAAACAAGCTGTCTAAATGACCTTTCATCATTGACTGGTTAGGATACCTACTCTAGATAGTCTCATTTTCTTGGTGCGGCTTTGAGGATGTTGGATGTGTGTTGGGTTGTTTTCTGATTTTTTCTCTAGGTTTAGGGTGTCTATGTCGTGAGGGATTAGGCTAGTTAGTTTGGAGTTGCATCACCAGAGGTTGATTGGTTTGGTTCGTTTCTTGATCTATTTGGTTGATTGATTTGATTGGTGATTTGATCAGTTTGGTGGACTGATTTCGGTTAGTTTCTTGTTTTTGTCTATTTTTTGTTATTATTATGTTTGTTGTTTCTTGTTCATCATGGCTATCTTAATTGGTCCTTTGGATCAGAGTAGCCCTTTGAATTTGCATCAAAATGGTATTACTTGTGCATTTATTGTTATTGTTAAAGATTGGTTTTGAAATACAAAATTTGGGAATGTGCTATGAAACGTGCTTTACAAATTAAGGGTAAAAATAAGGTTTGTAGATGGTACTTGGAGTAGAAACTATTAAGCTGGTAGTGCTCCTTTTATTGCCCAATTAGATAAATGTTATGTTGTTGTGCTTACTTGTATTTTAATCTGTCTTAAGATGTTTATCTTGGTCATGTGTTTTATAATAATGTTGCTTTGGTTTGGAAAGCTTTAAAGAAATATATGACAAAATTTATGGATCAATTGTTTTTAATTTGCTTCAAAAGATAAACAGTTTTATACTAGGAGGTTTACCTGTTTCTAATTATTATCATAAATTAAACTCTCTTTAGAAGAATTGATATTCTTACTAAACATCCTGATTGTACTTGTGATGCTAGAGTGAAATTTCTTGATCATGGTAAATTGTTGAAACTTATTCAATTTTAATGGGCCTTGATGACATATATCAGTATATTAGAAGCAATCTTTTGACTATGTAAATCCTTCCTGAAGTCTAAGATACATTTGTTGTTATTGCTATGGAAGAGTCCTATAGGGGACTTTCTCCTTCTTCTGTTAAGATTGATAAGTCTCGAGCTTCTACTTTTGTTACTAGACCTACTGATATTAAAAAGGGATTTAATGGTAAATGTCTAATAATAAAGGAAATTATAGCAGTTTGTTATGCAAAAAAATGTGGATTAATAGGTCATACTATTGATAGATGTTTTGAGATTATTGGTTATCAAGCTAGTTTTAAAATAAATCCAAATTTGAAACCTTGTAGAAATGGAAATTTTAGTAAAAGTAATAATGTTGATTTCAAAGCTAATTTTGTAGGTAACCAGGATGTCAAAACATCTCCTAGTTCTTTGTCTTTGTCTATAAAACAAGTTATGAAATTTTTGAATCTTCTTAATGATAATACATGAACTTTTAATAGTGTTAATATGGCAGGTAGTGGATCTTGTTCATTCTTTAATTGTAATATGTATTTCAATCAACATTTTTATAATTTTTTTGTGCTAGTATTAATCTTAATGGATTCATTTACCATTGGGTTTGTATAATTGATTCTTATCTAATCAAAATATGAGTAATAGTACTAAAGATATGTTTAATGTAGTTGACATCAGTAGTTTAAGACTTACTGTTGTCATTCTAATGGTACTTTGACTAAATTACTCATGTGGGTAGTTTAAAGTCAAATAATAATCAGGTTTTTTTATGTTCTGATTGTTCTTGAATATTGTGTGAGCTTGTTGTCTATTTATAAGTTAATTAAATATAGTAAACTTAGTGTTTGTTTTGATGACACTAAGTGTTATATTCAGGATTTGAGAAGGGAGAATGTTCTAGGACTGGTAGTGAGTCCGTTAGCCTTTCATTGTTCAATACTGTGGGTTCTAGTTCTTCTATTGCTAGTAATACAAAGTATCTTATTTGTAATGTTTTTAAAGAAATATGGAATTATAGATGAGGTCATCCTCCAAATCAAGTTTTAAAATTGATAAAAGGTTCTTTCAATGTGTCTAATACTGCATCACAATGGTTCTTAGGAAGTCTGTCATATGGCTAAGTAAACTAGGGAATTTTTTTCTTTAAGTGAACATGTCTAAATGTTTTGGTGATTTGATTTATCTTGATGTTTAGGGTATATACAAAGTGGTTAGCAGGGAGGCATTCAAATATTTTCTTATTATGGTTGATGATTTCAGTAGAGCTATTTTGGTGTATTTTCGTTTTTATAAATTGGTTTTAACTTAGTTTGAAAAAAATCTAAAGTTATTGAATCAAATAATGATAGTGGGTTTGTTAATTAACAAATGAATAAGTTTTTTCAATTCCATGGGTATTTTTCATCAAACCTCTTGTGCTTATACACCTCAATAGAATAGGATTGCTGAAAGGAGACATAGACACATGCTTAATGTAGCTAGGAGTTTTATGTTTCATGGAGGATTTTGGACTGAGTGTATATTAACAGCTACTTATTTTATTAATAGACTTCCTTCCTTAGTTTTAAATTGAAAATCTCATTTTTCTTTAGTATATGGTAGGGAACCTAACCTTTCTCATATAAGAAATTTTGGTTGTCTTTGTTTTGCCACTATAGTCAAAGAATTTGATATGTTTTCTCAACTTTCTGGAAAGTGTGTTTTAATTCGTTATGCTAACAATAAAAATGCTTATATATTTTTTAGTCTTGAAAAACGAATGTTTTATACCGTAAAGAAGTCAATTTTTATGAAACTATTTTTCCTTATAGGATGAGTCAAAATCAATATGATAATGTTGATATAGGAAATGCTTCTACTGAAAATTTCTTTGAGTCTTTATAGTCTGAAAAAGTAACCAAAACTTCTTTAAGACAAATAATGATGAGAAGGATCACCTAGTAGAGAATGTATGGTACATCAACTAGTGATTGGCATATTTGACCAACCTAGACATGATGATTCAACCTATAAAACTCCTATAAATGAACAAACTATTTTTTAGGGAAATGATGACCACAAATTTGAGGAAGTTCCTGGTTTTCAAAATGATTTGTCTAATACATCTAAAGAGGTTGGTTTGAGAAAGTCTCATAGACCTTCTAAATTGCATGCTAAATTAAATGAGTTTGTGCTTGATAATAAAGTTAAGGGTTAAGTCCATATATTACCAACGTACTCTTCGACTTTTACACATCTAGGTAACCAACTCAACATATTATTAACATGGTGATTCAAACTGGTAAATTTTTTAATATAGGTAAGATGACTAGTTGATTGTTTTAACTAGATAATTATTTCCACATGGATTTTTTAATCTACTTTCTAGCTGTATACAACCATAATAGAAAAATCATATTTTGCATCAAAAATTTAGCCACAAGTCAAAACAACTGATTACTCCATCTATCATTTACAAAGAATACCTTTTATAAAGAAGATCCACCCATCGAGCCACAACAAAGAAGATCATTTACAAAAAAGATCTTTTATCATTTATGTAAGATATTGTAAATCTAGATTATGTTTAGAGAGATAAAGATATAGAAACTTGGTGGATTTCACACACTTCTAGAGAGAGAAATGAAAGAACTATGTGTAATTGAAAATGAAACCACACCCTCTCCATCTAAAGAGAGGGTTTATATACCCAAGCCCATAAGATGAGCTTGGGCTTACAAGTTGGGCCGGCCTACACAAGTTTTAGGCTTGGCTTAGCCTTGTTTACTTAATATTAGTAAAACTAAACTACGAGCTATAACTTAGACTATTCTTGGAGTGACTGATCCTTTCTAATACGAAAAACGTATTTTCAACAATCTCCCCCTAAGGGAGGTCACTCCAAACAAGGGCGTTACCCAAGTTACAATAATAAAATAAACCTAGCATACTATGCTTTTCTTGAGCTCGTAGTCTTCGTCTTTCTTTTCTTTTTCTTTTCTGGTGAACATGCTGATGTGATCATTGATATCAATCTTGAGCATTAATCTCTTGCCTTGATCTTGTGCATCTATCACTTGTGATATTCGCCTCTTCGTGACTTCATGTCCCACATACTTATACCTTCGTAATTCTTAAAAGCTTCAGAGTTCGATACAGCGGAAGACTTTGACTTTTAGGCTTTCTTGAATTAGATGAAGTATTAAGTGCATAAAGTATAAGCAAGCGGGGAAGACTTCTTCTCGGATTCCGCAATGCCACCGTCTTCAAATGCCGCAACATAAGTAGACACGAACGAAATGGCTTTGAACATTTCATTCTAATTCGGTAGCATTTTACCTCCAGTCGGTGAAGACCGTTGGACGATATAAAATATCGTACTTGTGGCAGGTAGATTTAACTAAAAATCTCCTTAACAAGATTTTGTGGGTAAACCCGTTCTCTTTACTCGACCGTCCAAAGCTGACTGCGAACGTAAAGAGTGAATCATTTGGATAAAATTATCCGCATGATTGAAGCCGTCAATTCTGATTCCTAGAACAAGTTTGATTCACTAAAGAATCGCGCCATCGTTGCTTTCCAGTTGTCACGAGCTTGATTCATATTGAATCTTGCAAGTTACCTACCAAGTGCTATTTAAGGTTAACACTAGAAGGATTTCCACTCATCACTGTGAACACTAAGGTATCACTCTGAGTGTTCTGGCAAGATCACTTAGATAATGCGTAGAGGCCTGGAACGTGTTTAAATTCAATTAAGAATTAAACAACTATTGCTTTCCAGTTATCACAAGTTTGAATCATAAAGAATCTCACAAGTCACCTACCATGAGCTTTTTTATATTCACTTAAGAAGGATTTCCATCTTCATGTAAATACTTGCGTATTACTTGGATGTTCAGACAAGATCATGAAAATTTACGTAGGACTCTTAATATCTTTCTTACTTTTCACAGAGTGTGAAGAAGCAAGGAAATATGAAAGTGTGTCCTAATGAGATATTTGATGATCTCAAATGGCTCTAGACTTGATCGTTCATTTTGGATTTTAGTGATCGGAGGCTGGAGAGGAGTGCCACCATTTCAATACCAATTTATTCGGAGTGAATAAATCAATAGACAATGCGTTGTCTCCGTGTGATTAAAACAAATATCTTTTAAGAGATATCTGAGTTAGCTGGGATGGGTTGTGCATTGCATCACTGGGTCCATGATGTCTATATTCAATATCGAGCATCATCTCAATAGCATATGTGTTGACCCGGTTTCCGCCTAAGGTTGTAAGGAGGACTTCTTTCTTTAGACCCTTTATCTTTACAATTCTTTTTCATTCTTCAACCCCTTCAATGCTTACCAATACGTCGTAACTAGCACCTTGTTGTTATTGTTCTAGTGCTAACTTAAGTACTTGGTCGGCGTTCAGCTACGTTCACAATCTTTCTCCATATTTCCTAAGGACTACTATTTCTAGCTATGGAATGTCCTTGGGAAGATTCTTCCGGTTCTAGAAGAATCATTGGACTTTAACCTATCCTACCATCCTTATGTCACCACAATCTTCACCGTCGTGAATAGAGATGTTTTGGGTAAGTGTATGTTACCATGAAATCCATTTTGATATAGCAAATCTATTTTTCTCCCCCTTAACATATGTCACGATATTCGAAAACACTTTGCATATGTCGGGATGAGCCATCACGTTAAGTCAAACCATTTGTGATAATTTCCCATATTAAATCATATTTTCTCCCCCATATTAAAAATATTAACCCAATCGATGTTTTTAATCAATTGATTTAATGAAGTTTTAACAAAGGTTTTGGGAAGAAACATGCAAGTCCGTTTAATCTTCATGAGACCAATTTGTGAGATATGATACCAATTTGTAATATGATCACATATTCACCATAAAAGAATGAATTAACAAGTTTGGACCTGATTGATGAGAACATCATATGATAAGATCAAATGGTTCTTGTCGGTAATTGTTGGTCTCCTCGTCACGTCTGAAGTCATCTCTTAACACCACATGTACGATTGGTATTGTTGTCTTGACACCAATTAGTGAGCTCGGCACTTTCGGCATCAAAGATTCTGAATGCTTGACAATTGCTCCCCCTCAATTGTTGACCCGTGTTCTATTGAAAGAGTTGTAGTCGTCGTATGAGTAGTCGCATTGTCGAGTATGTAGATACCAAATGTAGATAGCTATGGTTGTAGAGTGATAACTTCATAAAAACAAGATTTCTCTTGTTTTAACAAATAAATGCACTGATGCGTACATAGATTTGTGTTAGACCAAGTTATAAATTAAACTTGATCCTTTACAAGGTTTTAAAGTAAACATTGCCCGAGAAAATTAATTCCCGTTGAGAGCAAAAGCTTTCATAAGAAATACTTGACTTTAATGTGAAAGACGGGTTGTAGTCTGAAATAACTACAAGACATATGGGCATGTTTTATGAAATATTTACAACTTTTGTACGAACTCCATTTATGGTGACGTGTCAATATTAATCGACATTTCTAAGGCCGTATATATTATCGTACCAAAAGACATGCCTTTGAAAAATAAAGTAAAAAATATTTTCGAATTTTTATGAATTTTTCAATTTTTATGGTTTTTATATGGTTTTATATTTTTGTATTTTGCTTTTGTGGATAAAAATATAAACAATATATACAGATGATTACTAATGATACGGAGAATAGTTTACCACCACTATTCTTTCGCTTCATCAGCCAATTCCTTTAGAGTCTCGGGCGAGAAAGTTCTCAATCCTAGCTTGTCGATCAAAAATTCCATTCGAGCGTGATCTAAAGCCTTCCTAAAAATATCCGCCAATTGATACTCAGATCGGACAAAGTAAAGCTCGATCACTCCATTTTCCACTTGCTCCTTGATAAAGTGGTAGCGAATGTCAATATGATTCGACCGGGAGAATTGAACATTGTTGCAGCATAAGGCAATTGCACTTTTGTTGTCGCAGTACATCGGAATTTTGTTGAAACCTAGACCATAGTCGGTTAATTGTGATCTCATCCAAAGAATTTGAGCACAGCAACCGGACATAACTATGTATTCTGCTTCCGTACTTGAAATTGCAGCGCTTTTCTGCCTTTTAGATACCCAACTTATTAGTTGATCTCCTAGTAGTTGTAAAGTTTCACTCGTGCTACGCCTTGTATCTTGACAACCCGCGTGATCCGCATCGGCATATGCCATTAGTGCAATCGAAGAATCCTTCGAATACCAAAGTCCCCGATTAATGGTTCCTTCAAGATATCAAAAGATTCGTTTAATAGTCGCCAAGTGTAACTCAATAGGCCTAGTTTGATACCGAGCACACATACATATAGCAAACTGAAGATCAGGTCGACTAGCTGTGATATACAGAAGGGTACTGATCATTCCACGATAAAGTGTCGGATCAACGGCAACTCCATGTGGATCTGCATCAAGCTTAGTTCGTTCCACCATTGGAGTGTCCACGGGGTCGCAAGATTCCATCTTATATTTCTTAAGCGATTCAAGTGCATACTTGGATTGATTGATAAAGATGCCTCTGGGACTCTAAGATATCTGAAGTCCTAAGAAAAATGATACCTTGCCCATCATTGACATCTTAAACTTGGAAGACATGAGTGTCCCAAACTCGTCGGATAAGGTTTGGGTCGAGGCAGCAAATATAATATCATCAACATATATTTTTACCATAATCATATCTTTACCTCGTTTCTGAATGAACGGCGTGGGATCCACCTTGCCTTTTGCGAAGCCTTGCGTAATGAGGAATTGTGACAATAGATCATGCCATGCGCGTGGAGCTTGCTTCAACCCATAGAGAGCCTTCTAAAGCTTGTTCACATGATTACGATATTTAGGATTCACAAAACCATTCGGTTGTTCAACATAGACCTCTTCCTTGATTTCACCATTAAGAAATGTCATCTTCACATCCATCTGATAGACGATCATATTCATGTGGGTTGCATAAGCAAGGAATAGTCTAATAGCTTCCTAACAGGCAACAGGTGCAAAGGATTCCATAAAGTTGATGCCTAATAATTGCTTGTATCCACGAGCTACTAGTCGAGCTTTGTTCTTCAATATTCCGCCTAACTCATCGAGTTTCACCTTGTAAACCCATGTCAAAGTGAGTAACTACACTGGATCCGGGCATGGGACAAGTTCCATACTTCAAGACGTATAAACTCATTAAATTCTTCTTGCATAGCTTCTATCCAACAGGAATGAGTAAAAGCTTCTTGCGATGTCTTAGGTTCAACTTCAGTGAGAAAAGCATCAAAATGACAAAACATTGCATTTTCTTGTAACTGACTTCGTGTGGATACCGGGAGATTAGGGTCACCAATAATAGAATCTATAGGATGATCCTTTGTCCACTTGCTATCATGTTCACGAATCCGTGGATTGGAGTAACCGTGGTAGGAGCTTCCTTTGAGGTGGATGACCCGGCTTGATTAGAATCGGGAATAGGTACACCAAAGAATGGAAGTTCACGTATTTGAGCGAATTCCAAGTCGTGATCATCATCATCCTCTTCATCATCAATAGGCATGACATGAGTAGTTGATTCTGTAGTGGCTGAGACAGTGGCTGCGTTATCCACAATAATCTTACCTTTTAGAGTACGAAGTGTTTCCTTTAACTCAGCCAAAGCCAGATTTTTATCACAAATTTGTTCCCTCAAATCAGATATTTCCACCAACTTTTGATTCAATCGTTCAATCAATGATTGATTCTGTGTAGTGGTATTAGCACATTCGGGCTTTACTGAATCCAAGAGTTGTGTATTTTTTTGTTTTAAGTTATCAACTTTGGACAAAATCTTGGAAACTCGATTATCTAGATCAAGTTTAAAATTCTCAGCAGCCTCAAGTACGTTCACACAGTTAAGCTCCTTAGATTTCTCTATGTCTATCGGCAATGATTTAGTAACCTTGTCACTTGGCTGACGTTATTTTGATTGTAAATTCAATCGAAAATTCTTTTGAAAATTTGCATCATCGATGTTAACACCCTCGAATGACATTTCAAAGATTTCTTGAATAAATTGTTGCTTGCCTTCAAGCGAAATACAATGTGTTTGAATCTCATTAAAACGTTTTGAAAGCGAAGAATACGACTCTTGAAGCTTTAAAAATTCAGCATCAGATTTGTGACAAGTACTATCTACCACATTATTCACAGATTCAACATTATGCACAATAGAATCATTATCAACACTTTTATTCACACACACGGAAACAATATCATGAGACACCACTTGCTTCAGAAGCTTATCATTTTGGCGTGAAACTCGTTTTATTTCAAGTAAACTGTTTTCATAGGCATCATCCATTTCATTGAAAACACGTCTAACTTCTTCTAATTCCAAAATCAAATCTTGATCATTATTACTAAGACAAGCTTTAACATTGTTTACAAATGGAACAATTCGTCTCAGAACGAAGCTCTAGTGTGCTCAAAATTCCATTCACCTTCCGTTATGACCATAGTCGTCGTACATTCCGTAATGACCTTGTCAAAATAGGCAAAGTGTTGGTGCACTACATTTAAGCTATCTGACACCTTACTTACCGGTGGAATTAACTTAGTTAAATCCTTTTTGACAAGTGTAGGAGACGTACTAGGAAGGTTTTCCATTGACAAACTTTGAGGCACAAAAACTGTTAATTGAGCTAATTCCTTTTGTAATCGAATACGGGTCTTTTTAGAAAATTGATCTTTATTGTGCTGAACATAATCAAGCTTATGAAATTTTGAAAGCATTTTAGAATGAGTTTCTTCCCCAAGTGACTGTGTCTCCTCAGTACTACGAACAAAGGTGCTTCTTTCGATTTGACAATTATGGTCACATCATATAAACAAGGAACATATTCCTGAGCTTGTTTTGCATAACCGGGATTAGGTGGTAAATCGTGAAGACGCTTAAGTTCGAGTTATTTGAACGATTTAGTTAAAAGATGAACCTTTTCTGTCGAAGCGTATTGTTTTAAAAGCTGTTGTTCCTTGAATTTAAGAAGTTTGGTAGCATTAATTTCTGATTCAAACTTTTTAGACTCGAGAGTTTCAAAATCCATTTAAAGTTTCTGAAAATCATTTACAACCGACTCTTTTTCTTTTAATTCATTGAAAAGAGTAGCTTTTAATGATTCTATTTCGTTTAAGTGTTTAATCTTTTCAAAACAAAATTGGTCAAATTCAAAATAATTTATATTCTCTGCTTGAGGGACCATTTCAATAGTTTTGACCTTTTCCTTATACAGCGCAAGCTCAGCGGTTAGGTTGGCATTCATATCTATGGTTTGTCGAACAACCATATTCATGTTATCAATAATATGTTTAGGCACCATTACCAAATCACGTTGATCATAAGATTCCATACCCGTCGTAGCATTTGGTTGAGGTTCACTCAAATGTGTTGGATTGGATACCGCATCATTTGAGTTACTAGTTCCCGAATGTTGTTCGAGGTTATCATTTTCATGCTCAACATGATGTGGATTATCATGAACATTATTACACGTGGTTGGTACCTCACTGAAGACATCAGAACCATAGTGAGAGAGATTAGCAACGAGTGCAGCTTGGGCTGAGTGAATGTCATCACAATCCGAATCATATGCATCAAGATCATCTACTTGATATGTTGCATTAGAAGTAGAGACGACTACAATGCCTTCACTATCTGCTGCCTTTGGGTCTGCAAGAAATGCTAATTCCTCTGAATCCAAAATCTTCCCCTTAGACTGAGCAACGACCAAATACATCTTCTCACGAAACCATGTTGCATCCCTTCTCCTTTTTTGTTGAGTGCATTACCTCGCCATATGACCTTGTGCTCGGCAATTGTATCAATTCACAACCTTTTGAGGACCAATAGTACTTCCATTTCCACTAGCTTGAGAATTCACAGCTTGATTGTTCACGGTCCTTGTTGTGGGTCCATATGAATTTTGCCTACCCTGAATGGATTGCATTGTTACTTGACTATCTTGAATAGTGGCTTGTTGTCGAGGATTTTAAGAAGTGCGGAGCTGATTGTTTGTTGGTGTAAATCCTCTAGTTGCAACAAGTTTTGACAAGTAGGCAGTGAGATGGTTTAGCACATCAGTTGGCGTATCATTTGGAGTAAATACCGGTGCCTCAATTGGTGGAAGTTCATTGGAGTAGAAGGCTTGTGCTGGTTATGCTTCAATTAGAAAATATCCTTGTTGAGGAGTGTAGCCCATTGGAGAAGTGATGGCTTGTGAGGGTGATACCTGATGTGCTGGTTGCTATGGAAAAGACTATTGATGAACACTTTATTAAAATGCTTGCTATGGCATCATTAGTGGTTGATAAGGTGGTTGTTATGGTTGCTGATAGGTGTGTGGTGGTGGCTGCTGCAAGTATGATGGTTGTTGATAAGTGAAAGTCATGTTTTGTTGGGGAGTCATTTGTTGAGAAGCATACATGGCAAGTGGATCACGAACTTGAGGTGTAGACAACCGAGCCTCAACACATGGCTTTCGTGTTGTTGAAGAAAAGCTTGAAGTTGATCCACATTGGTTTGATGAAAATCCTTAGCCAATTTAACAACTGTCACGTACTTGCTCTATTCTAAAGGAAGAGTGTTCAAATACTTGGTGTTCAATTGAAACGTAGGAATTGCCATGCCATAGATATTGAGCTCATTCAACAATAGGGTAAATCTCAAATAGTAATCATTGAGAGTCTCCCCGGGGACATAGGCAAACTTATCAAATATATCATAAAGCTTACACTCTCGTTCTTGTTTAGTTAACTAGGTGCCTTGCATTAGAACATGAATTCTATCCCATAACTCTTTGGCAACCTTATGTTTACTGACGAGTTTGTAGACATCTGGAGGAAGGGCTTGGAGAATGATGTTTGTAGCTTGTTTATCACACTTGTCTTGTATCTTTGCATCTCCAGTTAATTCACCCATTGCGCGAGGACGAGTAACAGCACCTTCCGTCACAGTACCATATACCAATGGTCCATTGAGCACCGATGCCCAAATGAGATGTCCATTTTCTTTGTTCAACATATAAAGTTCCATTCGGGAAGCCCAATCCTCATACATAGTCTTCAGCAACATTGGTGGACAATTATCCGTACCCGAGAGGATGGACTTATCCGTAAGAGATGTGTACTCCATTACGATAAGTTAAGATTTACAAATGTTGATCGAAGAATGAGAGAAAGTAAATGTATTTGTTGTTGTGTGTTAAAGCCGAGAATTAATGTTGAAATACCCTAAATTATATTCTCGATAAACCAAAAAATCCAAGTCAAAATTACACACGAACACGTTTTTGAAAAATGTTGGATCGCAACACTTGATCGCAGTGGGTGATCGTAGCCTTTGATCTCAGTCCTAGATCGCAGTCTTTGATCGTGACGATTGATCGTAACACTTGTCGTACTCCTTGATCGTG
The DNA here is from genome assembly GCA_025667525.1 of Glebionis coronaria. NCBI lineage: Eukaryota > Viridiplantae > Streptophyta > Magnoliopsida > Asterales > Asteraceae > Glebionis > Glebionis coronaria. The sequence goes on from CM046875.1 coordinate 508,288,521, forward strand.
ACGCTGGATCGTACTCCTTGATCGTGACGCTGGATCGCACTCCTTGATTGTGACGTTGGATCGCACTCCTTGATCTGACACTGGATCACACTCCTTGATCTTGACACTGGATCACGCTCCTTGATCGTGACACTGGATCGCACTCCTTGATCGTGACGCCGGATCGTAGTCAGTGATCGTAACGAGTGATCGTAGCCAGTGATCACAACATGTGATCGTGGCCTGTGATCGCAACGGTTTATCGCACTCCTTGATCGTAGTCTTGATCGTAGTAATAGATCGCAGTTACTAGATCGTAACGTGGATCGTAAGTTGTGATCGTGATATTGGATCGCAAGTAGAAACCCCAGGTTTATGCGATCACAATACACAGATCATACTAAGGAATCAAAATTACCACTTTTCTCGGATAGTACTAAACACAACAAATTCGAGATTTTTAGCCTAAGAATGAATCAAACACCCAAAAATTTTGTGTTTTTAACCAAAGTAACAATACCAAATCACTACAACAAGTAAGTAGATGATGTATATCAAGATTAAACCATAAAAACACACAAATGTTTTTTGGTACGTATGAATTTGGATCAAACTAGGCGTATGAATCAAGAACACAAACACATAAACCAAACAATCATCCCATGGCTCTTTATACCATTTGTAAGATATTGTAAATCTAGCTTATGTTTAGAGAGACAAAGATATAGAAACTTGGTGGATTTTACACACTTCTAGAGAGAGAAATGAAAGAACTATGTGTAATTGAAAATGAAACCACACCCTCTCCATCTAAGGAGAGGGTTTATATAGCCAAGCCCATAAGATGAGCTTGGGCTTACAAGTTGGACCGGCATACACAAGTTGTAGGCTTGGCTTAGCCTTGTTTACTTAATATTAGTAAAACTAAACTACGAGCTATAACTTAGACTATTGTTGGAGTGACCGATCCTTTCTAATACGAAAAACATATTTCCAACAATTTACAAACAAGATTGTTTATCATTTACAAATAAGATCTTTTAACAAAAAACCTAATTAATAAAAAAAATCCTTACTGAAACCTTAACAAAAAAACCATATTCAACTTGATGAGAAATAACCAGATTCATGCGAGATTAAATGGTGCTTAGGGGCTAGAACTAAAATAGGGTTGCTCCTTTATTATATGTTTGGGATCATTATTTTTATGAGAAACAAAGGATGGGTTTTAAATTACTAGTACACGTAAGTTTGTTCCATCAGGACTTGTTGGTTAATAACCATGTGTAGCTGATTACAAGAATTAGTGAAAAACCATTTGGGGTTTATCTGAGCTTTCATTGATGGGGAATAAAAATTAAAGGTTAAACATGGTATATGGTGAATGAATACGGTCTGTTTTTGTTCCGCCTGAACCTGCTGTTTTCCGTCTAAATCTACGTGTGTCACCCGACAGACAAGGTGAAGGAGATGATGCTTAGTGAGTGTGTTTGGATAAGTGTTCAGAAAAATGTGTAATATATTAATGATGTGTAATATTCAACTAAGTAAAAAAAGAAAAAGAAATGGTGTGTCAGTCATTTTTTTGTTTTAACTGGCAACAAACCGATCATATTACTTATATGTATACAAATTTGAAACTTTGAATGACTATATTAGTAATAATTTTGTATTATGTTTCCTAAATGTGTAACAGTTTAAGAGTATATTAATAGTATGAACTTATTACTAAAGTTAACTTTGGTCTATAATAGATATGTAAATCATTTTATGCTTAGTAGTGAAAATTGTTGCTTTATATCTAATCTAAACAAGTTTGTTGAGCTTTTTTCTTTTGAAAAAGCTGCTAAAGATGTTAATTGGTTTAATGTCATAAATGATGAATTAAAAACCTTATTTAAGAATAATACTTGGTATTTGATTGATCTTCCTATTGGAAGAAAATCTATTGGTAGTAAGTAGATTTATAGAATTAAGTATAGATCTTCTGATGAAGTTAAAAGATATAAAGCTAGGCTTGTTGTTAAAGGGTTTAGTTAGAAAGAAGAAATTGACTATTCTAAAATTTTTAGTCTTGTTGTTAAGATGGGAAAAGTTATATGTCTTTTTAACTCTTGCTATTCAGAATAACTATGGTATTTTTCAAATGGATATTAATCATGCCTTTTAATATGGGGATCTTGATGAGGAGCTTTACATGATCCATCTTCCTAGATAAGTCTCTGTTTGGTCTCCAAGTAATCTCCTAGACAATGAAATCATAAGTTGATTGAGGATTTGCTTAAGGCAAGGTTTGTTGCTTCTAAGAATGATAACTCTTTGTTCATAATGAACAAAGGAATTGTTTAATTATATCTCTTGGTTTACGTTGATGATTTGGCCATAACTAGTAATAATATGAATGAAACTGAAATTTTTAAAAAGTTTTTGAGTAACAAGTTTAAAATCAAGGATTTAGATAAGTTAAAATATTCTTTGGTAATTGAGTTTTTAAAACTAAGGATGGGTTATGTTTAAATCAGAGGAAGTATTGTTGTAACTTTTTCACGAATATGGTTTATTAGCCTGTAGGCTTGTTTATGATTCCTCTTCCTGAAAATATTGTTTTGAATCCTAAGTGAAGTTATATTGATAAACTTCTTTTCAATATCATCCCTTATCAGAAACTTATTGGAAATTGATTTATCTAATATATATTAGACATGATATTACATACTCCGTTCATTGTATGAGTCAATATATGCATGCTCTTCTTATATCTGACTTTGAACTAGCTTTAAGGCTGCTTAAGTATCTTAAGTTGACTCCTAGATTGGGTGTTGAAGTTTCCAAGAATAAGGGTGTTTTGAAGTTGTTGCATATTTTAATTATGACTGGGCAAAGTGTCCTATCGTTATAAGATCAATGTCTCGATATTGTGTATTTGTTAATGGTAACTTGGTTTCTTGAAAAAGTAAGAAGCATGCTACATTGTCTAAATTCTCAGCTGAGGCTGAGTATACATCAATGACATCTAGTACTCGTGAGGTTACGTTGATTTGATAATCTTGAAGGATTTTGGTATTGAAGGTATTTTTTTTGTAAAATTGTTTTTATGACAATAAGTCGGCAATTCAGATTGCTACCAATCTTGTTATCAATGAAAAAACATAACACTTTTATATTGATGTGCCTTTGGTCAAGGAAAAATTTGCTTTAGATTTGATTCAAACTGCTAAAGTTGAGTCAAAAAGTCAAGTTGCTAATATCTTGACTAAAATCTTGGTTCTTATCAGCATTGTTTTGGTGAAAAATTTTGGTTTGTTGAACATGTTTGCTACATAAGATTTAAGGAAGGTTTTTGTGCAAACTTATGTTTGGGGTAGATTGTGTTACTTTATGTTTGTGCATGGTTTATTATGTAAATATGGAGCTGGTCAAGTGGCTATATAAGGTGGTCTTCGGGTCCAAGCTTCATATCTTTTTACACAATTTCTCTCCCAAATCAAATTAGGGTTTCAGTTGTTTGAATCTGTTATAGACCATCTTGATCTTTGTCTTCTAGTTTTTTAGGGTTTATTTGTGTGAGTATTATTTAGTTTGATAACACCCACTGATTGGGGACTATCTTGTTTCTCTTGTATTCGTTTGGTGAGCATCTGTGTTGGGGACTCTTCTACTATGTATTTTGTTGTAATAAAAGTAATAAGATCACCAAAGGGGGGGATGGTTGGGTGATTAAGAAATCATATTAGTTTTGTACCATTTTAACAAATAAGCCACAAGAATCAAGCCTTTTAGACACATGTAACTCGAAAGCATGACTAAAAGACAAAAAGTCGTTGATGTAGAATTCTAGCCATACCAATTCGTGGCTAAAGCTTCTTATTTAAAGACATTTAGTCGCGACTCTAGTAGGTCTTTAGCCACAAAAGTCAACAATTTTTGTTAACGGTGAACTTTTTCATTGCTAAAAACATTATTCTAATGATGATGCTCAAGAAAAATCTAGAAACGAGCTCCCACGACACCCCTGGTGAAAAACGAAACCCTAACCGCTTACTTTTAAAAAAAAATCAACATTCCTTAATCCACTACATATATTCAATTAGTATCTTATTGGTGTCTTGATTATCACTTTGGTATGCTCTTGAATCCTTTACAATTTGTTTTCGAATTATATCTTTGTATTAGGGTTCCGTTTGATTTCTTTATTTAGGGTTTTGCACAATCAGTTTTGGATTCACTACTAATCGTTTTTCTGAATTATTTGGCGTGATTCGTCTATGGAAGTCGATTATTTTTGTTGCTTAATTACTAAACCCCAGCGATAGGGTCTTTTTCCTTGTGGTAATCTACTAACCTGTTGCTCGTGTGCAACAAGAACATGTACTTAAGGGGTCTTTGATTTTGGAGAAACGTGTTTTAGCTTCGTGGTATGGAACCTTGTTTCTTGACAATGAAGGAGGCAAGTGAGAGAGGGGTGAAGGAGAAAAATCGATGCTCGACTAATGTTACTATGTAGAATCATGTTTAGGTACCGTCTACTGGCGTTGACCCTAGGTTAAGCAATAGTCGTGATACTGGCGTAAAGGGAAATGAATATATGATTGGTTTGCATGAGGCTAATGTAGAGCAAACGCTGACTTCCACTCAGGATCTTAAGGTTGGTAAGTCTTTCGCTAATGCAATTATTTGGGAACCAAATAGGATAGGTCTTAACTTCTGTAATTTGGTAAGACATGCGGTAAATTAGGGTGAGGTGACTGTCCCGCTAGAGTCTATCCCAACAACTAGTGAAATGTTCGGTAATTCAACGTATGGTTTTTTCTTAGTAAAGTGCGTGGCATACCCTGTTGTCGCAAAGCATGTTAAAAATACTTGGAGTAAATTTAGATTAGTTAAATCAATTCTTAACTCGTCGACCGGGTTATTTTTCGTCCGATTTAACTCTACAGATGGTATGAATGCTATGCTTGAAAAATGTCCATGTTTTATTCGAAATAACCCACTTATCCCTAATAAATGGGATCGAGATATGAATCTACTAAAAGAAGATGTAGGTAATATCCGGGTTTGGGTAAAAATTCAGGGTGTTCCTATGACGAAATTTAGTTAAGATGGTCTTAGTACAATTTCTACTAAACTTGGTACTCCTTTAATGCTTGATTCGTGTACGACATAAATTTTTTGGAATCATGAGGTAGGTCTAGTTATGCTAGAGCAATGATTGAGTTGCATGCTGATGCTGAATTAAAAGATTTTATTGTTGTAGCTATGCCTAATTTTAAAGACGAATGATTCTATTTAAGCATTATCCATGTTAAATATGAGTGAAAACCTCCTATATACCCGACTTGTAAGATTTTTGTCCATGTACTGGAGGATTGCTCTAGGGCAAAGAGTAAGCCAACGCAAGTTGCTACGCGGGTATCGATTGTCCCAAAGGTGAACTTTAAACCAATTTCTTAAGAATATCGAATGGTTGACAAGAAGAATACTGCTTCTAGTGGTAGGAAAAAGCAAGTTGTTGAGAGTCCTAGTAAAGATGTTAGTCCAACTTCGGAAAAATGGTTACGGTTGCAGAAACCAGAGAAAGCCGGGAACCACCGGTTACCTTTTGAATCAAAGTAGCGAATAATAACTCAATTCCTTTTTATACACTTAATTTTATGGAAAATGATGATGATTTAGGTACAAATTATGGGATTTTACGTCGGTTTGTTTGGATTATTTTTCGCGTAAGTTTATGTCTCAGGATGGTACTCATCATCAGGAAGTTAGTTATAACATGATACTTAAAATAATTGATAAAAATGAAAAGAAGTTTGCTGACGGAAAATTTACTCCTGTTAATGATAAAGGGAATCTGGTTCCTAAGAAAAGAAATAATCTTTCAGGCGAGCTTAATGACGAGGATGTAGTTAAACCTATGGATAGTGTTATGGCAAGCTTTCTAGCTGCTAAATTGTTGACATATGATATAAGACTAATAGTATGTGGGAACAGTAGAAAGACTCTTACAAGAATGTGGATGATTACTTCGACCCTTATGATGATGATAGGATATCCCGAGCAGTCCCCAGTTTATTGCCGATAATCTTGTAATCAAAGTCTGTAGGCACAATAAATTTTAGTATTCATTATGTTTCTTGTGATTTTGTAATTGTTTTATTTGTTTCTTCTTCGTATGAAGTTAATTTGTCTATATAGCAAGCGGAAATGTTGGATTTATTTATATTTTCTATTTAAATATTTTTTTAAGTAATAAAATTTACCAAAAAAACTTTAAAAAAATCTAAAAATGAGCATGAGATTACGAGTTAAGCTACAAACATCATAACAGATAATGCTTGACTCTCGGGTAACCGGCCTAAGCATGGAGAATTCATTCTTCGAATGTGTTTGGTTACACTAGCAGTTAGCAGTAGCAGTTAGCAGGAGCAGTAATAGTTAGCAGTAGCAGTTAGTAGTAGCAGACTAGCAGTTAGTAGTAGCAGACTAGCAGTTAGCAGTAGCAGTTAGTAATAACAGTTAATTTATAAAAGTGTTCGGTATATTAAAGTAGCTGTAATTTAAATGTGTGAAAAGATATAAAAGGACATACATATATAAATTAAAACTCTTTTTAATTAAATGTGTTATATAAATGAGGGTATTTAAGTAATTTATTAAGTCTAAAGCTCTTTCATTAATAATGCTCATCTAAAAATACTTTTTGAAATAGCATATAAAAATTAGCAATTTTATGAGAAATACTAATGCTCATTTCTCTAACCAAAGAAGTTTTTTTTAACAATTATACGAAATGCTAATGCTAATTAGTAAAAACGTTCTTAATAAAACTGTTACCAAACACAATCTTCGTTTGCATGTGTAAAATGAGTTTAGTTGTCGGTGTTTAGTCTCATGTATGGTAGGTGTAAATTATATGGTCTATTATCTAAAAAAATCAATTTGTCAACTGATATTATAAGAGCACCAACAATGGTTCCGAGTCTTTATGACTCACTTTTGTCTCACAATCAATAAATCAATAAAGATGATATTACAAAAAGTCATTAGTGTAAAATTTCTCCAATACAACAAAGCTTTTCACAAGAATTTTATATAAACCATCCCTACGTATTTACATTTTTACAAACAAGAAGAGTGTTTGTTGCACTAGTTTCAAACCATTCGTATGCAATAGTGCATATTTGCAAATTCAATATTATAAAGCCAATGGCAGGGGACACAAATAAAACCAACCTTGTGATGTTATAATATGCAATTTGTTTATATGCGATGCTGCACTATGTAGTTTTTTTACTTTATATTCCCTCCGTCTCATATTAACAGTTCAGTATACTATTTTTAAACGTCAGTCTAAAAATAGATAAGAAATGTAGATTAAGTTTACTATATCACCCTCACTTGAGGGTATTATTACAAATAATAAAGAAGTTATAAATTAAATGGTTAATAAAAAAATTGTTTTTGTGTAAAAAGTAAGAAAAAGAAAGCTGAAAAGTGATGTTTTTATTAAACTGCATGTTTTTTGTCGGTGGACTATTATTATGGAACGGAGGGAGTAGTTATCTAATGAAGTGTAATATTACAGACAACATATCATAGGAAAGCAAAGCTACACTTGAAAAGCATCACATGAATATTATCGAGAAATAACCCGCAATAAGACGACGATGTCCCTTCTCTTGACCTCGTTCAGTACGTAGCCTGCTTGAACTTTTAGCTTAATCACGAAGTTCTTTCTATGCAAGCATCAACAACAGCTTGTGCTAAAGTTTGTTCGATGTCGTCGTCGCATATAACTCAAGTTGTAAAAGTTATGTAGATGATAATGGCTTCAAGTGGTTTGCAAGCTACATATATGCATAATATAGTACAAATAAGCAACTACAATGAAAAATTAAAAATTGACAAAAGTTGATAGATGTGTTTGAGGTATAAAATGGAAACTTAAAAAGTTTACATTTAATGAAAATATTTAAGTAGAAATTATATCAAACGCTTGATGATTTAAAAATCTTAAAGTAAAAAGTCATTTACAAACTTTTTCTCACAATGCAAAAAATCATTGAATAGTTATAAACATAAAAAGGTTTTTCAAAAAACGTTGCGTTGCAGTTGCTCTAATAAGCTCGATGTAATCCTTCTTGCCAACTTTGATGCATCCAATCTTAAGGGACCGTTTGTTTGACACTTATGGGAATCAAACTATAACAACGATAGTTATAGTAAGTGTTTGGTTAGAAATTCTTTGTTAGCCTATCATTGAATCAATGATAGATTCATAGTAGAGAGAAGGAGTGTCTTTTGTAAATCATTCCCATGGGACCTACAGTATTATTATTATTAGGGTGTGTTTGGTTAGCTATCGGGAATCACTATTGGTATGTATTTGATATATGAATGTTATGAAATGATATCTGTGATAGTATTTTATGTGTTTGGTACTGATTTTGTGATATTTGTTATCATAGGAGTGGACTCATTCAATTCACACACAGAACAAAAATATACAATAGTCATTTATAGATCTTGCTAACTCCTTCACCATCTTTCATGGTGGATTGCATAGCTTCTTTTACATATAAAAAAACACATAATAGATATATGGAATCTTGAACTTTTGATTTGTCCCTGAAATTTACAAACCATAAACACATGAATACAATTTTTTTCTCAACTATGTTTGTTTTGTAAAGTTGTGATGCCTTTCCATCTCGATTCATCTTTATGCAGTTGTCTTTTTTTTTCATTGTAGCTTGCTGAAGACAAGCATGAAGAAGGAGAGAAGCAAGTGGGTAAATGGATAAAAAAGCTAGAATGAAATAGAAAAGGCACATATGCACCCAAGAATGGATCAATGATTGTGATTTCTACATTTATTCCCATTTACGTTTACCAAACAATTTTATTCGTAATCAATCCATTCCGTCATTCCGAAAAAACCATACCAAACGCACCCTTACACTACACAATTAATCATAATATACATTTTAAATAGACATTATTTATTATGATAGTGATACCCATAATATTATACCAAACAAAACTAATACAATGATTATCCTTAATCCCATATACCCTTCTAATCAAAGTCATACCGTTAGTCATTCCGATTTATATATACAAAACGCGTCCTAAGTCTTTCTTATTAATAATAAAAAATGAAATCCAAAATATAATTACATTTAGGGCAAGGTTATCAAGACACCCCCTATTTTTACAAGCTATATCCCCCTACTTTTTCTATTTTTTTTTATTTTTTTATTTATTTTTTAATTTTTATAATTTAGTTTTGTTATAAAACTGTGAAACTGAAAGTGCGGAAAAAAAATAATAAGTTTTTATGATTCAAAAAAATTAAACAGACAAAAAACGTGGAACAGAAACTGATAAAAACTGTGTCTGGCTGAAGCAGGGAGGGGACAAAAAGAATATTTTGTATTTTTTGTGTACTATTTAGTGGGGTATGGGTATGTATAGTAAAACCTAGGGGTGGCAATTATCGACACGACACAATTAATGACACGAACCCGACACGAAGTTAAATAGGTTTGGGTCAAGGATAAACAGGTTTGGGTCAAAAACAGGTCAACCCGTATAACCCGTTTAATAAATGGGTCGTGTTTGGGTTGAGTAAGTATTAAACAGGTCGACACGTGAACCCGTTTAAGTATATATAAGCCTCTAAAAATAAATATATAACTTTAGTCTTATGTTAGATTTTGATTAAATATATTTTTATTATGTAGTTAATAAGAGTAATTGGCATTATAATTCACATATCATCTTTCTTTACATATTTATATCCTTTTTTTGCATATAAATTAGTCTGATTGACAAATATCAATCTTATTTACCGCTTGACATATTTACTTAAACAGGTTAAACGGGTCAAAAATGGGTAACACGTGTTATGCAGGTGCGGGTTAGGGTTGAGTTTCTTAACACAATTAATAAATGGGTTGTGTTTGGGTTTAGGTTATAATAACACGTCAACCCGCGAACCCGAACAAGTCGACACGAACACTACTCGATTGCCACCCTAGTAAAACCCTTACATTTATATACAAAGATATCCGAAGTCATTATTGGCAACATTTGGGTCCCCTTTCATATAATTAAAATTAATTGCTGTCGTGACTCTATGTAATAATGGAACGCCGTCTGCATGTGAGAAACGTGATGACTGGTTTCTTTATTGTATATATCTAATTACTTCTTAAAGATAAGACTCAAGTTTTGCTGACTTTTCCTCATATAATCATGTTTCTCGAAGACTCGAAGACCCACACATTTTGTTGTTCAGGTTAATCTATCTACAATACATGTACTTTATAAAGACCTTCCTAAAATAATAAAACTGAAAATTTAGAGTTTTTTACAACCAAGTTATTAATATTTTTATCAATATTATATAATATAACCTTTTTCAAACAATATTTTATAACAAATTTTTTAACAATTTTTAAAATAATATTTTTTCTTTTAAATTAGAAAATCTTTTTATTTATTTATTATTTTTATAATCTAATTTAATTATATTTTTTAAAATTTTGTGTTTTTAATTCGATATCCATTTTGATATATTTTTATTAATTTTTAGTCTTTTTTAATTTTATTTGGTTTTTTAATTCGATTTTTTATAACTTTATAATGAGTAAGAGATTAATATTTGTTAGTTTAAAAATTCATTATTAGGTATTCGCCGTCGTATTACGCGAGTATCATTCTAGTAAGTTTGAATTATATATACACACGTAATGTTCTCTTTGGAAATATTTTTTGGTTAATTTACCAAATAATCTTGAAGCTATCTTTAACAATAAACATTCTTAATCCGACTTTAGTCGTGACAGACAAATACATACCAGCCACACTTGACAAGTGCTATCTTTTAATTTGTGTCGCTAAATCTTCAGATCGGTTGTTACACACCCCCGTGTGTCAGTAAAGGTGTTTTACCTTTAGCTTTTTCTTGGAAAACCTGGATATTTAATTGAGAGACACCTTTGTGGCTACTTAAGAAACACTACGAAAATAATGGACAACAACTCATAGCGCAAACACCTAATTGCAAATTAGATTGTACTGAGTAAGAACCATTGTCTATATTCCTTTGCCGTACCTTTGTTTTGGCGTACCACTTATATGACTGTAGTGGTTAAGTGGTTAACAGATGGGAGCTGGAACAATTCAGGCGAACCTAGTCTTGTAAGATTAACGTAATCTTCAGGACCGTGAGCCGGCACTCCTGCGATAAGAAGTCCAAACACTCTTAAACCTCGGCAAGTATAAGTTTCACAATACTCTGGACCCCTATGATAATAGATGGTAAAGCTCCTCAACAACTCCCACATTGCATTTGCAAACATGGGTATAATAGCAAATACAGAGAAATAGTTCTTGTTTGGTTCTTCGGCCACCACCTGCACAAACATACGAGTTGAGATTAGTATGAATCTTGTTTCTTGCTCTATTACTTCAATCAAATTTAAGCCGTTATATGTAAAGATTACCTGGCCATTGTAGAAGCTATTATAATAGTGACAGTCACCAAAATGTTTGAACAAAAGATCAGAATTGTCAAATGGCACTCTAGGAACCAAATCGTTGCAATATACAAATCTATGGTACCTTGCGCCATGAGTTACTAACACCTCTTTCATGTATTCTCCAAATTTTTGATCGCCAACCCTAGGCTGTCCAAACGTGTGTACCCCTTCAAGTTTTGATAGTAAATCAGTCTCATTATGGTGTGCTAAAACTGCTGGAAAAACGATTGCTAATGCAGCTCCCAAACTGTGTCCGGTTACTATGAACTTTGCATTTGGGTTGTTTTGAAGTCGGTCTCTAAGCTTTTGCCTGATCGCATAGTAAGCGTAAGGTTTCTGATCATCAACTTGGATGTCTTTAGGCCACCCTTGGCTCTTTTGCAACCCTAAAGCTTTCAAGAAACCAGCATGGACCTTGCCTATACCAGGGAGGTCGTACCATGAAAGATCAACATCGGAAGACCAGTCTTTAGCAATAAAAGGTGATGTGCCTCTAAAGGAAACACCTATGAGCTCGGACTCACCAGTCTTATCGCTCCACATGAACCCTTGCGTCGTGTAATCCTCCTCGTAGTCTAAAATAAAATTAAGTGGAAACTAAGTTAATAACAAAATATTTAGAATTACATAACAAAGTTTCTGATGTCGTGACTGATTACCATTCCAACAATTGAAGAACCCAAAAAACTCCATCTGCAATCGTTCATTTTCATTAGCATTTTGATTTAAGAGACTATTGTGCATAGTTATATTTCAAGTTGCATACCTTCCAATGTTTCTCGACCGTTTGTTTGATGTACGCTGGGTTCTCGTATGCAGATTTAGCAGCCATAACGGCGAGTGCACTTGTGTATCTTGGATCATGATGCTTAATTGTCTTGTCTAAATCTCTTCGTATATCTCCTAGCCCGATCACCGACAAAAACTCTTGCGACTCTTTATTAGGAAAAACTAGTTTTCCTGCATCTCATATGCATCCACCCCGTTAATTTGAAACAAAAAGATCATCGGCTTTGCAAGAAAAATAAACAAATACGGAGTAAAAGATATAGAATTATAGATGGTAATCTTAACTCTTACATTACTAAAAGTAAATTGATGCCTGAAATTTGAGGTTAAAAGTTTTTATCTTTCCAAAACAGAGTATTTTTATTCTTTTTTCCCTTTAGAATGTCATAAATCTCCTACCAAAGATGGATTAACACGAAATCAAATCGAATCTATTTTACAGAAAAGTTAAAAATTTAAATCGAAATCAAATCGAGTCTATTGATTAACATGAAATCAAATGGAATCAAATCAAAGCAAGGATTGATTAAGGGCCCGTTTGTTTTGTGGGTCTTCTTTCAAAGGTGATTTGACTTGATATAAATTGTTTGGTACACATGGAGAGGTTTTGAAATGAGGGTTCATCCCTGCCTGCAAGGGGTTTCAGAATTCTAAGCCATGCATGGTGGGTTTTAACCCATTACACTGACACAGGCCCCACTTTATTATTTTTCTAATTTTAAAAGTTGCATTATTTTTTAACAACCACATGTTATTATTTTCCTAATTAATATATAATTTATTCTTAATATTATATTTGCATTTAAATACTAAAAAAATTATATAACTTTTAAATCTAACCCTATTCAACATAAAATAAACAACTATTAATACAATCTTTCCATTACTCCAATATATTTTCCTTCTAATCTAAACCAAATTTTAATTATATCCCAAACTCACCAACAAAACAAACGCACCCTAAATTAGTACTTCCTAAAACCCGTAGAGTTTAAGATTTATTTAATAAACTCAATCTTTCTTAATTAAACAAGGGTTTTGCTAACAACAGTTTTTTAACCATGCCTTAATTACATATGTTTCTAAAATTAAACAAAAATTTCTAAATATACATGATTTTAATATATATAATTAAGGTAAGTAAATTTAATTAAGGTATGTATTAATATAAGTGACTTAATATTTAGAAATGTTTTTAAATTATGATAAGCTTACAAAACACCCCAACAAACAAATAATGCATTGAATAAACATAAAAATCAAAAGCTAATAATTATAATTTACATATTAGGAGAAGGCAAACGGGCAACAAGCTGCGCCGCTAGCCCTTTTTGTATAGCAAAACCAAGTCTATTAAATACAACGTTTGTGGATTTAGGAGTCAAAACATTACTATTCATAACACGTTGTATTCTCGTAAGTAGTTCCACCGCCTCAGGTGCAAGGAAACCAAATGTATCAAACGCGAAACGAATAAACACATGTTGATTTTCAACACATGCTTTCTCGTGTTTAGTCACTTTGCACGAGGCGGCTTTTATAGCAGCCTGACCCGCTGTAAAATCTCGACTGCCTAGCCCTACGAGAGGAGAAACACCTGTCAACGCACGCATGTTTACCTCCAACCCATCCAAAAACCAAAATATCAGCGGGTCTCAGTGTGGATCTTCCATCTGACAGGTCGGTCAAGAAATTCACAGGTGCCTCTTTTATTCCACCGGCGACATATGTTGACCGAGCCCGTCTATGGGGATAGCTAAACAATGCCATCTGACGGGTCGGTCAAAAAATTCACAGGTGCCTCTTTTATTCCACCAGCGACATATGTCAACGCACGCATTGAATATACATGTTAAACAATGCCACTTTTAGCAAAACCTTTGTTATGATATGATATCAAATCAAACCCATTTAATAATTCAACTAATTTATTCCTGGGATCTAAACTTCATTTATCATCACTTCCATAAAGACGTTACTCCATATTTTATTTTGCCATGCACCATGTCTTTCATGTTTAATCACAATCTTCTTTATACTCTAATATAATCGGGACGCATTTATAAAATAAATCATAATCGACACTCTTGTGTGTACGCAAAAGTGTCGTTGAGAGCATTGCCCTCCACTAGTCAACACTACCTCTCCACTAGCAAGTTTTATTTTTGCTACATCGGTAGCGATATAAATATAATCTATTTATATTCACTCTTTTATAAATATTCGTGTGCGTGTGCATGCCTCGTAAATATTTAATATTACTTTGTAGTTTACTTTAGACATTTACATTTCACAAAATTCGTAAATAAAATGTTGTTCCACCGCTGATTTATCACCAAAAAAAACCAAATGCACAATAACTTAATAGGAGATCTCGTGAACCTTAGTGCAACGATAAGCTAAAGGCATAAAAACTAAGTTAAGTAGTACGATAAGAAAGGAAAACAAAAATGACTGAGTGTCAAACCTGATATGAAATTGAAAAGTAGCATGAGAAATCCACCATTAACATCTAAAAAGTTAGGCAGAAATTCGACAGCTGAGCCAACCCAACCCAAAGGTTTGTTAACTACCTGAAGTAGCTTCTGGGCAACAATAGATACGAAAATGACGAAGCGTCGTGAAAAGCTTTCTTCAACTGTCCCATTGGGACAGTCAATGAACTTCCTGTTTCCTATGTTTTTGGAGAACAAAAGCATAATGAGATCCCATAATCTAACGTCTTTCGGGCTTAGTAGCAAATAGTCTTTGCAAAATGACTTGTCGCATGTTTTTTTGGTAGCCATATACGTTCAATTGTTAATTGTTTATGGATTTATTATAGAAGAAAGGTGATTAGGAAGAAGATGCATAAGAGTAGGCTAAATAATGTTGACAAGTGTGAAGTGTATACACGCCTCGATCTTGGAATGATTTTGCTTTCTAATAATGCTAGTCTCTTTTGGTTAAATATATCCATGTGATTCTAGTTTTTGTTCACGTGTATTTGACATGTTGAGCAATTAAAATACAGTAGAGTGGAGGAGTATACCGGAAGTTTACGTTTGTTGTATTATGGAATAACAAAACAGAAGATCAAAACACGGAAACTAGATACCAAAAACATGTAGAAATCAGATTAAACAGAAAGGGAAATGAAATGATTACTCAAACTGATGTTATATTATTACACTGATATCTATTTATAGGTAAGACAAAGGCTATTACTTAAAACATGAAACTGCCATAAACTTAAAGTAAAAACTAATAAAAACAAATATTAGAACCATAAAAACTGTAAATTGAAGTAGACATTAACACTAGTTAAACGCTTTTTATTTGTTTATTCAATTTCATTGAAAACTTTCATCAAGACCCATCAAAATTACCCAACATTCACCCTTTTAATCTAGATGATGTTGACCCAAGCTTCTTCCAGGTTCCTTTATCTCATTCATAAGATTTGTTGACATTAGTGTCGATTTTTCTTCGATAAAATTTGCCTTTTGTTTATCCCACTTCGGACACTCACGGTTGTAGTGGCCAAATTCACCATACTTGTAACATTTAATGTGACTTTTAACCCGGACACGTTTATTACCATTTCGACTCCTCCTGGACCCACGACCTCCTCCCCAACCACGACCAAAGCCATCCTGATATGAACCTCCATTGCCAGAATTCTTACGCTCATGTGATTTCTCTTGAGTAGCCAACTACAAACCCAATGTCCTCCATTTTATCGGTTTGTTTGATTCTCTCCTCATACGCTTTCAATCTACCAATAATCTCTTCAAACAACATCGAATCCAACTCGAAACATTGCTCAATTGAAGCCACAATTTGGAGTAAGGACTTAGGCATAAGATCAAGTAGATTCTTCACCTAGTCTGTAAAAACTTTAGAGCAAGGTGAATATGTTTCCCATTAAAATTTAATGAGAGAGAATGTGCGATAAGGGTTGAATAAAAACTGAGAGATAATATGTAAAAAGGAGAGAATATGCAAAAAGGGTTGATTAAAAAGCTGAAATGATCCACTATTTATAGGACAAGGGAGCAACGACTATATTTTCTCGTGGCTCATTAAATACCTCTGCGTCTCATTATTGATAATGATCCACGTGTACCTTTTAGGAACCTCGGGCTTTGGAGTCCGCTCATTTTTATCCTTTAGTGGGGAAAGTCCATGGTTAAGAATTTACCCAAACTGAATATCCTTTTCTATTTGGAATATCCTATATTCAAATTTCCATTTTCTTTTTAATAAAACATTTGTTTAAAATAAAGTTATCTCCAAAATACTTTGTCACTTTAAATAAAAGTGAGTTTTTTAAGAAAATATTTAATCCTTTATCACTTAGTAAGGTTAATAACTTATTTATTCATACCTTGAGTGGTTCATGATGAATGTGAGCTTAGAGGTGTCGAGAGAAGTATATATATGGATGCATAAGTGTTTACGAGTACCTTACACATTTTACATATTGTATTGCGACGTATACGTTTGTCGTCAACAAAACATAAAGAGATTATATCGATTAAACAACGTAATGTTTGCACTAACAATGTCTCCCTTTTGACGATGACAAACAAGTAAACCGTAACACATAATGAAATGTATCAGTTACTCGTTTACACTTACTTATCCCCCTTTTGTCAAAGCAAAAAGGTAGTCAACGCTTGAAGAAGAGAAGAATCAATGTCGAGAGAGATTGCATCCAAAATGGTAGTCGTTTTTTTGAAGAAGATAAGAATCAACGTTGAAGGAGCTTGCATCGAAGAGGTATTCGTCGTTTGTAGAAGAGAATAATCGAGGTCAAGAGAGCTTGCATCCTTAAAGGTTGTCGTCATTTGTGGTCGTCGGTTGAGAGGCAAGAATCCGAACCGTAAACCCATCATCCAAAGAGATTGAGCTTGCGTCATCCTAGTGAAGTCTTCAATCATTATTGGTTAACCAACTTCATGCATAGGAACAACTTATCTTCGAGCTCCCCATAACCCATTTCTTGAAAGACGTGTAGGATTGTAAATCTATGCTTATGTTTTTAGAGAGAGAAAGAGATAGAGAGATGGTGAGAACACACACACTTAGAGAGAGAAAGTGAAAGGAAAACACTTTTCTACTATGTGTAAAAATGAAGAACACACACACCCTCTCCATCAAAGGAGAGGGTTTATATACCCAAGCCCTTGTCATGGGCTTGGGCTTACATTTGGTCCGGCCTACACATGTTGTAGGCTAGGCTTTGGTTTGTTTGTTGAATAAAGATAAGTAACTAAACTACGAGCTATTACATGGACTATTGTTGGAGTGACCGATCCTTCTTAATACGTAAAACGTATTTCTAACAATCTCCCCCTAAGGGAGGTCACTCCAAACAAGGGCGTTATCCGAGTTACAATAATGAACTAAACCTAGCATACTATGATTGTCTTGAGCTCGTAGTCTTCGTCTTTCTTTTCTTTTTTCTTTTCTGGTGAACATGCTGATGTGATCTTTGATATCAATCTTGAGAATTAATCTCTTGCCTTGATCTCGTGCATCCATCACTTGTGATCTTCGCCTCTTCGTGACCTCATATCCCATATACTTATACCTTAGTAATTCTTGAAAGCTTCAGAGTTCGATACAGCGGAAGACTTAACTTTTAGGCTTTCTTGAATTAGATGAGGTATTAAGTGCATAAAATATAAGCATGTGGGGACGACTTCTTCTTGGATCCCGCAACGCCACCGTCTTCAAATGCCGCAACATAAGTAGACACGAACGAAATGGCTTTGAACATTTCATTCTAAATCGGTAGCATTTTACCTCCGGTCAGTGAAGACCGTTGGACGATATTAGATATCGTACCCGTGACGGATAGTTTCAATTAAGTAAGTTCCTGACAGGATTTCGCGGGTAAACCCGTTCTCTTTATTCGACCGTCCAAAGCTGACTGCGAACATAAAGAGTGAATCATTTGGATAATAATATCCGCATGATTGAAGCCGTCAATTCTGATTCCTGGAACAAGTTTGATTCATTAAAGAATCGCACCATCGTTGCTTTCCAGTTGTCACGAGCTTGATTCGTATAGAATCTTGCAAGTTACCTACCAAGTGCTGTTTGAGGTTAACACTAGAAGGATTTCCACTCATCACTGTGAACACTAAGGTATCACTCTGAGTGTTCTGGCAAGATCACTAAGATATTGCGTAGACGCCTGGAACGTGTTTAAATTCAGTTAAGAATTAAACAGTTGTTGCTTTCCAGTTATCACAAGTTTGATTCATAAAGAATCGCATAAGTCACCTACCATGAGCTTTTTGATATTCGCTCAAGAAGGATTTCCATCTTCATTGTAAATACTTTCGTATTACTCGGATGTTCAGGCAAGATCATGAAGATTTTGCGTAGGACTCTTAAAATCTTTCTTACTTTTCACAGTGTGTGAAGAAGCAAGGAAATATGAAAGTGTGTCCTAATGAGATATTTGATGATCTCAAATGGCTCTAGACTCGATCGTGCACTTTGGATTTTAGTGATCGGAGGCTGGAGGGGAGTGCCACCTTTTCAATACCAATTTATTCGGAGTGAATAAATCAATAGATAACGTGTTGTCTCCGTGTGATTAAAACAAATACCTTTTGAGAGATATCTGAGTTAGCTGGGATGGGTTGTGCATTGCATCACTGGGTCCATGATGTCTGTCTTCAATATCGAGAATCATTAAAATGATCTCAATAGCATATGTGTTGACCCGGTTTCTGCCTAAAGTTGTAAGGAGGGCTTCTTTCTTTACACCCTTTATCTTTACAATTCTTTTTCATTCTTCAACCCCTTCAATGCTTACCAATACGTCATAACTAGCACCTTGTTGTGATTGTTCCAGTGCTAACTTAAGTACTTGGTCGGCATTCAGCTACGTTCACAATCTTTCTCCATCTTTCCTAAGGACTACTATTTCTAGCTATGGAATGTCCTTGGGAAGATTCCTCCGGTTCTGGAAGAATCATAGGACTTAACCTATCCTACCATCCTTATGTCACCACAATCTTCATCGTCGTGAAATAAATAGGTTTTGGGTAAGTATATGTCACCATGAAAATCCATTTTGATATGCAAATCCATTTTGCTCCCCCTTAACATATGCCACGATATTCAAAAACATTTCGCACATGTCGGGATGAGCCAGCACTTTAAGTCAAACCATTTGTGATAATATCCCATATTAAATCACATTTTCTCCCCCATATTAAAAATATTAACCCAATTGATGTTTTTAATATCAATTGATTTAATGAAGTTTTAACAAAGGTTTTGGGAAGAAAAATGCGAGTCCGTTTTATCTTCATGATACCAAATGTATGAGATATGATATCGATTTGTAACATGATCACATATTCACCATATTAGAAAAGAATTGACAAGGTTGGACCTGATTGATGAGAACATCATATGATAAGATCAAATGGTTCTTGTTCACGAATGTTGGTCGCCTCATCATGGCTGAAGTCATCTCTTGACACCACGTGTACGATTGGTATTGTTGTCTTGACACCAACTTGTGAACTTGGCACGTTCGGCATCGAAGATTCTGAATGCGTGACAATTGCTCCCCCTCAATTGTTGACCCATGTTCTATTGAAAGAGCTGTAGTCGTCGGTTGAGTAGTCGCATCGTCGAGTATGTAGATACCAATTGTAGATAGCATGGTTGTAGAGATGATAGCTTCATAAAAACAAGACTTCTCTTGTTTTAACAAATAAATGCACTGAGGCGTACATAGATTTATGTTAGACCAAGTTATAAAGTAAATTTGATCCCTTACAAGGTTTTTAAGGTAAACCTTGCCCGAGAAAATTAATTCCCGTTGTGAGACAAAGCTTTCATAAGAAATACTTGACTTTAATATGAAAACCGGGTTGCAGTATGAAATAACTACAAGCCATTTTGGCATGTTTTATGAAATATTTACAACTTTTGTACGAACTCTATTTATGGCGCCGTGTCGATATTAATCAACATTTCTAAGGCCGTAAATATTATCGTACCAAAAGACATGCCTTTGAAAAATAAAGTAAAAGTATTTTTAGATTTTTATGAAATTTTCAATTTTTATGGTTTTTATATGGTTTTTTTTTTGTATTTTGCTTTTGTGGATAAAGATATAAACAATATATACAAATGATCACCAAGGATACTGAGAATAGTTTTACCAAGACTATTCTTTCGCTTCATCTGCTAGTTCCTTTAGAGTCTCAGGCGAGAAGGTTCTCATTCCTAGCTTGTCGGCCAAAAATTCAATTCGAGCGCGATCTAAAGCATTCGTGAAAATATCCGCCAATTGATACTCAGATCGGACAAAGTAAAGCTCGATCACTCCATTTTCCACTTGCTCCTTGATGAAGTGCTAGTGAATGTCAATATGCTTCGACCGGGAGAATTGAACATTGTTGCAGCATAAGGCAATTGCACTCTTGTTGTCGCAGTACATCGGAATTTTGTTGAAACCTAGACCATAGTCGGTTAATTGCGATCTCATCCAAAGAATTTGGGCACAGCAACCGGATATAGCTATGTATTCTGCTTCCGTACTTGAAATTGCAGCACTTTTCTGCCTTTTCGATGCCCAACTGATTAGTCGATCTCCTAGTAGTTGCAAAGTTCCACTCGTGCTACGCCTTGTATCTTGACAACCCGCGTGATCCGCATCTGCATATGCCATTAGTGCAATAGAAGAGTCCTTCAAATACCAAAGTCCCCGATTAATGGTTCCTTTAAGATATCGAAAGATCCTTTTAACAATAGCTAAGTGTAACTCAGTAGGACGAGTTTGATACCTAGCACACATACATATAGCAAATTGAAGATCAGGTCGACTAGCTGTGATATACAGAAGAGTACCGATCATTCCACGATAAAGTGTCGGATCAACAGCAACTCCATGAGGATCTGCATCAAGCTTAGTTCGTTCCACCATTGGAGTATCCACGGGGTCGCAAGATTCCATCTTGTACTTCTTAAGCGATTCAAGGGCATACTTGGATTGATTGATAAAGATGCCCCTGGGACTCTGAGATATCTGAAGACCTAAGAGGAATGATACCTTGCCCATCATTGACATCTTAAACTTGGAAGACATGAGTGTCCCAAACTCATCCGATAAAGTTTGGGTCGAGGCTGCAAATATAATATCATCAACATATATTTGTACCATAATCATATCTTTACCTCGTTTCTGAATGAACAGCGTGGGATCCACCTTGCCTTTAGCGAAGCCTTGCGTAATGAGGAATTGTGACAAAAGATCATACCATGCGCGAGGAGCTTGCTTCAACCCATAGAGAGCCTTCTTAAGCTTGTACACATGATTAGGATAATTAGGATTCACAAAACCATCCGGCTGTTGAACATAGACCTCTTCCTTGAGTTCACCATTAAGAAATGCCGTCTTCACATCCATTTGATAGACGATCATATTCATATGGGCTGCATAAGCGAGGAATAGTCGAATAGCTTCCAAACGGGCAACAGGTGCAAAGGATTCCATAAAGTCGATGCCCAATAGTTGTTTGTATCCACGAGCTACTAGTCTAGCTTTGTTCTTCAATATTCCGCCTAACTCATCGAGTTTCACCTTGTAAACCCATTTCAATGTGAGTAACTGCACTTGATCCGGGCATGGGACAAGTTCCCAAACTTCAAGACGTATAAATTCATTAAGTTCTTCTTGCATAGCTTCTATCCAACATGATTGAGTAAAAGCTTGTTGCCATGTCTTAGGTTCAACTTCAGTGAGAAAAGCATCAAAGTGACAAAACATTGCACTTTCTTGTAACTGACTTCGTATGGATACCGGACGATTAGGGTCACCAATAATAGAATCTATAGGATGATCCTTTGTCCACTTGCTGTCATGTTCACGAATCCGTGGATTGGAGTAAACTGTAGAAGGAGCTTCCTCTGAGGTGGATGACCCGACTTGATTAGGGTCGGGAATTGGTACACCAAAGAATGGAAGTTCACGCATTTGAGCGAATTCCAAATCGTGATCATCATCATCCTCTTCATCATCAATAGGCATGACATGGGTAGTTGAAACATGTGTTGATTGAGAATTACTTGTTGATGGTATATCTAGACCCATTGTAGGTGCAGACGTATCTGATTGTGCAACGGTTGCTGGAGCGACAACTTCGGTTACCAGAGCTATTACCTCAGGTTCTGGAGCAACAATAGTTGGAGGAGTAAATAATTCATCAAAGAACGGTTGAAACAACGTATCCCATTCAGTCCTAGAAGGTGGTGTAAATGATGATGAAGTAGGGTTGTTTGGGACAAGACCAGAGCTAATGTTACTGGGTCCCATTTCATGAAGTGCGGGTTCAGAGCTGCTTTGCTCAGAAGCCATTGCTGTCAGCTCATCAAAATCAACATTCATAGTTTCGAGGATCTTGCGAGAGTTACGGTTGTAGATACGGTATGCCTTTTTTGCGGGTGCGTAACCAATGAAAATACCAATATCAGCCTTTGGTTGAAGTTTTCCCAAATTGTCACCATCATTATTTGGATAGCAAAGAGAACCAAATACATGAAGATATGATAAATCTGGTACTTTCCCATGGAGAAGCTCATAAGGTGTTTTACCATGGCGTTTACGAATTAGTGACCGGTTTTGGGTGTACACTACTGTAGATACTGCTTCTGCCCATAAAAACAATGGAGCCTTTGCGTAAATTAACATCGTCCGAGCAGCTTCCATAAGTGTGCGATTTCGCCTTTCAACGACACCGTTTTGTTGTGGAGTGCGTGCAACGGATGTTTCATGAGATATGCCAACTGCTTCATAATAATCACGCAAGATTTGATTCACAAATTCGGTTACATTATTTGTACGAATGCGTCGGACAGTAGTGTTGAGACGCACTTGAATCATCTTGAGAAATCCGATGATGAATTTAGGTGCCTCATTTTTTGCTTTCAGAAATTTTACCCATGTAAACCGAGAGTAATCATCGACAATGACGAGGATGTACTTTTTGCCACTAAGACTTTCAACACGCATTGGCCCACAAATATCCATATGCAACAGATAAAGTTTCTCTTGGTTGGTGTCTTCCGTCTTGGGTTTGTAAGATTTCTTAGTGCTTTTCCCCATTGTACACGCGGAACATAAATGATCCTTGTGAAATGATAGTTTAGGAAGACCACGAACAAGTTCGTTTTTCGCCAAATGATTAATAGCGTCAAAGTTAAGATGAGATAACCGTCGATGCCATAACCATGACTTAGTCTTCGAAGCTTTGGAGAGAAGACATATGGGAGAAGCGGCCATCATGTCTTGTAGAGACAAAGTATACAAATTATTCCCTCGAGTACCTTTCAATAAATCAACCCCTTCTAAATTACGAATGAAGCAGGTATGCTCTCGAAAAGCAACTTCTAGGTTTGCATCACAAAATTCTCCCACAGAAAATAAGTTGTGACCGAGACCTTCCACGTAATACACTCTTGAAATTATAACATTCCCAATATGATATTCACTATAACCCATTATCTTTGCAATATGATCATTTCCAAATCGAACCGTACCAAGAAACTTGCTGACGAAATTTCTGAGCTGAGAGCGATCTCCGGTCATATGCTTGGAGCAACCAGAGTCCAAATACCAAAGAACAATTTGGACCACCTGTTTTCAATAACAACAGTAGACAATGCATTGGAAACTATTGGTTCCGGAGTGTTAGCAGATATAGAATTATCAGAATTGCTAACATTTTTTAGATCCTTAGATTTCCTGCATTTTCTAATGTGAGTCTTAGCACTAACAGGTTTTACTGTTCTAACTTTCTTAGGTTTTGGATTATCCGCGAGCACTACAGTGGGAGTAGACCTAGTTAAAGGGCACTTTGTTCCTACAGTAGTGTTGGTATTCCTAGTTAAAGGACACGCTTGTGTTTTGGTAGCTTTGGTACTCCTAGTTAAAGGGCACGCTTTCTTCGCTGTAGTGGGAGTGATCCTAGTCAAAGGGCACATATTTCCTACTATAGTGAAAGTTCTACCAGTGGGGCGCCACATCCAACCAACTTGGGTTAACACTTTCCCAGTCGATTTCCATTCTAATCCATTTTTCCGGGCATAAATCTCATTCACATGGTCAATAAGGCAAGAATCATGACGACTAGAAAACATAGATTCATTGCAATTCCAACATTTCAAATTAGAATTCACATTAGGCTTAGAACGCTGCACAACCGCAGAGCCTTTAGGTTTAGCTACATGATTCTTTTTATTCAAAACAGAAATAACATTCCTAGGATGGGCTTCTACTTTCTTCTTCACTTGACTACTAGATGGGGGCAAGATCCTATCATTCTTCTTGTTTCTCTTAAGCTTAGATCTTTGAGCCTTAGTAGTGGTGCTTACTCCTGTAGAAGGCAACACGGGAATATTAGAAGCTGGTTTTGATTCCGCCTTATCTTTAGTGACCAAAGTTTGAGATGGTTTAGTCCTAGGGCCCTTGTTAAGTGGTGTGACGGCTATTAGGTTCCTTTTGATTGCACTAGAGGACGATGCTGAGACAGTGGTTGCGTTATCCACAACATTCTTACCTTTTAGAGTACGAAGTGTTTCCTTTAACTCAGCCAAGACCAGATTCTTATCACAAATTTGTTCCCTCAAATCAGATATTTCCACCGACTTTCGATTCAATTGTTCAATCAATGATTGATTCTGTGCAGTGGTATCAACACATGCGGGCTTTACTGAATCGAAGAGTCGTGTATTTTTCTGTTTTAAGTTATCAACTTTGGACAAAATCTTGGAAACTCGATTATCTAGATCAAGTCTAAAATTCTCAGCGGCCTCAAGTACGTTCACACAGTTAAGCTCCTTAGATTTCTCTAATTCTATCGGCAAAGATGTAGCAACTTTTTCACTTGGCTGACGCTGTTTTGATTGTAAATTCAATCGAAAATTCTTTTCAAAGTTTGCATCATCGATATTAACACCTTCGAATGACATTTCAAAGATTTCTTGAATAAATTGTTGCTTGCATTCAAGCGAAATACAATGTGTTTGAATCTCATCAAAACGTTTTGAAAGCGAAGAATATGAATCTCGAAGCTTTAAAAATTCAGCGTCATATTCGTGACAAGTACTATCTACCACATTATCCACAGATTCAACATTATGCACAATAGAATCATTATCAACACTTTTATTCACACAGACATAAACTATATCATGAGACATCACTTGCTTCAGAAGCAAATCATTTTGGCGTGAAACCCGTTCTATTTCAAGTAAACTGTTTTCATAAGCATCTTCCATTTCATTGAAAACACGTCTAACTTCTTCTATTTACAAAAACAAATCTTGATCAATATTACGAAGACAAGCTTTAACATTGTCTACAAACGGAACAATTTCATCTCGAAACGCAGCTCTAGTGTGCTCAAAGTTCCATTCACCTTCCGTTATGGCCGTGGCCGTCGTACGTTCCAAAATGACCTTGTCAAAATCGGCGAAGTGTTGGTGAACCGCATTTAAGTTAACGGACGCCTTACTTACCGGTGGGATTAACTTCGTTAAATCCTTTTTGACAAGTGTAGGAGACGTACTAGGAAGGTTTTCATTTGACAAACTTT
Source organism: Glebionis coronaria (assembly GCA_025667525.1). Taxonomy (NCBI): domain Eukaryota; kingdom Viridiplantae; phylum Streptophyta; class Magnoliopsida; order Asterales; family Asteraceae; genus Glebionis; species Glebionis coronaria. Next base: position 508,314,451 of record CM046875.1, read on the forward strand.
GGGGCACAAGAACTGTTAATTATGCTAATTCCTTTTGTAAGCGAATGCGGGTCTTTTTAGAAAATTGATCTTTATTATGTTGATCATAATCAATTGTATGGAATTTTGAAAGCATTTTAGAATGAGTTTCATCCGCAAGTGATTGTGTCTTCTCAGTACTACGAACATAAGGCGCTTCTTTCGATTTGCCAATTATAGTCATATCATAAAGACCGGGAATATATTCCTGAGCTTGTTTTGCATAACCGGGATTAGGTGGTAAATCTTGAAGACGCTTAAGTTCGAATTCTTTAAATGATTTAGTTAAAAGATGAACCTTTTCTGTGGAAGCGTATTGTTTTAAAAGTTGTTGTTCTTTGAATTTAAGAAGTTTGGTGGCATTAATTTCTGATTCAACCTTTTTAGACTCGAGAGTTTCGAAATCCATTTTAAGTTTCTGAAAATCATTGACAACCGACTCCTTTTCTTTTAATTCATTAGAAAGATTAGCTTTTAATGATTCTATTTCTTTCAAGTGTTCAATCTTTTCAAAACGAAATTGGTCAAATTCAGAACATGTTATTTTCTCTTCTTGAGGGACCATTTCAAAAGCTTTGACCTTTTCTTTATGCAACGCAAGCTCAGCAGTTAGGGTGGAATTGGTATCTACGGATTGTCTGAGGGCCATATGCATTTGATCAATTATATGTTTAGGCACCATGACCAAATCATGTTGAGCATAAGATGCCATACCCGTCGTAGCATTTGGTTGAGGTTCACTCAAATGTGTAGGATTGGGTACCACATCATTTGAGTTACTAGTTCCCGAATGCTGTTCGAGGTTGTCATTTTCATGCCCAACTTGATGTTGGTTATCATCAATATTATTAGATGTGGTTGGTACCTCACTAATGACATCAGAACCGTAGTGAGAGAGATTAGCAACGAGAGCAGCTTGGGCAGAGTGAATGTCATCACAATCCGAATCATATGCATCAAGATCGTCCGCTTGATAAGCTGCATTAGAAGTAGAAACGACTGCAATGCCTTCAGTATCTGCTGCCCCTGGGTCTGCAAGAAATGCCAACTCCTCTGAATCCAAAATCTTCCTTTAGACTGAGCATCAACCAAATACATTTTCTCACGAAACCATGCATCATCCCTCCTCCTTTTCGGTTGAGTGCATTCCCTAGCCATATGACCTTGTCCTCGGCAATTGTAGAAAGTCACAACCTTCTTAGGACCAATAGGACTCCCATTTCCACTAGCTTGAGAATTCACAGCTTGATTGTTCCCTGTCCTTGTAGGAGGTCCATATGAATTTGGCCTTCCCTGAATTGGTTGCACCGTCACTTGACCATCTTGAACAGTGGCTTGTTGTCGAGGATTTGATGAGGTGCGGAGCTGATTGTTTGTTGGTGGAAATCCTCTAGTTGCAACAAGTTTTGACAAGTAGGCTGTGAGGTGGTTTAGAACATCAGCTGGCGTATCATTTGGAGTAAAGACCGATGCTTGGATTGGTGGAAGTTCATTAGAGTAGAAAGCTTGTGCTGGTTGTGCTTCTATATGAAAATATCCTTGCTGAGGAGTATAGCCCATTGGAGAAGTGTTGGCTTGTGATGGTGATGTCTGATATTGTGGTTGTTGTGGAAAAGATTGTTGATGAACACTTTGTTGATATTCTTGCTGTGGCATCATTGGTGGTTGATAAGATGGTTGCTGATAGATGTGTGGTGGTGGCTGCTGCAAGTATGATGGTTGTTGATAAGTATAAGCCATGTTTTGTTGAGAAGCATACATTGCAAGTGGATCATGAACTTGAGGTGTAGACAACCGAGCCTCGATCACATGGCATTCGTGTTGTTGAAGAAAATCTTGAAGTTGATCCACATTGGTGTTATGCAAGTCCTTAGCCAATTTAACATCCGTCACGTATTTTTTCCATTCTGAAGGAAGAGTGTTCAAATACTTGGTGTTCAATTGAAAGGTAGGAATTGTCATGCCATAGATATTGAGCTCATTCAACAATAGGGTAAATCTCAGATAGTAATCATTGAGAGTCTCCCCTGGCACATAGGCAAACTTATCAAAAGTATCATAAAGCTTACACTCTCGTTCTTGTTTAGTTAACGAGGTGCCTTGCATGAGAACACGAATTCTATCCCATAACTCTTTGGCAACTTTATGTTTGCTGGCGAGTTTGTAAACATCTGGAGGAAGGGCTTGGAGAATGATGTTTGTAGCATACTTATCACATTTGTCTTGAATCTTCATATCTCCAGTCAATTCACCCGTTGTGCGAGGACGAGTAGTTGTACCTTCCGTCACTGTACCATAATCTAATGGTCCATTGAGCACCGTTGCCCAAATGAGATGTCCATTCTCCTTGTTCAACATATAAAGTTCCATTCGGGAAGCCCATTCCTCATACATAGTCTTCACCAACATTGGTGGACGATTATCCGTACCCGAGAGGATGGACTTATCCGTAAGAGATGTGTACTCCATTTCAATAAGTTAAGATTTACAAACTTTGATCGATCAATGAAATAAAGTAAATGTGTTTGTTGTTGTGAGTTGAAGTCGAGAAACAATGTTAAAATCCCCTAAAATATGTTCTCAATAAACCAAAAATTCCAAGTCAAAATTACACACGATGTTCGAAATTTTTTAAGGAATAATTTTGTTATCGGAATGTTGATCGGAATAGTGATCGAAATATCAGTCGGAATAGTGATCGGAATATCAGTCGGAATCTCCCAAATCGGAATACCTTGATCGGAATGTACCTAGTCGGAATACCAAATCTGAATACCAATCGGAATGTACCTAATCGGAATGCCTAATCGGAATACCTAATCGGAATACCTTGATCGGAATACCAAATCTGAATACCAATTGGAATGTACCTAATCGGAATGCCTAATCGGAATGCCTGATCGGAATGTACCCAAAATCGGAATCCCTAAACCCTATTCCGATTACACTAATCAGAATGTTCTATAAACCCTTTTCCGATGACCTGATCGGAATAATTCCCACTTTTCTCGGACAAAACTCAACAAGTTCGTGATTTTAAGCCAAAAAATGATCAAAACACCCAAAAATTTTGTGTTTTTAGCCAAAGTAACTATACCAAATCCCTACCACAACTACGTAGAAGATTTGTATCAAGAAAAAAACCATCAAAAACACAAAAAAAAATTTGGACGTGTGAAAATGGATCAAAAATGGCGTATGAATCAAGAACACAAACACGTGAACAATACAATCATACCATGGCTCTTGATACCATTTGTAGGATTGTAAATCTATGCTTATGTTTTTAGAGAGAGAAAGAGATAGAGAGATGGTGAGAACACACACACTTAGAGAGAGAAAGTGAAAGGAAAACACTTTTCTACTATGTGTAAAAATGAAGAACACACACACCCTCTCCATCAAAGGAGAGGGTTTATATACCCAAGCCCTTGTCATGGGCTTGGGCTTACATTTGGGCCGGCCTACACATGTTGTAGGCTAGGCTTTGGTTTGTTTGTTGAATAAAGATAAGTAACTAAACTACGAGCTATTACATGGACTATTGTTGGAGTGACCGATCCTTCTTAATACATAAAACGTATTTCCAACAAGACGTTTGATGAATGCAATTTAAGTGAGTCAACGATCGCAAATGCAATGAGTTGAACTCTTGCAAATGCTCCCCTTGATATGAACTCCCCTTGCTTGAGGTACCAACAAAGCAAGAATACTGACGAGCTACAAAAATGGGTTAGAGATGTCCTACAAAACAAAGTTAGTGGACAAACTTTTAGAAGTGTCAAACATTTGACAAGTTAAGAAAAAATAAGTGGGATATTAAAAAGAAAAGAGAATCCAACTTATTTTTAGTGACACCAAAATATATAAAAAGGACTAAGAGAAAAAAGAGATGTCCAATTTATAAAAAAGAAAATTGTCGAGAAGACATACTCCACATTAATATCTATGCATGAATACCAAACTAAAGAGAGTATAACAAGGACAACATAAAGATTCCATATAGTCAAAAGAAAGGAAGAATGACTATGATGGAAAAGAAAACAGGAAAGATTAACATGACGTATGCACAAATAATGACAAGCATTGGAGAAATTAACGTGCACGAGATGCAAATAATACCAAAATTGTGTGCGTCAAAAGAGAGAAAAGAAGACGACACAACAAATTGGTGACTCGTTAGAACTCAAAGCGAGAAAAACTTCTTCATGTTCTTAACTTTCCAGAAAGTGGAAACAAATGAAAAAGAATGATCATTGCATAATGCAAATTACGTAAATATTTCGAATGAAATAATTAAATTTTCAAAAATTTCAAGAATAACTAATAGTCACAAAACCATTAGAAGAAAGAAGAAGCCCTAAGGCAAATAGATGAAGAAAGAGATAAGACTCTTAGAAGGAAGAAGACTCAAAAGAGTTCAAGAAGATATGACAGAGTTAACATAAAATCTAACACATAATCAAGTAAGCACATAGGAGGATGCATGAAATGCTTAATGTAATCATAGAAGAAGGATAGACATTAAGAGGTATATGCAACAAAAAAGAGATGACGATTTAAGCATGTAAGCATAAGCATGAATTACACATAGGTTTGAGCATGTAGCAGCAATTAAGAAATCATCAAAACAATAATCATATAGATTAATGTGCAAGGCTAAATGTCATCTAGATACTTATCATGAGAAGCCATGCCTAATTAATTATACATTAAACCAATGTAGATAAGGTGCATAATTAACACGTAACATACGGAAAACGACGCGCAAGAAACATGATTACTTAAATAGAGAACACTAAGTAAAACATTAACACATAGCATTTAAAGGCATGCATCGGTTAGACACATCTAAGAGGTATTATATAAGAATGGCAAGACAAAGACAAAATCTTTATAAAAAGCATGCATTCTATAACTTAGCAATTAAGCATATATCATAAGGTTAAAAAAGAAGATATATAAGCATGTAACATACAAGCAAGTTATCAATTTAGATATCACATATCAAACTACACGTTGTGTAAATAACCAAGAAGAATCCTAGTTCTTACTAGTTTAAAAAGAAGACTCAAAATAAGAGAAGAGAAAGAAACACAAGATTTCAAGAAATGTTTAGCTCAAAGAGGAAAACAAAGAATCTTGAAGAAAACTAGTCAAAAAGAGAGATAGACCAAAAAACGAACAAAAGGACTCACTGGTCGCGGTTCTTTAAATAGGTCCGCGGTTCATTATCAATAATTCGCTGCCGGTTCATTTAAGGAATCGTGGACAGTGGCAGTCTAAAACAATTTTAGACTCAAAAAGAAAATCACTTGGTTAAACAATAATTGTTAAATAGATTGAATGTCAAGTTTCGGATATGAATTTTAACATTTACAATCACAAGTTAAAATTGCCTGAATATTTGGAATGAAATATTTAAGTTGTCAATCTTACTTAGAGATGAATTAGATTAGAATCTAACCTTCCTTGACAACCGAGTGAGAAAAATAAAAATAATAAATGAAAGAACACAAGAACAACAGAATCCAAGACCCATAGATAAATCATATGGGAAACATGAAGAAATACAAGAAGAAAAAAATCATACAAAAGTGTATGAATAAACAAGCCTGAAACTTAAGCATAATTCTAATCCTAGTTACACTAGAATCCTAGGATTTGCTTAAATTAGATCTCTTATTATTAAGCAAGGAACTTGCTCGATTTGAATATGATAAGGTAGCGGAATTTGATGGAGAAGGCTTGGTGATAATCTTGTAACTCAACTCATCACACATATGAGGCATGGCAAGATGTTTTTTTAGAACGGAAAATGTTAGTGGTTAGTGGGTCGAGTCATGCAATGACATCCAAGAGGCAAAATGTCTTCTTTGAACCCTCGCCTAGTTATGTTTATATCCTTATCCGCTTCTCCTGAGAGCCCTTGGCAGGTCTTGAACCGAAGACCTCCAAGAAACCTCTCCCACGGAAACCACTTAGTGGAACCTTGGTGGCCAACTGAGCTAAGCCAGTTTGTGAGGCATGGAAAGATGTTGATATTGACAACAATAACAACATGTTCCATTATTCATGACATAATCATGTGATGGAGGAAGAACACAAAAAGGATGAAGAGGAAAAGAAGAGTTTCTATAATCAATTTCCTTGGTAGGAGAAGTGATTAGATTTGGAGTGTTCTTTGGTGAGTTTGGATAGAGAGGAATTTGCGAACATGGTGGTGAATCAATTCTTTCATATGGTGAGTAAGTCATTTTTACTTTGTGATGGAAGAGATGCAAAATTGTGAGGGTTATGTAGTGAAAGCACAAGATATTTTGGGAAAGGTTAAAGGGTAGAAACTAATATTCCAGAAAATGTTGGAATAATTAGGGAGGTTCAGGAAAAGAGATTTGAGAGGAAACAATTGGAGATTTCTGACCACGGTTCATTAAAGGGCTCGTGGTTCCATAAAGATAAGGAGACGCGGGAACAATTAATTATCTGTGGGCAGAAAGGTTGTTATAGGGATTAATGGAAATTTTTCTAATTCAACAAATTCTAATATTCTAGTTGAACTTATCGTAAAGTTATGTTAAAGAGCAATAAAAAATAGAACACACACAAAGGAAAAAGCAAGTAAGATCAATTAGCACTTAGGAAGAAAGCTAAGAGAAAAATCTAATAACTACAAATTAAAAAGGACTCCTAATGACATACAAAGTTCATCTATGTAAACTATCACTAGTCATATTTAGGAAGAACCATTTAATCAATTTAGAGAATAGTATGAGACTATCACTATAGGTGCTCAATTAAGGCTAAGCACGACCATTTCAACGAGTTATACACTAACCCAACTTCTCACATGGAAGCAATTCAACCGTTAAGTCAAATTGAATTTCTAGTGCAATAGGTTCTCCAATAATCATTCTCAAGTTAGACAAAATATAATTCCTATATTTGCCTAATGGAGTGTAGCAAAGATGAAATTTATATAACCACACAATGCATTACCTAATGGGGTTTAAGAATGCACCATTTCATATCTTGACAATAAGAATATAGTTAAGGTTATTTGTCTTAACAGATCTTGAGGCCATTAACACTGAGTTGTATAAACAAAGTTTAAACAATTTGTTAAAACACTCTTGGTTGATCTTTCAGAAGTGACACATTTACCAATTGCATTGCAATGTAAATTACTTAAGTGTTTCAGATGAAACATCCAAGTTTGTTAGAAATACGTTTTTACGTATATTAGAAGTATCGGTCACTCCACAATAATATTTATGTTGTAATAGCTCGTAGTTAGAAAATAGTCATTAGTTACTTATTAACTTAAGTAAGAACCGGTCCATGGGCTTGTCATGGACCGGCCCAAGCCCATGTTTGCTTGGAACTATAAATACCCCTTTCCACCAAGGAAAGGGGTTGGTTGTTGTCATTTGCTAGTTTCCATATTAATAAAATACATAGTTTCTCTCACTTTCTCTCTCTAACTTTCTCTCTCTAGAAATCAACAAACCCCTTCATAGATTCATTGATTATCAATATTCTACATTTGGTATCAAGAGCTATGGGGTGATTTAAGGTAGTGATTTGTGTGGTTTTTTAGTTTTTGATTGTATTAGTGTTCTTTAAGAAAAACCATCTTGATTCTTGGTGTTTTTGGTGTTTTTGTGATTGGGATTAGTGGATAAGTATTAGTTGTTACTTATTTTAGTCGAAAGCACAAAACTTTTTGGGTTATTTGGTCAAAATCTGGGTTTAATCTCTTGTTTTTGTGGTCGACTGTTCCTCGTAAGAAGTTTCTGATTAACCCAGCAGAAGTTCCGGATCAACAAGTTCCGAACCAAGGAAACTTCCGGATCAAGAAGTTCAGGATCAAGAAGTTCCGGATCAAGGAGTTCCGGATCAACAAGTTCCGAACCAAGGAAACTTCGAAATCAAGAAGTTCCGGGTCAAGAAGTTTCGGATCAAGAAAGTTCCGAACCAAGGAAACTTCCGAATCAAGAAGTTCCGGGTCAAGAAGTTCCGGATCAAGCCAGAAGTTCCGGATCAAGAACTTCCGAATCAAGAAGTTCCGGATCAAGCCCAAAAGTTCCGAACCAAGAACTTCCGAGTCAAGAAGTTCCGGATCAAGCCAAAAGTTCCGAATCAAGGTAATCTTCCGAATCAACAAAAAGTTCCGAATCAAGGGTTATTTTGCTTGTTTTTTCGACGATTTTTTAGAGGATTTAATCTTGGTTTCTTACAACAAAAACACAACACAATTCACAAGCTTTACTTCACTGCTCGATCAACCGATAATCTCTGTTTCTTTGAAGAAAACAAAATGAATCCAAGTTCATTAATGCCTTAGATGACATCTCTTACGGATATCTCGATCATAACGGGGACTGATAGTCGTCCACCAATGCTTATCAAAGAGGTGTTTGAGGCATGGCAGGGCCGTATGATGCAATACTTGAAGGGCAAACCAACATACGGAAGGCTTATGGTCAAATCGATTTTGAATGGTCCACTCGACTATGGTACCATTGTGGCAAATAATGTGTCTCGACCAAGAGAATATGAAGAACTCACACCGGCACAACAACTCATTGCTGATGCTGATGAAAAGGCTCTACAGACACTTCTCCAAGCTCTTCCGCATGATATTTATCGTATGGTTAGTCAATATACGGTTGCCAAAGATTTATGGGAAAGGTTAAAGGTGTTGCTACAAGGTACGTCTCTCACCAAACAGGAAAGGGAGTGTCAGCTGTATGATCTGTTTGATAGATTCACGTACAACCCAGGGGAAACACTACACGATTATTACTTCAGATTCACTACTCTAATGAATGATCTGAATGTATACAATCTTGTAATTGCTCCATTCCAGGTTAACACCAAGTTCTTGAATACTTTACCTCAAGCTGAATGGGGTGAGTATATTACCGATGTGAAGTTAACCCGGGATTTGCATAAGTGCAATTTAGATCAAATCTATGCTTTTCTACAGCAGCATGAGAAGCATGTGATTATGCACCGTTCTCCTCGCGGTATGTACCCAGATTCCTTAGCTTTGATGGCGAATCAACCAAGCTTGTCACACAACAACACACCTTATATCTTGGGACATCAAGCCTATCATCCATCACCTTATATGACACCAACCTTCCCACAATACTCGATTCTACCACAACCACCCACCTCACATCAGCAACAATATCGGTTCAATGCACCTTCACCACAGTACGCTTCACAACTTCATCCAGCAAATGTTGCACCTTATGCTCAGCCTTCATATTCTTCTTATCAAGAGAATGCAACATATCCAACAAGCTACCCTGATCAAATGAGTATTCCTTCTACTGATTATGCAGCTCATCCAGATCAAGCACTGTATTGTGATGATGAAGAAGTCCCGGTTCCTGTATTCCAACAAGGAGCTGACCCAGTTGAAGTGCTAACTACTATGTCTGCTTATCTCACAAGAACTTTAAGCAAACGAGGATACAGAGGATCAGCTCCTACCAACAATCAGTTGAGGAATTCATCCAATTCTCGCCAACAAGCTACAATTGAGAATGGCAGGGTCATGGTTCAGCCAATTCAACCATATCAGGGGAGACCTTCCACATCAACCAATGCTCACACGATCAATCCTGCTCCTGCTCCAATGGTCAACAATCCTCCACGGGCTAATACAGGCAAGTTGAGAATGATTACATGCTACAACTGCAAGGAAGAGGGTCATATGTCCAGGGATTGTAAGAAACCCAAGAGGAGAAGGGATGGACAGTGGTTTGCAGAAAAGATCTATCTGGTAAATGCTCAGGCGCAAGGAAGGGAACTTGATGAAGAGGAGCTTGCATTTCTTGCTGACCCAGGGATTGCTGAACAAGACGTTGTCACTACGCAGAATGCAGCTTACCAAGCCGATGATCTTGATGCGTTGACTCTGACTGTGATGACTTTCAATCTGCAAAGGCTGCTCTCATGGCAACTATCTCCAGCTTAGGGCCAGAAAAGAGATCTGAGGTACTTATTAATACCACCGATAATACCACTGATGCTAGTATTCAACCACATCAAGTTGTGCAAGAGAGTGCTGACTCGAATGAATCTTCGGTGGTGAGTCCTTCAAACGAGGAGACAAACAATGATAGCAATATCAATGTGAGTCCCCAGACTTTGAGTGAATCACAACTGGGACCCAGTTCGCATACGCCTACTCCTGCTCAACAAGATTTGGTCATGGTTCCTGCTACATTACTTAGCCAAATGAATGCTGCACTCTTAGAAACCTTAGCTAAGAATAAGAATTTGTCTGATGAGCTTGCCTTAAGCAATGAGAAAGTTCAAACCTTGGAACTAGTGCCTTCGTCTAGTGTTCTAACTAATCTCGAATATGATCACTTTAGAAACAAACAAATGGGTCACTTGCAAGAAATCGAAAACTTAAGAGCAAATCTGTCTAATGAACTTCAAGAAAAGGAGTTAGTGGTCACTAATTTTCAAAAACTTCAAACGGATTTTGAATCACTAGAGTCTAAGAAGAATGAAATGGAGATTAATGCCACTAATAAGATTAGAAGTCTAGATTACTTGCTGTTAAGACAATACGCTGCTTCTCAACTAGTTCACTTATTTGATGCTTCATTTAGAGAATTTAACTTATCACGTCTAAAAGGCCTTCCCCCTAATCCACGGTATGCAAAACAAGCTTTAAGACATAGTCCTAGACTTTATAATGCAACTCAATTAGGATTGGCTTTAGACCCGATTGTTTTTCCCAATGATCAAACAAGTAAGGATCTAGTTGATGAGGATCGGTCATACAATTCTGCAAAATATCCCGAGTGTGATTATTTTAAATTGAATAAGGAGCTTGCAAAAACCGATTTTAGAATTCGATTCCATATGGACAAAGATCTCATAACAGCACCAACCTACATATTAGGTGAAGAAAACCCTAGTACTTTTCCTACACTTGTCAATATGGAGGGTCCTAAGGAAATTCCAAAGGATCTTCCACCTGTTAGCACTGTATGGTTAAACTTGCAAGAGATTAATCAATACTTTACTAATTTTGACAAGGTCATTTTGGAACGTACGACTTCAAATGGCCTAAACGCCGGAGAATGGGCTTTCGAACATATGAACGAGGTGTTTAAAACTGAGATCAATCCGTTTGTCGAAAGTCTAAAAGGAATTTTTGCATCTCTTAAAGAAAATCTTGTGTTTGAAATTGGTGAAGTTCAAAAAGTGTTTTATGAAATGGACACCGCTTACGAACTACAACTAATTGAAAAAGAAAAGATTTTAACTGAATATGACCGATTCTTGTCTGCAGTAATCTCGTGTGATGTGCTTACTACTGTAAATGTTAATTATTCGAATGAGCTTACATCCGCTATGATTAATTGTGATGCTGTGAATATTTGTGAGGATATTTATGATGATGTTTGTAATCCTTCTGTAAATGTTGCTGATACTGTAAATGAGGTAGATAATAATTCTTGTCACGAATCTAACGCTGAGTTTTTAAAGCTACAAGATTCCTACAATTTACTTTCAAAACGCTTTAATCAACTAGAACAACATTGTATATCTTTAGAATTAAAACAACAAACTCAAAATGAGAATCTTTTGATATCAAATGTTTGTGAAAACGGTGTTGAGACTAGTGACAAGATGATTGCAATTGTTAAGACATTAGAGGAAGAAATCATGAGATTGAAGAGAGAGGTATCATCAAAGGAAACATTAAAATTGGAACTAGAGGCTGCAGAGTCTAAAAACCAAGTCTTAGAAATTAGACTATCGTCTGTTCAAGGGGAGATGGATCGGACAAGACAGGGATTATCCGCTCTTTATGGTTCACTAGAAGAACGCTTCGCTTTTAATGCGGCACAGCAACAATCTTTTGTTGACCAACTGAACCAAAAGTGCGAGGAAATCTCTGATTTGAACATCCTGCTCATAGACAAAAATATGGTTTTGGCTGAGTTAAAGGAGACACTTCTTCTCACCCAACAAGAAGTTGTTGATAACTTAGCTACCGACTCTGCACCGTCCACTAGTGCTCCAACAACCAAGTCAGTAGTGCTTTATAAGAATCCGCTTCATAAGAGAAACCCGGTTACCTACGATGATTATATGAGGAATGCCATTAAGCATGTCGATCTTCTTAGGGATATTTTAGACGATCTTTATGCCTTAGATCCCTCAAGTAGCGACTATTATTTGGCTCATGAATATGTTAAGCGAGTTCAATATTGCTTGGCTTATTTACAATACATAGGTACACCAGGTTCTGCACTACTTAATAATAGGCCCATTGCTGTCACTCCATTTAATAAGACTCCAGGAGCGAAACCGTCATTGGCACAATCAAGTAAGACACCTTTAAAATTTGTTGCTAATGTTCCCACTTTGCCTTCTACAGGATTAAAAGAGACTACTAAGGCTAAAGGATCGCCACTCAAGAAAGCTAAGATCAAGCCCTCCACTAGTAGTGCCACAAAGAAGAAAGTAGAAGTCCACAATAGGAATGCTAGTTCAGTTTTAAATAAAAAGAATCATGTTAAGACTAAAAGCTCTGCGCCTGTGCAGCAGCCTAAACCATTCGTGAATTCTGATTTAAATTGTTGGAATTGTAATGAATGTATGTTTTCCCAGCGTCATGATTTGTGTCTGATTGATCACGTTAATGAAATGAATGCTATTAAGAATGGTCTTGAATGGAAGCCAACGGGTAGAACTCGTGCCCAAGTTGGCTGGCAATGGCGTCCCACTGGTGGGACCTTTACATTAGATGGAAAAATGTGCCCTTTAACTAGGAATGCATCCATTGAGGTTAGGTCTGAGAGTCCTTTAGTTAGGAACACTCGCACTCAAGTATGGAAACAGCGCCCTTTAATTAGGTCTGCCCCCACTATAGTGCCTATCAGTGAAGAAATACCTCAGGATTTAAGCCAACTAGAATCTACACCACCAATTAAGAAGAAGAAGGCTAGGAAATCTAAGAAACCTAGAGTTAGCAAATCTAAGATTATTAAATCTGTACCTGCTAATAACAAGGAACACTCAGATTCCGATACCTCTACATTGTCTTTGTGTGGTGATATTTTCAGGTGGTCCAAATCATCCTGTGGTATTTGGACTCCGGTTGTTCAAAACATATGACCGGAAATCGCTCGATGCTCCGAAATTTCGTCAGCAAGTTTCTTGGTACGGTTAAATTCGGGAATGATCATATAGCAAAAATAATGGGGTATGGTGAATATCAGATTGGAAACGTGACGATTTCAAGGGTATACTATGTAGAAGGTCTTGGTCATAACTTATTCTCAGTAGGACAGTTTTGTGATTCCAACCTTGAGGTTGCTTTTCGACAACACACTTGTTTCATCCGCAACTTGGAAGGAAAAGATTTGTTGAAGGGATCTCGTGGTGCAAATCTATATACCTTGTCCTTACAAGACATGATGGCCACCTCTCCAGTATGTCTTCTCTCTAAAGCATCTAAGACCAAGTCATGGTTATGGCATCGCAGATTATCTCATCTTAATTTTGATGCTATTAATCATCTGGCTAAAAACGAGTTAGTTCGTGGTCTTCCAAAGCTTAAATTTCACAAGGACCATTTATGTTCCGCGTGTTCAAGGGGGAAAAGCACCAAGAAATCTTACAAACCCAAAGCTGAAGACACTAATCAAGAAAAACTTCATCTTTTGCATATGGATCTTTGTGGACCGATGAGAACTGAAAGTGTGAGCGGTAAGAAATTCATTCTGGTAATTGTGGATGATTTCTCCAGGTTTACATGGGTTAGATTTCTACGTACAAAGGATGAAGCACCGAAGGATATCATTACTTTTCTGAAGTTCATCCAAGTACGTTTGAATACCACTGTCCGCCGTATTCGTACAGACAATGGTACAGAGTTCGTCAACCAGACTCTTCGTGATTATTATGAAGGAGTTGGTATATCACATGAAACATCCGCTGCACGCACTCCACAACAAAACGGTGTCGTTGAAAGACGGAATCGTACACTTATGGAAGCTGCTAGGACCATGCTTATTTATGCGAACGCTCCATTGTTCTTGTGGGCAGAGGCTATTTCTACTGCATGTTTCACTCAAAACCGTTCTATCCTTCGGAAACGCCATGGAAAAACACCTTATGAGCTTTTACATGACCGTAAACCCGATGTTTCATTTTTCCATGTGTTTGGTGCTCTGTGTTATCCAAATATCAATAGTGAGAACTTGGGTAAGCTTCAACCGAAAGCCGATATAGGAATTTTCATTGGTTACTCACCGTCCAAAAGAGCATACCGAATCTATAACCGTCGTCTTGGCAAGATTGTAGAAACTATGGACGCAGATTTCGACGAGCTGACAGCGATGGCTTCTGAGCAACACAGCTCTGAACCCGCGCTTCATGAGATGGGAACCGGTGCTATTAGCTCCGGATTAGTTCCCAATAATCCTACTTCTACATCATTTTTACCACCAACAAGGCCCGAGTGGGATAAACTGTTTCAACCGTTGTTTGATGAATTCTTCGATCCCCCGACTGATGAAGTTCTAGCACCTGTAGTAATTGCTCCAATACCTGAAGTGGTTGCTCAAGCTAATGAACCTTTATCTAATGCATCTACAATTCACATTGAACCGGATGCACCTTCACCAAGTGATTCTCAAACTACACCTGAATCATCACCCCTACTTGTGCCTAATGATGTGGAAGAGGATTCTACTGATCACGACTTGGAATATGCTCACTTGCAAGAGCTTCCTTTCTTTGGTGTAGCGATCCCTGAAAACCCTTCAGCCGCGTCTACCTCAGAAGAAGCTCCTTCTATTGTTCACTCCAGACCACCTAGGATTGAAAACCATAGCACTAAATGGACAAAAGATCACCCAATTAGGAATGTTATTGGAGATCTAGATCGACCAGTCTCTACACGCCATCAATTACAAGAGAGTGCACTATATTGTTACTTTGATGCATTTCTCTCTGAAGTTGAACCCAAAAATTGGCAGCAGGCTATGACCCAATCATCTTGGATTGAAGCTATGCAGGAGGAACTAAACGAATTCCAACGACTTGAAGTATGGGAATTGGTTCCTCGCCCTGACAAGGTTAACATCCTTACTTTGTTATGGGTTTATAAGGTTAAACTTGATGAGATGGGTGCGGTATTGAAGAATAAAGCTAGATTGGTCGCTAGAGGATATAAACAAGCCTTGGGTATAGACTTTGAGGAATCTTTTGCTCATGTGGCTAGATTGGAGGCGATTAGACTATTCCTTGCGTTTGCTGCTCATATGAACATGATCGTCTATCAAATGGATGTGAAAACGGCATTTTTGAACGGTGAACTAAGGGAAGAAGTTTATGTTAGTCAACCGGATGGGTTCGTCAGTACGGAGTCTCCTAATCATGTGTACAAGCTTAAGAAGGCTCTCTATGGGTTGAAACAAGCTCCATGCGCGTGGTATGATCTCCTGTCAACATATCTCATGTCGGAAGGCTTCTCCAAAGGCAAAGTGGACCCCACTCTATTCACTCTCAAGGACGGCAACGACATGCTTCTGGTACAAATTTATGTTGATGATATAATATTTGCTGCCACTAACATAGAATTGTCTAAACAATTTGAGAAGATAATGTCCACACGCTTTCAGATGTCGATGATGGGAAAGATTTCATTTTTCTTAGGATTACAGATTTCTCAGAATCCCAGAGGCATCTTTATAAATCAATCCAAATATGCTCTAGAATCTCTTAAGAAATATAACTTTGAAAATTGTGACCCCGTGGACACTCCAATGGTGGAGAAATCCAAGTTAGATGAAGATAGGAATGGGACTATTGTCGATCCAAAACTTTACCGTGGGATGATCGGCACCCTTCTATATCTGACTGCTAGCAGGCCTGATTTGCAATTTGCTGTATGCATGTGTGCCCGGTATCAGGCTCGGCCTACCGAAAAGCACCTACATGTTGTGAAAAGGATCTTTCGGTATCTAAAAGGAACACTTCATCGTGGTCTATGGTATCCGAAAGATTCCTCTATTTCTTTAATATCATACGCAGATGCCGATCATGCTGGATGTCAAGACACGAGGCGTAGCACTTCTGGATCTGTGCAACTCCTTGGAGATAGATTGATCAGTTGGTCTTCAAAAAGGCAGAAAAGCGCTGAAATTTCTAGCACGGAGGCTGAATACATCGCCATGTCCGGTTGTTGTGCTCAAGTCCTTTGGATGAGATCACAATTAACTGACTACGGTTTGGGATTCAACAAAATCCCGATGTATTGTGACAACAAGAGCGCCATTGCCCTTTGCTGCAACTATGTTCAACACTCCCGGGCCAAGCACATAGACATTCGCTACCATTTCATTAAGGAGCAGGTGGAGAACGGAGTGATCGAGCTGTATTTTGTCACTACTGAGTACCAGCTGGCGGATATGTTCACCAAAGCCTTAGATCGAGGACGAATCGAGTTTTTGATCGACAAGCTTGGTATGAAATCATTCACTCCAGCGACTCTCAAAGAGTTGGCAGAAGAATCAGCTGAATAGTCGTGGTAAACTATTCAGAGTATCCTTTGGTTGTGATCATGTATATTATCGTAAATATATAAACCACAAAAAGAAAATACAAAAATATAAAACCAACAAAAACCATAAAAAATATAAAACCTAGAAAAACCATAAAAAGTATAAAATCAAGAAAAACCAAAAATATTTTTTGTTTTAAATCGGGCATGTCTTTTAGTACAGTAATATTTACGGCCTTAGAAATGTCGATCAATATTGACACGGTGCCATAAATAGAGTCCGTATAAAAGTTGTACATTTTTAAAACATGCCCATTATGGCTTGTAGTTATTTCAGACTGCAACCCGGTTTTCATATTAAAGTCACGTATTTCCTTGGAAAACGTTGGCTCAGAACGGGAATTAATTTTCTCGGGCGTGATTTACAAGCCAAATCATGCAAAGGGATCAAGTTTACTTGATAACTTGGTCTAACACGAATTTGTGTACGTCTCAGTGCATTAATTTGTTAAAATAAGAGAAATCTTATTGTCACCACGAATCAAACTTTTTCAAAGAGAAAAATTGGAAATGCTTTCATCAATATTTGACTCTTTAAACAATGACTACAACTCTTTAAATAGAAAACGGGTCATCGTTTAAGGGGGAGAAAATATTAAAATCATCTTCGTCATTAAAATTGATCTTCAAAAGTGATTGTGAAAATTAAGGGCTACATGGTAATTGAGTGGTTTTGCTTTAGAAAACGACTTGTGTTCGTTCTAAGTGATAGGCATTGCTTTTAGATATTGGAGATATGCTAATAGATGCGTTTGCTAAATTGTGTGTAAGTTAAACAAGGGATAAGTGAAATGAAAAAGTAAGAAACAAAAAGAAAAAGGAGTGAAAATGTAGGGACTAAAAGTGATATTAGTTGAAACTTGTCAAAATTTTTTGACCTAAGTCAAACAACACACCCCCCGCCCCTCACTATTCTTCATTCACTGTTTCTATTTCATCACTTTGCCGCCATTGTTAATAAACTCACACAAGCTCTACAAATCTCTCGTTTAATCCATCTAGCTCCTGTTCATTCGACTAAATAAGGTATATACATCAACATTTAAACTTCTAATTCATATCATTCATCCTGTAATTCTGTTAAAATTACTCAAATAATCAGTTTAAATCAATTTAGGGTTTATGATTAGGGTTAATTAACTAAGGATTATTGGTGGGTTTTGTGCGGATTAGCATGATATAATGTTTAAATGCCTTAGATTGCCTTAGAAACTCACAAACGCGCTAGAATAATCATCTGAGTTTCGTTTGTAAAAGTTCCGGATGAACATGGATTAAAACTTCCGAATGAAGGATTTCTTCTGAAAAACTTCCGAATGAAGGAAGTTCCGAATGAAGAACTTCCGAATGAAGGAAGTTCCGAATGAAGAACTTCCGAATGAAGGAAGTTCCGAATGAAGAACTTCCGGATAAAGGAAGTTCCGAATGAAGAACTTCCGAATGAAGGAAGTTCCGAATGGAGAACTTCCGAATGAAGGAAGTTCCGAATGAAGAACTTCCGGATGAAGGAAGTTCCGAATGAAGAACTTCCGAATGAAGGAAGTTCCGAATGAAGAACTTCCGGATGAAGGAAGTTCCGAATGAAGAACTTCCGAATGAAGGAAGTTCCGAATAAAGAACTTCCGAATGAAGGAAGTTCCGAATGAAGAACTTCCGGATGAAGGAAGTTCCGAATGAAGAACTTCCGGATGAAGGAAGTTCCCAATGAAGAACTTCCGGATGAAGAAGTTCCGAATGAAAGAATGTTCCGAATGAAGATGTTCCGAATGAGGAAAAGTTCCGGATGAAGAGTTTGATTATTATTGTTTGCATGCTATATATGTACTTGTTGTATTATGTTATGAAATGTGTTATGCTTAGAAGTAAGAATGATATATATATATATATATGTTTTTGTGCATCAACCTTTCATGTCTTATCTTAAGCAGATACAATGACTAATCCAACAGTACAAGCAATCCAAGACTCTAGAGAAGCCGATATTGCTAAAGCACGAACCCTTAAGTTTATACCCAACAACTACCGGCTGAAGCAAGTCTCAAAATCCACTCACCATGGTTTTAAGTTCGCCATAGCCATCCTCGATAACTCTCATTTCAAGAACGCCATTAGGAGTACAGCCTCGGTGCCTTATGAGTATATGTATGAATTTTGGGCTACCAAGGAAATCACTTCAAACAAGATCACCTTCACCATCGACAACAAGCAGCAGACACTCACAGTTTCGGACTTCCGTAAGATTCTTGGTATACGGGATACACCCAAAGGCATGTCATTCTCGAGGGATCCTACTAAAGATGAACTCGTGGAGTTATTTGACGCACTTGGATGTCCGGAAATACGAGTTGCGTCTGAGTTTACCACTGCTAAGGTAGGACAACCTTGGAGAGCATTGATGGGTATTCTCAGTAAATGTCTTACACCAAAAACGAGTGGCCATGATGCTTTGCGCAGTCCGATAATAAACCTCTTCTATGGCATGTACAAAGCTGCAAATTCAGATTATGCTTTGTTGATATGGGAAGAATTCACCTTTCAACTCTTCCAGAACAAGAAGCTGAAGACAAATTTCTTTCCTTATCCAAGGTTCATCAAGCTTATCATTAATTACTTTATGAAGAATGATACTACTATTGATAGGCGTGCAGGAAGTCGCTATCACACTGAAGAAGCTGATGATACTGTGGATCTGAGGCATGAAGGACCGTCTATTGGTGTGATTCCGGGTCCTATTCCTGATTACCTTCTGTTTGAGAAAATCAAAGGTTCTGCTGATTACAAGCTACTGCAGATAGAAATCAAGAGGCTGAAAGCAAACCTTCAGACTGGAGAAGACTCGTCCACAACGGTTAAGAGTAAAGGTAAACGCAAACAACCAGCTGCGTTACCTGAACCCGAACCCAAGAAGAAGAAGACAGAGGGTAAGAAGGGAAAAGGTAAGGCTGATGAGATGGCTTTACGTGATGAAGAAGATATTGTTGATCCTGCTCTTGATAAAACCGAGAAACAAATGATGAAGATTGCTATTCAAAGGAGTAGGAAAGATACTGGCGGTAGTGGTTCAGGTGCAAGGGTAGATATTGAGGATGAGTACGTGGAACCAGATGATGTTGATGAGTTTGGGTCACCTGAACACTATTCCACTTCGAAGGAGCCATCAATTCCTATTACAGCAAGTGTGGAAAAGGAGTCTGTTGCGCCTACGATCATGGTGTCAACTCAACCCTTAGCAACTCAACCTCCACCCATACAACCCTTACCAACCAGACCGGCTTCAACACCATTTCTTCCACCACCTATAATTCCCATCCTTAGCACCGCAGTAACAACCGAGCCTCTTCAATCAACCCAGAGCAGCTCTGCAACATCTGCAATGGCTGCATTAGTGATGGCCGAAATGTTTGACAAACATGTGGATACTCACAAACGCGAAATGGATGAACTCGCCAAGAGTTGCAAAGACGAGCTCAAAGTGAAGAAGCATCTAGGAAAGCCCAAGAGGAGATGATTGCTAGGTTCGCTTCAGATATGGAGTTGACTCGCAAAGCACATGCAGAAGAACTTGCTCGGGTTAAGCAGGCTGAGGCTGATAAGCATGCTGCACGTATTACCAGACTTCAAGCGATGAGGGATAAATATAAGGAGCAAAACGAAGCACTTGAAGCCTCTGTGAAAGAAAGAGTGCAAGAATCCGTTGAATCCCTAATGCCTATACTTCGTGATGAGTTGAAGACACTTGCTGCTGACAACTTGATGATCAAATCATCCAATCCTTCAGAAGCCGCCTACAAGATTGCTTATGACCTGACGGATTTTGAATTGAAGAAGATCCTTAAGGCTCGTATGGTGGAACTTGGGTCGTTTGATAAGTCTAGGATTCAACGGGCTCTATACAAATCCCTGAATGACGCTATCAAGGAGGATGATAGGTTATTCAAAACGTTTGGAAGTGTGGTACCTTATCACATTCTACCTGAAGAGGAAAGGGAAGAAAGTGAGCAGGAAGAGGAGGGTACCGGTGAAGAGGAAGAGGAAGAAGAAGGAGAAGAAGAGGAAAAGGATGACGATGATGGTGATGATGAGGATAAGGATGAGGATGATGATGACGAGGATGAGGATGATGATGATGGCGATGATGGTGGTGATGAGAATCAGGAGAGTGCTAGGGGTAGTAACGGGGATGACAATCAGGATGATGATGGGGGTGAACAGCCGAAAGAGGGAGACAAGGTTACCAGCTCCAAGAAAACTGCTAAGACTGGAACCAAGTCCAAGAAAGATGCAGCGCAGAAGGACAAATCAACATCGTCGGAATCAAGACGAACTAAGTGGCGCCACGATGTGAATGCCACTACAGCGTCATCGGTTCCCGGTATCTCTATCGCTGTATCTTTACCTATTACCACTAACCCCATTAGCTCTGTTGTTGTTGCTCCTGTGATTGCAGAATCAGTGACGGAACCCGAAGCTGCACAACACTCTCCAGTTCACGACACTGCTGAAATGCCTGAAACTGAACCAACAGATGTTCGCACTTCAACTCCTCTACAACAAGCACAACAATCTACGGTTCCTGAACCAAGCACACGAGTTTGGGAAGACACGTTGGAGATAGACGAAACTGCACCACCACAGGCTTGGATCACGGCAGCAGCACAATATGATCCGATCACAGATGCTGACAAAGATGTGCTGTATCTCCGTATCCGCAGTCCTATTGACTTATGTGCATTTCTTGCTCATGAGTATAAAACTTCGGTTACTCCATCCTTGGTGAAGAAAGCGCTGAACGATAGGAGACTTCGCGCCAAAACCCGATTAACCCGAATGGAGTTCGAGTATTATGCCGATGAGATCCTGAAGGCTTTGAAAACCGTTCAACGGCCAGGACTTCATGAATCAGAAAGAGCTCCACCTCCAATGGATCCTGCTCAAGATAATCAGATTGCTCTTGACTTCTTCGTCACCAATGATCTTGTGTATCTACTGAAGGGGTCATCAAAGTACGCAACCTCCCTGACCTTACTGAAAGCTGCCAACTGGGGGACAATACCCTTTATCGAGGAAAAGGTAAATCGACTCTGGGTCCCAAAAATGAATCGTAATTATGATATGTATGCTGTCATAGGTGCATCTCATTGGGACGAACGAGTCCGAAGGGCGTACAGGGGTTGCTGCTTGGTCAATTCTGGAAGAAATGTTAGATCCGACATCCGCATCTCCAGCATCTTAGGAATGAAAACTGAAGCCAAGAATGGCTATTATCATGTGACGGAGATTCGTTTGAAAAGGGAGGATGACAGGGAATACAAAATCCAGCAAGGAGATTTTTCCATCATTCGCCTCGAGGATATCGAAGATATGCTGCTTTTGATGACCCGAGATCAACTCACACATATTCCTCGTGAAGACCTGATTGCTTTGAATACAGCACTTCGCATGTTCACACGAAGCGTTGTCATCAAGTCACGAGTTGAAGATCTTCAGTTGGGAGTCGAAAGCTATCAAAGAAAGCTCAACTTAACCCGTCCTGTGAATCAAGTGCTACCTCAACATGTAGAAAGATGTCCCTATACCGGCATTTCTGTCCCGAATTACGGCATTTTCTACTTGAACAGTCGAGGTTTGATGAAGTTTATGAGGGTGGGGGAGCTTCACAAGTATAGTGATGGAACTCTTCTACAAGTTAGAGGAAAGTTGGAGCATCTGAACTCGGGTGGGACTTTGCCAGAGATGACGGAGGATTGGCATCCGGGTTACCGGCAGATGGCGAAGTACGTGATCAAGAAGATTGATCAAAAGCTCCGTGAACGTAGATTGATGAGGAGCTTGGAAAGGTTCGTGGGTGGAAGACCGTATTTAGTGCACCACAAGCTACTGCAACGATCCATCTAATGGGTCGTACATTTCAGGTCACTTTATATTGGTTTTCAATCGTGAATATGTATATTTGTGAATAATGTGCTTGTATGGCTTGCTGTAGTGTTAAGGTATGATAATTTTTCAAGAATTTCTCACGAGATTCTAAATCTTTCAAAATATGTCATACCAAAGCACTACAACTATCCCTTATTAACTTAAGGGGGAGCAATAACTTGTTCTATGGCCAAACATCGATTTCATTTTTACCCAAAGACCGGTTAATCCATTCAATATCCCAAATACTAATGGTTAACATTTTGGATAAGGGGAGAAAATGGGATTAAGGAGACGTAAGTGATACTTGGCTAAAAGATGAAAAAGACTTAAAGATTATCCAACTTAATATGTGTAAAGCACGTGTTAAGGGGGAGCGTTTTTGATGAACAAAACACCTAAGGTACAAAACTTTTGATTTCAATATCACAAGTACTTTAGGTGATTTTCAATGATTTTTCATGGTGGCAATTCCTTCCCAAAACACGCTTAATTCACGACGGATGTGGTGACAAAAGGGTGGTAGGAATAGGTTTAGTCCAATGATTCATCAGAGCCGATGGAATCTTCCCAAGGACAATTCCCTAGATAGAATTAGAAGTCCTAGGAAAGATGGAGAAAGAATGTGAACGTAGCTGAATGCCGACCAAGTACTTAAGCTAGCACTGGAACAATCACAACAAGGTGCTAGTGATGACGTATTGGTAAGCATTGAAGGGGTTGAAGAATGAAAAAGAAATGTAAAGATAAAGGGTGTAAAGAAAGAAGCCCTCCTTACAACTTTAGGCAGAAACCGGGTCAATACATATGCTATTGAGGTCATTTTTGCTAATGATTCTCGGTATTGAAGAAAGACATCATGGACCCAGTGATGCAATGCACAACCCTTCCCAGCTAACTCAAATATCTCTCAAAAGGTATTTGTTTTAATCACACGGAGATCAACACGTTATCTATTGGTTTATTCACTCCGAATAAACTGGTATTGAAAAGGTGGCACTCCTCTCCAGCCATCGCTCACTAAATCAAAACGCACAATCGAGTCTAGAGCCAAGAGATCATCAAAAGTCTCATTAGGACACTTTCCATTTATTCCTTGCTTTCTCACACACTGTGAAAAGTAAGAGATTTTCATGAGTCCTACGCAATATTCCTGTAATATTGCCAGAACATCCGAGTAATACGTAAGTATTACAATGAAGATGGAAATCCTGCTTGAGCCAACATCAAACAAGCTCATGGTAGGTTACACGTGCGGTTCTTTTAGAACCAATCTTGTGAAAAACTGGAAGGTAACAGTGGTTTAATTCTTAATTGAACTTAAACTCGTTCCAGGCCTCTTCGCATTATCATATGATCTTGCCAGAACACTCAGAGTGACTCTTTATTGACCACAGTGACGAGTGGAAATCCTTCTAGTGTCAACATCAAACAGCACTTGGTAGGTAACGTGCAAGATTCTTTATGAATTGAGCTCGTGACAACTGGAAAGCAACGATGGTGAAAATCTTAATTGAAATTCACTTGTTCCAGGTTTCATGAATTGACGGCTTTTAATCACAAGGATAATTTATCCAAGTGATTCACTCTTTATGTTCGCAGTCAGCTTTGGACGGTCGAATAAAGAGAACGGGTTCACCCGCGAAATCCTGTCAGGAAGTTACTTAATTGAAACTATCCGTCACGGGTACGATATCTAATATCGTCCAACGGTCTTCACTGACCGGAGGTAAAATGCTACCGAATTAGAATAAAATGTTCAAAGCCATTTTATTCGTGTCGTTGCTGTGTACCTGTTAAAGACGGTGGCGTTGCTGTGTACCTGTTGAAGACGGTGGCGTTGCTGAGTACCAGTAAAGACGGTGGTGTTGCGGTGTACCTGTAGAAGTCGTTCCCACATGCTTATGTCTTTCTGCATCAAAGTTTAGCAAAAAATTCAAGAAAGTACAAGATAAAGTCTTCCGCTGTACCAAACTCTGAAACTTTCGAGAATTCAACAAAAAGACATAAGTGTGTGGAACATGAAGTCACGAGGAGGCAAATTCACAAGAGAGGCAAAGATCGCACGTGAAAGGCCAAAGAACAATGCTCTCAAGTCAAAGCCAAAAAGATCAAACCAACATATTCACAACAAAAGAAAGAAAAGAAGAAAAGACTACGAGCTAAAGAACGAAGACTTAGTATAGTATGCTAGGTTTAGAACTTTGTAAACGTGGAGTGACCTCCCTTAGGGGGAGATTGTTAGAAATACGTTTTTACGTATATTAGAAGTATCGGTCACTCCACAATAATATTTATGTTGTAATAGCTCGTAGTTAGAAAATAGTCATTAGTTACTTATTAACTTAAGTAAGAACCGGTCCATGGGCTTGTCATGGACCGGCCCAAGCCCATGTTTGCTTGGAACTATAAATACCCCTTTCCACCAAGGAAAGGGGTTGGTTGTTGTCATTTGCTAGTTTCCATATTAATAAAATACATAGTTTCTCTCACTTTCTCTCTCTAACTTTCTCTCTCTAGAAATCAACAAACCCCTTCATAGATTCATTGATTATCAATATTCTACAAAGTTGTCAAAACGAATTCATTGTGTATTTTAAGCAATTATTAAACAAAATTTTCAAACAATATGAACAAGTATATTCAATATAACATCGTCAACACAAGTGTGAGTTATGATCCGATGTATATTCTTAAGAATCCGAATTCATGTCTACACTAAAAAATATGTCAGTTAGATTCGATAATGATATCAATCATAATTCGAATATTGGTATATATTCTAAACCTTTCTTGATCACCATTAACACTCCTTTAAGAGAAAATAACTAAGATTTAAAAGAGTGTTTCATGTTTTACAATGAGACATTTATCTACTTGAACTAATAACACAATACCCTTATCAATAGATTTTCCAATCTTACATAGTTTTCGAACCTAAGACTGTTTTTTAACATAACGAGGTATACAATACGTTTATGTAACATTTATAAACCTAGAGATGTTAATCATGTATGCAATGCACGAACAATATCACAAACAAAATGTAAGAAGTCTAGCGTAAGTCCTATTAAGGAAAAAATAGGCACACACAAATAGCATGCAATGCACAAGAGAATGGAAATATAATAAACACTACTACCAATAGTAAAGATCACATAATAATGTCTATAAATAAAAACAACTCACAAGAAAACACACATAAACATTTAGCTTAACATAGAAGGATTCGTCCTTATTTTGAGTTTTAGATACAACAAAGTATACATAGCTTGATTTTATTTGAAAATAGTTTTTGACCCATTTCAAAATTTAATTAAGTTCAACCCTTTGTAAATATATCAATTTTCAATAAACATAACCATGAATCTTAATCAATCAGGAACCACGGGTTCAATTAACAAACCACCAACATTGGATGAAAAACATTCTTGCCTTTTAAACCTTAACAATATTTTGTATCAAATTCCCGATTAATATTGACTTAATACAAGATGTGTTTGTTATAGATAAAAACAACAAGTAAGTAACACACAAACACATCAAATCAAGAGTACATCAAGCAATAGTCTAAACACTAAGCACATAACTACTAAGCCGTAGCATTTCCGAAACTAAGATGTTTATACTATGGGATGCACACTTGATCCTATTCTAAACATCAAGCACACAACCTTAACTTTTTTGCAACTCGGATGTTTAGATTAGCACACAACAACATATAACACATATAGTATGCAACTATGAAATTAAAGACATGAAGGTGAAGACATAAATGTAAAGGATAATACCGACACGATGATTTATAGCAATTCAGTCACGAATCTCCTCTTCGTCGTACTCCACTCCTCGAGTACCCAACTCGAGAGTTACTTCACTAGTCAACAAGCTCCTTTCAAGGTGGAGAAAACCATACACGTCGCTTACATCATTTCTGAAACTAAGCTCGATGTTGAGTCCTAATCTTAGGTAGGACGAATCTACACACGTCGCCTACATCCTATTTTCCAACACAAGGCTAGATGTCCAGTCCTAATCTTAGGTAGGATGAATCTACACTAATGGTTATGTTTTATGACCCAACATAACAAACCTTGTGTTTTATGACCTAAACACATAAACCATCTTATCTACATCCAAGTGTACACACCACTTGGATCTAAGACGCAGACATATCCAAGCATACACAACTTGGATCTACACTTCTAACACCTAATCCAAGGATACCCATCACTTGGATGTACTACCCTTACAAACACATCCAAGTGAACCCACCACTTAGATCTACTACATACATATCAAGTCCAAGTATACACACCATTTGGATATTCATGATTTACAATTTTACAATATAGTAAAAATATAATCATGACTAGATCTATAGAAGAAGAGATCTCATCATGTTATGACCCTAACACTTCATAGTGATGAAAATGTTCTTCTCTTTACACTTGATAGGATGAGAGGATTTGAGAAGAGAATCACATATTAAATAAGATTAATCTATCAACTAATCAAGGATCCAAGGTGTGTGAAATACTGAGAGAGCATATGCAAAAGAGGTTGATTAAAAATCTCAAAATGTTCTACTATTTATAGGACAAGGGAGCAACGATTATATTTTCTCGTGGCTGATTATTGATAATGATCCACGGGTACCATTAAGGAACCTCGGGCTTTAGAGTTCGTTCCCTTTTTTCCTTTAGTGGGAAAAGTCCATATGGTGAAGAATTTACCCAAACGGAATATCCTTTATTCATTTGGAATATCCTAAATTCAAATTTCTATTTTCTTTTTAATAAAATATTTTCTTAAAAATAAAGTTATTTCAAAAATACTTTGTCACTTTAAATAAAAGTGAGTTTTGAGAAAATATTTAATCCTTTATCACTTAGTAAGGTTAATGACTTGTTTATTCATACCTTGAGTTTTTCATGACGAATTCGAGATTGGAGGTGTCGTGAGAAGTATGCATATGGATGTATAAGTGTTTAAGAGTACCTTAAACATTTTACATAATGACTTATACGTTTGTTGTTAAAAAAACATAAAGAGATTATATCGATTAAACATCGTAATGTTTGTATTAACAAAGTCTAATTCTTCGAGCTCGTACCCGAGACTCCTTTGTCTTAGAAGCCAAACCGGTTAACTTTGTCACGAAATCATCAACACTTTTACCCTCCTTCATACGTAAGCTTTCAAGCTCTCTCTTCAATGTTGCAATTCGAGCCGATCTCACCCGATCAACTCTCAAAAACCGTGTTTTTAGACCATCAAACATTTTCTTTGGGTCGGTGTAACTCGCCATTTGCAACATCATTTCTGGGGGTATCGCTTGAAACAAAAAAGAAAGAGCTTGTTTTGACTTCTTTAGATATGGTTCCTCACCTAACGCTCTTGGTTCAACTGTCCCCCATAGGTCATATACATCTACAATCGAGTTGAAATAAAAAACCCACACTGGATACTTTATTGAGGTCAAGACAGGAACTTGATATGACATCGAGCCTCCTTCTTTCTTTTTTCTGTACCAACGCCATTCTTTTCTTTTGACAACTCAACCTTTTTATACAAGATTGTTCCGAAAGCACTTTTCCACTGATAAAGGACACAAGGTCACAACCACCTTTACCGTTTTTGTCACCCGCAAAACAAAACGAATCAAAGCCACCTACTTTGATATGTTCCTACCCGTTTATCACGCATTTGTGGCTACCCCCTTGCTACTGGTAGAACAAGCCCAATCAAATGAATACGGGGATGAGAGTCTTCAATCTACGATTAAACGACCCACAAAAGAAACTCACACCCCTAAATCGCACTCAGCTACGATACCAAGTCTAGAAATCAGATTACATGGAAACGTAAACAAAATGATTACTCAAACTGATGTAATTCCATTGCACTGGTTTGATATCTATTATAGCTAAGACAAAGGCCACTACTAAAACATGAAAGTGTCACTATTAAATTCAAAATAAAAAGATATTAAAGCTATAAAAATTGTAAATTGAAGTAGGCATTAACACTACACCCTTTATTTATGTCTTCAATTTCATTAAAGACTTTATCAAACCAATCAAGATTACCCAACAAAACATTTGCTGAGGTTCGGGTTACAAATAACAAGCGGTGTTTGGGGATTACTCATTTAATTGTTACATTGTGATACATACATGAAACAAAGTTGTAGCTATTATGATTATTCATGGTGAACCGGTTCTTAGACTGGTTAAACTTTCATGAATAGGTATTGTATTATTGATGTGTATTTATACACATGTACGAAATATTTTAGAAAATCCTAATTCCATAATTTGGGCTTGAGCCATTTTATTGTCTAATACTCTCCCGCAGTCCAAGCGACGAAATTGCAAAAACTCGGACTAGAGAAGCAAACTTGAAAGAAAAACAAAAACCTAATAAATGGATCTTTAGAAGCAACGAATCTTTAGAAGCAACGAATATTAGAAGCAGCGGGTCTTTAGAAGAATAGTAGTAACCACAAAAAAAGGAAAAAAAAGGAAAAAAAAAACACAGCCGTCTCGGGAATCGATACCCTAAATTCGACACCAACAAAATTCGTCTCACGGCTTATACCCTAGATTCGACAAAATTCGTCTTGGAACTTGATACCTTAGATTCGGCAAAGTCGTCTCGGAACTTATACCCTAGATTCAACACCAACAAAAGTCGTCCCGGGACTTGTACCCTAGATTCGACAAAAGTCGTCTCGGGACTTGATACCCTAAATTCAACAAAATTCGTCTCGAAACTTATACCATAGATTCGACACCAACAAAAATCCTCTCGAAAATTGATACCCTATATTAGAAAAAAGAAAAAAAACTATTGAAAAAAACAAACAATAAAATACTAAACACTTTATTTTTTTAAATAAAAAACATCACAATAGCATACAGATTGTTTTAACGTGAGATACCATCAAGTCGTAAACCTTCTTTCCACCTGTTTCTCTTAAATATGTAACCCTTGAACTCTTTTCCAAATGCATCCATTGACTTTACTGCACCTTTGGACATTCTTTCTTATTTATTAATGGACCAGTATGGATACCATCAAAATAGACCCATATTGATGATGGAATGTGTAGCGGAAAAACTAAGGAACAGTGGTTTTTTTCCGGGTTATAAGACCGGAGTATAACTTGATACCATGTTAAAATGTTTAAACCTTCATAAATAGGTATTGTATTATTGATTTGTGTTTACATACATGTATAGAACATTTTAGAAACCTTAATTCCACAATTCAGACTTGGGCCATTTTATTGTCTAATACCAATCACCTTGAACGTTATCAGATCAAACTGATTATCTAATCTCTTTGTATCCATAAATAGACAGATTTTCAAAACAATCGTGCACTAATTACCTAATAAGTGACTTTTGATGCTCCATTTCAAACAACCTCCTACATTATTTTAAGAGAAATGATTGGCAAGACTAAAATCTTTGCTTAAACTTATGTTTAATATGCATGTCACTAGTTCATTAGTTTATGAAATAATGAGCCCTTTGCTTATCACCAATAAGCTAGTGACATGCATTTTAGGCATAAGTTTAGACACACATTTTAGTCATGTCAATCATTTCTCTTACTTTTATACAATACAAATAGTTAGTATTGTTACGGTAGTAAAGAATCCAAACACGACCTCCTCCATCAAGATGAAGTGACACCAAAAGGAAGTGCACCCTTTGTGTGTAGCCAAGAGATTAACTCGCTAAAATATGGTCCAAATTTTGTTATGGGTGCAGACACAAATCATCCAAGTGATTACACATATATGCACTACATTGCATGTCGTTTCTCCTTGTGATTCTTAATTAGTGACTACCTAGAATGGCGATTCACACTACACAATTTGGTTAACAACATTATATCATATAACATTACTAGTGCAGTGCAGCGCTGGAGATGGGATGCTAAACATAGTAATTTATATGGTTTAGCGTCCCATCTTCAGCTCTCCACTAATGTCTACTTTGAACGACCATTCAAACGGAAAATTTTACATGCATGTCATTGCGTCTTATGCTTCTTTATGGCTAACGTGAACATCCATAGTCCATACAAACTACAAATTTTTACTATGTAAACTCTTGGTGTTTACAAAGCTTTGTGATGTTAAACATTGTTGCTAGTCTGCTACAAAGGTGAAACAACAACAACCTTCTTTTAAGGATTATGAATGGAAAGTACATATGAATAAGTCATTAAGGATTATGAACAAGTTATAAACTATACTTTATAAACATAATAATTCCTAAGAATAGTAAGAACAAATCATACAAAGCTAAGTACAAATAAATGTATATAATAGTCTAGATCATCACATAGAAACCCTTGGTAAGCAATGATTTAAGCAATATAACTACATAATATTATGTATCAGTATCACATACACTATATTAATTATAATCTATCATATAAAGGAAAGGTAAATAATCATAAAACACTAATATTCACTAATCACAAGCTAATTACAAGTAAATGACCTACAACCAAGATTAGCATATAAAATCCATTCTATAATGAATTAGAGTCTAATATTTTGCCACTAATTAGAAAACTCAACTAAGTATCATATTAATATTACACATTTATGTCAAGTTAAGTTCAAATTATTAAAGCATAAGGTACAAGTTATCAAAGCATAGGATCTTAAGCTCCCATAATCATCCCTAGAATATGGTAAACCTATATAAACCCTTAAACCAATAATGTAGAAACCATAGAAGTCATAAAAATACTATATAAGCCCTAGAATAAGCTTAAATTAGAAAATAAACCCTAATTACCCAAGATAGAAAGTCATTAGGATTAATAACCTAAAAACCCATATATTAAGAAATCTACATATAATCACTACCTAGTCTTTTAGGACAAGTCTACAAACACCCATAGCACTTCATTAAGCTTATAAGATTATGTTAAGACAATGTACAAGTACCCTAATACACAATCTACAAGATTTCAAAGCATGACTTGTAAATTAGGTCAAAATGAGTATTTTTCACCTTTTAGACATGTTTACTTAGAATAACTTAGTAAAACCAATGTAGGGACTTCATGAAAAAATCAAGGACAATGTAGGATGTATAAACTGAGTTTACATAAGTAGCTAATTGAAGGATAATCAGTTTTTCTAAGACTTAGCCATAGATCATTAAAAACCCTAACCCGCCTAAGTTTTCTTCCCATTTTCACATCAAACCTTTGTTAAACTTCAAACCAAAGACCCAAACTTCTTAATTACAATGAATATAACCTAATTACACCCTAATACATCACTAATCACATTCCTAAGCCCTTAATCACCAAAATCACAAAGTATAAAGTTACAAGCCCTAATTTAGACCCAATTTTACATTTTCCCTCTAAAAACCCATTTCAAACCATTCCCTCTGATTATAAATTTCAAAATCCGATATTTAGGGTATAACATATTTTCCATGTTATTTCAAGTAGGTGCATCACCTACTTGAAGCTACACATCACCATTCTTATCTTATATATGCCGTGAGTTATCTTAGACCACAAGACATAGATATTTTTCATCCTAGACTCTAGGAACTTGCATAGATCTTACCTACCCTCCCTTAGTCACTAAGTTATCCATATGACACGTCATAGGCCAGAACTTGGAGCCTAAGGCTTAGAAATGCTATAAATAGAGGCGAAATGCTTTCATTAGAACTTGTACCCTGTTTCCTTTGTATCTCCTACCCATTCTCCATTTACAATTATATAAACATCTTAGTTGTAGAACAATGATAATCTTTGTGAAACAAGGGGGTTGATGTTTTTCTAGAGAGAGAAAGTTAGAGAGAGAAGTAAAAGAAACTTGTATATTGAAATGAAAGAAGTAAACAACCAACGCCTCTTTCCATGGTGGAAAGAGGTTTAAAGACCCCAAGTCCTTAATGGACTTGGGCTTCTGGCCCATGAACATGCTCATGGGTCGGGCTATTTAATAAATGAGACTAAACATAACTACGAGCCTATAACTACATTGTTGGAGTGACCGAGACTTTCTAAATGCGTAAAACGTATTTCCAACAATCTCCCCCAAAGGGAGGTCACTCCAAATTTACAAAGTCCTAATCTAGCATGTTAGATCTTGTTCTTGAGCTCGTAGTCTTCTTTTCTTTCTTTTTCTTTTCTTTTGTGAATATGTGTTGAATGATATCAGCCTTTTGCTTGGAACACGTTCTTTTGGCATTTCACGTGCAGTCTTTATTTTCTTGTGAGGTTCGCCTCTTTGTGACTTCATGTCCCACACACTTATCCTTTGTTGAATTCTTGAAAGTTTCAGAGTCGATACAGTGGAAGACTTTCGGGTCATACTTTCTTGAATTTACAGGAGTATTTGATGCTGAAGGAATAAGCATGTGAGGACGTCTTCAACAGGTACACCGCAACGCCACCATCTTCAACTGGTACACAGCAACGCCACCGTCTTCAACAGGTACACAGCAACGCCACCGTCTTCAACAGGTACACAGCAACGGCACGAATAAAATGGCTTTGACATTTTATTCTAATTCGGTAGCATTTTACCTCCGGTCGGTGAAGACCGTTGGACGATATTTGATATCGTACCCGTGACGGATAGTTTCAATTAAGTAACTTCCTGACAGGATTTCGCGGGTAAACCCGTTCTCTTTATTCGACCGTCCAAAGCTGACTGTGAACATAAAGAGTGAATCATTTGGATTAAAAATCCTTATGATTAAAGCCGTCAATTCATGAAACCTGGAACAAGTGAATTTCAATTAAGATATTCACCATCGTTGCTTTCCAGTTGTCACAAACTTGATTCAAATTTGAATCTTGCTTGTTACCTACCAAGTGCTGTTTGATGTTAACACTAGAAGGATTTTCACTCGTCACTGTGAACACTAAAGAGTGTCACTCTGAGAGTTCTGGCAAGATCATACGATGATGCGTAGAGGCCTGGAACGAGTTTAAGTTCAATTAAGAATTAAACTACTGTTTCTTTCCAGTTGTCACAAGATTAGTTCGTAAAGAACCGCACGTGTCACCTACCATGAGCTTGTTTGATGTTGGCTCAAGCAGGATTTCCATCTTCACTGTAATACTTGCGTATTACTCGGATGTTCTGGCAATATTACAAGAATACTGCGTAGGACTCATAAAAG
The DNA here is from genome assembly GCA_025667525.1 of Glebionis coronaria. Lineage (NCBI taxonomy): Eukaryota > Viridiplantae > Streptophyta > Magnoliopsida > Asterales > Asteraceae > Glebionis > Glebionis coronaria. The sequence continues at coordinate 508,348,195 of CM046875.1, forward strand.
ATCTCTTACTTTTCACAGTGTGTGAAGAAGCAAGGAATAAATGAAAAGTGTCCTAATGAGACTTTTGATGATCGCGTGGCTCTAGACTCGATAGTGCGTTTTGATTTAGTGATCGATGGCTGGAGAGGAGTGCCACCTATTCAATATTAGTCTATTCGGAGTGAATAAACCAATAGATAACGTGTTGAACTCCGTGTGATTAAAACAAATACCTTTTGAGAGATATTTGAGTTAGCTGGGGAGGGTTGTGCATTGCATCACTGGGTCCATGATGGCTTTCTTCAGTATCGAGAATCATTAACTAATGATCTCAATAGCATATGTATTGACCCGGTTTCTGCCTAAAGTTGTAAAGAGGGCTTCTTTCTTTACACCCTTTATCTTTACAATTCTTTTTCATTCTTCAACCCCTTCAATGCTTACCAATACGTCATAACTAGCACCTTGTTGTGATTGTTCCAGTGCTAGCTTAAGTACTTGGCCGGCATTCAGCTACGTTCACATTCATTCTCCATCTTTCCTAGGACTTCTAGTTCTATCTAGGGAGTTGTCCTTGGGAAGATTCCATCGGTTCTGATGAGTCATTGGACTAATACCTATACCTACCACCCTTTTGTCACCACATTCGTCGTGAGTTAAGTGTGTTTTGGGTTGATATAGTCACCATGAAAAATCCTTGAAAATCACTTAAAGCACTTGTGATATTAGAATCAAAGATTTTGTGCCTTAAGTGTTTTGATCATCAAAAACGCTCCCCCTTAACTCGTGCATTACACATGTTAAGTTGGTTTATCTTTTAAGTCTTTTTCATTGTTTTAGCCAAATATCATTAAGTCTCCTTAATCCCATTTTCTCCCCTTTCCAAAATGTTAACCATCAATATTTTGGATATTAATGGATTAACCGGTCTTTGGGTAATAAAATGAAATTAGATTTTGGCCAAAGAACATATTAATGCTCCCCCTCAAATGAATGAGGGTAAGTTGTAGTGCTTGAGTATGATTTGTTTGAAAGATTTAGAATCTCGAGAGAAATTCTTGAAAAATATCATACCTTTACACTACAACAAGCCACAAAAGCTGATAAAGTAAAAAGATAACATATTCACAATAATAAACATATGGAGTTGACCTGTAATGAGACGAACCAAAGTTAATTGGTTCGTTCCGTGAACCAATGGTGAGCTCCATATGGTCGTCCACCGACGAATCGTTCTATACTTCGTAGCAACCGGCGCTTCCTTAGAACTTCCTCAATCTTCCTGATTGCGTACGAAGACCCCTTTCTGCACTGGGTTGTCCAGGTTTATGTGACTGCCGGAAGAGGTAAGTTGGCATTGAGAACCGACAGATCATCTCGAACATTCTTTAGCGTTCCATCACTAAATTTGTGCAGTTCTGAGAATCGCATATATTGCATGACGCCAGTCTCATTCGGATAAAAAATTCCTGCTTCTGGCTTGGTAGTCCCCATGTAAACCTTCTTGTTCTTATGGAAATTACTGAGTGGAGTCGTATGGGGACGTTCCAGGTTTAGCTTCTTCTGATAGCTTTCTACTCCAAGTTGAAAGTCTTCCACCCGGTTATGAATGACTATTTTCCTGGCATATTGACGAAAGTTTGAACTCAAGGCTATGACAATATCAGGTGATAGATGGTCAACTTTTTCTTGAGCCAAGAGCAACAAAAGATCTTCTATGTCTTCAAGTTGAAGGTACTGGAGATCACTTTCGTCAATGCGGTATTCTTTCTCATCGGTACGTTTGAACAGGATTACATTTAAGTAATCATAACCGAAAACAGTCTGAGTGGTTGCTCCTAGGATGCTTTTGATTCTGTGAGATAAGACAATAGAAGAACCTCTCTTGGGACGATGGAAGTGATTATAGGCTAGCTTCTTCTTCTTGTCCCAGTGAGATATGCCAAGTGAAGCATAGGTATCATAAAACTTGAGCGGCTTCTTTCTCCATATTGACTCAGGCACTTTTTCCTCTATCCATGGAACATTCTCCAAGTTGACAGCCTTGAGCATTGTTAGTGACATGGCATATTTCTTTACTCCATTTTCAAGGTATTCAAGATTGTGTGAGACAAAATGTTCTAATGGGATAGTAGCAGAACCGGTGATGACCGTTGGTGTAAGAGGTCGTAACACGGGAGTCTGAATTCCTGTAGTTGTCGCTCTCATTGCTTTTGTAAGCTCATTCAGGTGATATTCTGCTTCATTATGGCTGATCTTTAACGTGTCAAAGAAGTCCACATTTGCAGCTGCCATTTTGATCAGATCCGGGGTCATCGTCGGTTTCCCATGAGAATACCTTAGAAAAGCCGAGAAGTCGATGGGGTTGTTGAGGAATTGAGTCATCTCCATTTCAGTTGCAGTGTCAAATGGATGCTGTGGTGCTACGTTTGTTAGCCAAAGTTGCTCTTGTAAAGTATCATCAATGATAAGGGATTCAGCAAATGTCAGTTCTGGAACATTTAAATCTTCAACTTCCATGTCATCGTCATGCTGAACTGTAGATGATGTTGAAGGTTGAGTTTGCATCACCGGTATATCATTGTGAGGTTCTTCTTCAAGCATTGTCTCTGTTGGTTCTTCTGTTTGCATATATTCTACAGATTCGATGTGAGAATCAGTAGTGAATTCTGGTGCAGTAGATATACCTGTAGCAACCTGCTGAGTTTCTGATACTGTTGACTCCAGTGGCTTTTCTGTGGTGTCAGCAAACTTTTCTGTAGTTTCCTCTAGACCTTTCTCGGTGGCCGTATCATTGTCATCCTTATTTGTCTCTTCGGCATTTGTACCGGTGTCGTCATTCTTATCACCCTTGTTGACTTCATTACCCTTTTCATTATCATCATCGTCATCCTGATCATCATCTGTATCCTCGTCCTCGTCCTCATCTTCATCTCCGTTCTTATCCTTTCCTTGTTCATCGTCTTCTTCCTCCTCATCTCCTTCCTTATCCTTATCCTCATTACCCTCATCCTCTTCACTGTTTTTCCTCGTCATCTTCCTCTTCTAACTCATTATCATTATCAGACTCAGAGTCGGTAGTGTCTGCATGATTCTCTTCATTAATTGCTTTGTTGAGATATTGCAGAACTTTGCGTTTGTATCTTGATTTATGAGCTCCCAAATCTAGCAGACGTGTCTGAAGCAATGTCATTAATTGAAGAGTAGATAAACCATTACCGACAAGATGTGGTAGTTGTTGATCAACATAAGACTTGACTTCGCGTCGAATGATCGCAGTCATCTGCTCGTCAATTGACCCGAGAAAAGCAGCATTTTCTTTATCCCGAGTTTTCTTCTCTTTAAGAAATGATTTATGTTGTTCTTTGAGCTTGGACACTCTGTCTGTTAGTTTTTGAAGAGTAGGCTCATCAGGATGCGGTTCCTTACGAGGAGTAGCAAACCTTTCAGTCAACGTAGCTATTTGTGTAGCTTGAGCCTCTAGCTGTTGTTGAAGAGACTGGATCAACGGATCATTGACTGTGAGAAAAGGATTTGATGTTGATGATACTTGTGGTTCTGTTGGTGGAGGTGTAACCAAAACCGTTAAGGTGGTCGTGGATGATACTGGTTGTACCGGGATAGGTGTTGATGTAGATACAGTGGTTAGGACGGTGGTTGATACAGGTTGTTCAGCTGTGGGTGACGGTGTAGATTCAGTGGTAATGGTGGTGGTTGATACTGGTTGCTCAATAATTGCGGGTGTGATAGTGGTGGTTGTGACCTCACTGATGACTGGGGTTGATAGTAGTGAAGTGGTGGCCGATGTAATCGTGGTTATAGGGACATCCACCATTTGTTCATTTGTTGACGGATCAGTGTTGGTGACCTCAACACCCTCTCCTTCTAAATTGAGATATTTCAAAACATCATCAGAGTTTGAAGTAGACTTACTTTGAAGTTGCGTGTTTGGTATGAAAGTTGCATGAGCATCTTCATTTAGTACAATGTGAGTCGGTTCAGGCAAAGATGTGGTGATATTTGCATCTCGATACATCATACTTGTATCAGTGTCAGCACTGCTCTCACGTTCTTCACTTTGTTCCCGACTTTCAAGATGAAAGTTAGCAGCATCTTCATACTCATCTTCATAAGTATCTTCTTCGTCGAAAAATTCCGTATCACCATCAGGATTACCAAAATCTGCTAAGTCTTCAAATACCCTTGAGCCTGATCCGCCAAAGGCTTCCCGTCGGCTTTGTTGAAGAATAATACGAAGTCTTTTGGCTTCAGAAATTTGTTGTTGAGCAGGATCATTTGGAGCAACACTTGCCTCTTTGCCTTTAGCTTTCCTTGCTTTCTTAGGCCTGCGGAGTGGTACTTCTTCCTGTTCTTCTTCAGTTTGGATCAGCTCATCTTCATCATCTTCATCAACAATTTGCATTTTTTCTGGGCCTTTATTTTTAGACGCAGCTGATTGACGCTTTGAAACTCGTTTCTTGCGTTTACCTTTTTGCTTCTCTGAGGGTGGTAAATTTGCTCGCTTAAATTGTGCGTCAATATCATTAAGCATCTCTTGGTATTTATCACTCTCCTTGATTCCATCATTAATCATTGTGTCGGGCACTAGTGCAAGAAGGAAGGCATACTTTGTGGAATTAGTGTATGCATTCATTGAGAGAATCACATAATCATCATCTTTGGTGTGATAGAAGAAATTCCCGCGAGTGTCAATGGTTGGGTCATTCTTCATAAAATGGTGGATAATGAGCTTGGTGAATCTCAGGAATGGAAGATGCACGGATTTCTTCTTTGTTCCAGTAAAATGATAACATAATTCTTGCCAGAGAAGAAGTGCATAGTCGACTTTGGATGTAGTATACAATCCCCAAAATAAGTGAGCCTGTGGTGGTCTCATTGCATCGGTGCCCCTAGTTTTTCCAGTAAGACACTTGACGATGATGGTGATAATTTCTTTCCAGGGTTGCCCTATGTGTGAGGTGTTAAATTGTGATGGGTTGTTAATTTCACCCTCATAATTCATGGCACGAATGACTCGAAGCACTTCATCATTCTTTGGGTTAGCCACAAATTGTTCTCCTTGTGCCAACCTAGGAAGTTTAAACAATTTCCGAAAAATGCTCAAATTGAGTACCCTTGGTGTTTTGTTCAGTTCAAACGAGATAGTCTTTTTAGAGAAAGATGAAGTGTTCCAGAATTCATGCATGTAGACTTCGGGAACAGATGCAGTACGTCTGAGTGTGTCTCTGATGGGTGAGATGTCTAGGATATCCGTGGCTATTTTGAAAGCTGGTAAAGCCGGATCAAAATCATCTTGTAATCGAGAGTTGTTCTCAGCATATGGAAGCCTATTACTGAGCGAGACAAGTTCAAGATCACGAAGTCGTTGTTCTTCCTCGATGATTGACATTTTCCTGCTTTGATGACATATTCACAAATGATATACACAACATATGTAGATGTATTAAGTCTATGCCAAGTTTAAACATAGGGAAAATATCATTACAATTATTACCACAACATTCACACATACATCAGATGAACAAGGTCCTTACATTTAGCAATACACTTAGGATAATGACATAACTGCCAGTGATATTTTTATTCTAACGAGATACCGACCTAGCATTAGTTCTTAAAATATTTGGATATCTTGGAGGTCATGACCAAAACCTCAGTAGGTTTAGGTTTGATTTCTACTAACACCTCAGTAGGTATTGGTTTGATTTCAACCAAAACTTCAGTGGGTTTTTATTTAGTTTCAACCACTACGTCAGGAATTGTAGGATTATCCTTAACCCAAAAGATAGTGGGCTTGAACAAAGATGAAGCTTTGTCTGCCATGGCCTGGAAACAAAACACAAGACATTGACTAAGTAATTTGTATCTCTTTTGTTTACATAGGAATCAACTTATTAAATAAGATGAACTTCTGTAATAAGAAACCGTTCAAGTATTCTTATGAGATAAAAATTAACTTATTTCAATAACACTTGGTTTCGTTTAAATGGCCCTAAAGTACTTAAACCTAAGAAAGAAGTAGTGCAAGCTAGGCCGAACTCATTAGATATTCTAAGGCAATTGCATAATCATAAGAAACCTAATTCCATCACACTGTAGCAAACCATCGGAATCCTAACCAAACCATCGCAATGAATCAAGCATCGGAATCCTAATGAAATAACATCCTATCGCAATATCTGAGGCCGTCGCAATCAGTACATTTCCATCGGAATAAATGAGAACTCATCGTAATATTACCCATCGCAATACCTAGTGCGAAGCCATCGCAATGACACATCGGAATGCGCCATCGCAACACGCCATCGCAATGAGCCATCGAAATGGCCATCACAATGAGCCATCGCAACGAGCCATCGGAATGACCCATCGCAACGACTCATCGCAATGAACCATCGCAATGACACATCGCAATGAGCCATCGCAATTAGCCATCGAAATGACTCATCGTAATAGCCCATCGCAATGAGTCATCGGAATGACTCATAGCAATGACAGACATCGTAATGATGTATCGTAATGTGCATCAAAATCCGTGACAGGGATTCGATCTCAAACTTTGACTTCTCGATCTGGAACTTAGGCAATGTTTTAAGAGATTCTGGGCAAAACCAATGTGTAACTATGCATCCTTAACAAATCCCACCACTTAAAAACCATATTCATAGCAAAGAAAACATGAAACCCTAAATCGTGGTTATGATCTACGGTTACTGTTTTGATGTATTGAGATGAAACGGATTAAAGAGATTAACTGAACCAAAGATATAATACCTAGATATTAAGCAGCAAGAGATAAGTTACGAATCATAGATCGATTGAAGCTCGAGGTCGCAATAATGGCGGAAAGGAGTGTGTTTGTGTGTTTCTAGTGAAGACGGGGAAAGAGAGGGGGGGTGTGTTTTTTACTTGGTCAAATTTGATCAAACACCCACCACTTTGCAAAAAGTGCAAAACTGGTCCCCCTGTTTTAGAAGGTTAGTTAAAGTTAAAGTTAACTTAACAAACAATAAACCCGCTCCCAAACACGAACACAAATACTTAACGCCAAAATTTTAATGACCTATGAAAGAAATACTTATATCACACAAGGCACACATGGCATAACTGAATATGAAGGGTAGCTGGATATTTTCTGACAATCCTTTTTAACGACCAAATTTGTTACCACGAAGAATTAATATTTGCTCCCCCTTAATCCCTGACCCGTTTTCTATTTAAAGAGCAGTAATCAAAGATATTAAAGACACAACTATTAATGAGGACATTTGCCGGTTAAGTGATTTTATAGAACGATTCTGGTGAAAATAAGATTTCTCTTATTTATACAAGATGAGTGCACTGAAACGTACACAAATTTATGTTAGACCAAGTTATAAAGTAAACTTAGTCCCTTACAAGGTTGTAAAGTAAACCTTGCCCGAGAAAATTAATTCCCGTTGAGAGCCAACGTTTTCAAAAGAAATACGTGACTTTAATACGAAAAGCGGGTTGCAGTCTGAAATAACTACAAGCCATAATGGGCATGTTTTAAAACTTGTACAACTTTTATACGGACTCTGTTTATGGCGCCGTGTCAATATTAATCGACATTTCTAAAGCCGTAAATATTACCGTACTAAAAGACATGCCCGATTTGAAAGTAAAAATTACAATATTTTTGGATTTTCTTGATTTTATATTTTTTATGGATTTTCTATGTTTTATATTTTTTATGGATTTTCTATGTTTTCTATTTTTGTATTTTGCTTTTGATGGTTTAAGTATGTACGATAATATACAAGATCACGATCAAAGGATACTCGAGAATAGTTTACCAGTACTATTCTTCAGATTCTTCTGCCAACTCCTTAAGTGTCGCTGGTGAAAATGATTTCATGCCTAGCTTTTCGATCAAAAACTTGATGCGTCCTCGATCTAGGGCCTTTGTGAATATATCTGTCAGCTGATACTCAGTGTTGACGAAGTATAGTTCGATCACTCCATTTTCCACTTGCTCCTTGATGAAGTGGTAGCGGATGTCAATGTGCTTTGCTCGAGAGTGTTGAACGTAGTTGCAGCATAGAGCGATTGCATTTTTGTTATCACAGTACATCGGGATTTTGTTGAAACCAAGACCATAGTCAGTCAATTGTGACCTCATCCAAAGAACTTGAGCACAACAACCGGACATAGCAATGTATTCAGCCTCAGTACTTGATATCGCAGCGCTTTTCTGGCTTTTTGATGCCCAACTAACAAGTCTATCTCCAAGAAGTTGCACACTGCCAGAAGTGCTACGTCTGGTATCTTGACACCCGGCATAATCTGCATCTGCATATGAAATTAGTGCAATAGAGGAATCCTTCGGATACCACAGACCACGATTAATTGTTCCTTTTAGATACCGAAAGATTCTTTTGACAACATGGAAGTGCTTTTCGGTAGGCCGAGCCTGATACCGGGCACACATGCCTATATCAAATTGCAAATCAGGCCTGCTAGCAGTCAGATAGAGAAGGGTGCCGATCATTCCACGGTAAAGTTTAGGATCGACAACTATCCCTTCCTTATCTTCATCTAACTTGGAGCTCTCCACCATTGGAGTATCCACGGGGTCACAGTTTTCAAAGTGATATTTCTTTAAAGATTCAAGAGCAAATTTGGATTGATTAATAAAGATGCCTCTGGGATTCTGAGAAATTTACAACCCTAAGAAAAATGAAATTTTTCCCATCATCGACATCTTAAAGCGTGTGGACATAATTTTCTCAAAACGGTCAGACAAACATTGATTAGTAGCAGCAAATATTATATCATCAACATAAATTTGTACCAGTATCATGTCGTTTTCCTCCTTGAGAATGAATAATATGGGGTCCACTTTGCCTTTGGAGAAGCCTTTGGAGATGAGATACGACGATAAGAGATCATACCACGCGCGTGGAGCTTATTTCAACCCGTAAAGATCCTTCTTGAGCTTGTACACGTGATTAGGATACTCTGAATTGACGAATCCATTCGGCTGGCTTACATAGACATCTTCCCTTAATTCACCATTGAGAAATGCCGTCTTAACATCCATTTGGTAGACGATCATATTCATGTGAGCAGCATAAGCAAGGAATAGTCTAATTGCCTCCAATCGTGCAACAGGAGCAAAGGATTCTTCAAAATCAATACCCATAGCTTGTTTGTAACCTCTAGCAACCAATCTAGCTTTGTTTTTCAGCACACTTCCTAACTCATCGAGCTTAACCTTGTATACCCACAACAATGTTAAGATTTCAACGTTGCTGGGTAACGGAACTAATTCCCACACTTCAAGACGTTGGAATTCATTGAGTTCCTCTTGCATGGCTTCAATCCATAATGATTTGGTCATGGCTTGTTGCCAGTTTTTAGGTTTAGTGTCTGAAATAAATGCATCAAAATAGCAATATAATGCATGTTCTTGGAGTTGATGGCGTGTTAAGACTGGTCGATCGATGTCACCAATAATATTGCGGATTGGGTGATCCTTTGTCCATTTAGTATTGTGAGTTTCAATCCGTGGTGGTCGGGAGTGAACGGTTACAGGAGCTTCCACTGAGGTAGACGCACCGGTAGGGTCTTCAGGTATATGTGAACCAAAGAAGGGAAGCTCTTGTAAGTGAGCATATTCCAGATCGTGATCATATAGATCCTCTTCAACATCATTAGGAACGAGTGGGGGTGATGATTCAGGTGTTGTTTAAGAATTGGTGGGGGATGGTACATCTTGTTCAAGAGTAACAGTAGATGCCTCGGATAGATTTCCATTATCTTGAGCAACAACTACCGGAATCGGAGCTACTGCTACGGGTGCTGGAGAATCATTACTCTGTGGATCAAAGAATTCATCAAACATAGGTTGAAATAACTTATCCCACTCGGACCTTGTTGGTGGTATGAATGATGGAGAAGTAGGGTTGTTGGGAATTAAGCCGGAACTGATTGTACCGGTTCCCATCTCGTGTAATGCGGGTTCAGAGCTGTGTTGCTTAGAAGCCATCGCTGTCAGCTCATCAAAATCGACATCCAAAGTTTCTACAATCTTGCCAAGACGACGGTTATAAATCCGGTAAGCTTTCTTTGCAGGCGAGTATCCAATGAAAATTCCAATATCAGCCTTCGGTTGAAGTTTTCCCAGATTCTTACTATTTGTATTTGGATAGCAAAGTGCACCAAACACATGAAGATATGAAATATCGGGTTTGTGTCCATGAAGTAGCTCGTATGGAGTTTTACCATGACGTTTGCGGATGATGAAGCGGTTTTGGGTATAACATGCGGTTGCCACTGCTTCTGCCCATAAGAATAAAGGAGCATTCGCATAAATCAACATAGTTCGAGCAGCTTCCATAAGTGTACGGTTACGTCTTTCAATGACACCATTTTGTTGTGGAGTGCGAGCCACAGATGTTTCATGAGAAATACCAACCTTTTCATAATAATTTCGAAGAGTCTGATTAACGAACTCAGTGCCGTTATCAGTCCGAATGCGGCGAACAGTAGCATTACGACGTACTTGGATCATCTTTAAGAAAGTAATGATATACTCTGGTGCTTGATCCTTGGATGCTAAAAACTTTACCCATGTAAACCTTGAGAAATCATCCACTATGACGAGGATGTATTTTCTACCACTCACACTAGCTGTACGCATTGGCCCGCAAAGATCCATGTGCAAAAGATACAGTGGTTCTTGGTTGGTGTCTTCTGCTTTAGGTTTGTAAGATTTCTTGGTGCTTTTCCCCAATGAACACGCGGAACATAAATGATCCTTGTCGAACATATGTTTTGGAAGACCACGAACAAGTTCGTTTCTAGCCAAATGGTTAATAACATCAAAGTTAAGATGAGATAACCGACGATGCCACAACCATGACTTGGTCTTAGAAGCTTTGGAGAGTAGGCAAACAGGAGAGGCGGCCATCATGTTTTGAATAGACAAAGTATAGAGATTATCCCCTCGAGAACCCTTTAACAAATCATTTCCTACAAGATCGCGAATGAAGCAAGTATGTTGTCGAAAGGCCACTTCAAGGTTAGAATCGCATAATTGTCCTACTGAGAATAGATTGTGACCAAGTCCCTCCACATAATAAACCCTTGAAATCGTGACATTCCCAATTTGGTATTCACCATAACCCATAATCTTTGCAATATGGTCGTTGCCGAATTTAACCGTTCCTAGAAACTTGCTGACGAAATTTCTGAGCATCGAGCGGTCTCCAGTCATATGTTTGGAGCACCCCGAGTCCAAATACCAAAGAATAATTTGGACGACCTGAAAATATTACCAAACACAGACGATGTATCGGATTCTAATTGTTCTTCTGAGTTAGCAGGTACAGATACAGTTATCTTAGATTTGCTATCAGACGAAACTTTGGGTTTCCAGATTTTCTTACTAGTGGTTGGCTTAGATTCTAGTTGTCTAGTATTCTGAGGTACTTTTCGACTGGGGACATTACCACTAGTAGGCACAGTAGTGGGGGCAGACCTAGTTAAAGGGCGCTTGTTCCATTTCTTAGTGCTAGTGTTCCTATTTAAAGAACGCTTAGACCTAACTTCCGTGGATGTGATCCTAGTTAAAGGGCACTTAGTTCCGTTTGCAGTAAAGGTCCTACCAGTGGGTTTCCATTGCCACCCAACTTGGGTAAATTTCTTCCCTGTTGGAATCCATTCAAGATTATTCTTAATAGCATACATTTCATTCACGTGATCAACAAGGCATAAATCATGACGCTGAGAAAACATGCATTCATTACAATTCCAACATGTCGCATTAGAATTCACATTTTGCTTAGGTTTCCACTCATAAAGAGGACCTTTTGTCTTAGCTACATGATTCTTTTTATTTAAAACTGAAATAACGTTCCTAGGGTGCACTTCTACTTTCTTCTTCTCAGTCCTATTAGTGGAAGGCATGATCCTATCTTTCTTGTCTTGAGATCCTTTAGCCTTAGTGGACATAGTTACTCCTGTAGAAGCCAAGGGAACATTAGTTACAGATTTTAAAGGTGCCTTACTTGATGGTGCCAATGACGGTTTTGCTCCTGGGGTCTTATTGAATGGAGTTACAGCAATGGGTCGATTAGTGAGTAGTGCAGAACCCGGTTTTCCTATGTATTGCAAATATGCTAAACAATATTGAACACACTTAATATATTTATGAGCTGAATAGTAGTAACTGCTTGAGGGATATAACGCATACAAGTCATCTAAAATATCCCTAACAAGATCTACATGCTTAGTTGCATTCCTCATATAATCATCGTAGGTAACCGGGTTTTTCTTATGGAGTGGATTCTTATAAAGCACTACTGAATTGGTTGTTGGAGCACTAGAGGACGGTGCAGAGTTGGTAGCTAAGTTATTAACAACTTCTTGTCGGGTGAGAAGAAGTGTCTCCTTTAACTCGGCCAAAACCATGTTTTTGTCTATGAGCTGAATTTTTAGGTCAGAGGTTTCCTCACATTTCTTGTTCAGTTTGTCAATTAAAGACTTTTGCTCTGTCGCATTAAACGCGAGTTGTTCTTCTATTGAACCAAAAATTTGTGAGTCTCCCTGCCTTACTTGTTCACGCTCTCCTAGTATAGAATTAATTCTATTTTCTAGGACATGATTCTTAGTCTCTGCAGCCTCTAGTTCCGTTTTTGTTTCTAGTAATTCTCTCTTAAGTCTCATCATCTCTTCTTCTAAATTCTGAACCATCTGAATCATCTTGTCACTTGTCTCAACGGAGTTTCCACCATCATTTAGTTTTGAAAGAGTTTCATTTTTAGATTGATTCTCAATTTTAAGAGATATAGAATGTTGTTGAAGCTCGTTAAAACTTTTTGAGAGTGTATTATACGAATCTTGAAGCTTTAAAAATTCAGCGTTGGATTCACGACAAGAATGATTTTCTACAGTATTCACATTTTCAACAGTATTCACAGATTCATGCACATCATCACAAATATTCACAGTAGATGAAATTTCATGAGTATATTTAACAGTAACAACTTGCATCACTTCGAGAGACACCATATGTTCTAAAAAGCGGTCATATTCTGATAAAATCTTTTCCTTTTCAATTAAGTGTTGTTTATAAGCATCATCCATTTTATTGAAAACTTTTTGAACTTCACCAATTTCAAAACTTAAATTACACGCTAGATCATAGACTCCTTGTTTAATATGGTCCACAAACGGAACGATCGCTTCTTCAAACACCGTTTTCATGTGTTCGAACGCCCATTCTCCAGCTGTTTAAGCCGTTGAAGTCGTACATTCCAAGATGACCTTGTCAAAATCTGTAAGGTATTGCCCAATCTCTTCCAAGCTGAGCTTTACCGTACTAACCGGTGGAAGATTCTTAGGAATTTCCTTTGGTTTGTCCGAGTTGACAAGTGTAGGAATTATACTAAGGCATTCTCTAGTCGGCATGAAAGTGGATGTTTGGAGAGTTCTCTTTTTCATATTAAAACGAATTCTAAGATCTATTGTGGCATTTTTTGCATTCATTGAAGCATAATCATATTCAGGATATATAGAAAGTAATTTTAACTGCTTTTCATCATATGGTGTCATAGAATCACTTGAGAACACTATCGGATCTAATAACAATCCTAACTTTGTTGCATCATAAAGTCGTGGGTTGTGGTTAAGTGCTTGCTTTGCATAACCCGGGTTAGGTGGTAAGTCTATGAGACGCGATAGGTTGAACTCTTTAAATGATGCATGAAACAAGTGTACTAGATGTGAAGCAGCATATTGTTTTAAAAGCTTAAGTTCCATTTCTTTTATTCTTTCAGACGTCTTAATTTCCATTTCAAGTTGTTTGGACTCCAGAATTTCAAAATTCGTTTGAAGTTGTTGAAAATTAGTAACGACTGACTCTTTTTCTTTAAGCTCATTCGAAAGATTTGCTCTTAAACTTTCAGTTTCTAGCAGATTGTCCATTTGAACTTTCCTAAACCTATCAAATTCGGGATTGGTTAAGGTAGTGGACACAGGAGTCATTTCCAAGGTTTTAACCTTGTCCTTATGCAAAGCAAGCTCGGCAGATAAAGTCTGATTAGCATTAAGGGTTTCAAGGACCGCATTATTCATTTGACTAAGAAAAGATGCAGGGACCATAACCAAATCAGGTTAAGCAGACGAATTAATAGTCGTAAGAGCTCCCGGTTGTGGTTCACTCAAAGTCTGAGGACTTGCAATGTTATTGCTATCATTGTTTGTCTCATCGATTGAGTTACTAACCACCGGAGGCTGTTCCGAATACTCAGACATTTGCTCCACTTGATAAGGTACAATGCTAGTGTCTGTAACGGTATTTGATACCTCAGAAATGGTATCAGCTCCATAGAGTGAAAGGTTTGCCATAAGAGCTGCTTTGGCGGTGTTAAGATCATCACAATCAAAGTCATATGCATCCAAATCATCACATTGATATGCAGCATTGTTGGTGATGACTGTTGTGAGACCATCAGTTTCCGCTACTCCTAGATCTGCAAGGAATGCCAATTCTTCTTCATCAAGCTCACGACCTTGGGCTTGAGCATTCACCAGGTAAATCTTCTCCTTAAACCATGTGTCGTCCCTTCTCCTCTTAGGCTACTTGCATTCTCGGGCCATGTGCCCTTCCCCTTTGCAGTTGTAGCAAATAACCTCCTTCATTTTACCAGTGCTGTTAGCCCTTGTAGCAGTAGTATTGGATGAACGTGCACCAGCAGTAGACGAATTTGATCTCCCTTGAAGTGGTTGCACCATGACCCTTCCGTCCTGAATTGTTGCATGTTGTCGAGAGTTAGACGAGTTCCTTAACTGATTGTTAGTTGTTGCTGAACCTCGGTAACCTCGTTTGTTCAAAGTTTGACTTAAATATGCAGACATCAGAGCAAGGATTTCAGTAGGGCTATCTCCTTGTCTAAATTCAGGGACAGGGATGTCATCTTCATAGTACAATGTTGATGCTGGTTGAGCAACAAACTGATTGGTTGGAGCACTTACTTGATGTGAGTAATGAGGTTGAGGAGCCTCGAGTTGTGGATATGTACTAGCAAGGTTGGTAGGAGGTTGATACGGTGAATACTGGTGTGCAGCATAAGGTGATGGGTGTGAATCTCCTTGTGATGATGATGTTGCTGGTTGGTGATAAGATGTTGGCGGCGGTGGCAGAATCAAGTACTGTGGAAAGCTTGGTGTTTTATACACAGGTTGATATGACGATTTGTGTCCTAAAGCAAGCTGAGAGTTGTGGTATGACTGTGTAGGATGGTTTGCCAATAATGCCATTGGTTCATGATAAGGTCCTTGAGAAATTCGGTTTTGGATCACATGCTTCTCATGTTGTTGTAAGAATGCATAGAGTTGATCTAAATTGGACTTGTGTAGATCACGAATCATTTTGACATCAGTCACATATTGACTCCATTCAGGGGGTAGTGTGTTCAAAAACTTGGTGTTTAACTGAAACTGTTCAATCCTTAGATTATAGACATTCATGTCATTCATCAAAGTGGTAAAACGCCAATAAAAATCATGAAGTGTCTCCCCTGGAAGGTATGTGAATCTATCAAACAAATCATACAGTTGACACTCTCGTTCTTGCTTTGTGAGAGATGTCCCTTGTAGCAAAACCGCAAGTCGATCCCAAAGATTCTTTGCTACTGTATGTTCACTCACCATTCGAAAGATATCGGGCAGAAGGGCTTGAAGAATTGTCTGAACAGCCCTTTCATCGGCATCTGCAATGATTTTATTGGCATCGGTTAACTCATGATACTCCCTTGGTCTTGTCACATTGTTGACGGTAACCTCTCCCCAATCTAATGGTCCTTTATCAATTGATTGAAGCATAAGTCGACCATTTTGTTTGCCCATGATATATTTTCTCATACGGCCTTGCCATGCTTCAAATAGATCTTTGATGAGCAAAGGCGGGCGAGTATCGGTACCCGAAATGATCGATATATCGGTGAGTGAAGTCATAGTTGGCATAAATGAATGTGAATTCATTTTGTGATCCCTTGAAAAAAGATTATCAAAGATGATCGAACAATGAAATAAGGTTATGAGTTTTTTGTGTTGTTAACTAAAAGATATTGTTATCTTGTTGTAGTGTTTGCTTTTGAACTTTTCCAAATTACCAAATTAAATGCCATAGAAGAAAATCCACTAAGTATCTAAAAAACAAGTTCTGTCGAAATGTTCCTTCTGTCGGAATACCCAGATCGGAAAATCTTACTATCAGAATGCTTAGATCGTAATGCAAAGCTATCGAAATGATTCAGATCGCAACGTACTTGTCGGAATGATTCAGATCGTAATGCTCAGATCGCAATGTAACCTTGTCGGAATGATGATGGTATCGGAATGCCTAGATCGCAATGCAAAGTTGTCGAAATGCTCTGATCGCAAAGTCTATCGGAATGCTCAGATCGCAAAGCCTATCGGAATGATTCAGATCGGAATGCTCAGATCGCAAAGTAGCTGACAAAATTTAAGCAGAGTAACGACTTAAAAACCTACCTTATACCCGTCGGAATCCTAGATCGCAAAGTACGATCGGAATGTCCAGATCGGAATAAGTAATGAAATCCAACTATCGCAATGTAGAACCAAACCCTTTCCGATGGTAATGGTTATTGCGATGGAAGCCCACGTTTCACTTGTACTTTCCGATGGAGGTTTCTGCTTGAATTTCGGAATGAAGAACACAAGACTTTTTTGCACTTTTGATCCAAGAAAGATGATGTTTTAATGAAAACCAAGATACCAAGAACACTTTTAAACACGAATCCCTATGTTACACTACTTTAAACTACGATCAAACACAAAAAAATTTGAAGATTTCGGCAAAAACAAGCCTATACTCTACGAATTGTTTAGAAAACAATACGTAACACAAAAACAAACCTATATCTCATCCCATGCTCTTGATACCAATTGTAGAACAATGATAATCTTTGTGAAACAAGGGGGTTGATGTTTTTCTAGAGAGAGAAAGTTAGAGAGAGAAGTGAAAGAAACTTGTATATTGAAATGAAAGAAATAAACAACCAACACCTCTTTCCATGGTGGAAAGAGGTTTAAATACCCCAAGTCCTTAATAGACTTGGGCTTCCGGCCCATGAACATGCTCATGGGTCGGGCTATTTAATAAATGAGACTAAACATAACTACGAGCCTATAACTACATTGTTGGAGTGACCAAGACTTTCTAAATGCGTAAAACGTATTTCCAACATTAGTACATCCTCCAAGACCAAAAACCAGGTCTAGAAGGTATCCATTGAAGCTCTTGAAGCTTTGATAGCAAGTAGTGTTCATAAGAAGCCATAAGGAGCCATTTTGGAGCATCTTAGGTAATTTCTATGTTAGCTATGCTTTGATCTTATTATAATGATATACTAGACTTGTTATAATTCCAAAATTATTTTATAAATATGATCTAAAATAACTAAGTTATTTGGTCATTTTAAATAGAACTTACAAGTTAAAAATGTCTTAAAACCCTAGTTTTATAATTTACATGAAATAATAAGCAAAACCCCATTTCCAAAGCTATAATTCTAAAGAAATGTTTTTATTATGATTATAAATATGTTTTGAAACCTTGTTTTAAAATTCTGGATCATTGGTTCATTTTTGAGGTTGTCATGTGATTTTTACAAGTATAGGGACTAAAACTGTCATTTTTGGAAGTATTTAACATTTTGGGCCAAAAGTTTCATTTTTGTGAAATTTAAAACTATAAGTATAAATGTTGAAAAGTTTGAGACCCTAAGGTTAAATATTGTGAGTTTAAAATGAAAATACTAAAACTATATACTTTAGGGGTTAAAAGTGTAATTATACCAAAGTATAACTAAAAGGGATATTTTTGCCAATTTGAAACGAAGATTAATTTATAAATATGAGAAAGTAATGAAAGTATCATGTTAGTAGGGAGCTTTGTACAAATATGTTCCATCTTGATATTACGTTCTGACTGAGTGGTTAAGTTTACGATTTAAAGTGTCCTCGCTCCTCAAACGTTTATAGAATGACTTCTGAGTATGATGGCCCGAACAATGGTGCTAGAATTACCACCAAATAATAATTAGGGAATATATAACCGAATACTTAGAAATATTGAATAAAATATTAAAGACTTGATACTATACAAAATGTGTTAATCCAGATTTGTGTGAGATCAAGTTGTTATTTATGAGACCAAATTGTGGTTTGTGTGATCAAGCTGTTTAACTGTGAATGAAATATATCTGATATAGCTCAGACTCTATGGATCCCACGTGAGTTCATAGCCTCGCTAAAGTACTACTTTATAATGATTTGAAAACTCGTGAGGGGGATATATGCTAAACTGGAATACAAGTATTTTGGTATGCTTCTCAGATATGATTATTGGCACTACGTTTACTCTGCCATTAAGTCCCTTTTTAATCGTGACCGTTAATCATTTAATGAACGCTAATATTGTGAATAATACTATTTGGGGACTAACATCCCCTATCTTGGCAAGTTGCACTTGCTGGAATGCTGACGGCTCTGTCCTAGGCTAAACGGATACACTTTATTTTGCTTATACAGGAGTTTGGCAGACTGCCTGCTTAAGGGCATTTTGTTGGGTTCTGATATGTCTAGTAGCGGTGCATGAGCTAGTGCAATAATAATTTATTGTTTTATGTGATCAAATAACAACGTAGCTTAGGAAAAGGATCTTGTATTCAAAATGATTTTAAATCTATGAATTCACTCAACCATTATGTTGATTTTAAGCAAATATCTCAGTTTTTAAGGATTTTTAGAATGGAGCAGCATGAGGATGGCATGAAGAGGCACAAGACTGAAATTATTCTATATTTTGGGAACCTTATATTGTAAAACTCTGATTTTTCAATAATATATAAAGAAAGTTGATTTTGTCACTCTTTTGAGTTGTTTTCTATTAATATGACTTGTGAACTATGAAGTAATACCCCATATCAATATTCGTTACGTAAAGGTAAAATGGGGGCGTTACATAAGTGTTTACACACTTATCAATACTTCTGTGGAAACTTGAAAGGGTTGGTAAAGACTATCATCCTTGGGTGGATTATAGACTCTGGGTGTAACCAACACTTGACTGTTTCCATTGTTGACATGTTTAATGTTGTGGATGTTAGCAATCTCAATCTCACTATGGGGCGCCCCAATGTGACCAGTGCCACCATAAGTCATGTGGGCAACTTGAGATTGTCTAATAATGTCATTTTGTTTGATGTTTTGGTTGTTCCTGGCTATTGTGTTAGCTAGTTATCTGCTAATAAATTAATTAAAGATAGTAAACTGTTTGTGGGTTTTGATGAGGATAAATGCTACATTCAGGATTTGAAAAAGGGGAACACTCTAGGGACTGGTAATGAGTCTGGAGGCCTCTACTTGTTTGACCTTGATAGTAAAAACAAGTGTTTAGGCATCTCTAATATGATTATGTCCTTTAATGTCTCTAAAGATTTGTGGCATTGCATACTTGGTCATCGCGGTGACCAAGTCCTATCTGTTCTCGAATCTGACCTTAAGCTTTCTAAAAACACTTTTGTCTCTGTGTGTGAGGTTTGTCATACGGCCAAACAGACAAGGGAACCCTTCCCTTTGAGTGACCACAAGTCTACTCATCTGTGTGAACTTGTTCCCCTTGACTTGTGGGGTCCCTATAGGATCTCTAGCAGAGAAGGATACAAGTATTTTCTGACCATTGTTGATGACTATTCCAGGGCTGTTTGGACCTATCTTTTACAAACTAAAGATGAAGTTTTTGACACCTTTGCTAATTATATTAAACTTGTCAAAAATCAATTTAATAAAAGCATCAATGTTGTTAGATCTGATAATGGGACTGAATTTTTTAACAAGAAAATGGCTAATTTGTTTTCTGACCTTGGTATTGTTCATCAAACTTCTTGCACTCACACCCCTCAACAAAATGGCATTGCTGAAAGGAAACATAGGCATTTGCTTAATGTTGCAAGAAGCCTTATGTTTTAGGGGGATTCCTTTTGCTTTCTGATATGATTGTATTCTAACTGTTGTCTACCTTATTAACAGGCTTTCCTCATCTTTCCTCAAAGGACAATCACCCAATGAACTAGTTTATAACAAAAAAACCCAATCTCTCTCACATTAGGTGTTTTGGATGTCTTTGTTTTTCTACTATTTTAAACAACAGTGACAAGCTCACATCTAGGTCTGAAAAATGTGGATTGGGTATTCCCCTGAAAAAAGGCTTATAAGTTGTTAAGTTTGGATACTAGAAGTGTTTTCTTTTCTAGAGATGTGAGGTTTTATGAAACTGTGTTTCCTTTTAAAATGAAAAACATTAAGGAAGGTGATTTGGCGGATGTTGAAACAAATGAAGTTGAACACCTTTCTTTCTATGATGATCAAACATCTATAAGACCCAATGCTGAAGAGAGAGCAACATCTAATGAGGAAGGTAGGGACCCTTCAAGGTCTGATTCTTTTTCCCAAATAGATGATAACATCTTATTCGAGGGCAACAATTTGAATATGATGCCTAGTTTTTCTGAGCCAATTCTTAACTTTGACAACCCTATAATTGATTAGGTGATTGCTCCCACTAGGAAATCTGGTAGAAGTACCAAGTTACATGCTAAGTTGAATGACTATGTCACTGATAGTAAGCTTAAATATGGGATTGAAAAACACGTTAATTACTCTAGGCTCAACTCTGTGAATTACTGCTTTGCTACCACTCTTAACAAATCTGTTGAACCTTGTTCTTTTAATGATGCCATTAAAGACTCTAACTAGATTGAGGTCGTGATCAAGGAAATTGAGGCCCTTATTAGGAACAACACTTGTATCATATATGAGCTTCCTTTAGGAAGAAAGGCCTTGGGTTGAAAATGGCTGTATAAAATCAAATATGGGGCTTCTGGGGTTGATTGATAAGTATAAGGCTAGGGTGGTGGCCATAGGCTATGGTCAAAAGGAGGGTATTGACTTTGATGAAACTTTCAGCCCTGTTGTCAAGATGGTTACCATTAGGTGCATTATGTGTCTTGCCATGTCTAATAATTAACCTTTGTTCCAAATGGATGTGAACAATTCCTTTCTATATGGGGACTTGTATGAGGATGTTTACATGACCTTACTCCCTGGCTTTGATAATCCAAACCCCTCCAAAGTTTGCAAATTGAACAAGTCTCTGTATGGACTTAAGAAATCCACAAGGCAGTGGAATGCCAAACTTACCACTGCTTTGGCTGAGCATGGCTTTTTCCAAAGCAAACTTGATTACTCCATGTACATTAAACATTCTAGTGACATCTTTATTGTTATTCTTGTCTATGTTGATAATCACTAAGAATGATATGTCTGAAATTGAGAAGTTTAAATGCTTTCTTAAAAACAAGTTTCTGATTAATGATCTGGGTCACATGAAATATTTCCTTGGCATTGAGGTCCTACACAATGATTCTGGTGTGTGTATGACTCAAAGGAAATACTGCCTTGACCTCATTCATGAGGTTAGCCTTTTTGCTGCCAAAGCTGTTGCTACCCCTTTGCTTGAAAATTGTGTGCTTGATGTGGAATAAATTGATTCTAATAAGTACCTCGTAAACATTTTCAATTATCAGAAACTTATTGGTAAGCTTATATACTTGACTCACACTAGGCCTGATATTTCCTATGTTGTCTAATGTTTGAGTCAGCATATGCATGCCCCATTACAATTTCACCTTAAGGTTGCTTTAAGGGTTATAGATACTTGAAGGGTTCTCCAGGTATCGGTATATAGATTTAAAAGGATAGGAAACTTAATCTGTCATGCTTTACTAACTCTGACTAGGCTAAGTGTTTAAAAACCAGAAAATCTATTTTTGGTTATTGTGTGTTTCTGGGTAACACTCTTGTTTCTTGGAAAAGCAAGAAGCAGCCAACTGTTTCTAGATCCTCTGCTGAAGCAGATTATAGATGCATGGCTAGTGCTAAATGTGAAATCATTTGGATTTCTAATTTGCTTAATGACTTGAACATACCAAGTATGTTCCCTGTGAATATGTTTAGTGATAGCTCTTCTGCTATCCAAATTGCTTCCAATCTTGTGTTCCATGAGAGAACCAAGCATTTTGAGGTGGATGTCCACCTTTTGAGGGAAAAAGTTCAATCTAGGGTTATCAAGACCATTGAAGTTGCTTCAGCAGACCAAACTGCTGATCTATTTACCAAAGGACATGTTTCTCTTCAGCATTCTAAACAATGCAAGCAGTTGGGTATGGTGGACATGTTCATGTAATGATTATGTATCCTTGATAAGTTCGTGGGAGGATGTTAACTTGTAAAACTTATCTTATTTTATGTTTTGTGCCAATTTTGTGTTTGTTCAATTGTGCAGGGACTTATTGTGGCATTTTACCTAAGTTGGTCTGGACCAGACTTGGGCTTCCTTTGTTGGACTCATAGTTTACTCGTGGGCCTTGGACGTTTAATATAACCCTAGCTGTGTGCTAGGGTTTCATCTTATCACTCATAAGACACACACACAAAAGTATGTTGTCTCACACACTCTCTCTCTCTCTTATCAACAGTCGTTCGTGGTTTGATCTACGAGAGGATTTTCATCTTGTGTATTTGTTTGAGTGTTGAGTGTTCATGTAGTGATGGAGATCGGATCAACCTAGTTGGGACGATCTCAGTCTGTTTCTTTTGTAATCGTTTGATTAGCAACCGTTTGGGGACTAATCTTTTATTTTGTATTCTGTACTTGAATCTTTATTAATAAATTACCAAAGGGAGGTTGGTTGGGTGATAAGATCTAGTATATAACTTTGATTCTTCATGTTTTAACATCATCTGTGCATATATATAATCCGTTGTAAGCTTATCATTTAGTAAAATTGATCAACCATGGTAGCTTCGCCCGTCGGCTCAACCACAAATACCATCATATGGTAATTATGAAGAAAATGGTTAAGTCCATATATTAGTAACTTACTTTCCAGCTTTTACACATCTACGAACTTCAGATATTACTAATATCGTGATTAAACTTTCAAATTTGTTTCAATATAGATAATATGACCGCTTGGTGCCGGTCAAAATGCCGATCATTTTTCTAGTCTTAACCGACACCAAACGGTCATATACCTATATCGAAACAAATTTGAAAGTTTAATGACGATATTAGTAATATCTAAAGTTCGTTACCTAGATGTGTAAAAATTGGAAAGTAAATAAACTTAACTCTTATGAAAACTCCAACCCGATTCATTTTTATCAAATTGTAGTTTCTACGACAGTTCCAATGTGTGTTTAGATGGTCTGTTTCGATGATTTTCTTCTAAATGTATGTCCAATTTTTTTTTCCTTATGTGTCTATGAATGACTCGAAACATATTCTTCTTATAATTACAATATAGCCCAAAACAACTAGAAAATTATTGGGAACTAAAAATATGCATATCTTATTTTCTCTTAATTTAATCTTATAAATGAATTTCTTTTTTCTAGTTTTGGTTTAATATGTAACTATTCAATCACTAGTTATTTTATTTTCTGCATATTTAAACAAATTGACAATAGTTCAATTATTACCATTGGTCTTGAAATTTTTTTATGTCAAAACTCCGAAATGAGATTTTCCTTTATGGGTAGAAGACTTTACTCCCCTTGAGACTGTTAATTTTTTAATGACGAGTTAATAGTTAATAGTTCGAGTTTACAGTAACATTCAATTGGAAAGTATGTAAGTTTTGAATCTTCTTTTTTAGGATATAAATTCTATTAATGCTTCTATTTATTTCAGGTTACTGAAGGTTTTTTATTTCGGGTCACTGAAAATTTTTAATAAGAATCAAATTTAAGAAAAAATTTAAAATATTTTTTCAAAATTACTTTTGGTGACCGATTAAGCTAGTCATTTGGTTGAAGAATGAGACTGATATATCTATTATCTTCCAATCGATTCTTGTTTAATCTTCAATTACAAATTGCTATTTGTTTAAATCTTTCGAGATCCAAGAAATAGGGGTGCATTTTGATAGATCCAACATCCAAGTACACATACTTTGTACACTAAGTTACATATACGAATTGTTATTTTGTACCAAAGACTAAGTGGATTGCAATTGCAAATTAACATGTTCGTTTTAATAGAACTATATGCTACTTGTCTTAATAAAATTATTTATTTAACATAAAAACACATTAAATTATAACGTCTTAGTAATGATAGTCTGTTTTTCTGAATGAAAATCTTTATTAAAACTCAAACCAGAAGTTAAAGGAACATAGAGTTGCAAGAAAGAATTATTTTTATTCGGTTAATATCTACTCTTTTACAATGAAACGAGTTGTGTATAAGTAGTGAATCTCGGTCTATTTTTTTGGTAAATCTATTATAATTGCTAAAATTCTATGCTAAATTATTATTCATGATCAAACATAAATACATCACAAGTTTTGCATAACAAGATAACCAACATGGGCTAAGCCCGATAGTA
The DNA here is from genome assembly GCA_025667525.1 of Glebionis coronaria. Classification (NCBI taxonomy): domain Eukaryota; kingdom Viridiplantae; phylum Streptophyta; class Magnoliopsida; order Asterales; family Asteraceae; genus Glebionis; species Glebionis coronaria. The sequence continues at coordinate 508,372,704 of CM046875.1, forward strand.
AATAGTAACATATGCATGGGCTAATAATCATTCGGCTAATACTCCCTGCAGTTAGAACGGGAGGTCTTCGGACGTTCAAACTGGAACGAAACTCAAGAAATAAAACACTCGGAAGACTCTTGGTGAAGATATCCGCATATTGAAACCGAGACGGAACATGTAAAACACGCACTTGCCCAGAAGCCACATAATCACGAACAAAATGTATATCTATCTCGATATGTTTAGTACGCTGATGTTGTACCGGATTAGTAGAAAGGTAAACGAAACTGACGTTGTCACAGTAAACAAGTGTAGTCATAAGTAACGGGGTAAAAAATGTCGGGAGAAGCCAACCGAGTAAGATTAACATAATCTTGAGGACAATGAGCTGATGCTCCGGGAAATATTAGCCCAACCAATCGAACTCCCAAAAGAAGTATCCCTTCTTTGTATTTCCTTCCGTAGGCATAGGGCAAAACAAAACTTCTCATCAATTCGACTACTGCATTCAAGTGCACAAGTACCAGTTTTTTCGAGAAGTAATTCTTGTTCGGTACTTCTTTTACAACCTGAAAAGAAAAACATTGAGCAAGGACAACATACATAGACATGTCACATGTGTAGATTGTTCAATCCAAAAAGAAAGTACCTGTCCGTTGTAGAAGCTATTGAAGTGATAACAATAGCCAAAGTGCTTGAATCGGAAGTCAGAATTATCAGACGGTATTCTGGGCACAATGTCATTTGCATAAACGAATCGAAAGTACCTGTTTACACCCAACAAGTCTTCCATGAACTTACAAAAGTTATTGTCTCCAACTCTTGGTTGTCCAAATGTGTACACACCTTCGAGTCTCTCTATCAACTCAAACTCGTTATGGAATGCTAGTATTGCTGGAAACAAGACCGCAAGTGCACCTCCCAAACTGTGGCCTGTGACCATAAACCGCGCATTCTTGTTTTTCTTAACTTTTTCTCTAAGTAGTTCCCTAATCTTGTAGTAAGCAAAGGTGTTTTCATTTTGCTTGTCCTCTTCTATTTCTTTAGGCCACTTTCCGTACCTTTCTTTGCATTTTTGTAACCCTAAGGCTTTTAAGAAACCCATGTGTACTTTACCTATGCCTTCAAGACGGAACCATGATATATCAAAATCCATACACCAATCATCTGCACAAAAGGGAGACGTTCCTCGGAAAGAGACACATATTAACTCTTGATCGCGAGTTTTATCGCAAAACACAATTGCTTGAGTTGATTGTGTCCTCTTCGTCATCTTGGCATCGAATGCTAAAGAAATTTGTTGTGGAATCAAGATATATAATATGATATGAAAGAATGAAACATGGATGTTAGTTGATTCTTACCATTCGAGCAGTTGTAGAATCCTATATGTTCCATCTATAAAATTAATGTGCAATTGACATGTTAGTTTAGTTAGATTCAATTCTTTTAAGTGTCCTACCTAATGGACTATACTCATTAAAATTTGTGATAATAAGCTACCTTCCAATTCTCGATGACTATTTTCTTGACACGAGCTTCGTTCTCATATGCAATTTTAGAAGCCATGATCGCCAGTGAGCTGTAGTATCTTGGATCTTCATTTGAGATTTCATCGTCCAAGTCCAGTCTTGTGTCTGTTAAGCCGATTACCGATAAGAAATTTGGCGACTCTCGACAAAGATCCACGTTCTTCCCTAAACAGTTATAGATAGTACGAAAACTTATCAAATGAAGGAGTCATGAAGCAGAGCAGGCGAACAGCAGTATTTAACAAATGCTTCTAATTACAATTATTAATCTTTATTCTCCTTTGATTCTTGCTAGCTTAGGGATCTATCTATGATCAATTAAGTTGTTCAAAACAAAAAATGACTTTAATTTAACAAATATCCTAATCATCAATTACTCGGAAAACTCTTAATCATACACAATCAGGTCTGGTTTAAAGAGTCTTTACGGCCGGTTCATGAATATATATAACAATGTATTAGTAGATGAAAACTATATCGATCAACTTTTGTAACCGTAACATGAAAAGGAACTAGTTAAGTTGGAGTAACTTAACCTCGCAGAGTATTGAGCACGAGAAGGTAGAAGCTACCATACTGCGTCCAAAGATTGAGAAAAGACTCAAAGAAATTCCCAAAAAACTCCAATGTTGTGGAGATCAATTTAAAAAATCTAATGACGACAATGGAAGACAAAATCCAGAGCCTGTGACGGAGCATTTTACAATATAACTTATCGTCGTCATTGGAATTTATGAATCTTCTATCTCCAATGTGTTTATGGAGTATAAGCAAACATAATTCCCAAACTCCCGCATCGTTCTCATCGAGTTGTATATAATCGATTGCATGATAAGGATCAACGATATCCATTTTTTATTTATACAACCGGACTTTTTTAGTGTTCATTTTCTGCACATCTCTATATATAATGCATTGTGGATTCCTTACGTGAAAACATTGATCAGAGTTTAGGCATCTATAAGCTCTACAAATTAGTGTAATATCTTTCTTTTCAAAAGTGAACATGGGTCTTGAATTATTGAATGAGTTTCCATATTCTTGCGCCAAACTTTCACAGGAGGAATATTTCTTTGACAAAAATGAAAGCTATAAATCACGTTTATCTGTTCAGAAAATATATAACCTGAATCACGTCTACACGTTTTTTGGTGCAGAATCACGTTTATACTTTATTCACGTGCTAACCTCCAGTATCTATATATAAAAAATGGTAACCCAATTACGAAATTAACAATAGCCTACCCACCTAAAATGTTACACTTTATATCAAAATATATAAATGAGTCCGGTTATTTAAGATACCTTGTATCCTTTGGATACAAGGGGACAAATCTGGACCGTCCATCTCATCTCATCCAACAACTCATATTAAAAACAAAAAAAAAAGCGGAGGGGTAGTTTCGTCATTTTACCCCTCCCACTAACACCACCTACCACTCTCACAAATCTGGGATCGATTTCTTCTTCTTCTTCTCTTTAAAACACACATAAACACACACACACACACACACACACACACACATATTTACATCTTAATTTATCAACACAAACATCAAATCCATCGATCATCACCATCACAAATCGATCATCCTCTTCATAAATAAGGTAAAGTTCATTCGATCTGTTTCGATTCATCTTTTTTAGCTTATTCGATCTGAATAAGCTTATAACTCATCTTATTTTTTATAGCTTATTTGATAAGTTACATGAATTTAACATGTCAAATGATAAGGTAACTTGATGCTTAATGTGAATAAGCTTATTGATAATCATCACCTTTATTATGATGAATTATAAGCTAACTTATTAGCTTATTTTCATGAATTATAAGGTTTTTTAGCTTAATCTCGCTGAACATATTTAGTGTAACCTGTTTGTGAAGTATCATATATGATATACTATATCATATATGATATAAGCTAAAATATCATATATGATGAGATATATCATATATGATAATGTGGTTGAAAATTGAGTTAACTCTTTTTTTAATGGATTAATCTGGCTGAACATATTTAGTATGACTTGCTAATGAAGTATCATATATGATATGCTATATCATATATGATATAAGCTAAATATCATATATGATCAAATATATCATATATGATTATGTGCTTGAAAATTGAATTAAATCTTCTTTTTTGTGTAGAGAAGGTTGTTTACAAGGCGTGTTGAACATTACAAGCATCCAAAAGGCCAAGAAGCTTAATGAATAAGCTCGTGAATTTTTCTTTTACGTTTATTGTTTGTTTTTTCTTGTAATCTCCTAATGGAGTTTTGAAGTATATGGACGATTTTGTAATCAATTGGTATCTCGTACAACATCTTGTTAATATGATTTAACTTTCTTGGTATTATGTCATGGTGGTTTTTATAAATTAAGTCATACGGAGTATATGATCATGCACTATCATATATGACACTCAAGAAAAACTTGGATTTATTAAATAAAGAATCTGATGAATTCATGATTACAACAAAGAGTATGCACAATTAATAATCAAACACTTGTTCATAACATAAAAATGTACTTTTGAACAGAATCATATATGATAATTCAAACCGAACGTAACCTAATGTAAAATCATATATGATATACCTCTGATATCATATATGATAACAATTTATACAAAATCAAAAAAATGGAAAAAAAACAGATTATCAGATGATGAATTCATGAACAACGCCTACTCCGTCTTGATCCTTAAAACATATCCATGCACATCCTCTTGTTATAATCAACATCCCTCTCTGCTTTGCTCCAAAGCTGCCAATCGCACCATCTCTGTCTGACTGCATTTATAAAAGATAAAAAGAACATATTATGCAACATTTTAACACCAAAATAAATTACTCATATATATGATAGAAGACAAGTTTCAAGAGTTTATATTGATTTTCTAAAAAATACTCATACAGAATCTGTTTTTTCCTATGGTTTATTTGATATATCATATATGATAGTTATATCATATATGATATATCATCAGTTATCATATATGATATATCTATCATATATGAAAAGTGGTGATATATCATATATGATATATATATATCATACATGATATATCAAGCTTATTGCAGCCTACATCAGCAAACTTAATCCAACTTACATAAAATACCTTACGATTTGTCAACCTAAGCTAATAAGCTAGCTTATTCATAACTCTCGTGTAATTTGTAAGCTTATTCACATAACTCCTATCTAATTCTCAAGATTATTTATAACTCTCATCTAGTTAAAAATCTTATTCAAACAAATAAGCTTATTCACATAAATCACCTAATTAAAAGCTAATTAGAATAAATTGATCAAAATAAGAACTATCAATCGGCATATTTCGTTCAACAAAGCTAATGAAAATAAACTAATAAGCTTATTCAAAATCAAATAAGCTAAAAAAAATAAGCATAGATTATAAGAATACAAACCTGATATGAATTCATGTTAAGTTCGATCTAATTAATCGATTGTGATGGATTCATGATGATGTTGTGATTGTTCGCTTCAAATTTTAGAGAGAGAAAGTAGATCGGGGTAGAGAGAGAAGTGAAAGAACGGGTGTGTGTTTTTATGAGAAAGAAAGGAGAAAGTTGTGTAAATTGGGGATTTAATCTCAGCCCTTGAATAAGATGGAGATGGATGGTGGGGATGAGTCCCCTTGTATCCTAGAAAAACTTTGGTATCCAAAAGAACTTAAATCTATATAAATTAAATAGATTTATTGAAACCTTTGAAAACTAAGCTATAATATCACTTGTCATTCAAATATGTGTAGTCTCACAAGAGAGGTTAGAAAATTAAACAGGCATGTCTAGCTAGGCAACATATACATGCAGATGTATTACTGTGTACGGCAATCACAAGATCTCATTCTTTAAACAAAAGTAAAAGGCATCTGTTCATCACACCTGTACTTTGGCTGTTTGCTTGAATTGTCCCATAACAATGTTGCTGTTGATCGAATACAGAAAAAATTTTAGGAGGCGCTTGGTTGAAATGAAATGAGAAAGGCAAAGATAATGGTGCATGACGATTATGGCGACAAAACAAAAAATTTTAACGTGCCGTTTGGTTGGAGAAAATTAGAGGATATTAAATATATTAAATATATTTACATTTTAATTTCTCTTATATATTGTGTTTAATTTAAAATTTCTTGAATTCCCAAAATGAAGATATTGGAAATACTTCAAAAAAAGTGAAGAATTTTAATTTATTTGAAAATTATTTTTTATAAACTTTTTTCTAGTCGTTTTTATTCGGGTTTTTATGTTTATATAAAAAATTATAAAATAATTATTTTTTTGGTTTTTACTCTTTTAAATAGCAAAAATAAATTTTATATAAAAAAATATATATATATAATTTATATAAAAAGTTTTTTATAAGATTTATATAAAAGGTGAAATATCAAACTCATTTAAATAGAAAATTTAAAAATTTTAAGAAAATTAAAAAAAATTATTCTGTTTTTAGTCATATAAAAAAGAAAATTTTAATTTACATAAAAAATTTATAAAATTTATATAATTTTTTAATAAAAACTTATAGAACTTTTATAAAATTTATAGAATTTTTATAAAATTTATAGAATTTTTATAAAAGTTATAGAATTTTTTATAGAATTTTTTATAAAATTTATATTAATTGTTTATAAATTATATAAATTCTTATAAAATTTATATAAAATTCTACTGAAATTTTTTATAATTTTTTTATAAAAACAATAAATTATATAAAATTTTCATAAAATTTATAATGTTTTTTTTTATAAAATTTATAAAAAGTGAAAATTCGATTTTACTCTTTTAAATAAAAAATTTATGTAAAAGAAATTTATTCGTTAATTGGCTGAATCCAAAATCAAGATTTCAAAATATTATGAATTTATGCTAACCAAACATGCTTAGGCATTTTAAATTTGAGAATTTTTAATTCTTAATATTTTTAATTTAATAGAATTTAGAATTTTATAATTTTAAAATATTGAATCAAACGGCACCTAAAGGTGATGTTTGTTTGACAGATTCTAAATAATGATATTTATAATTCTTGAGAATTTAAATCTCTAAAGTTTTATAGTTCTAGCATTTAAAATTCTTCTTGTTTGGTGGGTGAATTTCTATGCATAAATTAAAAAAAGTTACTAATTATATTTCAAAGTAAAAGTACGTTTAAATTTTGCAGTTTTTTTTAATTTAACCTTAAATAAGTTTTCTTTATATTATATAATAACTTTATAAAAATTATATTAATGAGATTACGTTATAATTCATGCATATAGTTTTCATTAATTAATGTATATAACAAAAAAAACTTATTTAAGAATAAAGTTAGAAAAAAATCCAAAAATAATTTCCTTTATAAGTGAAAAAGGACAAGATTATTCAAAACCAACCCACATAAATTGTTTTCTCAAACTTTGTGATATTTGTATTATTAAGAGTACTATGTTTTGCATCTATATGTAAACGTATAAAACTTTAAACTGAGTCCTTAGCCAACAATTAAAGTTTTACAGAAATAATAAAGTATAACTGAGATAAAAAAATTCAATAGAGGCTAACTTCAATCTAACCATGAATCAATTTGGGAGAATACCAAGTTTTACATTTGATTTGCCAGTTTCGAAATTGGAGAGCAGTCGAACATCGATAGCAATCGACACTACTAGAAAAACAGCTTTTACCCATAGTAAGTTCCGTGAAAAATCCAGTGGGAAAGGGCCCTTACCCACGGATTTCCCACGGAATTGTTCCGTTTGTAAAAACATCGTGGGTAAATATTTCCCACGGAATTTCCCACAGAGCGTTGACCATTTTCCCACGGATTTCCCACGGTTTTTATCACCCATTTTTAACATTCAAGGAGTGGTTTTCTTCCCACGGATTTCCCACGAACTTTTTTCCCACAAATTACCCACATACATTTTCCCACAGATTTCCCACGGGCATATTCCCACATATTTCCCACGGACATATTCCCACAGATTTCCCACAAATTTTAACCCCCATTTTCCCATATGTTACCCACAGATTTTCCACAACTATTTCCCGCGGATTTCCCACGGACATATTCCTACGGATTTCCCATAATTTTTATCAACCATTCATCCATGGGAAACACGTGGCCAAATATCCGTAATTTTTCGGATTCTAAAATCTGGAAATATGAAAAATTGATATTTGAAAGAATATAACCATTAACTGATATATAAACAAAATATACAAATCCAGTACCTCGAGATACATAAATGTGTCGCTGGTTGGACATAATCCGTATTCCTAAACTTTTGTCGACATATTACAACCTAATAGTTATAACTTCTAACACAAAAGTTAAAGCCTAATCCCAAATGCCAAAACAAACTAGCTATGACCTGATTAGCAAGGATATTTTGAGCGATTGGTGATGATTTGAGTTTTTCTTCAGCTGGCGTTGTTATGATTTCTTTTCCGCTTTTAGTACGTGGACTGGATTTTAGATGATTGGCTTGTTCCTGTTTTTCAGAGAATACATATGTTAGTAAAAAAATATAAGTTCTCAACTCAGTCACATAAACTACTTTTGATTTAAATCATTTAAACAAGATCAGTAAACACTTTGGGTTTAATAGAGTTTTAATATTCTCACTACATTAGATCATTGATAAGTATTATAAAATTCGGACAAAAAATATGTATATCAAAGACATAACGGTTGACCATAAGACTAAACTTACATAGGTAGAAGTTACTAACTATATTGGACCAGTAGGAGTACAGAAAAATATAATACACACAAGACAACCAAAGAGACAATAGGGAAATAAATCCAAGATACGTGTTAACACGTAGATAACTATAAGCATTACCTTAAGTTTCTTGGCCACATCTCTTGCAGAAACAGCTTTTGTACCTAATGTCAAAGCCATGGATAGATTCCCCGGATGCCCCAGAAGATATGAGCAACCCACTTGGTGACCAAGCGACGCCTATCAACGATGCGCTAGAGCTACCTCCATCCAACCGATCTGAGCAGACTAAACACATTGATGTTAATAACCTAAAAGAAGATGAAGTATTAATCTCATCATAGTAGACTAAACACAATGAGAGTAGAATAAACTCACAGATTCAAGAAAAGCTCCATAAATGTCGATGTGAAAGCCTCCTTAATTGTGGATTGATACGGGCTGTGCATTATGTATAGTTCGCATCTTTGTGGCAGAACATAACCTTCAATCGTTTCTTACTCTTCAATCATGAAACAGCCTCCATAAGCTGTTCTACAAGAAATCTGATCCCATTAGCTGTTTTATAAGTAGCTATCCTGATAAGCAAATCACAAAAAACCCCTATAAGTAGTGTCGGTTGAAATTCTAATGGTTTTTTGGCGAGAGTTAATCATCCATCTAATTCAATGAACTAAATAACTGAAAACTAAATCCCATTATGCAACATTTAACTGTACCACTTATGTAGTTATGTAAATGTTTTTTTCCTAAGGTAATAATCGTCGTTACTATCATTTTCTCTCGACTCGATTCGAATTGAAATCAGGTTTTAACGTTTCGACTTAATCGTATTTGGTTCAAAGATTGAAATTTGGTATTTAATACTACTTGGCACACAAAACGAGAACTAAAGTAATATTATATTCTATATTATTCATAGAAGGTGTGAGTAACTCTTACATGCTCCGTATGGTCAATGTCGCAATGAACAACATCATGTTCTTTGCAATCGCAGACCATCAGCTAACAGTCGTAGGAAGTGACGGAGCCTACACTAATCCGTTGAAAACGAATTACATAATTCATTTTCAACGGCTTAGTGTAGGCTCCGTCACTTCCTACGACTGTTAGCTGATGGTCTGCGATTGCAAAGAACATGATGTTGTTCATTGCAGCATTGACCATACGGAGCATGTAAGTCTTTCCTTGATCCACGTTTACTTTTGTTGTTTCTGAAGACATTAATATTTAAAAATAAACATCAAGTATACTTGGTTTATCTGAAAATAAGTCTAGCCGATATTTCGATAAAATGAAAAGAAAGACGCAAAGACAAGGTATGTAGTACCTTGACGAGAACAGTCATAACGATCGCCAGGTTGACCGTTGATTGTCAAAGCATCAGAGATTACTGGATCACCTCCTCTACGCAAGAAGTCTTCCATCACCATCTGTATATCGTTTTTCCACCAGTCACCTGCACTTTCAATTATTAATTCAGTATTCTTTTACAAAGTATTTGAACTAGGATGAAGATACATATTAGTAGTTGACATGGAATGTGGGAAGTAATTAAATACCTAAGATGACAGGAACCTCTGCATGAGGTTTAGGAAAAGGGTAAGTAGTACCAATCTTGGGAGATACGACTAATAAACCATGTACAGTAGCTCGAGACCAGTCGCTGTGTGCATGCCACCATAATGTGCCTTCCTCGTCGGAAAGAATAATCTTCTGGCTAAAATGAGAACCTGGCTGAATCAGGCATTGTGTGATAAATTCAGGTCCATCAGACCATGGAAGCTACTTAAACAAGCTACTTAAACAATAAACTTCCCAGAAACATAAATTGAGGTATTTACCAATGAATAGTGATATTTTGTGTGGCTTGGTTGATAACATCAACGATGACGGTGTCTCCTCTACGAGCAGAAATAGTTGGGCCAGGGTATTGTCCATTAACTGTCAAGATGTTCTTGCTGCTGCATAGTCTTCTGTAGTTAGTTTCTTGAACCTTCAGCAATACGGGAACAAAGATACTAATGAGTTAATGCCAATAGTTCAACCCAAAAAAAGAAAAAGAAAGAACTAATGCGACAACTAGACAGAATAACACAAAGCTTACCACAAACGTATATCGAACCAGAGCTGCTTGTACTTGGATAGAACAAAGAGCTGCTACTAACGACAGGACGAGATCCACAAACGTATATCAAAACATGTCAAAAACCAGTCGATTATAAGCCCTAACAACAGATCCACATAACTCATGCATCAACAATATTGGCAAAAAGTCAATAAGGTATAATGACAACATGTCTATAAACCAAAAAGTCATCTGGTTTATGGTCTTTATGCGTATTTTATAAACAAATTCACTAACCATAAATCAACACGCCCTACTAGGGGTGTCAAATGGGTCAACCCAACCCGATCCGATCCAATCCGAACCCGAAAAAGCGTTATAGGATCGGATTCTATAGAGTTTAAATATGCTTATCGGGTTTATCGGGTCAACCCGACCAACTCGATAGCCTTATAGGGTCAGGTTAGGGTTATTATTTAAGATCTTATCGGGTTCGGGTTCAACCCGATAACCCGAAATTAAATTCGTCAACGGCAGACCAACAGGAATAGAAGCCAAAAATGTGACACAATTGAGTTATCATTTAGTGGCATAGGTAGACCTTATATGAGTACTATCTACTGACCCTTTACATTGTCATTCATAAAGTTTTTCTTACCGTAACTCATATGCTATACATCAAAATTAGTTTTTATGAATCAATACAACTTAAGTCATAAACAATATACCAATTACCAAGGCTAGAAGAGTGAATTTTTTTTTACAAATGTCAACATTCATCTATATGAGCTGAGTCACTGACTACACAAGAGCAAGATGAATCTGTATTGCAAAATCATTTAACTGAAAGGAAATAAGTACTATCATCATCAGAACTGAGGAGCAGTAGCTTACATAGCGTTCTAACTTCTAAAGATAGTACGTCTAACAAGCTAAAAATTTGTGAATCGTATTTCTTGAAACGCAAACAATAAATTTACGCATAAAGACCTCAAATTGATGATTCAATTAGATATATAACACATTCAAATACCTCATCTGTCGATACATGACATAAAATTATGAGTGATATTGTTTAATCGCCAGTCTATGATGGTTGACTCGTGAGGATGTGACCAGTGAAAAGAAAATCGGAATAACCAACAGGAAAGGAGTCGATCTCTGTTGTGGAACAGTGGATCGATAATGAATCTGGGGTAGTGAATAGAGAGAAATCTGGGATGAGATAGGATAAGGGTGGGGATGTTTGTTTTTGTTGAGATCCGGTTTTGATTTTTTGTATTTGGATATGGTTCTTTTTTTTATCAAATTTAGATTTTTTGAATTTTGGGAACTATTATTGCGGGACTAGTCGAAATTTTAGGAGGGATATTACCCACGATTTTCACACGGAATTATCATATCCGTTGGAAATTTGTGAGAAATTACCCACGATTTTCCCACGGTTATTTTTTATAATTGTGATAAAGTTAGGTAAGTACCCGCGGTTTTCCCACGGACTTATCAAATCCGTGAGAAATCTGTGGGAAATTACTCATTGCTTTCCTACGGATATTTTTTTGTGGGAAATCTGTGGGTAATTACCCACAAATTTGCCACAGATTTATCATGTTCGTGGGAAATCTGTGGGAAATTACCCACGACTTTCCCACGGCCATGATCATTTCTTTTTACTTTTACTGATATAGTTAAACATTCAAACATTACACATCCGCATGTCGACGTTAAATACATCAATAGACAAAATAAATGTTAACGGAGTAGTCGGTAGGGTATCGTTGTATACGAGATGTTCAAAGAAGTGGTCGATACGAGATGTTCAAAGGGTATCGTTGTATACGAAATGTTCAAAGGAGTAGTCAATACGAGATGTTCAAAGGGTATCGTTGTACACGAGATGTTCAAATGAGTAGTCGATAGGGTATCATTATACACGAGATGTTCAAATGACTAGTCAATGGGGTATCATTTTACACGAGATGTTCAAATTAGTAGTCGATAAGGTATCGTTGTATACGAGATGTTGAAATGAGTAGTCGATAAGGTATCGTTGTACACGAGATGTTCAAATTAGTAGTCGATAAGGTATCGTTGTACACGAGATGTTCAAATGAGTAGCCCGTAGGGTATCGTTGTATACGGAATGTTCAAATGAGTTGTTCATAGGGTATCGTTATATACGAGATGTTCAAATGAGTAGCCGATAGGGTATCGTTGTATACGAGATGATCAAAGGAGTAGCCGATAGGGTATCGTTGAATACGAGATGTTCAAATGAATAGCCGATAGGGTATCGTTGTATACGAGATGTTCAAATGAGTAGTCGATAGAGTATCGTTGTATACGAGATGTTCGAAGGAGTAGTCGATAGGGTATCGTTGTACACGAGATGTTCAAATGAGTAGTCGATAGGGTATCGTTGTACACGAGATGTTCAAATGAGTAGTCGATAGGGTATCGTTGTATACGAGATGGTCAAATGAGTAATCGATAGGGTATCGTTGTCTACGAGATGTTCAAATGAGTGTCAGTTGTATACGATATGTTCAAAGGAGTAGTCGATAGGGTATTATTGTACACGAGATGTTCAAATAAGTAGTCGATAGGGCATCGTTGTATACGATATGTTCAAAGGGTATCGTTGTATACGAGATGTTCCAAAGAATAGTCGATACGAGATGTTCAAATGAGCAGTCGATAGCGCTAGGGTATCGTTGTACACGAGATGTTCAAATGAGTAGTTTATAGGGTATCGTTATACACGAGATTTTCAAATAAGTAGTTGATAGGGTATCGTTGTACACGAGATGTTCAAATTAGTAGTCGATAAGGTATCGTTGTAAACGAGACGTTCAAATTAGTAGTCGATAGGGTATTGTTGTACACGAGATGTTCAAATGAGTAGTCGATAGGGTATCCTTGTACACGAGATGTTCAAATGAGTAGTCGATAGGGTATCGTTGTACACGAGATGGCCAAATGAGTAGTCAATAGGGTATCTTTGTCTACGAGATGTTCAAATGAGTGTCTGTTGTATACGATATGTTCAAAGGAGTAGTCGATAGGGTATTGTTGTACACGAGATGTTCAAATAAGTAGTCGATAGGACATCGTTGTATACGATATGTTCAAAGGGTAATGTTGTATACGAGATGTTCAAAAGAATAGTTGATACGAGATGTTCAAATGAGCAGCCTATAGCGCTAGCGTATCGTTGTACACGAGATGTTCAAATGAGTAGTCGATAGGGTATCGTTGTACACGAGATTTTGAAATAAGTAGTCGATAGGGTATCGTTGTACACGAGATGTTCAAATGATTAGTCGATAAGGTATCGTTGTAAACGAGATGTTCAAATTAGTAGTCGATAGGGTATCGTTGTACACGAGATGTTCAAATGAGTAGTCGATACGGTATCATTATACACGAGATGTTCAAATGAGTAGTCGATAGGGTATCGTTGTACACGAGATGGCCAAATGAGTAGTCGATAGGGTATCGTTGTACACGAGATGTTCAAATGAGTAGTCGATAAGGTATCGTTGTATACGAGATGTTCAAATGAGTAGGCGATAGGGTATCGTTGTACACGAGATGTTCAAATGAGTTATCGATAGGGTATCGTTGTACACGAGATGGCCGAATGAGTAGTCGATAAGGTATCGTTGTGCACGAGATGTTCAAATGAGTAGTCGATAAGGTATCTTTGTATACGAGATGTTCAAATGAGTAGTCGATAGGGTATCGTTGTACACGAGATGTTCAAATGAGTAGTCGATAAGGTATCGTTGTACACGAGATGTTGAAATGAGTAGTCGATAGGGTATCGTTGTACACGAGATGTTCAAATTAGTAGTCGATAGGGTATCGTTGTACACGAGATGTTCAAATTAGTTGTCGATAAGGTATCGTTGTACACGAGATGTTCAAATTAGTAGTCGATGAGGTACCGTTGTACACGAGATGTTCAAATTAGTAGTCGATAGGGTATCGTTGTAGACGAGATGTATGCAGAGTGTGCAAACTGTAATTTCTTGACTACAAAGCTAAATATACTCGAGGCAATAATGGAAACACAAATGCATCCCGAGCACCACATAATGAATTCAAATGCACTACTACATGAGCTTTACAATAGCGTGGGGAACATTAGCTTGAAGTAGTTTGTCATTTAGTCAATTTAGCATCTCGACTTCGTAATGGAATTCGTATGTTTTATCTACTACGTAATGTAATTCGTATGTTTTATCGAATTTGTAATATAATTCGTATGTTTTATCATCTTTTAAATGTAATTCGTATGTTTTTTCGACTTCGTAATATAATTCGTATGTTTTTTCGACTTTGTAATATAATTCGTATGTTTTATTGTTTAAATTTTTATCGACTTTATAATGTAATTTGTATGTTTTATTGAATAAACTATTATCAACTATCTCACGGATGTATAAATCACAAAATATTGGTAGTCCGTGGGAAATATGTGGGTAATATATGAGAAATCCGTGGGAAATTAGTGGGAGATCCGTGGGTAATTTACCCACACATTTCCCACGGTATAAATAATAAAATAATATGTTTTCCGTGGGAAATCCATGGGAAAGTTTCGTGGGAAATCTGTGGGTAAATTACCCATGGATTTCCCACAGATGTATGATTAATAAAATATTATGAGTTCCGTGGGAAATCCGTGGGTAAATTACCCACGGATGGATAAATAATAAAATAATATGTTATCCGTGGAAAATCCGTGGGTAAATTACCCACGAATTTCCCACGGATAGATAAATAATAATAGTAATATGTATACCGTGGGAAATCCGTGGGTAATTTGCCACAGCTTTCCCACGGATGTGTAAAATAACAAGAATAGTTTTGTACTCCGTGGGTAATTTGAAATCCGTGGGAAGTCCGTGGGTAATTTGTCACGACTTTCCCACGGAAACCTTGGTCAATGCTTCTGTGGGAAATCCGTGGGTAATTTCCCACGGAATTTTTTTTTGTCATTTCTGTGGGAAATCCGTGGGAATACCGTGTCAAATTTCCCACGGTTTTTGTTCCGTGGGAAAAATTCCGTGGGTAAAGGCTGTTTGTGTAGTAGTGCGAATATCTAAAAACGGAATACATAAAGGAATTTATTATTTTCAACAATGGCTCATGATGAGATAAGGTTTGGAGATCTGAGCAAACAAGAACACATTTGATAGAGATGATGTGATAGAGGTTATACATAGGTATTTTAGTTTTGTCTTTTAAACGTTCGTGTGAAAAAAATTATAATACTTTCTCTATTGAAGTAATTTTAACTTCCATATTTGTCAACCAAACACAAGGTCTAAAGATTTTCAAAATGCTAATTCCTTGAAGTTCCTCCAATATACTTGAACCACACACATCCTAACTACATTTCAAATGTGATCGAACTATCTTATTCTCGGTTTGTGTTATTAGTTTAAGATTTCACTTATGTTAGTCATACTCTGATACTCGATCCTTTGGTTAAGTTTTTTCGTTAGGGTTTTTATATTCGTTAGGCTTTCTTTTATAATCATTTTTTGGGGTTTGTTTCTGATCTTGTGTTTTAGTTTCCAAGATTCAAAGGCTGTTTGTTCTTACGCTGCTATAAACCATACACTTGTTTAGGGTTTCGATGTTAATGAAGATTGTTCTTTGTGTAGTTTACTTGATCCTAGGTTTTGAAGATAATAACATAATTTTGGATCCGGGTGGGCGTGGTAAAAAAGATGAATAATAAGTAAGGGAATGGTTCGTCCAGTTTCGTAATAGATCATGCTTCTTTTCATATGTTACATTAACTCCATCTAATGGTAAATTTGGGGTCTTTCGGGTTAGTGGTTGTTTCTATAAAGGTTATGAGAATAAGGGTTGTGTTTGTACAAATTAAACTGATTGTATCCCTAGGTAAAGCACTACTACCACTACTAGAATATTGAACAACAACGACGAAAATTTGGGATCGAATTAATCCTTCACTAAATAATGGTTAACAGTAACGGATTAGTCATCGATTAGCTACAAAGTTATGATTGATAAAAAAGTGACAAAGTAGTGAAAAATTAGTAACAAAGTTAGAGATGAATTACGCACCTATCACAATTTTATTGCTAATTATGATCATACAGAGATGGAGTTAACGACGAACTTAGGTTGGGATTATTAGCGACAAAATTTTGACGCCTTATCGATGGATTTTTTTAGTTGTCTCAAATACCTCGTTGAGTTTTACACTTAGCTTCCGTTTAGATATGGAATTCAGTATACCAATTTAGTGATATATTTTAAGGAAGTAACAGCCTAGAATTAGCTCATCTTTAATCAAGCACATATTTTTTTAGTAAGGACGAAACATATGTTTACGTACGAGCATACATATACTTCCATTTTGTTAAGTTTATACATAGTTTATTAATAACACTACAATATTATTTTCATCTTGCTATTACGCTAATTAATTATTTTCATCTTTACTAATGAGTAACTTAATAAATTTAGACATTTATGTTAAGGTTCATCCTTTTAACTAACTGAGTTTAAGAGTAACTTAAAAAAGTTAAATCGATGAAACTTTGAGTTAATACTAATATTGAAAACTAGCTAAATTTTAAGTTAAAAGTCAAGCTCGGGTTAAGCTTGTTTAACTAAAGCTCAAGTGGAGCTAAACTCGACTTCTACAAGTTGAGTTTAATTATGTCACACAAATTCTTTCATTTTCAATTTTACTTGTGTCGATTATTATAATGTTCATGCTTATGTGAAACTTGAAGTTAAGCTATCCAACACATATTGTTCCGGATTTGGTCATGTTGTAAAATATGTGAAATTTTTTTGTTAATCGTATAAAAACCTAATGAAAAAATTCCTATTTTCTGAAAGAAGTAAGATGCATACACAGTTACTGGTTTATGTTAGTAAGTAACCTAATAAGTTGATTGACCTAAACCCAAAAAATTTGTTTAATATAGGTTCAATTACAAGTTATTTTCTTTTCTTTGAATGTCATATAGACCGAGTAATCTAATTGGCGTGACTAATTATGTTTCATCAAATTCGGTTCCTTTTCGCGCTTGATGGGATTTACTAGGTTCCAGACTTACAAGAGACAAAAACTCAGCTTTTTCTCCTAGTGCAAAGACGTGAGTTACAGAGATTTCCTTTCACGGATCTTTGCTAATTGTTCGTGTCCCGTGACATGTCTATTTGGATGATTTAACTCGGGAATCTGATTCAAATGTGGTGCCATTAAAAAATGAAACTCATAATAACTAACTGGATTAGGACTGTTATTAGGTTTGTGATTGGTTTGGACTATTATTAGGATTGTTGGCAGATTGTTTCGAGGGTTTCCTGAAGTTTTCAGGAGTGCTTTTGTTGGTTTGAGGTGTTTTGTTGGTTTAGTTGTTTCTTGAGCAGGGTTTTGGTGGTTTTGGTTGTTTTTTTACTGTGGGTTTCGTTTGCTATTGGTGGTTTGTTTCGGTGGTGTTTTCTGTTGGTTTGACTCGTTTGGTTTGGGTTGCTCGCGGTCTGCACTCGGCTTTCGGCAGGTGTATTGGCTCGCTTGGTTTGTTTTGACAGCGGGTTTCGGTTTGATGCTGGTGGGTTGTTTCGGTGGTGTTTTCTGTTTGTTTGACTCATTTGGTTTGTATCGCTCGAGGTCTGCATTCGGCAGGTGTTTTGGCTCGTTTGGTTTGTTTTGACAGTGGGTTTCGTTTGCTACTGGTGGGTTGTTCGGTGGTGTTTTATGTTGGTTTGACTCGTTTGGTTTGTGTCGCTCGAGGTCTGCATTCGACTTCGACTTTCAGTCTGGGGTTTGTTTGTGCTCGTGGTGGTTTAGCGCTCGGTCTGGATATCGTTGGCCTATTTGCTCTTTCGTGTGTTGGTTGAGGGTCTGGTTTTTGGTTAGGTGGTTTCAGTTTTGGGAGTTTGTTGGTGCCGTTTTGTGTGGTTTTTTGGATTATTTTGGTTTGTGGTGTTATGGCAGTCGTGCGTTTTCATTGTCCCTTTGTTGGTCTTAATGGGTGTCGGGATGGTGGTGGAAATGGGCTTACGAAGACTTCCTTGATTACTCATCTCCGTGATCGACACTTTTGTGGCGAGGCACAAGCTATTTCTAAAAAATCGATTTTATCAGATTTGGCAATATATGAGAGGGCCGAGTTAACATTTAAGCGTATGGGGATTTGGTTGTGTGGTGTTTGTTTTACTACACATACGCTTCGGACTAAGTGTCGTCATGGTAATGGTTCGGATTTTGTACCGCCTCTTGATTGTGGTGACAGCATTGTTCATTTTGTGCTTTATGACCTTCCTAAGCCACTCGTTCCATCTTGTCCTTTGTTATCGATAGCGATGAAGTATGTGATTCACATTGTGGGTTTACTTTGAGCATTCTTGATAGGTTATTTTCGAAAGGGTTGCATACTGTTAAATCTATTCCTTCAAAATGTCGATTAGGTTTTGCTCGTGCCTTGAAGAGAGCCCTCGATAAAGTGGTCAACAAGCCTGATGATATTTCGTGTTGGGTTAGTTTGCTTGTGTTGCCTCTTTGTTTTCTTAGAACCTTTCGCCCGAGAAGTAACCTCGAGTGTCGGTGTGTTATTAAGAGACAACGACAAGAGGAATATATTACTAATGCTATTCGTTCTTGGGAGACGTTGGATGGTAGTTTACAGCTTCTTAGGGAGTGTTTGGCTGAATCTTCCCCTGCTTTTTCTAGTGTTGTTGGTGAAGAGTGTGGGGTTGTTGAGCATAATATTAAGCAGTGTAAACGGAAGATATCTGATGGGCATTATTCTGCGGCTATCAGGGTTCTTTCCTCGTCCGGGGTTGCTCCTTATAATGTTTCTACTCTTGAGGATTTAAAAATAAGCACCCTTTTGTTCATGCTCCATCTTTACCGGATATTCCTCTTGACCATCATCATCACCTTGTTGTATCTCAATCTGTGGTTCTAAACATGATCAAGAGCTTTCCTTGAGGTACGTCTTGTGGTCGAGATGGGTTGCGGGCCCAACACCTTATTGATTGCTTAAGTGGATCTTCGGTTGCTATTTCGGATGAGCTTATGTCCTCCATCACCCAAGTGGTGAACCTTTTTCTTGATGGGCGTTGTCCTAGGGTGTTAGGTGAGTATATTGCCAGTGCCCCTCTTACTCCTTTGGTTAAGCCTGGTGGTGGTATTCGCCCTATAGCTATGGGTACTGTTTGGAGACGACTTGTTTCCAAGGTATGTGCGTATGAGGTTGGTCACTCTTTGGATGGGTACTTTGTTGATTTTCAGTTTGGAGTTGGGGTGTCGGGAGGTAGTGAGGATATTCTTCATGCTGTGAATCGCTTACTTGAGAGGTATGGAGATGATGTTGGTTTTTCGATGTTATTAGTGGATTTTCGAAATGCTTTCAATTTGGTTGATCGAGAGGTTATATTGCGAGAGGTTCGTCTTCGTTGACCCTCTTGGTCCGTTACTCTTTGCTCTTGTACTTCACCCATTGATATGCAACATTCGAGATTCATTCTCTCTTTCTTTACAAGCCTGGTATTTAGACGATGGTACTATTGTTGGGGATACTTTGGTTGTAGGGAAGGTTCTGGAGTGTATCATGAAGGATGGACCTGCGTATGGCTTGTATCTAAATGTTGGATAGACTGAACTTTTTTGGCCGACCGAGGATCCTCGTAGCAAGTTTGTGGGTGTGTTCCCGGATAATATTGCTCGACCTACACGCGGTGTTAAGTTACTAGGGGGCCTGCAAGTGTGGACCTTGATTTTTGTAGTCAGCTTGTGTTGAAGCGTGTGGCTAAGACTATTGAGCTTATGGATGTTGTGGCCAAGATTAATGACCCTCAATGTGAGTTGCTCCTTCTTCGCTCTTGTGTGGGTATTTCCAAGTTATACTTTTCTATGCGTACATGTTCACCCTGTGCTTTTAAGTCTGCTCAATGTTCTTTTGATATAGCTCTTCGTTCTTCTTTGGAGCGTATCGTTATTGCTTCTGGACCAGGATTTGGTGACTGGCAGTGGAGACTTGCTACGTTGCCCTTTTCGTTTGGGGGGTTGGGTGTTTATTCTGTGGGAGATGTATTGCATTATGCTTTTCTTGCTTCTCGGTTACAGTCAGCTGATTTGCAGTCTAAGCTACTTCAACACACTGATATTAGAGCTTATGGACTCCAGTTTGATGATGCCTTATCTGTGTTTAACTCGGTTATGGAGATCGATTTTTTAAGTAATCTGAGTGAAGTCGCTGCCCCCAAACTCATGAAGAAAATGGCAGATATATATTTTACTCGCGTTACAAAGAATGCAGAATCCACTTTCGCTGTGTCTGTTAGACATATGGCTTTATGGGCATCTCAGAGAGAGGATCATATTTCTGATTGGCTTAGGACGGTCCCTATTTCGGGGTTGGGTCAGACTATGAACGGGAGGACTTACCGATGTGTTTTGTTTTATCGCTTAGGTATTCCCTTGTTCTCTGTTTCGAAACCCTTTTCAGCTTGTTCGAGAGTATTTGATGAGGATATATTTGGGGATCATGCAGTATCGTGTGCTGGTATCATTGGGATTAAGCATCGTCACAATTTGGTACGTGATACTCTTGCTGATATATGTTATCGTTCAGGGATATCTGTCGGAAAGGAAGTTAATATCGGATTAGTTGAAGGACATGATAATGCATTACGTCCGACAGATATTTTGTTTTATTCGTGGGATGGAGGTAAAGATGTTTGTGTAGATTTGACTGGTTCTTCTCCTTTGACTCGAACGGGGATGAATGACTTTATACCCGGCCGAGCTGTGATTGACGCTGCACAACGTAAACGATGCAAGTATATGGCTAAGTGTGCAGCTCTCGGATATGGGTTTCTTCCTTTTTCTTTCTCTTCTTTAGGTGAGTTACAGGATGATGCAGTTGCGCTACTGAAGTGGATTCAGAGATTTTCTAAAGCTCAAGACATTGGAGCACGCGTTGCTGTACATATTTTTCATAGAATAGGTTTTGCTATTGCTAAAGGGGTGGGAGCGCAGATAGTATCTCGACTCCCATCCAATTTGTTATAAATCCCTTTTTGATTCTAATAAAGTGATGGTTACTAATAAAATAATAATAATAATAATAATAATAATAAATAGAAGATTTTGTGTGATTATTATTATTATTATTATTATTATTATTATTATTATTCTAATAAAGCTTGTTTCGCGGCTCCATTCGAATTTTGTTTGATTAATAAATAAAAGATTTTTATAAAAAGAATAAAAATAATAATAATAATAATAATAATAATAATAATAAAGATGCTATGGCGGCTAATATTTCTCAGTGCAAGCGTAAGCTGAGTGATGGCCACTTTTCAACGGCTATTAAGGTCCTCACTTCTTCGGTGTTGCCCCTGATTCTCCTGACACCCTGGGGGATTTGGAGGCTAAGCATCCCTTTGCTTCTCCTCCTGTTGTGCCTTCTTCTTCCTGTGGGGTGGACACGCTTTTCGTTCGCAAGGATCTGGTATTGAATCGGATTCGAAGTTTTCCCAAAGGTACTTCTTTTGGTCGAGATGGGCTTAGAGCTCAACATTTTTTAGATGTTTTGGGAGGGGCAGCTTCTGCTGTGGCTGATGATCTTTTGGTTTCTATCACTGGTGTGGTTAATCTGTTTCTTTCTGGTAAGTGTCCTAGTCTGCTTGGTGAGTTTATTGCCAGTGCCCCCTTGACTCCGCTTGTTAAGCCTGGAGGGGGCATTCGGCCTATTGCTATTGGTACTGTGTGGAGGAGGCTTGTCTCTAAGGTTGCATCTTCTTCTGTTGGGGAATCGATGACCTCTTATCTGCATGATTTTCAGTATGGTTGTGGGGGTGCCAGGTGGGTGTGAGGCGGTTCTTCATTCTGTCAGCAGGTTTGTGGAGGAGAGAGGGGATGAGGCCGGACTTTCTATGCTTTTGGTGGATTTTCAGAATGCCTTTAATCTTGTTGATAGGAGCACCATTATTCATGAAGTTCGGCTGAGGTGTCCGGCTATCTCACCTTGGGTGGAGTTTTGCTATTCTCGGCCAGCTCGGCTTTATTATGGGGATTCTATTCTTTGGTCTTCTCAGGGGGTTCAGCAGGGTGATCCATTGGGTCCCTTATTATTCTCTCTTGCTCTACATCCACTTGTTCATGCTATTCATCAGGCGTGTGAGCTCTCCCTTCATGCATGGTACCTTGATGACGGCACTATTATTGGTGATACTCTTATGATTGCTAAGGCTTTGGATATTATTAGTGTGGAGGGACCGGCTCGTGGGCTACATCTAAACGTTGATAAGTCTGAGCTTTTCTGGCCGGTGGAGGATCCTCGGAGGTTGGTTGATGGCCTCTTCCCTGCTTCTATTTCTCGTCCGAGGTTTGGTGTCAAGCTTCTTGGTGGCTCTATTAGTCGTGATTTAGGTTTTGCTGGTAATTTTGTTGCGCGTCGGGTTTCTAAGGCTATTTCTTTGTTAGAGGCTATTAGGGGGCTTGATGACCCGCAATGTGAACTTCTTCTCCTTCGTTATTGTGCTGGTGTTTCAAAGTTGGTGTATGCTTTGAGGACTTGCCCCCCTGGGTTTCTTGAGGGTGTTTTGTCACAGTTTGATCAGGCCTTACGCGCGTCTTTGGAGTTGATTGTTACGGGTTCAGGGCCTGGGTTTGGTGATTTGCAGTGGCGTCTTGCTACTCTTCCTATCAGTATTGGTGGCCTAGGGGTTTTATGTGCTGAGGATGTCAGGTGCTTTGCCTTTATTGCTTCTCGTTTACAGTCTGGTGATTTGCAGGATCGGATTTTGGCGAGGTCTGGGATTGTTTCGCCGGGCCCTATTTTTCAGTCTGCTCTTGATGCTTTCTCGACTTGTTGTGGTGTCGATCCTCTCTCTGTCACCACTAGCTCTCCTGTCCCCCAGTTTATGAAGTCTTTGGCAAAGAGTTACTTTGGTTTCATTGATGGTTGTTTGACGTCGCGTTTCGGGTTGAGTCGTCGTCAGGAGGCACTTCTCAGCTGTGTGTGTGCTCCTCATGCGCAAGATTACCTCTTCACTATTCCGATTGATGGGCTGGGACAGCGGATGAACCCGAGACAGTTTCGTGCGGTATTGTGTTATCGTTTGTCGATTCCTTTATTTCCTGATGGTTCTTTGTGTTCGGGTTTCCATGTACATCGGATGGATCTGTGGGGTGATCATGCTGTTCATTGCGCTAGTGATTTGGGGGTTAAGTTTCGGCACAATCTTGTTCGTGATGTGTTGTTTGATATTTGTTCTAAGGTTGGTGTGTCGGTGAGGAAAGAAGCTGATATGGGTTTTGTTTCTGATGGTGGGCGTGATCTTCGGCCAGCAGATTTATTGCTACACAATTGGTCCCAGGGCAAAGATGCGTGTTTAGATGTTACAGGGGTTTCTCCGTTTGCAGGGACGGGGTTGGATTCGTGGGTTGCTGGGAGTGCTTTGCAGTCGGCTGTTCAGAAGAAGAAGAGGAAGTATTCTTCTATTTGTGCTGAGCATGGTTACTCGTTTATTCCATTCGCCTTCTCGACTTTTGGGGAGTTTGAGGAGGAGGCGATGGGTACTCTCTCGCGTCTTAAGCGGTTAGCTGGTTGTCATTCTAATGACGCGAGGAGTGGCGGTTTTTTGATGTCTAGACTTAGTTTTTGTATTCAAAAAGGGGTGGGCGCGCAGCTTGTTTCGCGGCTCCCTTCCAATTTTGTGTGATTAATAAAATTGGAATTTCGAAAAAAAATAATAATAATAATAATTTGCGACTCCCAGGAAGATGCAGGAAGATGCAGTTGCGTTGCTGAACCGGATTCAGAGATGCAGTTGCAGGAAGATGCAGTTGCGTTGC
Source organism: Glebionis coronaria (assembly GCA_025667525.1). Classification (NCBI taxonomy): domain Eukaryota; kingdom Viridiplantae; phylum Streptophyta; class Magnoliopsida; order Asterales; family Asteraceae; genus Glebionis; species Glebionis coronaria. The sequence goes on from CM046875.1 coordinate 508,396,902, forward strand.
TGAAGCGGATTCAGAGATTTTCAAAGGCTCAAGACATTGGAGCGCGCGCTGCTGTACATATTTTTCATAGAATAGGTTTTACCATTGCTAAAGGGGTGGGAGCGCAGATAGTATCTCGACTCCCATCCAATTTGTTGTAAATCCCCATTTGTTTCTAATAAAAGTGATGGTTATAATAAAAAAAATAAAAATAATAATAATAATAACAAAATTATTATTATTATTATTATTATTATTGTGCTGGTGTTTGGTTTCATTGATGGTTGTCATTCTAATGACGCGAGGAGTGGCGGTTTTTTGATGTCTAGGCTTAGTTTTTGTATTCAAAAAGGGGTGGGCGCGCAGCTTGTTTCGCGGCTCCCTTCCAATTTTGTGTGATTAATAAAATTGGAATTTCGATTAAAAAAAAAAATAAAATTTAATAACAATAATAATAGTAATAATATTATTTTATTTAACCATCAGTTTATTAGAAACAAAAAGGAATTTACAACAAGTTAGATGGGAGTTGAGATACTATATGCGCTCTCACCCTTTTAGCAATAGCAAAACCTATTCTATAAAAAATATGTACAGCAGTGCGCGCTCCAATGTCTTGAGCCTTAGAAAATCTTTGGATCCGCTTCAGCAACGCAACTGCATCTTCATGTAACTCACCTAGAGAAGAGAAAGAGAAAGGAAGAAACCCTTTCTGTTATTATTATTACAAAGTGATGTATCTCGGCTTCCCACTAACTTTCTGTAAATCCTATTATTCTAATAAAGTGATAATAATAAAAAAAAAACTAATAATAGTAATAATAATAATAATAATAATAATAATAATAATATTATTATTATTAATATCTGTTCTAGAGTTGGTGTTTCTGTGCAGAAAGAGGCTCCTATGGGATTTCTTTCAGCTGATGGTCGAGACCTTCGTCTAGCGATTTATTGTTGCATAATTGGTCCCAAGGTAAAGATGCTTGCTTGTATGTCACGGGTGTCTCACCGTTTGCTGGTGCGGGTTTGGATTCGTGGGTCCTCGGGATTGCTTTGCGGACTGCTGCTCAGAAGAAAAGGAGGAAGTATTCTTCTATTTATGCAGAGCACGGTTATTCGTTCATCCCTTTTGCCTTCTCTACTTTTGGGGAGCTTGACGAGGAAGCCTTGGTTACTCTTTCGCATCTTAAGCGCTTATCTGTTTGTCATTCTAATGATGCTAGGAGTGGCTATTTTCTATTTTCTAGACCTGGTTTCTCTATTCAAAAGGGGGTGGGAGCGCAACTTGTTTCGCGGCTCCCTTCCAATTTTGTGTGATTAATAAATAAAAGATTTTCATAATAATAATAATAATAATAAATAATAATAATAATAATAATAATAATAATAATACTAAGCCACTTCGACATTATGGTATTGTTACTTCTGGGCCTACCTTTGATGATGCCTTGTGTGCGTTTAATACGAAAATAGATATTGACCTTTTGAGTAGTCTAAGTGAGCCGTTGTCCTCAAACTCATGAAGAAAGTAACACACACACACACATATATATATATATATATATATATATATATATATATATATATATATATATATATATATATATATATATATATATATATATATATATATATATATATATATATATATATATATATATATATATATATATTTCATACGTGTTACTCAAACTACATAATTCGCTTTTTATCTATCCCCTCGACAGATGGCTTTGTGGCAATCACAAATGGAAGATCACACTTCTGATTGGCTTAGGGTGGTTCTGATTTCGTGTTTAGGACATACTATGAACGGTAAGACTTACCGTTGTGTGTTATGTTGTCGATTGGGGGTTCCTTTATTTTATGTTCCAAATCCGTGTTGAGCTTGCTCCAAGGTCTTTATGAGAGATATTTATGGAGACCATGTTGTATCATGTGTCGGCATGGTTGGCATTAAACATCAGCATAACATTGTACGTGATACCCTTCTCGACATCTGTTTTAGGTCAAGGATTTCAGCTGCTAAAGAAGTTAATATCGGGCTTGTTGGAGGACGTGACAACCCCCTACGTCCGAAAGATATGTTACTCTACTCGTGGGATAAAGGGCTTTATGTGTGTGTGTGGATTTGAAAAGATCCCTCCTTTTGACACTAACGGGAATGGTTGATTTTGTGCTCGGTCATGTGGTGATCGATGTTGCACATCGTAAACGCGTCAAATACGAGCTAAGAATTCAGATATTGGATATGGTTTCTCGCCTTCTCGTTTTCTTCCCTTTGGGGAATTAGAGAAAGATGTCGCGGACTTATTGAAGCGGATTTGGAAGTTCTCCGTAACTCAAGAAATCTGAGCACTTGCCGTTGTTCATATTTTTAATATGATTAGTTTTTCTATAACTAAAGGAGTGGGGGCTCAGATAGTTCGGCTTCCCACTAATTTTTTTGTAAATTTCTATTATTCTAATGCTGTGATATTATTAATAAATATAATAATAATAAGTTTGTTTCTATTAGCCACTCTAATAATGATAAAGTGGTGCTTTTTGAGTTTTTGTATTCACGGAGGAGTGAAAGATTTGATTGTGGGATGAATGTGTAAATTTGTTTTTCTATGATTTTAACAAATGGTTTATAGTATAGGATACGTGGGGAACGATGGTTCTACGGGATTGATAATTGAAATGTTGTTTGGAAGATAAAGAGGAATATATAGTAAATCTGTAAAATTTCAAGAACCAGATCTTGATGGTTCAAGTGGTTGTTGGCTTGGTGTAACTGGTGTATGTTAGATTTTTTAGGTTTTTGTTATACGCATGATTTATGTGTTAGAGATCCGGTTATACATTGTCAAATAAATTTTCTAATGAAAACCAAATTTTAGGCTATTTACATGTTTCTTTAGACTACTAGGAGTGGTAGTGGGTTTTCTAGATGAGTGGCAAACCCACGCGTGAGTTACCACCTCGGCCAAAAACTTACGCGTGAGTTCGGACTCACTATGGTAGAATCTTCACAACAGCGAGTTTCTGTCATCTGTGTTACTTTGTAAAATCAAACCGTTACATTAAAAAAATAAACCCACTTTTTATATATAAATACTTCATTTTAACACTCATTTATCTACAAACACATTTTTCACACAAAACCTAAACTGAAATGGACGAGGATGAGTTGATGTTTCCCACCGAAGACAACGCCGAAGAAATTTCTAAGAAAAAAGTTACCTTTCTTACGAAAGCCATGTCGTTTCTTAAGCGTCGGCGACAAAAAAATCGAGTGCCGAGAACAATGGTTTACCGAGATCGTTATGGTGCTCATGACCATTTGTGGGCGGCTTTTTTTTTCTTCGAGGATCCAATGTACAATGACTACAAATTCCAAAAGACGTTTATAATGGCTAAGCCCCTTTACAACTGGATAGTTAATGAGGTAACTGCTTATGATCCCTACTTTACCAAAAACATTGATTGTACTGGGAAAGTAGCATATCAACGTTAGTTAAATGCACATCTGCAATTTGTCAATTGGCTTATAGGGTTGGTCCGGGTTTTCTTGATGAATATTTGCAAATAAGTGAGAGAACTTCAAGGGAAGATCTTTATCATTTTTGTAGTTCTGTGATGGACGTGTTTGGTCCCGAATATTTACGTAAACCCACATACACTAATGTTGAGAAACTTTATCAACATCACGAAGGAAAACATGAGTTTGCAGGGATGTTAGGGTGCCTTGATTGTACAGATTGTGAGTGGTTTGGTTGTCTGAACGCCTATCAAGGCCAATATGTTAGACGTGATCACGGTCTGAATCCGTTTATTTTATTGGAAGTTGTTGCATCGCAAGACTTGTGGATATGACATGCTTTCTTTCGTATTATTGGATCAAACAATGACATCAATGTCTTATACCAATCTCTCTTGTTTAACGATCTCAAGACCTGTCGAGCACCAGAGGTTTCGTTTGTGGCTAACGGTGTTTCTTACCCTTGGGGATACTATCTCGTTGACGGGATTTATCCGGAATTGGTGCCACTTGTTAAGACGATACCAGAACCTGCGAATGATGACCAGAAAAGAATTTTGTACAAGAAAAAAAAAGAATCGGCAATGAAGGATGTGGAACGAGCTATTGATGTTCTAAAAAAGAAATGGGTCATAATTGCCACTCCTACTCGAACAATGAGAAAAGAACGAATCCAGAATATGATGTATACATGCATCATATTACATAATATGGTTCAAAAATACAAAGGTCGTGCAATTTCACCCATCTGGTTCCCGGAGGAAGATCACCAACCGAGAACATTGTCCGGAGCGATGAGCAAAGGGAGACAGTTATTAGGTACATCCGGTCAACACAAACACATCATAACCTTCGAGCTGATTTAGTCGAACACTTGTATGCTAATGCTGATTTGTAGTTTTATTAATTACTCGGGTTTATGTAATCTTTTTAATTAGTGAATAAATGATTTAATTTTCGAATAATAAGTGTTTACATTTACGTTTTTATTTACGTTTTTAGTTTACGAATTAAAATAATTAAGAAGAAAAAAAATTATGGTATGATGTGGCGGTAGTAAGGTTATAAAGTGGGTTGGGTGAGTGGAGAGAGAAAGTTTATGTGGCGCTGAAGTGAATGTGAGTTTTTGGCCCACCACGCCAACACGCCTTAGTATGAAGGACCAACTGTGGCTAAGTCAATCGGCTAAAGGCTGAACAGGTAACTCGTTATACACAAAGATTCAAATTCAAAAGTATGTTGATACAATAAGAAAAAAAAATAGTAGGGTACATACAATTATAAAAAGTGCTAAGTTACTACATTTTTAGATGATTTTCCATTATTGAATTGTATTTTGTGTGATTATATAATGAAGATTACTAATGTATTTATAACATATACATGACTTATTGAATAAACAAACTTAAACCTAATAGACCCAAACCTACAATTTGGTTTGAGCCACATTAATCGTCTAATAGGTATCAATGGTTGAGGACTTGAGGGAGTTTTGCAAGGAGCATTTGGTGGTGATGAAGAAGAAAAAATAAGGATCGGAGAAAGAGTCAATTTATTGGTTTGAAAGGTATTTGTCTATTTGAGCATGAACTCTTTAGAGTCAATTTATTGGAAGAGGAAGACCTTGTAGACAACCATATTTCACTAAATTTCAACCAGAGATTCGACATCTCAAAAGTTGGCATCAATCATGGCTGCCCTTGGCAAACAAATTCACAAGAATTTATGTTGAATTATGGTATGTTACATTTTAGGAAATTTCCATTGAGTTAGAATTATCGAATTCTTCAACGCGTTAAACAAAAAACATAACCACAATTTGACAAGTATATTATGTACGTGTAATCTCCTGGTAGATAATAATAGCCCACAAATGCGTTATATATATCTACCATATAGACAACTACTATGTTTTATATACTCGAACTGAATAAAATAACTTATATATTCCTAGTTTACGAGCGATGAGGTCCTTCTAATCGAATATAATCGTACATGACTCCCCTAAAAGGACCTGAAGCTCTCGTTTGCGTTAAATACATTACATTCCTTCCAGCTCGAAGTTGACTATGCAAGACATTAATATTGTATAACCAATATAGCCCATGAATCCCGTGTCTTGCAATCGCGTTATCCCTCCCGATTAGCCCAGTTGTAAAGAAAGGAAATACCGCTCTTGGGTCATTGATTCGTACCTGAAGATAGGAAGCGCCAGATCACTCAGTATAATAAAATATAACCAGGGATATAGCATTAATATAGAAATTTTTGTAGTGTACGTAGTACGTACATGCAGTTCTGCAGCTGTGGCAGATGCCAAGGCTAACTGTATTGTATAGTTTCCGGTGGCCTCGACATTTTCAAGATCAAATAGAATAGTCCATGTAGTGGGAATGTATGTCTTATTTCCAACGTTCCTGGTCACATGAGCAAAAAACCAATCTGTTTCATAATTGCTAACACCAACTGTATAGACCAAATCTCGTTCAGGATACAAATCAGAGTAACGTTCCCACAAGCCATATTGCCTAAACCTGACGTAACAAAATAACAAAATTGATTGCATTACACATTTCATATAACAAAACTGAGAATAAAAACGAAGATAGAGATAAAGAACTAACGATTCTGTTCTTTGCCTTGCATATAACTGGTTCATAAGAGTTGGGTTGGGTTCAGGCACGTAAAACTCAGCTGCTGTGCGATCTGGGATACCTATTTCCCAAATTGTAGGACCATTTCTTGGTGGATGAAATACTAGTACACCCATTCTGATTCTACTACCTGGTGATAGTTGTGCACCAATTTTTAACAGCGGTAATCATTGAAAGAAACTATTAGCATGTAGCTAGAGTAAAGGAATTACAAAGCTTAATCCTTATACAAAAGCAATGTAACGAACATAATATATTTAAATAGGGTACGGACCTTGAAAGACATTGACAATGGACGGGTGCATATAATCACCGATGTACCCAGGAACCCAAGCATATAAATTATAGTGACCCGGGCGGACATTGTTGATCTCAAAGTAACCTTCATTGTCAGTTTGAGTCCAGAACTGATAACCCTGATTTTGTAAAATAATTTATAGATTAAACTCTAGGAATGGTTTACAAAGGTAACGGTTCACTTTGTCGCAACCGCCCAACTAAAAATGGAAAACAAACTGAAAAAATCAAATCAGTTCTTTGACTTTTTCGGAGTTTAGGCTTTCCTACAATCGATTTCTGCATCTTTTATTTGTAACTTCTATTTAAACTTGCAAACCTACATAAATTTCAGATTCCAAGGTAGCCATTTGCTTTTGTCGAGTTTAGTTATGGTCAATCTAGTTTTTGAAATCATTGTTTATTATATTTATTAGTGATCTTCAGTTCAGTGACAATCAACACTAGTCGTTAGTTTAGGACTGGATGATGAGAAATTTACCTTGTTTTCCAATTGCCATGATCCAACTGTACCAGGTGGAGCTAAGCCAATAAAGGCCGAGTCTGCACGGGCTAAAGCAACATCGTCGCGAACAAATAGCCGCCCAGTTACTACACCACGTTGATGGGCACGTGGGAAGTCAGAAGAATTAAGAAAATCGTATGGCCAGCTATCCGTTTGTAGCAGCATCTATAATATCATTATTAAGGTTACTAACTTGCATAAGTACATACACATAAGCCTCATGTGAACCCAATAAAATTTGCATGGGTTAGCACAGTAATTAAGTACATAACTACCTCTTCTTTGGCATCAGCCCAAAGCCAAGTGGGACTTTCTTCGGTTGCAACCGAGTTCAGATACATGAAAACCGGTCCAAAAACCTTTTTCCATGGCTCACCATCTCGAAACTTCAGTCCTAAATCAATCCCCGCATAATGGGTGCTAAAAAACATCTAAATGATGAATGCATGGATAAAAAACCATTTCAGATGTGAATGCACTTCTCAAAATAATAAAAGATAATACCATATAAAAATGGCGAGTTGGGTGTCATGAAATACTTTTGGTTGAAATGACATATTAACGTATCGGTCGAAAGTGGCAAGGTTGGAGTGCCCCACAAACACTTTCTTATCCCTAATATCTTATAAACAAATTAAGCATCTTAATAATTTTAAAAGCAATAACAATACAAGTTTTTTATGACAGTATAAAACCTTTGAATTAACGATGAATAAAAAACACTCGGTTGTTCCACCACTTTGGAAACTTATTGGTGAACTTACCGAGAGACTAACAGGACCAGCGTGAGAGGTGAGATCCTGCTTGACAGGGCCACCAGTACGAAACTCATTACTTGGCGTGATCATCCAAAACCCAGCAGGCGGGTCCGAGCATATCCACCCATGTACACGGTTATATATATTTTCAGTTGAGTATTGGTACTTGTCGTCAACCTGTTTTTAACATTCAGTCATAGCTCCTAACTTTAATTCTATGAAAAGAAAAATAATGTATACAACAGATACAAAAAGAGTACCTCTCCCCTCAGAAGAGAATCAGAAGGATGAGTCAAAAGAACAGCTTCAGGGTAATCCAGTGGCTGACCCCTTCGACGGTCTTCAAATGATGGCATCTCCCTCTGCCTTTCATCCGAAACAGCCATGTAACGAAACCTTTTCATTCAACAAATGCATATTTAAAAATAAAGTTTGTAACGGGATACATAACATCAACATAAAAAGAAACAGCCACAAAGAAAATTGTGAAATGAGTCCTGAAATCTATTAATGTTCTAAATCAATGTTTTCTTCAGAACAAGAAGTTATATGGTTATTCTAATTTAAAAGTTGATTTTTGTTACAAAAATAGAAAATGTGCTAGCAAAGTGTTACTTTTGGCACCCAAATTTTTCCGCCACCTTAAACTAAAAAAAGCGGGTGTTGTAAAAAAATGAACGATTCGCAAAACTCCTCCCCCCTTAGATAACGTTGCCAACATTATTGCATTCCTTCAGCTTTGTTTTCTAATGCAGAGCAGTTAATTTTGAAGAATGACTGTAAAAATATATTTTATCTTACAGTTTATCTTGAAGCTTGAATACAATACGACCTTGGTAGACATCAACATCTGGCCACCCATTCAAACGTTCAAAAATCCCATACGAGTAGAAACCACTTGACCCCCGCAAGACAACATACCTTAAAGCGTTGTAAAGGTTAATAAGAATGCGAATAATCTAATGATATAGTTTATTGTGTACATTTGTACTGAAAGTGTCTTTCAACCAATGACATTATATGTCAGAAAACATCATCAATAAATTCAAATTACAAGTCTAACTGAATCATGATTATTGAATAATTAAAGTATATATGTATTGAATTTTGCTACATCCACAAAATTTGTACAAAAGAACATCCAAAAAAAATGATTTGGTAATGTGTGATTGGTGAATTTTGTTATAATTTCTCTCTTTTCCTTTTTGATAAACCAATCACATATAACCAAGTAATCTTTGTGGATGTTATTTTGTATACTCTTTGTGGATGTTATAATTTCTCGCTCATATGTATTACTTACATTACAAACTTAATTCATTCAGATTTGTTATAAAACTTGTGGCACACCTTTTGTCGACATTTAGTGAAACATGGTTGTCTTTGTGAGAAATGTTCCAATATCTTTTGAATGACAGCTCCACTTGGTTTTCACAGTTTGTTATAACATCGAAATGCTCGCCTGTAAGTCTGCATGAATGAATGAAAATACAAATTTCATGACACGGCCTACAGTCATCAACAATCTTTTGCATTCATGTGATTTGGTAAAACAACCACATATATAGGAAATGCACATATGCAACAAACTTGCAGAAATTATGTTTAGAACATTGATTAGAATATCAACTACTTATAATCTGATAAATAACCAAAGAAACTTACTTGTCTAACTTATCAGTTGAATTCAAAGGATCGCTCCAATTTACATCCCAATATCTGCAATCATACACACTCAATCTCAACAGATATTTTTATATCCCAAAAAATTTTGCGAAAAAAAAGGGTTTAAGGCATTAAATAGTCATTTACTTTTTCAAATATATTCATATGGTATGTGTACTTAAAAAATTACCCGGACAAAACCTAAACTTTGACTTTACCTGTTAATATGATACAAACTTTTTTCTACCTGTTAACTTGTGATTTTGCAACGTTAGTCCTTTTACAAACGGTCGTTTTATAATGTTGCAACGTTAGTACATTTTATATTTTTTTTAAAGAAAATGATTTTTTTAAAAAACACATTTTCTTTAAAAAAAATAATTTTCGAAAAAAAAAACATTTTCTTGAAAAAAATATTTTCTCAAAAAAAATAATTTAGAAAAATTATTTTTTTAAAAGAAAACATATTTTCTAAAATAATTAGTTTTTGAAAAAAAACAAAAACAGTTTTTAGTAAAAATTAAAAAAAATGTATAAAACTTACTATGTGTAGAAATTTAAATAATTAAAAAGATATATATACTCATTTTTCTTGATACCGACTTATTTAAGAAACTTTATTTTTCAAAAAAAAATTCTCCAAAAATTTTAAAATTAAAAAAATTTAATGCTTTTCTCAAAAAAAAAATAAACTTTCCAAAAAAAAATTCTAGAAAAAGAACCTTTGTTTCCAAAAAAAATTGTATTATGAAAAAAATGGACAAACGATGGTAACGTAAGTTGAAAAAAGGACTAACGATGACACGTATGTTAGCGAATTTTGCAAAAATAACCGGTTTAGCCGGTTATTGGTAAAAATGTGACCATATGAGCGCGAAAAGTTATAGTTCACGTACTATTTGGATAATATTTTAGATACACGTCCCATATGGATATGTTTGAAAAAGTATATGTCTATTTAATTTCTTAAACCCGAAAAAAAGAATTTTCATACCCTCGATCTGAATCCCTGTTATGATCGTTTAATATATTGTCAATTCCGTTAAATTCTATACCAGTGACCGTCCCTTGCGGACTTGCAATAGTGATGCTAAATATCCCATTGTCCACCACTACCTGAAATCATTATGTATAAATTTATTATGTATATATAATGCTTAAAGTAACTGTTTAGTTTTAGTTTTAATGAATCTACAACAACAAAACTTTTGAACCAAGTATCCCTAGAATAATTATTCTATGGATCAATAACAGTAGAATGATGGTTTATTATAACAAGTTTTGATTCATTATTGAGACATAAAGCTCATCTCGAGAAACATAATAGTGAATAGAAGAAAAGGCGTGCGCATATACATGATCATCGTGCATATTCAATTGCACCGGAGGATACAACACCGGACCACCCAAGTCGTTGCTTAAAGGCTTTCTGCAATAAAAAATACTTTTAAGGAGAAGCCAAATCCTAAGAATACTTTTAAAGAAGCCAAATCCTAAGAAAAATTAGAAGAAAAACTGAAATCAACAATCGAGGAAAGTATATGTAAAACATAAATGTATAAACATTAATAACATTATTGCATGCCTATAAAAAAACAAAATTTTAGCATCCGATTAATCCTCACCAACTTCATATTCATTGCAAGTTTCAGTTCTCATTTCCTTTAATTCCGACCATTCAAAGACTCCAAAAAGTTATAAGAATTTGTAACATATACAACTTAAATGTATATTAATTAACATGCATGCATGGGTTTAAGGCATTTAGATTGTGAGTTCAAATCTTTGATATTTGTTTATTTGAAGAAATTATATAAACTAACCTTGCACTCATGGAGCTAGCAGACTCAATAGTAAAAATGAACCGAAGAATAAATATCACGGCGACGAATATTGATTTATTTGCTAAAAACTCTTCCATCTTCCTCCCCATTTTTAATCTGCAAAACGTACAAACACATGTATGATGTTGGATTTAATAGATAAATAAACTAAATACTATAAGAAAATATAAAATAACAACCTTTGTAAGTGTACAACAAAACAAGAATATATATAATTGTCTTAATGTTGTTTCATCTTCATTTATGCCCTAAGTGAAAGAACACAAATTACCTCAGCAAATCTAGCAACAACGTCAAAATGGTGTTTTATGTGTGTGACAATGAGGGTGGATGATGGGGTAGGGGCAGAGGCGAGAGACAATTATACCAAGCGTTACAAATAAACTTGGTATGAAAACAATCTCAAAAACACTATATTCCCTCTAAAAGGTTTTAATTATTTATAATGCAAGTAAATTGGTTATGGTGGGTTTAGTTGGGCTTTAATTTATTAGGTGCGCTACTTTGTAAATAATTCAAATTTCAATGTTGACTGTTTTTTTAATTTGTCAATGTTTGGTAAAAACCGCAAATAAAAAGACGACTAATATAGTTAGGCAGATAAACACTTTATGTGAATACCAGAATTACATTCGCGTCGCGCGTTCTTGAGAGGTTGCAAATGTATGTTTTGGCTTTGCACAATCAAGCTCCTCGCGCGATGTGGTGACGAATACCCTATGATTGACCAATGAATAATGAAAAAAAAATAATCTCGATTAGCCCTGATTCATTCATTTTTATAGGCATCAATCGGTTTGTTTTCAAACAAATTTTATTGACTTGCATTTTTGAATATCTTTTTTGTAGATATATGTTTTTACTTGTTGTATTATATATATATATATATATAGAGTTAGGTTAATGTGGTGTGGCTACTTAAAATTATTAAAATAAAAAGTGATATGAACCGTCGGATCTATTAGTTATGATTTGATGAGACTAATTGTAAATGAAAGTCATTTAGTAATAAATGTATGTTTAATATATTTTTGGTTCTAATAATATTAACACTTTTAATGTCTTCTTTTAATGTTTGACTACTCATTAAATTTTCATAAAAACCTAATATGCTTCACATGAATTTTTAGTGACTTTTTAAGATATATATTGAAGTTATGATTAGTAATTGGTGATACAATCATTTTTCAACGCATAAAAATGTGCGTTTTTTGTATTCTACTTATTTTGGATTTCTAGGCACAACAAACTTATGCATCACTTTTTAGATATGACGTAGAAAGTTATTTTTCAAAATATTCATGAGGTGTACCAGTGTAATATATATTCAAGATGATACACCTAAAATAATAACTCGTACACCTACGCGAAGAGCGACTCGTACACAAAGAACATCTCGTACATAAAGAAAAACTCATACACAACTCGTACACGAAGATCAACTCCTACACAAAGAGCAACTCGTACACTAAGAGCAACTCGTACACCAAGAGCAACTCACACACGAATGGCGATTCGTACACAAAGAACAACTCGTACACAAAAAGCGACTCGTACAAAAAGAAAAACTCGTTCAAAAAGAGCAACTCGTACATAAAAACGACTCGTACATAAAGAAAAACTCATTTAATAGTCATTTGAAAAATTATGTACACTTATTACACCTTTAATGACATGAAAAAGTATTTAATTTTATTTCTGAATTTCATTTAAAGCAATTAATGTCATCTTAATCATATTAGTTGATCTAACAATTTAAAAGGCTTTTCATTTTAACAACTTTAAGGTACTACACTACTTTAACTACAATCTATATATATATATATATATATATATATATATATATATAATGGTAATTTTAAGTAATTGAGTGTATTAATTATACATTAATTAGTATTAAATTATTATTATTTTGAAATATGCATTAATTGTTATTTATTAAATTAAATATTGATTATTATGTATTAATTATTATTAAAAAATGGTTATATTGAATACCTTGTATCTCTTGGATACAAGGGGACCAATCCTTACTTTTCATCTACCAAAAATCAACGGACTAGATTAATTCTTACTTTTTAATTAAAAGAATGAAGGGGCATTTTCGTCATTTTACATCCCACCCACCTCACTCACCTCGTAAATACATCTCACCCCGTCTCTTTTCTCTGATCTAACACAAACCAAACACACGCAAAAAACACACACATAATCTTATTCAATCCATCATCCCGATCCAAAACACATACAAAAAACACACACAAATAAAAACATCAACAAATCACGTTAAAAATTAAATAAAAAGATGTCGATGCTATTCAAGAACAAATCAACAGGTTATATCATCATCATATATATATATATATATATATATATATATATATTTAGCTTATTTGATGTAAATAAGCTTATTTTGATGTGATTATACATGTCTTAGCTTTTTTATTAGATGATTAATGTGAATAAGCTTATAATTATCATCCTTTTTATTATGATGAATTATAAGCTAACTTATTAGATTGTTTTCATGAATTATAAGGTTTTATGGCTTAATCTCGCTGAACAAATTTAGTATGACCTGTTAGTGAAATATTATATATGATATATTTTATCATATATGATATAAGCTAACATATCATATATGATAAAATATATCATATATGATAAAATATATCATATATGATTATGCGCTTGAAAATTGAATTAAATCATCTTATTTGTGTATAGAGTATAGACGACTGTTTACAAGAAAGTTGAACATTACAAGCATCCAAAAGGCCAAGAAACTTAAAGAAGAATCTCATGAATTTTTATTTTACATTTAAAATGTATTGTTTGTTTTTTCCTTGTAATCTCCTAATGGTGTTTGACGTATATGGAAGATTTTGTAATCCATTGGTATCTTGTACAATATCTTGTAAATATAGTTTAACTTTCTTGGAATTATGTCATGATAGTTTTGATAAATTAAGCTATATATGATAATGCACTATCATATATGATAATGCCTCTAACACTTAAATTAAGCCATATATGATAATACACTATCATATATGACAATGCATTATCATATATGATACTAAAGAAAAACTTGGATATATTAAACAAAGAATCTGATGAATTCATGATTACAACAAAGAGTATGCACAATTAATAATTAAACACTTGTTCATAACATTAAAAAAGTTTGGACAGAATCATATATGATAATTCAAACATAATGTAACATAATGTACAATCATATATGATATACATCTGATATCACATATGATAACCGTTTATACATAATCAAAAGATGCAAAAAACATTAACATTGAAACTACTCTTCTTTTTCAACAATAAATTATTCTTAAAACATATTATCAAAGGATGAATTCATGAATAACGCCTACTCCGTCTGGATTCTTAAAACGTATCCGTGCACATCCTCTTGTTATAATCAACATCCATCTCTACTCTGCTCCAAATCAGACAATCACACCATCTCTGTCTGACTGCATTTATAAAAGAAAGAAAAGAACATATTATACAACATTTTAACATCAAAATGAATTACTCATATATATGATAGAAGGTAGATTTCAAGAGTTTATATATATTTTCTAAAAATACTCATACAAAATTTGTTTTTTCTTGTGGTTTGTTTGATATATCATATATGATATATCAAGCTTTTTTCATCTTATATCAACAAACTTAATTCAACTTACATTTTCTTATGGTTTGTTTAATATATCATATACGATAACTGATGATATATCATATATGCTATATCTATGGTATATGATATATCATCAATTATCATATATGATATATCAAGATTACTCAGCTCACATCCACAAGCTCAATTCAACTTACATAAAAATACCTTATGATTCGTCAAAATAAATTAATAAGCTAGCTTACTCATAACTCTCAGGTAACTTGCAAGCTTATTCACATAATTCCTATCTAATTCATAAGCTTATTTGTAAAACCCCTGTTTTTACCTCTTTGACCTTGTCACCTTATGTACACATCTTGCTTGAATCTATGTAATCTCATTTCATTTAATTTTTATGAAGCATCAGTCTCTCATTAAATTACACTGTCAATTCTAGTATATTTATAAATATATGGGACATTTGTCATATTTAATTTCCTTAACCTTCACAAAGCCATATTATATTTAATATATATACCATATACTCTAATGAAGAAGTTTACTCCCTACATTATACTAGTCCTAATTAACTTAACCACTTGCATCTTATACATAAACAAAAGACTCTAAAATTGACACATCACCCCTTTTGAAGCTTTATATCATACGGCATGTATATACATACAAGTATACATTGACAAAAACCTTCCTAAACATACAACAATACCTAACTACTTACCTACTCATTTCTAAGATATTTTGCAACTCACTTTTCCTCACATGTTTATGTAAACATACGGCTAGAAGCCCTCCACACAAACCAAACTCAAATGTTGGAAATACGTTTTTACGTATTTAGAAAGGATCGGTCACTCCAATGATATTGGGCTCGTGATCCAATATAGCCCATATAGCCCACATGTAGGGTGGGCTATATAAACCCCCTCCTAGCATGTTAGGAGGGGTTGAACACTTAACCATTAATCACATTCCATCTTTCTTATCTTTCTCTCCTTTCTCTCTCTTCTTTCTCTCTCTAATTTCTTCCATTTTCCATCCAATAGATTAATCATAGATTGCTAAATCCTTAGAAAATACGATCCTACAATTGGTATCAAGAGCTTGGTTGATTCTTCGGATTTGCGTGTTTTTTATCTATTGATTTGGTGGTAAATCTTTTCTTCTTTCACAATTTTCGTTCTCGTCTTTCTTATTTTCAATTTTATGAATTTGGTGATCAAAATTTTTTATAAAGCAAAAATCTTGGATCGTTTATAAAACTTTTATCCTATTGTTGCTTATCCTTTTATCAAAGTTCTTGTCTCAATTTTTGTCATCAACCTATTTTCAGTTTTTATCATACTTAATCACAACTCTTTTGTCCTAACTGTCATAATTTTCTTGTCTCTTTTGTCTGTCTCAAACTTTGTTATTATATTTTCTTTCAATTCTCGTCTATATAAACCGACTGTTTATCAATTTCTGTCTATCAACTTTCTATCAACTTTTGAGTATTTCATAAGATTTTTCTATCAACTTCTGTTTTTTATCATCTTTATCAAGTTTTTTTATCTGGGTATAGTCTTGTTGTTTTTACGATTTAAACTCCATCGGAAGCACCAGGTTAGTTCATTACGATCGCATAAACCCTAAGGTTTGTAAACTGCGATAGACATCCTACGATTGTTTGTTAGGATCCAAAGTTATAATCTAGGACCACGATCAGGACTGCGATCGGGACTACGATCGGGACTACGATCGGACTCACGATCGGACTTACGATCGGACTCAAAAGGATCTTCGATCGGACTCAAAAGGACTTACGATCGGACTCACGATCAGACTTACGATCGGACTCAAAAGGACCTTCGATCGGACTCACGACTCGACTTACGATCAGACTCACGATCAGACTTACGATCAGAATCAATAGGACCTTCGATCGGACTCACGACTCGACTTACGATCGGACTCACAATACACAGACTCTCGACTAAGATTCAACATCTCTCAATAAAAAACATCACACTCGATTCTACTCTCACCTCACGAACTCATTCTCACTCACCTCACAACTCTAAACGAACTCATCACAACTGTCAAACAAACCCACCACTCGATTCGACTCTCACCCAAACTCTAACCTATCTCGAACAGACCTTCAACCCACGCCCACACACCCACAACACACTCTCGAACAAAACCCAAACAACAACTCACCCTCGTCTCTTAACCCGACTCAGACCCTCGATAAAAACATACAAACCAAACATACTTATTTTTCCCCAAAATCAACAGACTCAAACTAAAACATTTTTTCAAGACTCAAATCCAAATTTTTTCTCAAATTCAAATCCTTTGACTTGAATGTTACAACACACGACACCAAAAAAAAAAAAGATCTCAGTCTCATTAAAAAACTTTCATAGATCCAAAATCAAACATTAACAACAGTTAGAAGACCTACCCGAGATCTATCAAAGATCTTGTAGTTAACACTTCATATTTGTGGGTTTCTTGAATCACATTCTTGCGTTTTCATAATTGAATCTGACATAATTGAAAGTTTTGGTCTCTTTTTCTGATTGAGGTGTAATTTACTGTTGTGGTTTTTAACAGCAGATATTTTTTTTGGGAGTGAAAAACGAGGGGCGGATAAAACAAAGGCTGAGAGATTAGGTTGTGAGTTTTGAGTGGTATATTTATTGACGGAGGATTTATATGACATTTGAGATGAGGTAAATGGGTGTTTAAGATTTGTGAAAAGATAAGACGGAGGAAACAAGACACAGTTGGGAGGCGTTATTTTTATTTTTTATTTTTTTTGGGAAGTGAAGGGGGCGGAGTTCACTAGGTGGTGATATGGGGTGTTTGACTGAAAACCAAATAAGTGATTAGGATCTTACACGTCTTATATATTGACTCGGGTTTTAAATTTTTTTTTTTGCCACGTGTTTGGGTATATTAACATAACACGTGTTTGGGTATATTAACTTACGTGTTTGGGTATATTAACATAACTCGTGTTTCAAATAACGTAATATTCATACACGTTTTGAGACGTGTCAATCTATAAACCTTATATCCAAATTTTTCCAATCATTTCAATTTTATTCAAATTTTTTTTATTTTATTTTTATTTTGAATAAATTTTGTTATATTAAGTTATAGTCGGGACAAAGTGACGTGATAAAGTGACAAGGTTTATTTTGCCGACAGATTTTTGTTCGGGTATTGTTTGTGAAAGGATTCGGGTAGTTTTTTATTTTTTTGACCGAAACTGTTTAAACGACAAAGTAATCTCTCGGTTTTTACAAAGAATTGAACTTGAGACAAATTTAGAAGTTTTCACGCATCATTTTATATCAACAATAAAGGTTTTCTCCAATAACTTTTACAATTTTTTAGCCGAGGAAAAGATATATTACCCAACAAAGATCCAAGAATTTATCATCGAACGAAATGGAATCGTTGACTTCGACGTTTCAAAAGGGAGAATTGCATATATTGCAAGACGATAAAAGAAGCAGTCATAAGAGAATAGAATCAGGAAGAAAACAGGAACCAAGTAGCGTGTCAGGTACAGATAATATTCTTCATATGTTGTCTGAAATGAATGCGCTAATTAACAATCCTGCTAATCGTTTTACGACTGCTTCTTTAACCAATTCCGTGTCTAGGACTGAAGAGCTTGAAACCATTTTAGCTCAGCAATCCAAAGAGCTTGAGGATGCCAAAATTGAATTTTCAAAGAAAACGGAGAAATTTGAAACATACTTTGAAAAACTTGAAAAGTCAAACGTTGTTCTTGAAAGAAAATTGGATCAAACTGTTCTAGATTCTAAAGCTGAAAAGGATAATCTTTTGAAACAAATTAAGTTGCTTGAATCTAAGTTGGCATCCCAAGATGAATTGCTCAAAGAAAATGAGACCTTAAAAGCTCAAGTACAGGAAAAGGTCTTTGCTATAGCTGCGTTGAAAAACGATTTAAGGAAAACTAAAGGAACTAGTGTGGACACTAAGCTTGAAAAACCATCAATCTTGGGGAAACCGCCTCCAATACAGTCCGTTAGACAACCGACTGCATTTAGATTCGAGCGACCACAATCCTCGAGACCGCGGTTTGCCTCCCAAGTTGATATGGCAAATATTTTTAGAACAGTCACTCCACCAACTAGGGCCAATGTGACTAAAACAGCTTTTGCAAGACCTAATCACATGATTGCATCTAGTTTCCCTAGACATAGTCCAAAGAACACGTCTCGAACTAGTTCAAATGACGTTCTCCATACATTTGGTCTAAGGGAAGCACAAGTAAGAGATAGGAATTTCAAACCTAGTCAGATGCCTTCTAGTTTACCCAACTCTGCTACCCGTAGCATGTCACATCCTAGGAGCATCAATCAATCATCTAGGAATTCTAGATCTTACTCGGACATTAAATATGCTACTTGTAAAACATGTAGAAAATGTGTCTTTAGGGCAAATCATGATTCTTGTATCAAGAAATTACTTAATGAGGTGAACTCCCGTGCTAGACTTAAATCCCAGTGGATAGCTAAAATCAAACCCGTTGGTAAAGTTTGGCGCCCCACTGGTAGAACTTTCACTCTTGTAGGAAACGAGTGTCCTTTAACTAGGATAGTCTCCGATTCTACTAAGACTACTAGAGAGGAAATTGCAAAGGATGATACATCACTTAAGCCTGAACTTAAGGTTTTCTATAAAAGGAAACGTTTGCCAACTAAGACAAGTGAATCATCCCCTCAGGCCACCTCTGGCACAAGAAAAGACAACTGTGAACCCCCACTTGCTTCTAAGATAGATATCGCTAACCCATATCAAATCATGCAAATTCCTAATGAGAATGCAGGTACCAAAGAGGATGTTGTTCCAAAAGAACGAAGCGGTCCAATCATTGTATACCATTCAATTAAGGACACTCTCAGAGTTTGGTTGCTGAAGAAGCTGATATCTAAGAAACAAGTGTCTTAGGGATTTGCAGTTAAGCTTACAGTGTACAAGGACTTATAGTCACATCACAGACTGTAACTCGTTCATCAAAGAAAGGAAAGTTTATCGCCGATGATAAACTTATCCTAACAACGAGAAATTAATTTTTATCGGGCATGAGCTTATATCAAAAACATTCCAAGTTTTTAAGCTCATGCACCATGGCTCACATTCAAATCACAGTATGTGACCCGTTCTTCAGAGAAAGGGAAGTTCATCTACGCAACGATAACTTACCCTCAAAACGAGAAATTAATTTTTCTCGGACACGAGCTTATATTAAAACTATTCAACGGTTTTAAGCTCGTGTAAATGGCTCACAGTCAAATTACAGTCTGTGACCTGATCTTCAGAGAAAGGGAAGTTTATCTACGCAACGATAACTTACCCTCAAAACGAGAAATTAATTTTTCTCGGACACGAGCTTACATTAAAACTATTCAACGGTTTTAAGCTCGTGTATATGGCTCCTCGTTAAATGACAGACGATGACCCGGACTTCAGAGACAGGGAAGTTCATCTACGCAACGATAACTTACCCTCAAAACGAGAAATTAAGTTTTCTCGGACACGAGCTTATATTAAAACTATTCAACGGTTTTAAGCTCGTGTAAATGGCTCCTCGCTAAATGACAGACGATGACCCGGACTTCAGAGACAGGGAAGTTCATCTACGCAACGATAACTTACCCTCAAAACGAGAAATTAAGTATTCTCGGACACGAGCTTATATTAAAACTATTCAACGGTTTTAAGCTCGTGTAAATGGCTCCTCGCTAAATGACAGACGATGACCCGGACTTCAGAGACAGGGAAGTTTATCTACGCAACGATAACTCACCCTCTTAACGAGAAATTAATTTTTCCCGGACACGAGCTTATCCTAAAACCATTCAAAGGTTTTAAGCTCGTGTATAAGGCTCATCATTAAATATCAGATGATGACCCGATCCTCAAATAAAGGAAAGTTTATCGCCGATGATAAACTTATCCTCATTAACGAGAAATTAAATTTTCTCGGACGCGAGCCTACATTAAAACTATTCAAAAGTTTTAAGCTCGTGTAAATGGCGTATAATCACATTTCAGATTATGCCCCGGACTTCAATTAAAGGAAAGCTTATCTTTAAAGATAGCTTATCCTCATAACGGGAAATTAAATTTTCTCGGTCATGAGCTTGTATTAAAACATTCCAGGTTTTAAGCTCATAAAGTAAAGTGTATCTTTTAAATAAGAGAACTTTTCTTCTTAACGAGAAATTCATCTTTCTCGGTCATGAGCTTTAAGTTAAAACATTCAAAGTTTTTCAAGCTCATGAAAACGACTTCTAAGTAAATATCAACTTAGGACTCGTTCTTTAGTTAAAAGGAAAGTTTATCGCCGATGATAAACTTATCCTTAACAACGGGAAGTTTACAACTTCTCGGACTTGAGCTCGTTTTGCAAGATATTCAACATCTTAAGCTCAAGTAATTGGTTTTCAAAACTTTGAACACAATTTTTCGAGAATTTCTCAAAAGGTTTTTCTAAATCTTTCAAATTTGTGTGTTCAAAAATGTTTTGATAAAAAGAGCATGTCTTCTGGAATCGATAATATTTACGATACTAGAAATGTCATTCAATAATGACACGGGGTTGTAAATAAAGTTCGAGCAGAAGTTCAAACTTTTAAAACATGCTCAAAATGGCTTGCTATTTATTTCAGATAGTAACCCGCTTTTCATATTAAAGTCAAGCATTTCACCGGAAAGCTTTGACTCAACAACGGGAATTAATTTTCTCGGGCATGGTTTACTTTACAACCATGTTAGGGATTGTGTTTACTTTATAACACAATCTAACACGGATATATGTACGTGTCAGTGCATTTATTTGTTAAAACAAGAGAAATCTTGTTTTTATGAAGTTATCATCTCCACCAACCGTAGCAATTTACAATTGATATCTACATACTCGACGATGCGACTACTCAAACGGCGACTACAGCTCTTTCAATAGAACACGGGTCAATAATTGAGGGGGAGCAATTGTCCAGCATTCAGAATCCTTGATGCCGAGAGTGCCAAGTTCACATATTGGTGTCAAGACAACGATATCAATCATACACATGGAGTCAAGAGATAAATTCAGACGTGACGAGGTGATCAACATTCGTGAACAAGAACCATCTGAATCTTTCATATGATGTTCTTCATCATTCAGGTCCAACCTCATAAATCGCTAATCTTGTGAATACATTATCATTTATGATCTTTGCACGTGATAAATACCTTACACTTGTGTTTAAAAGGTATGTAATTTACGTTTCTAGTACACCCTCATTAATTTGAGGGGGAGCTTGTGTAATTCATGAAGATAATTGGATTTGCATCTTTCTTCCTAAATTTTCTTAAAACGTTATTAAATCAATTGATATTAAAAACATCGATTGGGTTAATATTTTTAATATGGGGGAGAAGATGTGATTTAATAATGAGATCAATCAATTTAATGGTTTGACTAAATGTGCTGGCTCATCCCGACATGTGCGAAATGTTTTCGATTATCGTGGCATATGTTAAGGGGGAGCAAAATAGATTTGCACTTCAAAATGGATTTCATGGTGACTTACACTTACCCAAAACATCTTTATTCACGACGGTGAAGATTGTGGTGACATATGGATGGTAGGATAGGTTAAAGTCCAATGATTCCTCTAGAACCGGAGGAATCTTCCCAAGGACATTCCATAACTAGAAATAGTAGTCCTTAGGAAAGATGGAGAAAGATTGTGAACGTAGCTGAATGCCGACCAAGTACTTAAGTTAGCACTGGAACAATCACAACAAGGTGCTAGTTATGACGTATTGGTAAGCATTGAAGGGGTTGAAGAATGAAAAAGAATTGTAATGATAAAGGGTGTAAAGAAAGAAGCCCTCCTTACAACTTAGGCAGAAATCGGGTCAATACATATGCTATTAAGATCATTGTTTAATGATTCTTGATATTGAAGACAAACATCATGGACCCAGTGATGCAAGGCACAACCCATCCCAGCTAACTCAGATATCTCTTAAAAGATATTTGTTTTAATCACACGGAGACAACACATTATCTATTGATTTATTCACTCCGAATAAATTGGTATTGAAATTGTGGCACTCCTCTCCAGCCTCCGATCACTAAAAATCCAAAATGCACGTTTGAGTCTAGAGCCATTTGAGGTCATCAAATATCTCATTAGGACACACTTTCATATTTTCTTGCTTCTTCACACACTGTGAAAAGTAAGAAAGATCTTAAGAGTCCTACGCAAAATCTTCATGATCTTGCCTGAACATCCGAGTAATACGAAAATATTTACAATGAAGATGGAAATCCTTCTTGAGTAAATATCAAAAAGCTCATAGTAGGTGACTTGTGCGATTCTTTATGAATCAAACTTGTGATAACTGGAAAGCAACAGTGGTTTAATTCTTAAATGAATTTAAACATGTTCCAGGCCTATACGCAATATCTTAGTGATCTTGCCAGAACACTCAGAGTGATACCTTAGTGTTCACAGTGATGAGTGGAAATCCTTCTAGTGTTAACCTCAAACAGCACTTGGTAGGTAACTTACAAGATTCTATACGAATCAAGCTCGTGACAACTGGAAAGCAACGATGGTGCGGTTCTTAATTGAATTTCACTTGTTCCAGGAACATGAATTGACGGATTCAAATCATGCGGATATTATTATCCTAATGATTCACTCTTTACATTCGCAGTCATCTTTGGACGGTCGAGTAAAGAGAACGGGTTTACCCGTGAAATCTTGTCAAGGAGGTTCTTTATTGAAACTACCTGCCACAAGTACGACAGTTAATATCGTCCAACGGTCTTCACCGACCGGAGGTAAAATGCTACCGAATTAGAATGAAATGTGCAAGGCCATTTCATCCGTGTATATGGTTTGTTGCTAACTGTCTTATGCAACGTAACAAGAAGGTGGCATTGCGGTGTACAATCCAGAAGAAGTCGTCACCACATGCTTATACTGCATACACTCAGTACTTCAACGAATTCAAGAAAGTCTGAAGGTCAAGTCTTCCGCTGTATCAAACTCTGAAGCTTTCAAGAATTATAAAGGTATAAGTATGTGGAACATGAAGTCACGAAGAGGCGAATATCACAAGTGATGAATGCACAAGGTCAAGGCAAGGAAACATACTCAAGGCTAAAGTCAGAGATCACATCAAGCATATTCACAAGAACAAGATCGAAGACTCAAGCATAGTATGCTAGGTTTAAGATTTTGTAAAATGGTGTGACCTCCCTTTGGGGGAGATTGTTGGAAATACGTTTTTCCAAGGAAAGTCTCGGTCACATCATTATTAGCATAGATCACGAGCTATAGACTATTTAGGACATTGTAACTTGGAGTGACCTCCCTTTGGGGGAGATTGTTGGAAATACGTTTTTACGTATTTAGAAAGGATCGGTCACTCCAATGATATTGGGCTCGTGATCCAATATAGCCCATATAGCCCACATGTAGGGTGGGCTATATAAACCCCCTCCTAGCATGTTAGGAGGGGTTGAACACTTAACCATTAATCACATTCCATCTTTCTTATCTTTCTCTCCTTTCTCTCTCTTGTTTCTCTCTCTAAGTTCTTCCATTTTCCATCCATATCAATAGATTAATCATAGATTGCTAAATCCTTAGAAAATATGATCCTACATCAAACATTCCCCAAGGAAATCTAGTACTAGGATTGCTACATTAAAACATGTACTTGGATGTTCCCTACTTACCACTCTATTAGCCGAATAACAAACCTCACACCCTTTATGTACATCTCTTCCATTTATGGGATGTATTAAAGTTCACTATACAAGCATCATACTTTCTACAACTAGCAAAACCAAAACCACTCTCCCTTGGCAACACCCACGGCAAGAAACAACACAAGAAGCTAGACTTTACTAAACCATCCAACTCTCACCACATTTACTCTCCAATCATTCTCAACACTTCACATTTACTTCTCATACCATTGAATTGGGTCAAGGAAACATTGAAGAAGGGACAGGGTCGCGACATACTTATGTTTTGACTAGAAAATCTTCATATTCCACTCTTAAGTATCCACAAGTTCTAGTGTTCCTACTACTTGCTCACCTTTCATCATCTCATCAAGACAAGTAAGTGAAACATCTCCTCACCACCTTTCCATTTGTTTTTACTTCCCATTGCATGTCATTCACATAAACTCTTAGAAATCGAGGCTAAGAATGCATGCACACGTAAAACTATGCTAAAACTTAACTAGAACTCACGGCTTCAATATTGTGTTTGTAAGAAAACATGTCTTTATGTTTAGACTTGTAAACAACATGTGTAAAAAAGTGATTAACTTAGGTTTGCTTCCTAGATAAACTAAAGTGTTAGACATTATCATATGGATAGATAAAGCCTCATAAGTCTCGGCTAAATATTCTAACCGATTAAGGAAAACCTTGGTTTAATGCGTTTTTAGTTAACTTAGAATGAAATGAAAAGAGAGATTAATTAAAAACACTAGATAAACCTAAAACATAAACTCATAACTCTCGGCTTATTTTTAGCCGAGTATGAACCTTTGTTTATTAAACCTTTGTGGCTAAAACAAATGTGTAGGAGTGGAGGATTTACTAGCAACTTAGAACACTAAATGAGCTACACAAATAAGCTATAAACCGAACCCTATAAGCCTCGAACCAAATAAGCCATAAACTTGTATAAGTCGAAGCATCTTAAGCCCATAAGCCCAAGTTATATATTTAGGTTATATAGTTTTGGTTTAATATATGTTTTCTAAATATTAAACAAGCCCACTATAAGCCTGTTAGGCCCAATAACCTAAACCGGACCCTTAATGGGCCAACCGAGCCCATTAAGAAACTAATATATTTAATGGAGACTTTTGGGCCATTTTTGTAATATAATTGAAGTACTAGTCAAAAAAATGAAAAGGTATAAAACTTATATATATATTTCGTGACTTAAAACAAGTACAAGGACTACACTTGAAGATTGGAAAAGTATAGGGTTGCGTTTTATATATAGCCGAGTCTCTAATTAAATCCTAAGGAATAAACATGCCATTTTGTAAACTTATTACAAGCCCTAGAACATTTTCGTGCCCTATTAAACCTAGTTCGAGACTTGAAGGACTAGTTTTGGCCATTCGGTAAACTTATATAAGCCTTAGGTTACTTTTCGTGCCCTTATTATACATTTCGAAACCACAAGGACCCATGTTGCCATTTTTTCGAATATAAACCGAGCCCTAGGTGGCTGTTATGTAACTTGTATACACCCCTAACCCTAACCGAACCACAAGGACTCGTTTTGCCAAACCTTGAAACTTATATAAGCCCTAGGGGCGTTTGTGTAAAATACCGAGAGTATATATATACTTGAGGGACTTGTATTGTAATTTCCCTAAACTTATCTAAACCCTAATTATATACTTTCCCTAATATTTAAAAAGTGTAAACTTAAATAACACGATAAATACAAAAACCATTTTCGTCCTCAAACTTGTCATTTAATTAAATTATATAAACTTTTGAGACTTTTATTAAATAAAACGTACTCCCTCCGTCCCACTTTAATTTTCCTCATTTGACTTTTTGAAGTCTTATTTTCTCAACTTTGATCTTAAATAATTTTATTTGTGTTATATAATACTTGATGTAAAATATATGAATTGATTGCTTTTTAAATGTATTTTCATTAATATCATTCTTGTCAAGTATTATATAACACAAATAAAATAATTAAAAATTAAAGTTGATAAAGTAAGACTTCAAAAAGTCAAATGAGGACAATTAAAATGGGACGGAGGTAGTAACACTTTTTTGTAAAAATTATTTATATACATTATACATATAAATACAATTAAATTTATAAGAATAAATATATTAAATATAGTTATTATAAATCTTGTACATTTTAAATAAATATAAAACCATCTTTTATAAATATTTAAACTCACTTTATAATGCTACAAGTATGAAAACATTAATTAAACAAAGTAGTAACTTGAACGATATTAATTACTACACACTTAAAAGTAATTACTCTATTACTTGTACAACGATAAATTAACTTACAAGAATCTTAATAAAATACTTAAAACCAGTAGAAGCATGTACAGATTGTTTTAGTGACTTTTATGCATCCTATTATACTTTTACTGAGACTATATAATTATTTAGGTTGTTGATTGTGTTGTGGGCATTACTTTGGGATTCTTGTGACTTATTACTGTATTACTGAGGTGAGCCACTTTATATATTGACAAACTTTTAAATCTTTTATGGGGAAGAAATCATGCAATTAATTTTATGGATGTAAACTGAACTGTACCAACTTTAACTACATGTGTCTATTGTAGAATTCCTCATGACCCGTGAACTGAAACTGTTAGAATTTGGATTACCTGAATGTTATAAATAGATCTATTTGGGGTTGACCATCCTCACCTGAGTGAGTCATGCTCACTGTGCCTTGGCCGGGACAACAGGTGTTTACCATGTCAGAACGGAATATTGGGTGCATTATTATTAATGCGAAGGGTTCTCATTTGTTGAGGGCTTAACATGTCAAGTGTCACTTTTGAACAATAGGAAATGTAATTACCTTTAAGTATTGATGCTATGTGCATTACTACTTCAGTGACTGTTTTACTATCCAAACATATTTAATATTCACCAATTTTATGTTGACACTCAAAAGCATATTTTTCTCAGGTATTTGAAGCAGGTAGTTATATTGTGCATGGATCTCAACATCAGAATAGACAGCATTCTAGCACACATCTAGGGATTTTCTTGTTGGGAATTTATGAACAATCTTTTATTTATGTTGGAATCATTTAAATAACAAATTACACTCCTGGTCAGGTAATAAATGTTTGATAATCTTTTATCTGGTGCTTTATGTATTATCTGCTATTGATCCACCTACGTGACACCCAAATATTATTTCCGCTGCATTTGACTAATTTGGGGGTGTCAAATTATTCACAACTCTCATCTAATTCAAAATCTTATTCAAACAAATAAGTTTATTCACATTAATCACCTAATTAAAAGCTACTTAAAATAATTCGATCAAAATAAGAACAATCAATCATAATAATTTGATCAAAATAAGAACAATCAATCAAAATCTTTCGTTCAGAATAAGCTAATGATAATAAATTAATAAGCTTATTCAAAATCAAATAAGCTAAAAACTAAGAATATAAACCTGATATGAATCCGTGTTAACTAATTGATCTAATTAATCGATTATGATGGAATGATATTGTTCGTGATGTATTTGTGATTATATGCTTCGATTTGTAGAGATGAAAACTAGATCGGGGTAGAGAGAGAAGTAACAGACGGGTGTGTGTATGTGTTTTTTTATTGGAAAAAAGAAGAAAAATGCTTATATAGTGGGCGGGTAAAATGACGAAAATACCCCTGTAGTGTAAAATGGGGATTTAATCTCAGCCATTAGATGGTAGAGAGATGGAGTCTGGGGATAAGTCTCCTTATATCTTAGATAAGTTTGGTATCCAAATGAACTTATATCTTATTATTTATATAAGCATTAAATTATAAGATCTTAAGAATTACTACTATTTTGATTTTCTAAGGTTCTTTTAGTTGTACAAAATGCATTAGTAGATGTAAGTTGAATTTTCAAGCTTTTTATTAATAAAAATGCATAAATGCTTTATATGTAGTATCGATATTGATATATTGGATTCATGAATTTTAAATTTTAAATTTTAAATTTTAAGTTTAAACCCTTTAGAATTAAAATTTTCAATTTTTTTTACCTATATCTATATCTATATTACATATAAAACATTTTAGTATCTCTTTCCTCCTTTAATTTTAAGTAATACAACTTGTAAAATATATGGTATAATTTATAAATGCATAAAACTTAATTTTAAGTAACGCTTATAAACATTTCATCCATTAAATGTATTTTAAATTTTAAAAATCAATACAGATTAAAGAATAAGGTACAAGAAAGACTAATTAATAATTCTAATAAATGTTAACTCTTAAAATTAAAATATACTAATATGTTCTTGTACATATTATACAAACCAACAAAACACATAAATTTTCATGCAATTTACATGTCAAGCTGATGGTTCAAATGATTTTAGATCTATCAGAACTTGAGAGAACGAGTTGATAAGACCGGATACTAATTATTTTTTTTCTGCTAATCAGATCGCTATTATAATTTTATTTGTGCTTGAACTTTAATTAAGGGATACTCGTAGATGCAACGCGCGAGTACTCTACAAGTTTGGTTAACTGGTGATTTATAATATTTTGAATTCTTAATCTACGGTGTTGTTTAGTATTGCAATGTTTTCAAAAGTGATGGAGGGATGTCAAAAATTTCAACCTCGACTAAACCTGTTAAGATCAAGTTACGCGGTATTCGGATCAACCTGAGTACTAAATATGGTAGGGTATGGGTTAAAAATGCATATCATACTCACCCGAGCATACCCATACAAACACAACCCACTCTAGAGCTATCACGCACCGTCACTCATAACGGTTGACCGTCAAGTTTTTTTCACATCTCCGAAGATTTACTTGTGTTTTGAGAGACCACCTCCGGCGAGTGGAGCCTCCTCACCCTTTTCTAAGCCTGATCTAGGTACTCCCATTTTAACTGTTGTCGACTGTCGCCGTCATCGCTGCAGCTAATGATTACTTTTAGTACCGGAAATTTTTCCAACACGAGTTGAGTTTCTTCTAATTTTTATTTTGCATATCGTTTAAATTTTTATTTCTTTCAGATTTGATTTCTTAAAGTAACTGTTTTGTTTTAGTTTAATGAATTTAACAAAACTTTTAAACCCCTAGAATATTATTCTTTGTCAATATGGATCAATAACACTAAAATGATCGTTTATTATAGAGTAAAGTGCAAAAATCATCCCTGTGGTTTGTCAAAAGTTTGAATTACATCCCTCGTTAATACTTCGCGCAACATACATCATTGTGGTTGTAAAATAGTACACCATACATCCCTGAGGACGGATGGTGCAAATATTTTTCCGTTAAGGGTTAAAAGTGTTTGTTATCTTAGGGGTATTTTAGTCCTTTTACAACCTAGGGATGATTTTTGCACCTAACTTTTCAAAAAAAAAATTTTCCAAAAAAAATTTCAAAAAAATTTCAAAATTTTTTTAAAAAAAGTTTCGAAAAATGTTTTTTTTTCGAAAAATGTTTTTTTTTAATGTTTTTTTTTAAGTTTCGAAAATATATTTGAAAAAAGTTTTTTTCAAAAAAATTCAATTTTTTTTAAAAAGTTTTGAAAAATGCTTTTTTTAATGTTTCGAAAAATGTTTTATTTTTTAAATGTTTTCTTTTTTTAAATAAGTTTCAAAAAAAATTTGAAATTTTTTTTTTCAAAAAGTTTCAATTTTTTTTTTAATTTTTGAAAAAAGTTTTTTTTTTCAAAAGTTTTTTTTAAAAAGAGTTTTTTAAAAAAAGCTTTTTTTTAAAAAAAGTTTTTTTTTCGAAAAACATTTTAAAAAATAACTTTTATAAAAAAAACTTTTGAAATTTTTTTTTTCGAAGATTAATAAAAAATTTGAATTTTTTTGAAAAAAAAGTTTTTTAGAAAAGCTTTTTTTTTTAAAAGTTTTTTTTTCGAAAAACATTTAAAAAAAAACTTTTGAAAAAAAAACTTTTTTCGAAAATTTAAAAAAAAAATTTGAATTTTTTCGGAAAAAAAAATTTCAAATTTTTTTTGAAACTTATTTTAAAAAAGAAAACATTTAAAAAATAAAACATTTTTCGAAACATTAAAAAAAACATTTTTCAAAACTTTTTAAAAATAAAATTGAATTTTTTTGAAAAAAACTTTTTTCAAATATATTTTCGAAACTTAAAAAAAAACATTAAAAAAAACATTTTTCGAAAAAAGAAAACATTTTTCGAAACTTTTTTAAAAAAAATTTGAAATTTTTTTGAAATTTTTTTTGGAATTTTTTTTTTTGAAAAGTTAGGTGCAAAAATCATCCCTAGGTTGTAAAATAACTAAAATACCCCTAAGATAACAAACACTTTTAACCCTTAACGGAAAAATATTTGCACCATCCGTCCTCAGGGATGTATGGTGTACTATTTTACAACCACAATGATGTATGTTGCGCGAAGTATTAACGAGGGATGTAATTCAAACTTTTGACAAACCACAAGGATGATTTTTGCACTTTACTCTTTATTATAACAAGTTTTGTTTCGTTATTACATAAAGCTCATCTTCGAAAAACATAAAAGACAATTGAAGAATAGGCGTACATGATTATCGTGCATATTCAATAAAAAAATTCCGATTAAAATTAAACAATGTTTACAAGTAATTCATGTTCTTTGCATGTTGGAAAGTCTTAAAGCATATTATATCAAAGTACATAATAAAATCATTCATCACTCAATGAATTTGATACTATAGAAATATTTTTCTTTTTTACGTAACTTCAGTTATAGTTTCTTAAATTAGAGAGTCGTCTAAAGAGCTGACGATCGTAGCTAATTCAACTTCCTATGAATCGTTATCATATATTTTTTTTGATCGAATTGATAACAAAACAAAATTTGAGCAAAGAATTGATAAAATGAAAAGTGTTGATTTATACATTTTATAAATTGATTGGTACATTTTAAAATATGTATGTTATGATTAATATACTTTTAATATATGAATACATCACTACTAAGGCTACTTACAACAGCGATTTAATGTGATTTTTATTTTCTATCATATCAGTTTTATCTCTCCGACAACTTAGAGCGACCTATTTACCACAACAAAGCGAACTAGTTCAATTTTTTTATTCAATAAATAAAAGCATTACATTTAATAAAAAACATTATGTTTAATAAAAAGACATTTCATAAAATTAAAAAATATTATATAAAAAACATTACATTAAAAAAAACATCACATTAAAAAATATTACATTAAAAAAACATTACAAAACATAATAATAATAATAATAATAATAATAATAATAATAATAATAATCTGGAGAAGTAATCTGGAGTGTAGGTCCGTTATCAAGAGACAAAAGCAAGAGGAGTATATTATTAATGTTATTCGTTCTTGGGAGACGTTTGATGGTAGTTTACAGCTTCTTAGAGAGTGTTTGGCTGAACCTTCCCCCGTTTTGTCTGATGTTCTTAGTGAGGATAGTGGGTTGGTTGAGCAGAATATTAAGCAGTGTAGACGGAAGATTTCTGATGGGCATTATTCTGCTGCTGTTAGAGTTCTTTCCTCATCTGGTGTGGCTCCTTATAATGATACTACTCTTGAAGACCTAAAAAATAAACATCCTTTTGTTCATGCTCCTTCTTTGCCAGATATTTCTCTTAACCATCATCTCCTGGTTGCTTCTCGATCTAGGGTTCTTGACATGATCAAGAGTTTTCCCCGAGGCACGTCTTGTGGGCGGGATGGGTTGCGGGCCCAACACCTTTTAGATTGTTTGAGTGGTTCCGCGGTTGCTATTTCTGATGATTTAGTTTCTTCTATCACCCAAGTAGTGAACCTTTTTCTTGATGGGCGGTGTCCTAAGGTGTTGGGTGAGTCTATCGCCAGTGCTCCCCTCACTCCGTTGGTTAAGCCAGGTGGTGGGATTCGTCCCATTGCTGTTGGTACTATTTGGAGACGACTTGTCTCCAAGGTATGTGCTTATGAGGTTGGTCCTTCTTTGGATGGGTATTTTGGTGATTTGCAGTTTGGGGTGGGAGTGTCGGGAGGGAGTGAGGCTATTCTTCATGCTGTGAATCGTTTTCTTGAGAGATATGGTGATGATGTCGGTTTGTCGATGTTACTTGTGGACTTTAAAAATGCTTTCAATTTGGTTGATCGAGAGGTTATGTTGCGAGAGGTTCGTCTTCGTTGTCCCTCTATCTCGTCTTGGGTGGAGTTTTGTTATTCTAGTCCAGCAAGGTTGTATTACGGGGAACATGTATTAAGGTCATGTCAGGGGGTACAGCAGGGTGACCCTCTTGGTCCGTTACTCTTTGCTCTTGTACTTCAACCATTGATATGTAAGATTCGGGACTCCTTCTCTCTTTCTCTACAGGCCTGGTATTTGGATGATGACACTATTATTGGGGATACTTTGGTTGTGGGGAAAGTTTTGGAGTGCATCATGGAGGAGGGTCCAGTGTATGGACTGCATCTGAATATTGATAAGACGGAAGTTTTTTGGCCAACCGAGGATCCTCGCAGCAAGTTTATTGGTGTGTTCCCAGATAATATTGCTCGACCTACGAGTGGTGTTAAGTTACTTGGGGGGCCTGCGAGTGTAGATCTTGATTTTTGTAATAAGCTTGTGTTGAAGCGTGCGGTTAAGACTATTGAGCTTATGGATGCTGTGGCCAAAATTAATGACCCCCAATGTGAGTTGCTGCTTCTTCGTTCATGTGCCGGTATTTCCAAGTTATATTTTGCTATGCGTACTTGTTCACCTTGTGCTTTCAAGTCTGCCCAAAGTTCTTTTGATTTGGCACTCCGTTCTTCTTTGGAGCGTATCGTTGTTGCTTCTGGACCGGGATTTGGTGATTGGCAGTGGAGACTTGCTACGTTGCCCTTTTCTTTTGGAGGGTTGGGTGTTTATTCTGCGGGTGACGTATTGCATTATGCTTTCCTTGCTTCTCGGTTACAGTCAGCTGATTTACAGTCTAAGTTACTTCAACACACTGATATTAGATCTTATGGACTCCAGTTTGATGATGCCTTACGTGTGTTTAACTCGGTTATGGAGATTGATTTTCTAAGTAATCCGAGTGAGGTCGCTGCCCCCAAACTCATGAAGAAAATGGCAGATATATATTTTGCTCGGGTTATTAAGAATGCTGAATCCACTTTCGCTTTATCTGCTCGTCAGTTGGCTTTATGGGCATCTCAGAGGGAGGATCATACGTCTGACTGGCTTAGGACGGTTCCTATCCCCGGATTAGGTCAGACTATGAATGGGAGGTCTTATCGATGTGTTTTGTGCTATCGCTTAGGTATTCCCTTGTTCTCTGTTTTGAAGCCCTGTTCAGCTTGTTCTAGGGTTTTTGATGGGGATATATTTGGGGATCATGCCGTATCGTGTGCTGGCATCGTTGGGATTAAGCATCGTCACAATTTGGTTCGTGATACTCTTGCTGACATATGTTACCGTTCAGGGATATCTGTCGGAAAGGAAGTTAATATTGGATTAGATGGTGGACCTGATAATGTCCTACGTCCGGCAGATATTTTGTTTTATTCCTGGGATAGAGGTAAAGATGTGTGTGTTGATCTGACTGGTTCTTCTCCTTTGACTCGTACGGGGATGAATGACTTTGTACCTGGCCGAGCTGTGATTGATGCTGCTCAACGTAAACGATGCAAGTATTTGGCTAAGTGTGCAGCTCTCGGATATGGGTTTCTTCCTTTCTCCTTTTCTTCTTTAGGGGAGTTACAGGAAGATGCAGTTGCGTTGCTGAAGCGGATTAAGAGATTTTCAAAGGCTCAAGACATTGGAGCGCGCGCTGCTGTACATATTTTTCATAGAATAGGTTTTACCATTGCTAAAGGGGTGGGAGCGCAGATAGTATCTCGACTCCCATCCAATTTGTTGTAAATCCCTTTTTGTTTATAATAAAAGTGATGGTTTATTATTAAAAAAAATAAAAAATAAATAAAATAAAAAATAAAAAATAAAAAATAATAATAATAATAATAATAATAATAATAATAATAATAATAATAATAATAATAATAATAATAACATTGTGCGGGTATTGTTGGTATCAAACATCGGCATAACATTATGCGTGATACCTTGTCGACATTTGTTTCCGATCTGGGATTTCAGCTGGTAAAGAAGTTGATATTGGGCTTAGTGGAGAGCGGGATAAACCTTTGCGCCCAACTGATATGTTGCTCTACTCGTGGGACGGATGGCTTGACGTATGTGTGGATTTGACAGGTTCATCTCCTTTGACACAAACTGGGATGATTGATTTTGTACCGAGACGTGTGGTGATTGAGGCAGCACAACGCAAACGCGTCAAATATGAGGCTAAATGTGCAGATATTGGATATGGATTTCTCCCATTCTCATTCTCTTCTTTTGGGGAACTTGAGAAGGATGCAGTTGCCTTAATGAAGCGGATTCGACAGTTCTCAATGACTCAAGACATCGGAGCTCGTGCCGCTGCTCATATTTTTAATAGGATTTGTTTTGCAATTGCTAAAGGAGTGGGGGCTCAGATTGTATCTCGGCTTCCCACTAACTTTTTGTAAATCCTATTATTCTAATAAAGTAATATTAATTAAAAAAATAAATAATAATAATAATAATAATAATAAAATAATAATAATAATAATAATAATATTGCCTTATCTGTACTCTGTTCTTCTTTGGAACGTATCGTTACTGCTTCTGGACCGGGATTTGGTGACTGGCAGTGGAGACTTGCTACGTTGCCCTTTTCCTTTGGGGGGTTGGGTGTTTATTCTGCGGGTGATGTATTGCATTATGCTTTTCTTGCTTCTCGGTTACAGTCAGCTGATTTGCAGTCTAAGCTACTTCAACACACTGATATTAGAGCTTATGGACTCCAGTTTGATGATGCCTTATCTGTGTTTAACTCGGTTATGGAGATCAATTTTCTAAGTAATCCGAGTGAAGTCGCTGCCCCCAAACTCATGAAGAAAATGGCAGATATATATTTTGCTCGGGTTATTAAGAATGCTGAATCCACTTTTGCTTTATCTGCTCGACAGAGGGCTTTATGGGCATCTCAGAGGGAGGATCATACCTCTAATTGGCTTAGGACGGTTCCTATCTCGGGGTTGGGTCAGACTATGAACGGGAGGACTTATCGATGTGTTTTGTGTTATCGCTTAGGTATTCCCTTGTTCTCTGTTTCGAAGCCCTGTTCAGCTTGTTCGAGAGTATTTGATGGAGATATATTTGGGGATCATGCGGTATCGTGTGCTGGTATCGTTGGGATTAAGCATCGTCACAATTTGGTACGTGATACTCTTGCTGATATATGCTATCGCTTAGGGATATCTGTCGGAAAGGAAGTTAATATCGGATTGGATGGAGGACTTGATAATGCCTTACGTCCGGCAGATATTTTGTTTTATTCTTGGGATGGAGGTAAAGATGTGTGTGTTGATCTGACTGGTTCTTATCCTTTGACTCGAACGGGGATGAATGACTTTGTACCCGGCCGAGCTGTGATTGATGCTGCACAACGTAAACGATGCAAGTATATGGCTAAGTGTGCAGATCTCGGATATGGGTTTCTTCCTTTCTCTTTCTCTTCTTTAGGTGAGTTACAGGAAGATGCAGTTGTGTTGCTGAAGCGGATCCAGAGATTTTCTAAGGCTCAAGACATTGCAGCGCGTGCTCCTATACATATTTTCCATAGAATAGATTTTGCTATTGCTAAAGGGGTGGGAGCGCAGATAGTATCTCGACTCCCATCCAATTTGTTGTAAATCCCTTTTTGTTTCTAATAGAGTGATGGTTTAATAAAAATTAATAATAATAATAATATCAATGTGGACCGCTCGGGTTCGGGTGGTACTTCTGGTATGGTGCATGGTGATTTGGGTTCGTCTGGGGCGTCTCGTGTGTTCGATTGGGGAATGAGCTCTCCTTGTTTAGACGCTGACCTTCTTGATCATTTTTTTTCGAGGCGTTTGCGCACGGTCAAGTGTATTCCGCCTAAGTTGCGGCTTGGTTTTGCCAGAATCTTTCTCAGTGCTCTTGATAGGGTTATATCTTGCCTGGGTGATATGGCTGCGTGGGTTGAGCTTCTTATTTTGTCGTGTTGTACCTTGGTTGTTTTTATGCCATCTAGTAGAGCTCAGCGACGGTCCGGTGAGAGGGAATGGTGTTAGTTTGTTAGTATTTCTTGTGCCATTTCTCGTTGGAAGGATCCTGGGGAGAGGCTTGGTTTGATTAGGGATTGTTTAGCTTACTCTTCCTCTTTATGGCGTGGGTTTTTGACTCCTTAAGATTCTATGGAGGCTAATATTTCCCAATGCAAGAGGAAATTAGGGGATGGTCATTTTTCTGTTGCTATTAAGGTCCTTACTTCTTCGTGTGTTGCTCCTGATTCTCCTAACACTCGGGGTGAGTTGGAGTCCAAGCATCCTTTTGCGCCTCCTCCGGCTGTGCCTTCTTCACCACCCGTGGTGGACACGCTGGTGGTTCACAAGGATCTAGTGTTGAACCGGATTCAGAGTTTCCCAAAGGTACTTCTTGTGGTCGAGACGGGCTTCGTGCTCAACATTTGTTGGATGTTTTGGAGTAGCTGATTCGGTCGTGGCTGATGACCTGCTAGTTTCTATCACTGGGGTTGTCAATCTTTTTCTTTCAGGTAAATGTCTGGGGCAGCTTGGGGAGTTCATTGCTAGTGCTCCTTTGACTCCGCTTGTTAAGCTTGGTGGTGGTATTCGGCCCATTGCTATTGGCACCGTGTGGAGTAGGCTAGTCTCTAAGGTTGCCTCTTCTTTTGTTGGTGACTCAATGTCTTCTTATTTGCACGACTTTTAGTTTGGTGTTGGTGTGCCTGGTGGGTGTGAGGTTGTTCTTCATTCTGTTAGTAGGTTTGTGGAGGCTAGAGGGATGAGGTTGGAATTTCTATGCTTTTGGTGGATTTTAAAAATGATTTTAACATGGTTGATCGGGGTACCGATCTTGAGGAGACTCGGTTGAGGTATCTGGCTATCTTTCCCTTGGTGGAGTTCTTCTTTTCTCGGCCCGCACAACTTTTTTATGGTGATTCGGTTCTCTGGTCTTCTCAGGGGGTTCAGCAGGGGGATCCTTTAGGTCCTTTATTATTTTCCATGGCTTTGCATCCGCTTATTCATACTATTTATCATGCATGTGAGCTCTCCCTTCAGGCGTGGTACCTTGATGACGGTTCTATTATTGGTGACACTCTTATGGTTACCAAGGATTTAGATATCATTCATGATGATGGACCAGCTCGTGGGTTGCATCTGAATGTTGGTAAAACTGAGCTTTTCTGGCCGGTGGAGGATCCTCACGGTCTGAGGGGTGGTCTTTTTCCTACTTTGTTATCTCGCCCGGTTCGGGGTGTTAGGCTTCTTGGGGGGTCTGTTAGTAGGGACTATGTGTTTTCTTGTGATTTTGTTGCGCGTCGAGTTTCCAAGTCCATTTCCCTGCTGGATGCTATTCGTAGGCTTGATGACCCGCGGTGTGAGCTTCTTCTTCTTCGTAATTGTGCAGGGGTTGCGAAATTAGTTTATGCATTAAGGACTTGTCCTCCTGGGTTTCTTGGTGGCACTCAGGTTCAGATTGATCAAGCCTTGCGTACTTTTTTGGAGTTGATTGTTACTAGTTCAGGTCCTGGTTTTGGAGATTGGCAGTGGAGGCTTGCCACTCTGCCCATCATACTTGGTGGTCTTGGGGTCTCGTGTGTTGTTTGTAGAAACTAGAATGGGGGGGGGGGGTTGAATAGTTTCTAGTTCATTTTTTAGAACATTTCGCATAATTCACTGTGCGCGGTTCTTTAAACATACCCGCGGTTCCTTATCACTAATGAACCGCGTGTCCCTTTAAGGAACCACCGACAGTGGACGATGCCATTTGTTACTTGTTAAACTTTAACAATCCTTTGTTTCAAATTCCTGATCAAGCTTGACTAGATATGAGATGTGTTTGATTGAAAGATAAATACTACAAGTAA
Source organism: Glebionis coronaria (assembly GCA_025667525.1). Lineage (NCBI taxonomy): Eukaryota > Viridiplantae > Streptophyta > Magnoliopsida > Asterales > Asteraceae > Glebionis > Glebionis coronaria. The sequence continues at coordinate 508,435,561 of CM046875.1, forward strand.
GTAAACACACAAACACATCAAATCAAGAGTACATCAAGCAATAGTCTAAACATTAAGCACACACGTACTAAGCATAAGCTTTTCCGCAACTAGGATGTTTAGACTAAGTGATGTACACTTGACCATAATCTAAACATGAAGCACACACGTACTAGGCCTTAGCTTTTCCGCAACTTAGATGTTTAGATTATGAGATGCACACAACACACAACAACAATCATGCAACTATAAATACATCTAAAGAGGTAAAGACATAAATGTAAATGCAAGTACCGACGCGATGATTTATAGTGGTTTGGTCACGAAGCTCCTCTTCGCCCTACTCCACTCCTTGCGTACACCTTACTCGAGAGTTACTTCACTAGTCAACAAAACTCCTTTCAAGGCGGAGAATACCATACACGTCGCTTACACAATTTCCGACACTAAGCTAGATGTCGAGTCCTAATCTTAGGTAGGACCAATCTACACAACGTTGCCCACTTCACCATTTAACGACAAAAGGCTAGATGTCGAGTTCTAATCGAAAGGTAGAACCAATATTCACAATGTTGCCTACTTCACCATTTTACGACACAAGGCTAGATGTCAGTTCTAATCGAAAGGTAGAACCAATCTTCACGACTCTTCACTTTGAAGCTAAGTGAGAACTTCACTAGACACAACTACATCACTTTATAGTTTAGTGAGAACTCACAAGACACAACCACATCACTTTATAGTTTAGTGAGAACTCACAAGTCTTCCCTATTACAACTCAATAAAATACATATCCAAGTGTATAGATGTAACTTGGATCTACACAACATAAATCCAAGTATAGACATATACAATGGATTTACACAAGACTTAATCCAAGTATTCACAAATACAATGGATTAACACAACTAATCCAAGTATTCACAAACACATTGGATCTACACAATATTGATCCAAGTATACCCATATACATTGGATCTACACAAGATTGATCCAAGTATACACATATACATTGGATCTACACAAGACACAAATAAAAATGATGAACATGATGATCTTCATCAAGACTCATCTTTAATCACATCATAAATGTGTGAGTGATCTTCTCTTTGCACTTAAGAGGATGAGGAGATTGAAGGAGAGAATCACATATTAAACAAGATTAATCTAAACTAACTAATCAAGGGTTTAAAGATGTTTTTGAAGAAATTGTGCAAAAAGGGTTGAAAGAAAACCTGGAAATGATCCACTATTTATAGGACAACAATGCAACGGCTATAAAGACCCGCGGTTCCTAAAGTACCCCCGCGGTTCCTTGTCAATAAGGAACCGCGGGTTCCTTTAAGGAACCTCCGACTTGGAGTCCGGTCATTTTTGTCCTTTAGTGGGGATATGCCATCTGGGGTTGTTAATACCCTCAAAGGATATTCCTTTGGCATATAGAATATGCCAAATTCAAATTAAAGAATATTCTTTGGAATATACCTTAGGGAATATTCTTTGGAATATTCCAAATTCAAATTTCCATTTTTCTTTTTAATAAAACATTTTCTTAAAACTAAAGTTAATTAAAAATTACTTTGTCACTTTGTATAAAAGTGAGTTTTAAGAAAATATTAATCTTTAATCACTTAGTTAGGTTAATGACAAGTTTATTCATACCTTGAGTGATTCATGCCGAATGCGATCTTGGAGGTGTCGAGAGAAGTATACAAATGTATTCTTTAGTGATTACGAGTACCTTAACATTTTACATAATGTATTGCGAATTATACGTTTGTCATCAACAAAACATAAAGAGATTATATCGACAAAGTATCGTAATGTTTGCACTAACAATCTCCCCCTTTTTGATGATGACAAACAAGTAAAACGCAACACATATTTGTTAGCCGTATATTTTATATAGTCGAATAAGAATGTAATAGGTCATCTTAGGCGTTATTGGTCTTGTATTGTAATAGGTTAGTCGGGAAAACCGGGCTTGGACTTTAAGCTAATATTGTATAAGTTAGGGGCGTAAGCCCAAGACAAAGCCAAGCCCGACCCAAGTCACTTAAACCCAAGGCCCAAAAGCCAAGGGTATATATACCCTCTTCCATGTGTGGAAGAGGGTGTTGGTTCATTTTACTTTCTCTCTCTAGTAAACATTAACCTTCCAAAATCTCTCTAGTTTCTCTCTCTACTTTTCTTCTCTTTCTCTCTCTAAATATCTCTTCTAAATCTTGTGTTATGGATTGAATGGGATTAACATTTGGTATCAGAGCCTATTTGGTGTTATGGAAGAACGTGTACTTTGGAGTCTTAGTTCCCACTCTGGAGTACTTAGTTCAACTTCTAGGGGGAAGTAGTCTACAAGCGTGAGAAGATTTGTTGCTGATCTCTTACATGTTCCCCCAAACACATAATCATGAAGACCAAAAATGTCAAGGTAGCAGTTACTTGGTGTGGTTTGCTTCTTCTTCTACAAAATTCCGCTGTGCACTTTAAATGTCAACGATAGAAGATTGATCAAGCTACAGATTCTGCTCAAGACAGGGATTTTGGTTTGGGGGGAAGCTGATTCAGAAGCTTCGTCAAAAAGAAGTCTATGAAGAAAGCTTTTCAAGACATGTGGTATGAATTGGGGGGAAGTTAATCCAGTTCATACATGATACAATGGTTCCTCAACAAGCAAAGACAAAGAGGATTCAAACTGGGGTATAAGTTTTTCTAGAAGACTTGAAGACAACGGTGTCACCCTCAGCATTGGAAGAAAACTTAATACTGTCATATTTTTGTTGTATTTGCATTTGTTAGGAACATTGTAAGTAATTCCGTATGTCACCACATTGGGGGAAGATTGTTAGCCTTAAAATGTGTGCGACTAACGAAATTACATTAGTTTCATAGTCGGGACTTACAGGGACTAATATTGTCATATGTAAAGTCCAAGTCTCGTGCTATATAAACCCCTCCATACTTCCATGGAGGGGTGAGGTTGTTCATTTCTTTCTTGTCTTTCTCTCTCTAATAAACACACATTTATTAGATCATCTCTTTCTCTCACTAACCATGGCTAAACACCTCTATCACCCTTCCCGACCTCCGGATCTTTTACCCGTGTTCATAGTGAATCCATGTTTAACAATTGGTATCAGAGCTAACCGGGGGTGTTTCGTGTTTTTGTCTCGATGTTTTGTGTTCGTGTTTGTGTGTCGGATTTTTTTTGATGTGGTACGTTTTTCATTTTCTTTTCATAACTGTTACCAGGTCTAAATCACCACCTCATCATCCATTTTTTTTAATCAGCTTTCTTGGATTTATCAAATTTTTATGTCCTCTGTTCTACACGTTTTTTATTGGTCCCATCAAACATCATTCGGTCTATTTGTTTATTGGGGAAAAGGACAGAAAATAACAAAAATATTGGCAAGATCCACCATTTTCGGTTTTAAAACCCTTTTCCGACTGTTTTTCCGATAAAGCATTCCGATGGGTTTTCTGACAGCTTATTCCGATGGGTTTTCAGATAGTCATTCCGATGGGTTTTCAGATAGTTATTCCGATGGGTTTTCAGATAGTCATTCCGATGGGTTTTCAGATGGACTTATTCCGATAGAATATTCGGATGGATTATTCCGATGGAATTTTCGGATGGATTCTGTATCGACATTCTGATGGATTCAGTATTAATATTCCGATGGAAATCTCAAAAAATTGCTTTGACTCAAAAATATGTCCAAATGATTGAGAAAAAAAAAAACGAAAACATTCCGATGACTCAATTTCATATGACCAAAACTCTCAACTACACCATACCGAGTCAACTCGGTAATTACCGAGTTGACCAGGTCAAATCACTGAGTCTTGCATCTTATCACACAAACACAACCTTTTAACTCCTCAACACCAATCAACATCTATATCATATCCCATCGTCTCCTAAAACCCATCTCATCTAGACTCGAAAATCGAAACTTAATTGAAAACAAAGATCTCAGTTGTGCTTTGCCATGCATGTTGTGATCTATTTAGATCCAAAAACACGAAAGCAAATCTCTTCATAGATCGAATGTGAGGATTCAGCTCCTTTTTTATATTCAAAAATCTAAGAATGAATTATAACAAAGGTGTTATATTCGTATCTTTGTTTCGATCCAACAACCAAAAAAAAATCAGACCCACATCAAACATCAATTAAAACCCTACCTAAGACCACATAAGTGATCTTGAAGCCTTCTTTCTCTCTTTAAATGCTTCGTCATATTTTTGTTCGATGAATATTAGACGGGTAGGGGTTCGGTTTTTTTTATGTCATGTTTTGGAGATAAAAAGATGAATTGTTTTGTGATTCCTTGTGTAAAATGGATTGGTGTATGCATTGGAAACTTGGAATAGTCAATGACTAGATGGATACAGGATCTGCTTATTCTCAGATGTAAGATGGGAGATTGTTTGAGATGGGAGAATAAAAATAAGCGGCTGTTGAAAATAGGTTTAGGGTAATATGGAGACAAATGAGGGTAACTTGATTTATACTCACATTACCTCAACTTGATGGGCTGTGTTGTGAGATGGCCTACGTTTTTTTTAATTGTTACTAGTTCAACAAACTATTTTGGGCCTTGGGTTTAAGTGACTTGGGCCGGGCTTGGCTTTGTCTTGGGCTTACGCCCCTAACTTATACAATATTAGCTTAAAGTCCAAGCCCGGTTTTCCCGACTAACCTATTACAATACAAGACCAATAACGACTAAGATGACCTATTACATTCTTGTTTGACTATATAAAATATACGGCTAACAATCTCCCCCAATGTATCGGTCATCTTAAAAAGCATAAGATGATTGACTGAATACATTCTTGTAGAGGAGATCTTCCTGCTTTGGTCTTGTATCTTGGTCTTGATCTTGTTTGTAACAGCCTTGTTCCTTCATGCTTTCGTGATCTTTATCTTGAGCCTTTGTCATTTGATTTTGAGTGCTTGAGATCTTCATCTGTGCTCCTTGTGACTAAGATGACCTATTACATTCTTACATTCTTAGGTATCTTGAATATCACCATCTTGTGCTCTTGTGACTTCTGAATCGACTTCGGTTACACAGTTACGCCACCTTCTTGATATGCAGCAACATACATAGACACGGATAAAATGGATTTGAACATTTCATCCTAACTCGGTAGCATTTTACCTCCGGTCGGTGAAGACCGTTTAGACGGTATTAGATACCGTACCTGTGATCGGGTAGATTCGATTAAGAACCTCCTTGAAAGGGTTTCCCAGCGGTAGTAGCCAGTTCTCTTTACTCGACCGTCTCAAAGCAGACTGCGAACGTAAAGAGTGAATAAAAAAAGGATACGGTTATCCGTTTGATTAGAGCCGTCAATTCAGAATTCCTGGAACAAGTTTGATTCTATAAGAATTGCACCATTGTTGCTTTCCAGTTTGCCACAAGCTCGATTCATAAGAATCTTGCATGTTACCTACCGCAATGCTGTTTGATGTTGACACTGGAAGGATTTCCATTCGTCACTGTGAACACTAAAAAGTGTCACTCTGAATGTTCTGGCAAGATCACACGGATTTTGCGAAGAAACCTGGAATCAAGTTTGAATCAATTAAGAATCAAAACTTAGTTGCTTTCCAGTTCTCCCAAGTTTGATTCGTGTAGAATCGCACAAGTTACCTACCGTGAGCTTGTTTAATGCTGGATCAAGCAGGATTTCCATCTTCATTGTCAATCGTATCATTCAGATGTTCTGGCAATATCACAAGGATATACCCAAAAGCCAAGGGTATATATACCCTCTTCCATGTGTGGAAGAGGGTGTTGGTTCATTTTACTTTCTCTCTCTAGTAAACATTAACCTTCCAAAATCTCTCTAGTTTCTCTCTCTACTTTTCTTCTCTTTCTCTCTCTATATATCTCTTCTTAATCTTGTGTTATGGATTGAATGGGATTAACATTTGGTATCAGAGCCTATAGTGGATAGGTGATTGAAGATTCGTGTGTGGTGTTCTTGATTTTTCGTGGCTATTTTGATCTATATCTCACGTCCTAAAATTTTTCTTGTGTTTTTTATGGTTTTTTCTCGATACAAATCTTCTACATAGTTGTGGTAGAGATTTGGTATATTTACTTTGGCTAAAAACACAAAATTTTTGGGTGTTTTGATCATTTTTTGGCTTAAAATCACGAATTGGTTGAGTTTTGTCCGAGAAAAGTGGGATTTATTCCGATCAGGTCATCGGAAAAGGGTTTACAGTTATTCCGATCAGTGTAATCGGAATAGGGTTTAGGGATTCCGATTTGGTGCATTCCTATAAGGACATTCCGATTCGGTATTCCGATCAAGTGATTCCGATTGCATTCTGATTTTAGCATTCCGATTTGGTCATTCCGATCTGACATTCCGATTTGAGTATTCCAATTTGGACATTCCGATTTGAGTATTCCGATTTTGACATTCCGATAGGGAGATTCCGACAAGGTTATTCCGACAAGGGTATTCCGATTAGGGATATTCCGATCAGGGTATTCCGATAGGACATTCCGACAAGGTTATTCCGATGGACATTCCTATGGATGTTCTGTTTGAGTAACTTTTAGACTTAGCCACTATCTAGACTAGTTTTTGGCGGGAAAACTCTAGAAAAATTTATTTTTTCCTAGACCATTTTAGGCCATTTAAGCTTCAATTTCAAATTTTGGCGAAGCGAAAAAATTTTCGACCAAAAATTCGAATTTTCGGACCAAAATTCAAATTTTTAGGCCAATTTTAGGTTTTATTTTTGTCAAATTTTTTCACTTTTCAAATTTTTTACCTCCTAGTTTTTGGCTATTTCTAACTCGATTTCAAAATTTGGTGATTCAAAAGTTTTTCGGCTTACCGTTTTGTCGGACTGAGGAATTTATTGTCGGACTGAAAAAAAAATTGGAATTTTCAGAATTTCAACCACAATCAAATCACAACACATCCACTAAGATCCGTAATCCATACACATCATATCCTCTTCGAGACATTCGTTCACTGGACATCTTCGTGGATTCAACACCAACAACGTCCATGACTGGGATGAATAAAGAGAAGATGCAGAATCCAGAGGTTCAGACAAATACTGAGACTCCAATCAGTAAACCTTTTAACAAGGATTCTACCACCAAAACCGTTCATGCAATCAAATACAAGATGTCAAAAGCAAAACAAAGATGCATGGAACACATAAAGTTGCTTCAGTCACACCTTCAGGTTCTTTCAAGAGAAGACCTAAAAGGCACTCGTCTTGAAATTGGATTCAAACGGGTATTCTTTCTACTATTTGGTCAAGATGTTGAGACATTCATCAGAACGATGCTACTTAATGTGGACCATCTTCAACAAGAACTTGACAAAGATAGTTTTCACGAGAATATATCCATAGAGGTCTTTTTAGCTCTCAACAATCAGTTCCATCAATTCATTGACTCAAGTGGCTTATCCAAAAACGATCGAGAGTTCACAAGCACATACTTTACCAAATATACTCTCGTAGATCTTCAAGCGTTCAAAGAGACACTTCTTCAACATATGAGCAATATAAAGAAGTCAATTGTTGAAAGAACACGCCATCAAAGGCACTTTCAAAGAAGGGTGAATCAAAGACTGATGCAGACGAAAGAGAGCAATGTCGATATAGATCAAGCATTGGATGCTTCTTTGGTTGATACAGAGAGCAGCGGGAAAGAATCAGAAACGCAGCATATCAGTACCAGCTCAGGAAATGATCAAACAACCAATGATGCGGATATCAGACCCATTTATGATGACCAGCCAATGACTATGGTACATTTAAATGCTGAATACGATGTTCCTCAACATACTGAGCAATCTGAACCCATTCTTGACACGTATCTAGTGGAAAAGGTTGATAGCAATACCACATCTGATTCATCAGATACAAGTACTAATGGAGGAGAGACTTCTCAGGATGTTGATTCTAAGATTCACGAGCTTGAAAGTCTGTTAGCTCAAAAAACTAAAGATTTTAAGGATGTCAAACTTGATTTTTCAAAGAAAAATAACAAATTTGAGGCTTACTTTGAAAAACTTGAGAAAGCAAATGTTGTTCTTAAACAAAAATTGGATCGTAAGATTCAAGATTTTAACGCGGAAAAAGAACATTTTGTGAAACAAATAAATTTGTTAGAATCAAAGTTGCCTTCTCAAAATCCAAGTCCTCCGCCTGCTTCATTAACTGAATTAGCTGTGCAACCTATCGACACTATAGAAAGTAATGATGTGAATGCTGATAACGTCATATTTGATAATATGAACATTAAGTTAGATCAACGTGTTGCTCAATTACTTCTACAAAATGAGCAATTAAAGGCTGAGATTCAGGAAAAGGTTTTTGCACTGACAGCGGTGAAAAACGAATTAAGGAAGATAAAAGGAAATAGTGTGGATACTAAGTTACCAAAATTTTTAATCCCATTCAATCCATAACACAAGATTTAGAAGAGATATTTAGAGAGAGAAAGAGAAGAAAAGTAGAGAGAGAAACTAGAGAGATTTTGGAAGGTTAATGTTTACTAGAGAGAGAAAGTAAAATGAACCAACACCCTCTTCCACACACGGAAGAGGGTATATATAACCTAGGCTTTGTTGGGACGTGGGTTGAGTAACTTGGGCCGGGCTTGGCTTTGTTTTGGGCTTACGCCCTTAACTTAGACAATATTAGGTTAAAGTCCAAGCCCGGTTTTCCCGACTAACCTATTACAATACAAGACTATTAACGACTAAGATGACCTATTACATTCTTGTTCGACTATATAAAATATAGGGCTAACAATCTCCCCAATGTATCGGTCATCTTAAAAAGCTTAAAAAATCATAAGATGGTTGAGTGAATACATTCTTGTAGAGGAGATCTTCCTGCTTTGGTCTTGTATCTTGGTCTTGATCTTGTTTGTAACAACTTTGTTCCTTCATGCTTTCGTGATCTTTATCTTGAGCCTTTGTCATTTGACTTTGAGTGCTTGAGATCTTCATCTGTGCTCCTTGTGACTAAGATGACCTATTACATTCTTACATTCTTAGTTATCTTGATTATCGCCATCTTGTGCTCTTGTGACTTCTGAATCGACATCGGTTGCACAGCTACGCCACCTTCTTGATATGCAGCAACATATATAGACACGGATAAAATGGCTTTGTACATTTCATCCTAACTCGGTAGCGTTTTACCTCCGGTCAGTGAAGACCGTTAAACGGTATTAAATACCGTACCTGTGATCAGGTATATTCGATTAAGAACCTCCTTGACAGGGTTTCCCGGCGGTAGTAGCCAGTTCTCTTTACTCGACCGTCTCAAAGCAGACTGCAAACGTAAAGAGTGAATAAAAAAGGATACGGTTATTCGTTTGATTAGAGTCGTCAATTCAGAATTCCTGGAACAAGTTTGATTCTATAAGAATTGCACCATTGTTGCTTTCCAGTTTGCCACAAGCTCGATTCATAAGAATCTTGCATGTTACCTACCGCAGTGCTGTTTGATGTTGACACTGGAAGGATTTCCATTCGTCACTGTGAACACAAAAGAGTGTCACTCTGAATGTTCTGGGAAGATCACACAGATTTTGCGAAGAAACCTGGAATCAAGTTTGAATCAATTAAGAATCAAAACTTAGTTGCTTTCCAGTTCTCACAAGTTTGATTCGTGTAGAATCGCACAAGTTACCTACCATGAGCTTGTTTAATGCTGGCTCAAGCAGGATTTCCATCTTCATTGTGAATCGTATCACTCAGATGTTCTGGCAATATCACAAGGATAATGCGTAGGACTCGATTGTGTCCTAATGAGATGATAGATTGATCTCTTTTAGCTCTAGACTCAATAAGTGCATTTTGGTAATCGGAGGCTGGAGCAGACTGCCACCTTTTTCAATATTAACTGACTCGGAGTGAGAAAGTCAATAGATACGTGTTAATCTCCGTGACAATGAGACAAGTTTCTTTTGAGAGAAACTCGAATGGCTGGGGAAGGGTTGTGCATCGCATCACTGGGTCCATCACACTTGTCTTCTAAATATGTGTTAACCCGATTTCTACCTAAGTTGCATAGAATATTCAACTCCTTCAATGCTTACCAATACGTCATCATTAGCACCTTGTTGTGTTTGTTCTAGTGCTAACTTAAGTAATTGGTCCGCATTCAGCTTCATTCCACTCCATCTTTCCTAAGGACAACTATTTCTAGCTATGGAATGTCCTTGGGTAGATCCCTCCTGTTCTGGTTGGATCATAGGACTTAGTTTCCTACCCTAAACCACCTTTTGACTCCATCGTTCCGTCGTGGATAGTAGGTTGTTTTGGGTAAAGATCGTAACCATAAAACTATTGAAAACCATTCAAAGTGTTTGATAAAAATCAAAACTTTTAACACTTGAAAGTTTTATATTTTTAATATTCAATTGATTTTTTTTATATCTTAGAGATAGGGGGAGAAAATGTGATTAAAATGTAATATATCGTAACAAGTGATCTTAAAGACTCTAGTGCAACTCTTTCCTTCACATGCCAAACTATTTCGTATATCGATGCCTGTGTGTAGGGGGAGCTTTTTGAAAATATAAAACTTTCAAGTGTTAAAAGTTTTGATTTTTATCAAACACTTTGAATGGTTTTCAATGGTTTTATGGTTACGATCTTTACCCAAAACAACCTACTATCCACGACGGAACGATGGAGTCAAAAGGTGGTTTAGGATAGGAAACTAAGTCCTATGATCCAACCAGAACCGGAGGGATCTACCCAAGGACATTCCATAGCTAGAAATAGTTGTCCTTAGGAAAGATGGAGTAGAATGAAGCTGAATGCGGACCAATTACTTAAGTTGGCACTAGAACAATCACAGCAAGGTGCTAATGATTACGTATTGGTAAGCATTGAAGGAGTTGAATATTCTATGCAACTTAGGTAGAAACCGGGTTAACACATCTTTAGAAGACAAGTGTCATGGACCCAGTGATGCGATGCACAACCCTTCCCCAGCCATTCGAGTTTCTCTCAAAAGAATCTTGTCTCATTGTCACGGAGATCAACATGTATCTATTGACTTTCTCACTCTGAGTCAGTTAATATTGAAAAGGTGGCAGTCTGCTCCAGCCTCCGATTACCAAAATGCACTTATTGAGTCTAGAGCCAAAAGAGATCAATCTATCATCTCATTAGGACACAATCGAGTCCTACGCATTATCCTTGTGATATTGCCAGAACATCTGAGTGATACGATTCACAATGAAGATGGAAATCCTGCTTGAGCCAGCATTAAACAAGCTCATGGTAGGTAACTTGTGCGATTCTACACGAATCAAACTTGTGAGAACTGGAAAGCAACTAAGTTTTGATTCTTAATTGATTCAAACTTGATTCCAGGTTTCTTCGCAAAATCCGTGTGATCTTGTCAGAACATTTAGAGTGACACTCTTTAGTGTTCACAGTGATGAATGGAAATCCTTCAAGTGTCAACATCAAACAGCACTGCGGTAGGTAACATGCAAGATTCTTATGAATCGAGCTTGTGGCAAACTGGAAAGCAACAATGGAGAAATTCTTATAGAATCAAACTTGTTCCAGGAATTCTGAATTGACGACTCTAATCAAACGGATAACCGTATCCTTTTTGATTCACTCTTTACGTTCGCAGTCTGCTTTGAGACGGTCGAGTAAAGAGAACTGGCTACTACCACCGGGAAACCCTGTCAAGGAGGTTCTTAATCGAATCTACCCGATCACGGGTACGGTATCTAATACCGTCTAAACGGTCTTCACCGACGGAGGTAAAATGCTACCGAGTTAGGATGAAATGTTCAAAGCCATTTTATTCGTGTCTATGTATGTTGATGCATATCAAGAAGGTGGCGTAACTGTGTAACCGAAGTCGATTCAAAAGTCACAAGAGCACAAGATGGTGATATTCAAGATACCTAAGAATGTAAGAATGTAATAGGTCATCTTAGTCACAAGCAGCATAGATGAAGATCTCAAGCACTCAAAATCAAATGACAAAGGCTCAAGCTAAAGATCATGAAAGCATGAAGGAACAAGGCTGTTACAAACAAGATCAAGACCAAGATACAAGACCAAAGCAAGAAGATCTCCTCTACAAGAATGTATTCACTCAATCATCTTATGCTTTTTAAGCTTTTTAAGATGACCGATACATTGGGGGAGATTGTTAGCCGTATATTTTATATAGTCAAACAAGAATGTAATAGGTCATCTTAGTCGTTATTGGTCTTGTATTGTAATAGGTTAGTCGGGAAAACCGGGCTTGGACTTTAAGCTAATATTGTATAAGTTAGGGGCGTAAGCCCAAAACAAAGCCAAGCCCGGCCCATGTTACTAAACCCACGGCCCAACAAAGCCTAGGGTAGATATACCCTCTTCCATGTGTGGAAGAGGGTGTTGGTTCATTTTACTTTCTCTCAATAGTAAACATTAACCTTCCAAAATCTCTCTAGTTTCTCTCATGACTTTTCTTCTCTTTCTCTCTCTAAATATCACTTCTAAATCTTGTGTTATGGATTGAATGGGCTTAACATTTGGTATCAGAGTCTATAGTGGATAGGTGATTGAAGATTCGTGTGTGGTGTTCTTGATTTTTCGTGGCTATTTTGATCTATATCTCACATCCTAAAATTTTTCTTGTGTTTTTTATGGTTTTTTCTCGATACAAATCTTCTACATAGTTGTGGTAGAGATTTGGTATATTTACTTTGGCTAAAAACACAAAATTTTTGGGTGTTTTGATCCTTTTTGGCTTAAAATCATGAATTGGTTGAGTTTTGTCCGAGAAAAGTGGGATTTATTCCGATCAGGTCATCGGAAAAGGGTTTACAGTTATTCCGATTAGTGTAATCGGAATAGGGTTTAGGGATTCCGATTTGGTGCATTCCTATAAGGACATTCCGATTTGGTATTCCGATCAAGTGATTCCGATTGCATTCTGATTTGAGCATTCCGATTTTGTCATTCCGATCTGACATTCCGATTTGAGTATTCCAATTTGGACATTCCGATTTGGACATTCCGATTTGACATTCCGATTTGAGTATTCCGATTTGGACGACAAGGTTATTTCGACAAGGGTATTCCGATTAGGGATATTCCGATCAGGGTATTCCGATAGGACATTCCGACAAGGTTATTCCGATGGACATTCCGATGGATATTCTGTTTGAGTAATTTTTAGACTTAGCCACTATCTAGACTAGTTTTTGGCGGGAAAAATCTAGAAAAAATTATTTTTTCCTAGACCATTTTTAGGCCATTTAAGCTTCAATTTCAAATTTTGTCGAAGCGAAAAATTTTACGACCAAAAATTCGAATTTTCGGACCAAAATTCAAATTTTTAGGCCAATTTTAGGTTTTATTTTTGTCAAAATTTTTCACTTTTCAAATTTTTCCCTACTAGTTTTTGGCTATTTCTAACTCGATTTCAAAATTTGGTGATTCAAAATTTTTTCGGCTTACCGTTTTGTCGGACTAAGAAATTTACTGTCGGACTGAAAAAAAATTGGAATTTTCGGAATTTCAACCACAATCAAATCACAACACATCCACTAAGATCCGTAATCCATACACATCATATCCTCTTCGAGACATTCGTTCACTGGACATCTTCGTAGATTCAACACCAACAACGTCCATGACTGGGATGAATAAAGAGAAGATGTAGAATCCATAGGTTCAGACAAATACTGAGACTCCAAGCAGTAAACCTTTTAACAAGGATTCTACCACCAAAACCGTTCATGCAATCAAATACAAGATGTCGAAAGCAAAAGAAAGATGCATGGAACACATAAAGTTGCTTCAGTCACACCTTCAAGTTCTTTCAAGAGAAGACCTAAAAGGCACTCGTCTTGAAATTGGATTCAAACGGGTATTCTTTCTACTATTTGGTCAAGATGTTGAGACATTCATCAGAACGATGCTACTTAATGTGGACCATCTTCAACAAGAACTTGACAAAGACGATTTTCACGAGAATATATCCATGGAGGTCTTTTTAGCTCTCAACAATCAGTTCCAGCAATTCATTGACTCAAGTGGCTTATCCAAAAACGATCGAGAGTTCACAAGCACATACTTTACCAAATATACTCTCGTAGATCTTCAAGCGTTCAAAGAGACACTTCTTCAACATATGAGCAATATAAAGAAGTCAATTGCTGAAAGAACACGCCATCAAAGGCACTTTCAAAGAAGGGTGAATCAAAGACTGCTGCAGACGAAAGAGAGCACTGTCGATATAGATCAAGCATTGGATGCTTCTTCGGTTGATACAGAGAGCAGCGGGACAGAATCAGAAACGCAACATATCAGTACCAGCTCAGGAAATGATCAAACAACCAATGATGCGGATATCAGACCCATTTATGATAACCAGCCAATGGCTATGGTACATTTAAATGCTGAATACGATGTTCCTCAACATACTGAGCAATCTGAACCCATTCTTGACACGTATCTAGTGGAAAAGGCTGATAGCAATACCACACCTGATTCATCAGATACGAGTACTAATGGAGGAGAGACTTCTCAGGATGTTGATTCTAAGATTCACGAGCTTGAAAGTCTGTTAGCTCAGAAAACTAAAGATTTTAAGGATGCCAAACTTGATTTTTCAAAGAAAAATAACAAATTTGAGGCTTACTTTGAAAAACTTGAGAAAGAAAATGTTGTTCTTGAACAAAAATTGGATCGTAAGATTCAAGATTTTAACGCGAAAAAAGAACATTTTGTGAAACAAATAAATTTGTTAGAATCAAAGTTGCCTTCTCAAAATCCAAGTCCTCCGCCTGCTTCATAAACTGAATTAGCTGTGCAACCTATCGACACTATAGAAAGTAATGATGCGAATGCTGATAAGGTCATATTTGATAATATAAACATTAAGGTTAGAACAACGTGTTGCTCAATTACTTCTACAAAATGAGCAATTAAAGGCTCCGATTCAGAAAAAGGTTTTTGCACTGACAGCGGTGAAAAACGAATTAAGGAAGATAAAAGGAAATAGTGTGGATACTAAGTTACCAAAACAGTCAGTCTTGGGGAAACCTCTTTCTCAATCATTCAGAAATCGCTCAGTTGCTAGACAACCGAATGCGTTTAAATCTGAACGACCCAAAACGTCGAATCCGAGGTTTGCATCCCAAGTTGACGTGCGTAGCAAGTTGCCTAAACCAGTCACTCCACAAACTAGACCCTCCTTAAGCCAGACTGCATCTGCTAAACCCTATCACATGAATGCTTCAAGCAACTCTAGAAATAGCTCCAAGAACTTGCCTAGGTGTAGTTCAGATGACGTGGGTCACAAAAGCTATCTAGAGGATGCTAAAAACAATACACAAGCAAGAGATAGGACCAAACCACAACCTAGGGGAGTTGTTCACACATCTAGGAATTCTAGACCCTTCTATGATGTGCACAATTCTGCAAACCCTAGGAACTCTAGAGCCTTCTCAGATGCTAAGCACTTTGTTTGCACGAAATGTAACAAATGCGTGTTTAATGCCATTCATGATGATTGTATCACTAAAGTCCTGAAAAAGGTGAACCAAAAAGCTAGAGCACCTCAGAGACGAAACCCTAAAGGAAATAGGTTTTCTCCAACTAAGTCTTCCGCTGTGCATGAGAAAACTATGTCTCCTCGACCTTGTCTTAGGTGGATACTAACGGGTAGAACCTTCAAAACAATAGGTCTTAGGTGGGTTCCTACTGGAAAGATATTTCCCTCTAGCTCGACAAAGGTTCAAGGTGAACCCCCACATGGTTCTCATCAAGATACCGCTAACCCACATGCAAGCATACAAACTACTGCTGAAAGTGTAGGTAATAAAGTAAAGGTTCAACAAGAACACAAATATTTTCCATATTCATACCGCCCAACAAAAGACACTCTCAGAGTTTGGTTGCTGAAGAAACAGATATCAGAGAAACAAGCGTCTCAGGGGCTTCTAAATTAAGCTTCTACAATGACTTACAGTCACATATCAGGCTGTAACTCGAACATCAAAGAAAAGGAACTTTATCTCTTCAACGATAAGTTACCCTCAAAACGAGAAATTCATATTTCTCGATCACGAGCTTCTATTAAAACTAATCAAAAGTTTTATGCTCGTGTACAAGGCTTATAGTCAAATTACAGACTGTAACCCGGGCTCACCAGACAGGAAAGTTCATCCCGAGTATGACTTATCCTCAAAACGAGAAATTCGATTTTTCTCGGACACGAGCTTACATTAAAACTATTCGAAAGTTTTAAGCTCGTGTAAATGACTTCTAAGCGCATCACAACTTAGGACTCGAACCTCAACTAAGGAAAGTTTATCTCGGACGATAACTTGTCCTTCTCAACGAGAAAATCATATTTCTCGGTCATGAGCTTCTCATAAAAACATTCAAAGTTTTTAAGTTCATGAAAAACGATTTCTAAGTAAATGTCAGCTTAGACCTCGAACTTCAACTTAAGGAAAGTTTATCACGGATGATAACTTATCCTTCACAACGGGAAATTTATTTTTCTCGGTCATGAGCTAGTCACAAAACAATCAAAGTTTTGAGCTCATGAAAAATGGACCCGAAAGGGAAGTGTACGTTTTAGTGCGCTTTCCCTAAGCAGTAGAAGGGAAGTCTTCTATCCTGATTATTTTAAAACCGTTGAACACAATTTTTCAAGAATTTCTCAAAAGGTTTTTCTAAATCTTTCAAAATTGTGTGTTCAACACTCCCTTCCTCATATGTGGTTTTCATATCTCAAAATTGTCATATGTTATTTTGATTAATTTTTGAGGGGAAGCGTTTTAAAATCAAGCCTTTTAATATTGTTGGGTACATCTCTAAAATTGTCATATTTTATTTATCCAACACATTCCGAAAATGATATTAAATCTGTCATATATTATCAAAAAAAGGCATCTCAACTCCGTACCTCAACATATTTTGTGGTGTCGTTTTTCTAAAATTTGTCAAATTTTGTCTCAAGGCACACATATATTGTTGAGGGGGAGCGACCCGACTAAAAATGTTCCATGATTCATGCGTGCACACATGTTTCTCTCCCGTCGATTTTTCGGAAATTGTCATAATTTAATCAATTGGTATCTCTAATATTATATTTTTATATTAGAGATAGGGGGAGAAAATATGATTAAAATGTAATATATCGCAACATGTGATCTTAAAGACTCAAGTGCAACTCTTTCCTTCACATGCCAAACTATTTCGTATATCGATGCATGTGTGTAGGGGGAGCTTTTCGGAAATGTAAAACTTTCAAGTGTTAAAAGTTTTGATTTTTATCAAACACTTTGAATGGTTTTCAATGGTTTTATGGTTACGATCTTTACCCAAAACAACCTACTATCTACGACGGAACGATGGAGTCAAAAGGTGGTTTAGGATAGGAAACTAAGTCCTATGATCCAAGCAGAACCGGAGGGATCTACCCAAGGACATTCCATAGCTAGAAATAGTTTTCCTTAAGAAAGATGGAGTGGAATGAAGCTAAATGTGGACCAATTACTTAAGTTAGCACTAGAACAATCACAACAAGGTGCTAATGATGACGTATTGGTAAGCATTGAAGGAGTTGAATATTCTATGCAACTTAGGTAGAAACCGGGTTAAGACATCTTTTGAAGACAAGTGTCATGGACCCAGTGATGCGATGCCCAACCCTTCCCCAGCCATTCGAGTTTCTCTCAAAATAAACTTGTCTCATTGTCACGGAGATCAACACGTATCTATTGACTTTCTCACTCCGAGTCAGTTAATATTGAAAAGGTGGCAGTCTTCTCCAGCCTCCGATTACCAAAATGCACTTATTGAGTCTAGAGCCAATCGCTATGTATCGATCATCTCATTAGGACACAATCGAGTTCTACGCATTATCCTTGTGATATTGCCAGAACATCTGAGTGATACGATTCACAATGAAGATGGAAATCCTGCTTGAGCCAGCATCAAACAAGCTCATGGTAGGTAACTTGTGCGATTCTACACGAATCAAACTTGTGAGAACTGGAAAGCAACTAAGTTTGGATTCTTAATTGATTCAAACTTGATTCCAGGTTTCTTCGCAAAATCCGTGTGATCTTTCCAGAACATTCAGAGTGACACTCCTTAGTGTTTACAGTGACGAATGGAAATCCTTCCAGTGTCAACATCAAATAACACTGCGGTAGGTAACATGTAAGATTCTTATGAATCGAGCTTGTGGCAAACTGGAAAGCAACAATGGTGCGATTCTTATAGAATCAAACTTGTTCCAGGAATTCTGAATTGACGACTCTAATCAAACCGATAACCGTATCCTTTTTGATTCACTCTTTACGTTCGCAGTCTGCTTTGAGACGGTCGAGTAAAGAGAACTGGCTACTACCGCCGGGAAACCCTGTCAAGGAGGTTCTTAATCGAATCTACCCGATCACAGGTACGGTATCTAATACCGTCTAAACGGTCTTCACCGACCGGAGGTAAAACGCTACCGAGTTAGGATGAAATGTTCAAATCCATTTTATCCGTGTCTATATATGTTGCCGCATATCAAGAAGGTGGCGTAGCTGTGTTACCGAAGTCGATTCAGAAGTCACAAGAGCACAAGATGGTGATATTCAAGATACCTAAGAATGTAAGAATGTAATAGGTCATCTAAGTCACAAGGAGCACAGATGAAGATCTCAAGCACTCAAACTCAAATGACAAAGGCTCAAGATAAAGATCACGAAAGCATGAAGGAACAAAGCTGTTACAAACAAGATCAAGACCAAGATACAAGACCAAAGCAGGAAGATCTCCTCTACAAGAATGTATTCACTCAACCATCTTATGGTTTTTAAGCTTCTTAAGATGACCGATACATTGGGGGAGATTGTTAGCCGTATATTTTATATAGTCGAACAAGAATGTAATAGGTCATCTAGGCGTTATTGGTCTTGTATTGTAATAGGTTAGTCGGGAAAACTGGGCTTGGACTTTAAGCTAATATTGTATAAGTTAGGGGCGTAAGCCCAAGACAAAGCCAAGCCCGGCCCAAGTCACTTAAACCCAAGGCCCAAAAGCCAAGGGTATATATACCCTCTTCTATGTGTGGAAGAGGGTGTTGGTTCATTTTACTTTCTCTCTCTAGTAAACATTAACCTTCCAAAATCTCTCTAGTTTTTCTCTCTACTTTTCTTCTCTTTCTCTCTCTAAATATCTCTTCTAAATCTTGTGTTATGGATTGAATGGGATTAACATTTGGTATCAGAGCTAACCGGGGGTGTTTCGTGTTTTTGTCTTGATGTTTTGTGTTCGTGTTTGTGTGTCGGATTTTTTGATGTGGCACGTTTTTCATTTTCTTTTCATAACTGTTACCAGGTCTAAATCACCACCTCATCATCCATTTTTTTAATCAGCTTTTTTGGATTTATCTAATTTTTATGTCCTCTGTTCTACACGTTTTTTATTGGTCCCATCAAACATCATTTGGTCTATTTGTTTATTGGGGAAAAGGACAGAAAATAACAAAAATATTGGCAAGATCCACCATTTTCGGTTTTAAAACCCTTTTTCGACTGTTTTTCCGATAAAGCATTCCGATGGGTTTTCCGACAGCTTATTCCGATGGGTTTTCAGATAGTCATTCCGATGGGTTTTCAGATAGTTATTCCGATGGGTTTTCAGATAGTCATTCTGATGGGTTTTCAGATGGACTTATTCCGATAGAATATTCGGATGGATTATTCCGATGGAATTTTCGGATGGATTTTGTATCGACATTCTGATGGATTCAGTATTAATATTCCGATGGAAATCTCAAAAAATTGCTTTGACTCAAAAATATTTCCAAATGATTGAGAAAAAAAAACGCAAACATTCCGATGACTCAATTTCATATGTCCAAAACTCTCAACTACACCACACCGAGTCAACTCGGTAATTACCGAGTTGACCAGGTCAAATCACTGAGTCTTGCATCTTATCACACAAACACAACCTTTTAACTCCTCAACACTAATCAACATCTATATCCTATCCCATCGTCTCCTAAAACCCATCTCATTTAGACTCGAAAATCGAAACTTAATTGAAAACAAAGATCTCAGTTGTGCTTTGCCATGCATGTCGTGATCTATTTAGATCCAGAAACACAAAAGCAAATCTCTTCATAGATCGAATGTGAGGATTCAGCTCCTTTTTTATATTCAAAAATCTAAGAATAAATTATAACAAAGGTGTTATATTCGTATCTTTGTTTCGATAAAAAAACCAAAAAAAAATCAGACCCACATCAAACATCAATTAAAACCCTACCTGAGACCACATAAGTGATCTTGAAGCCTTCTTTCTCTCTTTAAATGCTTCATCATATTTTTGTTCGATGAATATTAGACGGGTAGGGGTTCGTTTTTTTGATGTCATATTTTGGAGATAAAAAGATGAATCGTTTTGTGATTCCTTGTGTAAAATGGATGGTTGTATGCGTTGGAAACTTGGAATAGTCAATGACTAGATGGATACAGGATCTGCTTATTCTCAGATGTAAGATGGGAGATTGTTTGAGATGGGGGAATAAAAATAAGCGGCTGTTGAAAATAGGTTTAGGGTAATATGGAGACAAATGAGGGTAACTTGATTTATACTCACATTACCTCAACTTGATGGGCTGTGTTGTGAGATGGCCTACGTTTTTTTTAATTGTTACTAGTTCAGCAAACTATGATGGGCCGAAATTTAATGGACTTGGTTCATATGTTGTGATGCGTTGGAATTGTTGGATGAAAAAATTGGGGAATGTTTGATTTTATGATGGATATCAGATTTTTTGAATTTCATATTCATTCGGACCAAAGAAAACCTTTGTTTTGAAAATAGGTCGATCCGCGCATCAGTTGGGTATATGACTGATTTTGGGCTTCAAGTAAAGTTTACTAGACAACGTTAATGACCTCTCTTTCTCTAGTCATCGTTGGTCCCTAGTTAACGACACTCAGTCATACTCAACACTCACAACAAACACGAAAAACACACAACAACAAACAAACAAACACCAAAACGATCCTTTAAGATTCACTAAAATTGTCAAAAAGGATAGTATACGGGGCAAAGTAATGTCAAGTGATTACGAAGTGGATTTGGTATTTATTATTTGAAGGTGAAGTGGAATATCACGAAGGCGTCTACTCAATTCATCATCGAGCCTTTTCACCCCCTCTATCGATTGATGATTCGCTTCAGCTTTTATGATTGAGACTTGATTTATCTAGTTTCCACTATCAAGGGGTGGATGGTCGAAGACATGGACAACTATCACTTAAGGAGTTATGTTGTAGTGCTCAGTGTCACACTCACCTGTAGTTGTGGATACTTCAAGAGGTGTTTTACATCTTATACTTCTCTCTTCTTTTATGTATAAGGTACTAAGAGACGTTTCTCTGCACCGTTCGTCAATCAACAACAGTGCTAAGCATAAGTAACAAATTTGGGAGATTGTACTTCAGTTTCAAGTTTGGAATATCAGGTTTACTTCACCAGTGGTCACTACATATAGCCGAAAGAATACGAGGTCGGTAAGTTTAGCCAGAGAGTACAAGAGTAGAGATGTGATCAGCAAAAATTCTCCCGAGCAACTTGAGCTACAAAATGTCAACAAAGATTTCTACTTCAGACACGAACATCTCGCGATTCTGATTGTACTTGTCAGATGATGCTCCCGAGTGTTCTTAACCACCATACTCTTGACAAGAACATCTCACGATTATGTGCGTACACGACAGATGATGCTTCCGAGTGTTCTTAACCTTCTTACTCCTGATAAGAACATCTCGTGATTCTGAGCGTAGACGTCAGATGATGCTTCTGAGTGTTCGTCACCATCATACTTTCGACAAGAACATCTCGCGATTTTGACCGTACACGTCAGATGATGCTTCTGAGAGTTCGTCACCATCATGGGGGAAGAACGTGTACTTTGGAGTCTTAGTTCCCACTCTGGAGTACTTAGTTCAACTTCTAGGGGGAAGTAGTCTACAAGCGTGAGAAGATTTGTTGATGATTTCTTACATGTTCCCCCAAACACATAATCACGAAGACCAAAAATGTCAAGGTAGCAGTTAATTGGTGTGGTTTGCTTCTTCTTCTACAAAATTCCGCTGTGCACTTTAAATGTCAAAGATAGAAGATTGATCAAGCTACAGATTCTGCTCAAGACAGGGATTTTGGTTTGGGGGGAGGCTGATTCAGAAGCTTCGTCAAAAAGAAGTCTATGAAGAAAGCTTTTCAAGACATGTGGTATGAATTGGGGGGAAGTTAATCCAGTTCATACATGATACAATGGTTCCTCAACAAGCAAAGACAAAGAGGATTCAAACTGGGGTATAAGTTTTTCTAGAAGACTTAAAGACAACGGTGTCACCCTCAGCATTGGAAGCAAACTTAATACTGTCATATTTTTGTTGTATTTGCATTTGTTAGGAACATTGTAAGTAATTCCGTATGTCACCACATTGGGGGAAGATTGTTAGCCTTAAAATGTGTGCGACTAACGAAATTAAATTAGTTTCATAGCCGGGACTTACAGGGACTAATATTTTCATATGTAAAGTCCAAGTCCCGTGCTATATAAACCCCTCCATACTTCCATGGAGGGGTGAGGTTGTTCATTTCTTTCTTGTCTTTCTCTCTCTAATAAACACACATTTATTAGAGCATCTCTTTCTCTCACTAACCATGGCTAAACACCTCTATCACCCTCCCCGACCTCCGGATCTTTTACCCGTGTTCATAGTGAATCCATGTTTAACAATATTAAAATGTATAAGTTACTCGTTTACACTTACTTCTCCCCCTTTTGTCGAATCAAAAAGGTAGTCAACGTCTAGAAGAAGAGAAGAAGCAACGTCGAGAGAGAACACGTCTAAAGAGGTAGTCATCGAAAGCACGTCATTTGAAGAAGAAAAGAATTGACGTCACACGAGCTTGCATCCGAAAGGTAGTCTTCATTTGTAGAAGAGGAGGATCGACTTCGAGAGAACATGCATCCAAAAATCTAATCATCCATTGTGGTTGTCGTTTGAGAGGCGAGAATCCAAACCATAAACCCATCATACAAAAATATTGAGCTTGCGTCATCCTAGTGAAGTCTTCAATCACCATAGGTTAACCAACTTCAAGCATAATAATATGCTTATCTACGAGTGTCCAAAATGCATTACTTGTAAGATGTTCGATGAATGCAATTTGAGTGAGTCAACGATCGCAAATGTAATGACTTGAACTCTTACAAATGCTCCCCCTTGATATGAGCGCCCCCTTGCTTGAGGCACCAACAAAGCAAGAATAGTGACGAGCTACAAAATTGGGTTAAAAGTGTCCTACAAAACAAAGTTAGTGGACAATAGCATATGCATAATGAGATGTCACCCAAACGGAGTTAGCTTTAAACAACTCGAGTAAAAAAAAGGGACTCAAGAGAAAGCTAAAACAATCTTAACTTTTAGAAGTGTCAAAGCTTAGAATTTTTGGAATCGCCCAAGAAAATTCAAGATTTAACCATCAACTCTCAAAAAAACAAGAAGAGGATTTTGAGGAAATCAATTCAAAATTGTTGGAATAGAGGTAGGAAAGAAACATCCAAGAATTTGAAGATATCATCTCAAGGGGTTAAAAACTTAGAATTGATGGAATCACCCATACTAATTGTAAATTTTAACCGCAATCAACTCTCAACAAAGAAGAACAAAAATATCTCAACCTAGAGACATTTTTGGACAAAAAAAAGAAAACCAAAAGCGGATAAATCGACGCTTTAAAAAAATATTCTGGTTTTAAGACATTATAGGCAAGGATGCTTATGAATGTCGACACCAAATGGTGTTTAGCATACGATAAACTACATGCTCAAAGTTTCGTAGCTCTTCTCAATCATTATGAATGTTCAAAGAACAATTACATGATGAGGAAAGGGTGAGGCTCGACTCAACTTAGTTTAGAAAGAATAGAAGAAAGTGACTCGACTTAGAAGAGCATGATTAAAATTAATTGAGAGAGACTCAACAAATAAGTTAGGATAACTTCACGAAACGAGAGAAGAAACCCAAATGAGAAGAAAAGAGGGAATCTTCAAGAAAACTCGTCAAAAGAGAAAAAGAGCAAAAACGAACAAGAGACTCAATGGCCGCGGTTCGTTAAATAGGTTTGTGGTTCATTATCAATAATGAGACCCAAGGTTATTTGAGGAACCGTGTACATTGGGTGTCCAAAAACGATTATCGACTCAAAGGAAAATCACTTGGTCAAACAATTTAACATAAGATGCTAAAAGGCTTGAAAGTCAATGCATCGGATATGACTTTTAACAATTGCAATTGCAAGTTAAAATTGCTTGAATATTTCAAAAGAAATATTTTAAGTTGTCAATCTTACTAGGAGACGAATTAGATATTTAATCTAACCTTCCTTGACAACCGAGTGAGAAAATAAAGAAGAAAAGAAATATCACGAGAAAACGAGATCCAAGACCCAAAGACAAATCATGTTGAAAAACATGAAAGGAAATACATGAGAGTAAAGATCATACAAAAATGTATGAAACACAAGCCTAAAACTTAAGCATAACTTTAATCCTAGTTACACTAGAAATCTAAGATTTGCTTAAATTGGGTGTCTTATTAATAAGCAATGCACATGCTTAATTATAAGACAAGGTGATGGGTGATGTGGATGGTGGAGGATGTGGTATGTTCTCCAAAGGTGAGATGGGTGAAGTGGGTGAATTTGGTGGGGTAAAAGGTGAAGTCACCAAGGGTTCAACAAAGTCATTCTCAAAGGGAATGCTTTGGATAGGTTGAGGTTGAGTAGTCACATCCAAGAGAGTACTAGGAGTGAAGGGTGAGGTTAACTCATTCATTATAGATTGGAATGAAGAGGAGGTAGAACCATGTGAATGGTTGGTACCATGGGTTGAGGTAGTCTTGCATGGTGCATGAGGTGGTGAGGGTGATGAAGAGATGAGAATGGGCACAATCTCATTCTTAGGTGTGACAAAAGGTGAAGAGTTAAGTTTGGGCAACTTTATCTTGATTTTGAGGTTCCTCTTTGAAGATGAGGTTTTGGGTGATTTTGAGGTTCTTGTAGAAACCATGGTTGTAATGAAGGGTAAATATGAGTGGTTTAAAGTGTGAAGAACATGGTTAACAAGGAGGGTTTAAAAGGATTTCAAAGGGTGTTGGAACAATTGGGAAGTTTCAGAAAACCCGAATTTGAGAGCTTCTGCCCGCGGTTCTTTATCTCCACCGGCGGTTCCATATTGATATGGAGTCGCGGTCTATTTAAAGAACCGCCTACAGAGGCTTGGTTTAGGTGGTGAATGGAGGATTTTCCAATTCATCAAATCCTAATGTTCTAGTCTAACTTATCATAAAGTCATGCTTAAGAGCAATAAAAACAGAACACACACAAAGGAAAAACACATAGGTTCAATTAGCACGTAGGAAGAAAGTTAAGAAAAACCTAATGGCTACAAAAGAAAAAGACTCCTAATGACATACAAAGTTCATCAAAGTAAACTAGCATTAGTCATATATAGGAAGAGCCAGTTAGCCAATTTAGAGAATGAATATGAGACTATCACTAGAGGTGCTCAATTAAGGCTAAACACGACCATTTTTACGAGTTATACACCAACTCAACTTCCCACATGGAAGTAATTCAATCGTTAGGTCAAATTAAGATCCTAGTGCATAAATTCTCTAGTATTCATTCTCAAGTTAGACAAAATGTAATTCCAACATTTGCCTAATAAAGTTTAGCAAGGATGAATCTTGCATGGTGACACAATGCACAACCTCATGAGGGTTAAGAATGCACCATTGCAAATCTTGTCAAACAAGTCTAGTTAAGGTTATTTACCTTAATAGACTTTGAGGCCAATAACTTCGAAGTGTATAAACAATGTTTACACAAAACAAAGGAACACTTTTGATTGGTCTTTCGGAAATGACACATTTACAAATTGCATTACAATGTAAATTACTTGAGTATTTCGAATGAAACATCCAAGTTGTCAAACCGACTCCATCGTGCATTATAAGCAATTATTAAACAAAACATGTCTAATAATTTGAACAAGTAGATTCAATATACCATCGACAACACAAGTGTGAGTTATGATCCGATATATATTATTAGTAGTCCACATTCATGTCTACACTAAAAACATGTCAATTAGATTCGATAATGATATCAATCATAATTTGAATAATGAATTGATATATATTTGAAATCTTTCTTGATTCCCACTAACACTCCTTTCAGAGAAAATAGCTAAGATTTTCAAACGGTGTTTCATGTTTTATAGTGAGACATTAATCTACTTGAACTAGTAAGACAATGATCGAGTAAGACGACCCACATCAAAAGATTTGACAAGCTCATAAAGCTTTCAAACCTGAGAGTGTTAATAAACATCACGAGGTGTACAATATGTTTATATAACATATGTAAACCTAGAGATGTTGATCCTATATGCAATGCACAAATAATGTTGCAACCAAAATGCAAGAAATCTAGCATACATCCTAATTAGGAAAAACTAGATACTAACAAATACCAAGCAAGGCACAAGAGACTAGACATATAAGCGATACAACTACAAATAGCAAGGAACACTTAATAATGTCTACATATAATAATAACACACAAGGAAACACACACAAACAATTAGCTTAACACATAAAAGCATTCGTCCATGTTTTGAGTGTTAGATACAACAAAGTATTCATAGCTTGATTTTAATTGAAAATAGTCTCTGACCCATTTAAAATTTAATTAAGTTTAACACTTTGTAAATATATCAATTTTCAAAGATATATCACCAAGAGATGTCCAACTTAATATAAAAGAGTAAAACACAAGTTTTACGACAAACCGACGCTCAAAACTTTGGACAAAGTATGGAACTTAGAAACCATCCAAATTTTAAAGTTTGAATAAAGGTTTGGAAGCATTTTTAATTTAAAGAAAAATCAATTACGTTCAAAATGACGGATGGCACGACTTCTATGGACTTACGATTGATTTTATATGATTTTTCAAAGTTTTCAAAAATCTGTGTCGGACTGACTGCGGTTCCTTATTGATAAGGAACCGTGGGGAATAGATAAAGAACCGCGTCCAGAAGACAAAAATGAGGTTTTTGGCCAAAATCATTTGGTAACTTTTTGGAAGGACTTAGGACTCTAAAAAATCATTTTAGACACATAAAACTCGTACTTTAGAGTTAATTATGACACAAAAGATTTTTATACTTCCAAACATGAAAAGATTTAATTCAAGCTATTATACAAAGTTTATTTAACACCAAAACTTGTACGAATGAAACAACAAAACACATTTCATAAGTAATCACTCTTCATGAACAATTTGATACAAAGATCGTCTCTATTTTTAAAAACTGTTTGTTTTGAAAAAAGGGAGCAAAGATAGATCCAAGTTTTAAAGTAAAATATACTTCAAAAATCTTGAATAACCTCTCTCTGATACCAATTTTAGAAACTAGAAGGGGGGGGGGGGGGGGGTTGAATAGTTTCTAGTTCATTTTTTTAGAACATTTCGCATAATTCACTGCGCGCGGTTCTTTAGACATACCCGCGGTTCCTTATCACTAATGAACCGTGTATCCCTTTAAGGAACCGCCGATAGTGTACGATGCCATTTGTTACTTGTTAAACTTTAACAATCCTTTGTATCAAATTCTCGATCAAGCTTGACTAGATATGAGATGTGTTTGATTGAAAGATAAATACTACAAGTAAGTAAACACACAAACACATCAAATCAAGAGTACATCAAGCAATAGTCTAAACATTAAGCACACACGTACTAAGCATATGCTTTTCCGCAACTAAGATGTTTAGACTAAGTGATGTACACTTGACCATAATCTAAACATGAAGCACACATGTACTAGGCCTTAGCTTTTCTGCAACTTAGATGTTTAGATTATGAGATGCACACAACACACAACAACAATCATGCAACTATAAATACATCTAAAGAGGTAAAGACATAAATGTAAATGAAAGTACCGACGCGATGATTTATAATGGTTCGGTCACGAAGCTCCTCTTCGCCCTACTCCACTCCTCGAGTACACCTTACTCGAGAGTTACTTCACTAGTCAACAAAACTCCTTTCAAGGCGGAGAAAACAATACACGTCGCTTACACAATTTCCAACACTAAGCTAGATGTCGAGTCCTAATCTTAGGTAGGACCAATCTACACAACGTTGCCCACTTAACCATTTAACGACACAAGGCTAGATGTCGAGTTCTAAGCGAAAGGTAGAACCAATCTTCACAACGTTGCCTACTTCACCATTTTACGACACAAGGCTAGATGTCGAGTTCTAATCATAAGGTAGAACCAATCTTCACGACTCTTCACTTTGAAGCTAAGTGAGAACTTCACTAGACACAACTACATCACTTTATAGTTTAGTGAGAACTCACAAGACACAACCACATCACTTTATAGTTTAGTGAGAACTCACAACTCTTACCTTTACAACTCAATAAAACACATATCCAAGTGTACACATGTAACTTGGATCTACACAACATAAATCCAAGTATACACATATACAATGGATTTATACAAGACTTAATCCAAGTATGCACAAATACAATAGATTAACACAACTAATCCAAGTATTCACAAACACATTGGATCTACATAATATTGATCCAATTATACCCATATACATTGGATCTACACAATATTGATCCAAGTATACACATATACATTGGATCTACACAAGACACAAATAAAAATGATAAACATGATGATCTTCATCAAGACTTCATCTTTAATCACATCACAAATGTGTGAGTGATCTTCTCTTTGCACTTAAGAAGATGAGGAGATTGAAGGAGAGAATCACATCTTAAACAAGATTAATCTAAAATAACTAATTAAGGGTTTAAAGATGTTTTTGAAGAAACTGTGCAAAAAGGGTTGAAAGAAAACCTGGAAATGATCCACTATTTATAGGACAACAATGCAACGGCTATAAAGACCCGCGGTTCCTTAAGTACCCCCGCGGTTCCTTATCAATAAGGAACCACGGGTTCCTTTAAGGAACCTCCGGCTTGGAGTCCGTGCATTTTTGTCCTTTAGTGGGGGATATGCCATCTGGGGTAGTTAATACCATTAAAGGATATTCCTTTGGCATATGAATTATGCCAAATTCAAATTAAAAATATTCTTTGGAATATACCTTAGTGAATATTATTTGGAATATTCCAAATTCAAATTTCCATTTTTCTTTTTAATAAAACATTTTCTTAAAAATAAAGTTAATTAAAAATTACTTTGTCACTTTGTATAAAAGTGAGTTTTTAGAAAATATTAATCCTTGATCACTTAGTTAGGTTAATGACAAGTTTATTCATACCTTGAGTGATTCATGCCGAATGCGATCTTGGAGGTGTCGAGAGAAGTATACAAATGTATTCTCGAGTGATTACGAGTACCTTAACATTTTACAGAATGTATTATGAATTATACGTTTGTCATCAACAAAACATAAGAGATTATATCGACAAAGCATCGTAATGTTTTCACTAACATTGTGGATGTCGGGTATTTTGCCTTCATAGCCTCTCGTTTGCAGTCTAGTTCTTTGCAGGATCGTATTTTGGCTAGGTCTGGGATTGTTTAGCCGGGTGGTTCTATCTTTCTGTCTGTCCTGGACATTTTCTTTGACCTTTTGTGGTGTTGATTCTCTCTTTGTTACCTCTTTCTCTCCTGCCCCCCAGTTTATGAAGTCTTTGGCAATGAGATATTTCGGTATCTTTTTACTATTCCTATTGATGGGCTAGGGAAACGGATGAACCTACGTCAGATTCGAGCCGTCCTGTGTTATCGTTTGGCAGTTCCTTTGTTTCATGATGGATCTTATTGTTCGAGTTGCCATGTGCATCGGTCGGACCAGTGGGTTAACCATGCTGTTCACTACTCTAGTGAGGTGGGGGTGAAGTTTTGGTATAATCTTGTGCGCGATATGTGGTTTGATTTTGTTCTAAAGTTGGTGTTTCAATGCGAAAAGAGGCCCCTATGGGATTTCTTTCAGTTGATGGACAAGACCTTTGTCCAGCGGATTTATTGTTGTATAATTGGTGCCAGGGAAAGGATGCTTGCTTGGATGTTACGGGTGTCTCTCCGTTTGCTGGTACGGGTTTGGATTCTTGGGTCCCCGGGGTTTCTTTTCGGACTGCTGTTCAGAAGAAGAGGAGGAAATATTCTGCTATTTGTGCAAAGCATGGTTACTCGTTCATCCCTTTTGCCTTCTTTACTTTTGGGGAGCTTGATGAGGAAGCCTTGGTTACTCTTTCGCGCCTCAAGCGCTTATTTGTTTGTCATTCTAATAATGTTAGAAGTGGCATTTTTCTATTTTCTAGACTTGGTTTTTGCATCCAGAAAGGGGTGGGAGCACAGCTTGTTTCTCGACTCCCTTCTAATTTTGCTGGTGCGGGTTCTAATTTTATGCTATCTCTCCCTGGGTGGAGTTCTGCTACTCTCGGCCCGTGCTACTTTATTATGGTAATTCGGTTCTCTGATCTTCTCATGGGGTTCAGCAGGGGGATCCGTTAGGCCCTTATTATTTTCCCTGGCTTTGCATCCGCTTATTCATACTATTCATCATACATGTGAACTATCCCTTCAGGCGTGATACCTTGATGACGGTTCTATTATAGGTGATACTGTTATGGTTGTTAAGGCTTTAGATATCATTCGTGCTGATGGACCAGCTCGTGGGTTGCATCTGAATGTTGTTAAGACTGAACTTTTTTGGCCGGTGGAGGATCCTCGTAGTCTGAGGGTTGGTCTTTTTCCTGCTTCGTTATCTCGCCTGGTTCGTGGTGTTAGGCTTCTTGGGGGGTCTGTTAGTAGGGATTATGAGTTATCTTGTGATTTTGTTGCACGACGAGTTTCCAAATCTATTTCTCTGTTGGATGCTAAGCCTGACCCGCAGTGTGAGCTTCTTCTTCTTCGCAATTGTGCAGGGGTTGAGAAGTTGATTTTTGCTTTGAGGACTTGTCCTCTTGGATTTCTTGGTGGCGCTAAGGTTGATTTTGATCAAGCCTTGCGTACTTCTTTGGAGGTAAGTGTTACTGGTTCAGGTCCGGGGTTTGGAGATTGGCAGTGGAGGCTTGCCACTCTGCCCATTAGACTTGGTGGTCTTGGGGTCTCGTGTGTTAAGGATGTCGGGTATTTTGCCTTCATTGCCTCTCGTTTTCATTCTAGTTCTTTGTAGGATCGCATTTTGGCTAGGTCTGGGAATGTTTCGCCGGGTTCTATCTTTCTGTCTGACCTGGATGTTTTCTCGACTTTTTGTGGTGTTGATTCTCTCTCTGTTACCTCTAGTTCTCTTGCCCCCCACTTTATGAAGTCTTTGGCAATGAGATATTTTGGTATCATTGATGGACTTTTTTCGTCATGATATAGTTTGAGTAGTCGCCAGGAAGCTCTTCTTAGTTGCGTCCGTGCCCCTCATGTACAGGATTATCTCTTTACTATTCTTATTGATGGGCTGGGACAGCGGATGAACCCACGTCGGTTTAGAGCTGTCATGTATTATCGTTTGGCGGTCCCTTTGTTTCCTAATGGATCTTCTTGTCCGAGTTGTCACGTGCATCGGTTGGACTAGTGGGGTGACCATGCTGTTCACTGCTCTAGTGAGGTGGGGGTGAAGTTTCAACATAATCTGGTGGCGTGATATGTTGGTTGATATCTGTTCTAGAGTTGGTGTTTCTGTGCAGAAAGAGGCTCCTATGGGATTTCTTTCAGCTAATGGACGAGACCTTCATCCAGCGGATTTATTGTTGCATAATTGTTCCCAAGGCAAAGACGCTTGCTTGGATGTCATCGGCGTTTCACCATTTGCTGGTGCGGGTTTGGATTCGTGGGTCCCCGGGATTGCTTTGCGGACTGCTGCTCAGAAGAAAAGGAGGAAGTATTCTTCTATCTGTGCAGAGCGCGGTTATTCCTTCATCCCTTTTGCCTTCTCTACTTTTGGGGAGCTTGAAGAGGAAGCCTTGGTTACTCTTTCGCGTCTCAAGCGCTTATCTGTTTGTCATTCCAATGATGCTAGGAGTGGCTTTTTTCTATTTTCTAGACTTGGTTTCTGTATTCAAAAGAGGGTAAGAGCGCAGCTTGTTTCGCGACTCCCTTCCAATTTTGTGTGATTAATAAATAAAAGATTTTCCTAAAAATATTATAATAATAATAATAATAATAATAATAATAATAATAATAATAATAATAATAATAATAATAATAATAAAGGCCTTGATGTATGCGTGGATCCGACGGATGTGTTGCTTTACTCATGGGATCATCGGCTTGATGTATGCGTGGATCTGATTGGGTCTTCACCATTGACACAAACAAGGATGGTTGATTTTGTGCCTGGTCGTGTGGTGGTTGATGCGACACAACGTAAGCGTGCCAAGTATGACGCTAAATGTGCAACTATTGGATATGGTTTTCTTCTCTTTTCATTCTCTTGTTTGGGGGAATTGGACGGGGAAGCAGTTACCTTGCTAAAACGAATCCGAAAATTCGCTATGACTCAAGATATCGGGGCACGGACTGTTGTACATATCTTTAATAGGATCGGGTTTGCTATAGCCAAAGGAGTGAGAGACCATATAGTATCTCGGTTGCCACTAATTTCATGTAAACATCTTATTTTGCAAATAAAGTGTTGCGCACTAAGGTGATCCTCTTGGACCTCCACTTTTCCCCTAGTGTAGCATCCTTTGGTATGTAAGATTAGGGACTCCTTTAACGTTTCCTTTCAGGCTTGGTATTTAGATGATGGCACTATTATTGGAGATATTTTGGTTGTGGGGGGAGGTTTTAAATGCTATTATACATGATGGACCTCAACGTGGCTTGCATCTAAATGTTGATAAAGCTGAGGTTTTTTTACCAAAGGAGGACCCACGTAGTAGGCTTGTGGGTGTTTTCCCGCGTAATATTTCCCGACCCTTTCATGGTGTTAAACTACTTGGTGGACCAGCTAGTGCGGATTTTAATTTTAGTAGTGAGCTTGTGGTGAAAAGGGTTTCCAAAACCATTGAGTTTATGAACATTATTTCTAAGATTAATGACCCTCAGTGTGAGTTGTTTCTCATACTTGCTTGTGCAGGTATATCCAAATTATATTTTGCCATGCGTACATGTTTTCCTCGGGTCTTCGAGCGGGCTCATGGTGCTTTCGATGTGGCTCTTTGTTCGGCTCTAGAGCGTATTGTCACAGCTTCTGGTCTTGGATTTGGTGATTGGCAGTGGAGGCTCTCCACCCTACCTTTGCATTTAGGGGACTTGGTGTCTACTCTGCAGGTCATGTTTTAAACTATGCATTTCTTGTGTCTAGACTTCAGTGTGAAAATGAGATATTGCAACTTCTGGGCGTTCTTTTTATAATGCTTTGAGTACTTTTAGTGTGAAAATAGAGATTGATATTTTGAGTAATCCAAGTGAAGTCTTTGCCCCCAAACTCATGAAGAAACTGGTAGACATATATTTCAGACGTGTTACTCAAACAACCGAATCTAATTTTTTCACATCTATTTAATAAATGGCTTTATGGAAGTCCCAAATGGAGGATCATACTTCTGACTAACTTAGGGTGGTCCCGATCTCTAGGTTGGGACAAACTATGAACAGGACTTACTGGGGCGTGTTATGCTAATGGATGGGTGTTCTATTGGGTCAGTATTTACTGACCCTGAAGCAACTCTAGGATTTGAATATAAAATCCCCCCAAGTGTTTCATGCTCAGCAGTAAGGCCAGTCTGCTGAAGGATGACCAGAGGAACAAAGTTCCTACTGAAGACTTTGTAGCTGAAGAATGTTCAGCATTCCCCTTCCAGTTAACTTAGAAGACAAAGGTGTCTTCACTTCAAATACTAGGCGTTCTAGTTGCTGAAGAACAAGGACTGAAGAAGGGCTTTCAGTTCAGTTTGGTTTGACAATACCAAACTGAATGATGTCGATCACCTCTAGGATACTAAAGACTCTTCAGTATTCTGATGGTTTGCATTAGGCGAGAAAAGATAACTTTAAGTCAAAGTAGGTTGCTTGTATACTTAGATATAAGTACAACCTTTATCTTTTCTAGAATAGTTTAATATGTACTTTGTACTGTTTATCCAGCATGGGCATCAACCACCCACTGGATAAACCCATGCATTGAAACATGCAAATACAAATCCTCGTTTACACAGCCTATAAAAGGAGTGTACATTGGGAGAGAAAGGGTTAACCAATACAAGAGTAAAAACTCTGGAAAACATTTCTCTCGCGATACCAACTAAACCATATAGCCAAGATGCATATGAACGTTTAGAGTGGAGCTTAGACTTTAACTTTGGTTATACGTTTAAGTAGAGGAGATCACAACCAATTGTCATTCAACCACTTTGTTATTCCGCAAGCAAAGTGGGTTATAGATTCTTTATTTGATTCTAATAAAAGTCTATACGTTGAAAAGTTATTGGTATCGTTGTTTTAATTGTTCATAGTTCTTATATATTGTTAAAACAACACACTTGAGATTTGGTAAAGAGTTATTACTTAAGGTTGATAAGTAATAACGATTTACAAGGGACCAACAAGTGGTATCAGAGCAGTTTGATTAGCTAAACTCTTATTTTATTAAACTGCTCATTTAAAAGTTTTCAAATCAAGATCCAAAAAATGGCTCAAGTTATACCATAAACCCTAGAATAT
Source organism: Glebionis coronaria (assembly GCA_025667525.1). NCBI lineage: Eukaryota > Viridiplantae > Streptophyta > Magnoliopsida > Asterales > Asteraceae > Glebionis > Glebionis coronaria. The sequence continues at coordinate 508,470,357 of CM046875.1, forward strand.
AGGGGTGACCAACTCAATGTTGCTCCTTTACTAGAGGTAGCTAATTTTACAAATTAGAAGAAGAGGTTTCTTATCCACATGGTTGGGATTGAACCTCAACTCCTTGGAAGCATTGAAAATGGTCCTTTTGTTCCCATGGTTGGGGACAATAGAAAACCTGAAGCACAATGGACTGCCGATGAGAGAAAAGCTGATAACCTAGATTAGCGTCTCAAAAGTCTCATCATGTATGTGCTTCCAGATGACCAAATGAATTCTATTGTAAACTACAAAACAACCAAATCTACATGGGAGGACCTTATTCTTTACCATGAGGGACCCTCTGATGTGATGGAAACAAGAATCATGGACTTAAAGCTTCAATATAACGCCTTCAAACACAAAGAAAGGTAAACCCTCACATAGACATTCACCAGATACAAAGCACTGATGAATGAACTTGTGAATGATGGTGTTGAGCTTTTAAAACTTGAAATCAACACAGTGTTTGTTAATGCATTGCCAAAGAAGTGGCTCAGTTTTTGCCAAAGCTTGAGAAATGCTAATCACATTAAAGATTGTGATCTGATCTCTCTTTTTGGGAAACTAAAGTATGAAGAAAACCTAGTTGATAGGATTTATGAAGGCTCAAGCAAGAGTAAAGAATTAGCCATTGCTACACCCTTGTCTACAGCCTTCTTCAGTGAAGCTGACATCCAAGACTACCAAGATAGTTCTGATGATAAAGAAGACACAAGAACTAGTAAGGAATATCTGAATGACCACAAAGAGGAATTTCGTGAAAGAGCACTTCTGGCCAAGTCTAAAAGGTTCTTTAAGAAATGAGGCAAGTTCTCCAGCACCACAAAAGCTTCAGTTGACACTGAATGCTACAAATTTGGGAATACTGGTCACTATGCTAAGGATTGTTACTCCAAAACATCAATCCCTTCCTATTCCTCACCAGCTCAATCAAGACCATCTGGTCAATCATCATTTCAACCAAAACAAATTGCTTCTACTTCTTTTCAGCAAAATAGGGTTGAACTTCGACCAACAAAAGATTTTGAGGCCAAATACAGAGAAATTAAAGCAAGACTGGTCCTCATGAGCACTGAAAGTTCTTCCTCCAAGGCTCCCAAGCAAGACAAGAACAAATGGCTTGTTGCTGAAGCTTATGAATGGGATGAAGAAGAAGTTTCTTCAGATGATGATGAACTGGTTAATGTAAAAGTGCTGATGGAACTTGCTGATGATGAAGGGGCTAACTCCAATGTTGTGGCCAGAGAAAGTGCCAGAAACGGTGAGGGTCAATATCACAAAAAAAAGTACAAATTCTTCTTGAATTAGAAGATAAAGATGACATTAAATTTGTCTTTGATTACCTGTGTATTGATCTGAAATTTGTTGAAGACCAAAGAAACAATTTGTTTGAAAAATTTCATAAACTTGTTCTAATACTTGAAGATTTTGGAAGTAAACAAATAGAGCTAAAAGAAGCTAAACTTGATATTCTTACTTTTCAACAATTGAACAAAGAGATTCTTGATGAAAATAATTCCCAAAGAGTTGAACTAAAAGTGTAAAACCCGCATGCTTTTACCATGCATATTACCGTAAGTTCGTACGTACTAGTTAAAAACTTTCCTAATATAGCATGGTTACGATTACGTATTAGGAGTTTATGTATTATGTACGTGTTAGAACACGATAAGTATTTTATGTGCACGATCACGTAATAATTATTTAGTAATAATTATTCACGAACATACGATCACGAGATCACGAGCGTAATTTAAACACGAGATATTATTAATTACGTATATATATTTAATACGAGCGTAATTAAATATATAAGTGTAGGATATTTACGTAACGAGAACTTTTAAAACACGAACTAAATTAAACGTAAACGTGTATAAAATTACAAAACACGAAACGAGGTACGGGACCCCCACAAGGGAGTCCCTACCCGCGGCCAAACAAGAAACAACGGGCCAAGCCCATTGTTAATTTTACTAAAAGGAAGGGATTAGAGTTTTACTACTCAGATTAGTTTTACAGAGGAATTTTAAGAAAACCTAGAAACTCCTTCTCCTTCTTCCTTGTGTGCTGCCACCTACAAATCACCATAAGGGGGTGATTTTGATCTTGAATCTTGTGGATCTAGTAATTGTTCGTGTTTGTTCTTCACCCTTTTGATCCACGAATACGGTAAAACCTTTTTACTTGTTTCTTTTTAATTAATCTTTTATTAATTAAGAACACATGATGTTTTTCATTAAAACATATTAATTAAACCTAGATCTAACATGTTATGGTCGTTAATTAATCAATGGGATCGATCTAAGGGGTGTTTGTTTTGGGCCGCAGGAACAACCGACCCCAAGGGGGTTCGGTTTGTTCTAACCGACCACCACCAAGACCTTTTTGGGTCTTGGTTGGTGCGTGTGGGTCCCACGGCAGCAAGGGGGTACCCCGATTTGGTTCGGGGTACGGTGTTTGTTAAGATCCGGTGCATGTTTTTAAGCCTAGATCCGGATCATGATTATGTTAAATGTTTATGTTATAAACTTAGGTTAAGAATTAAATTAATAAGATGTAATTAATTTAATAGCATGAACTTAGGTTAACTAATTATTATAAACATGAATTATTTTAACCTAAGTATTTTATTATTTAGACTTATAATTAATTAATTATTTTAAAACCATGGATATAATTAATTAATTAAAACATGACTTAGGTTATATTATTAGTATTTAATAATACATATTTTAACCTAAGTATTTAATATATTTAATTAAAAACATGTCATACTTTAATTAAATATTATAACCTATAGTTTAATTAAATTACATGAAATAATTATTAAACTATATAATATATCGTATGACTTAGAAAATAATCATGAAAATACGTAGGCTTATTTACTTAGCTTATTTAACCAGCTTATTTCTAATTATGGAAACTTTCTATTTTTAGAAACTTAATTAAATAAGGCAGCTATTTTATTTATGGAAACCAGCTATTTTTAGAAACTTATTTATTTAAGGCAGCTAATCTATTTATGGAAACTTATTTAATTAAGGCAGCTAATCTATTTATGGAAACTTTCTATTTTTAGAAACTTATCTATTTTAAGCAGTAAATCTATTTTTGTAAACTTTCTATTTTTGGAAACTTTCTATTTAAGGAAACCTGCTATTTTTGGAAAGTTACTTAATATTACACAGTAAGTATAATAACACATGAAATGTCAGAAATACTTAATCAGAATGAACAGAATATAGGATTTAACCCAGTTTAAGGCTTTAAACAGTGTAAATAGTAAGAACACATAAATAAGCTAAGACATGATATAAAACCAGCTATGTATGTAGTAAGCAGATACTTATTTCATGTACGTATTTATGTAGCGTTAGTGATTCAGAAGTAGGATTCTCGCAGTTCATCGTTCTCGTTCACTGGACATAAGGTACGGATTCCCGTCCTTTCAGTATGGGCATTCTTTTCTTATTAGGATTTCCCCGTATGCAGCCAACTGTTTTCCCGTAGTATAAGTATGAGTTTGATTGCTTATGTTTAAATATGATTACCTATAGCCATATACATGCATGACCAGTTTCACCTAGTTATGGAGGTACCATAACCATAACATTAGAGGCACTGATGTTATGACTTCACCACGGCGGAGTGATTGCTCGTGGCGTCCCTTCAGCTTTTGGCCATTTATTTATGTTTATCATGTGGGGCGTATGGGTGCATCCTAGTTACACGTTTTTATTCAGGATTACATGGTGAATGTGGTGTGTGCCTTGCATCCTTCACAAGGAGCTGATCCCTCCTACCCATAAAACCAGTATATTAAATTAGAGGCAGCCCCTCTAATTTGCATGATGAGGTCACCCCTCCAATTATTCATGCACGGTGGATATTCATGACCTATATTGGCTAAATGGTAAAATATGACAAACAGTTTTTATAAGATAAACATAAGACTTTCAAACTATAAAACCAGTTTTATTAAGACTTAACCAGGTTACTCGGGACTTAGTTTCTTCCGATGTTATTATGTTATATGCTTATCCTATTCATGCTTTATTGTAAATCCGTGCACTGAGCGTATTGCTCAGCCGTTTTCCTTTTCTATGTTCCCAGAACGGCAGGTAATCAGGGACGCTCGTAGACACTAAGAGTACGTGCATATGAACTGGAAGCTGTCTAGCCTTCTTTACATTATGCATTTCCTTTCCTTATGATACTTATGCTTTGGACATTGTTTCGTCCTTTTCCTTTACTATATTATGTTTGTGTGTGATGAGCTTTACTTTTGGACTACCGATGTTTGATTCCGGTATTTTCATTTATATGGTCAAGTAATGTTTAAACATTTTACCTTGTATGTTTTGATGACACGCCATAATTACTGTGATATTTCCATTTCCAAAATGGGGTGTTACAATTATGGTATCAGAGCCAAGGCTTCGACCTGTAGGCTTTCAAATATGACCTGTGATTAGTGGGTAGTCACTACGGTCTTCCTAGAACTGACAGTTGTTTTCATGCATCCATCATTTTTAAGCATACATATATATGTCATTGTTACAGGGTTTTTGACTAAGTAATGGTTGGTACAGGACTGGCCCTATTTAGTCGCATGTGTTTTATCGAAACTTTTAGATTTGGGACCGACCCATAGGCGTCCCCTCGATATGTCTTTTGTTTTGGGTGAACTGACCAGAGGCGTTCACTCTCGAGCATCAAAAGTTTTCATAAAACTGCATCATGCGTTCATATAAAAATTTTCTTGCATAAAATTTTTCTCGTGAAACTTTTAGTATAAATTTTTTTTCATGTATATATGTTATATTTTATGTTTAGAACTGTTTAATCATATGTTTTATGTTATACTGTCAGATGGTTCTCACACGCGAGCAGGAGCAGCTCAATGCTGCAATTCAGGCTGCCATGCAAGCCTTGCTTCCTCAATTGAGGAATGACATCCGGGCTGAAGTTCAAGCTGCCAACAATCAACAGCAGCACAATCAGCCACCTCCTCCTCCTCCTCCAGTGACATTAGCAGTATGGCTGGAGAGATTCAACAAGCTCCGCCCTCGAGCTTTTGAAAAGACAGATAGCCCCAGCGATGTTGAAAGCTGGTTGGCTCACATCGAGAAGATCTTTAACGCTATGGGCTGTGACCCCGCATACAAGGCGAGGTTGGCATGCTATCGGTTCGAAGGCGATGTACTCAACTGGTGGTTAGCTTTGATGCAATCTGAAGGTGGTGATGAGTGGGTTGCTGGTTTGACTTGGGCTTAGTTCAAGGACAGGGTGATGGAGCAGTTCTTTCCCAAGGCTGAGCAGGACAAGCTCAAGAGAGAGTACCATGGGATCCGTCAGAGGGCTGGGGAGAATAGCAACGAGTTTATGCAGCGCTTTCTTCGCTTGGCTGGCTTCCTTGATGCGGAAGCAGGTACTCCAAAAGAGCAGGCACATCACTTCAGATGGGCTCTTCGCACATCGGTCGCAAATAATCTGGTGTGTGTTACGTTCAATACTGTAGCACAAGTGGCTGATGCAGCACGAAAACTGGAGATGCTGCAGGAGAGAGATGAGTTCGGGGAAGCTGAAAGACCCGACAAGAGGCAGAAAACTGGGGACCGGTCTCAGCCGGCTACTCAGCAGCAGCCTCATCAGCCCAAGGGAAATGGTCAGACTAATGACCGATCTGCTACGGATAGGCGTGGCGGTAATGACAATTACCGTAACAACGCCAGACAATCAAGCAACAACAGGTCCTAATACTTACGAAATTTCCTATGTATGTTTTAACTCATATTCTGACACTTTAAGCAAACTTCTACCAGGAACCATGGAAACGGTAGGGACTAGAACCAGAGAGGTTCGCAGCCTAGCCGTCCAGCTATCACTGGTATCCACTCTTACGATTATTCGCTTTGTCCTTTGTACCCAACTATTATGTCTCATGTAAAATGTTTTATCAGGTCCTCAGCCAGCCAGAGCACCTGCTTGAGGATACACTCATCCTCTTTGCTCTACTTGCCACCGTAGGCACCCAGGACCATGTCGCCGAAATACTAATGCGTGCTTCAAGTGTGGTCTTCCTGGCCATATTATGAAGGATTGCCGTAAGGGCGAGATGGAGGGTACATCGGGACATGCTGATACCAAGCCGCCTCCTACTGTCGGGCGTGTCTACACGACATCTCGAGACCAGGCCAACAAGTATACAGGTACCATCACTGGAATCTTGTATATGTATGGTCGCGCTGCATGTGTTCTTTTCGATACGGGTGCTACTCACTCGGTTATTTCTACTGCTTATGCTAAGAACATTAGGATGCCTCCCTTGCCACTAGAAAATAGGCTTACTATTTCCACGCCTTTGAGGGACTCTGTATTAATCACTCATGTATACAAGAGTCTTTCCCTAGAATTTGATGATAAGGTTCGACCTGTCGACGCACTTTCGCTGGACATGAATGACTTCGACATGATTTTGGGCATGGATTGGCTATCCAAGTATCATGCTACCATAGACTGCCATTCATATCGGGTTATCTACGGTGATGTCAATGCACCAGAGTACATTCATAATGGGTTCATACCCGGACGGTCTGTACAAATCATATCTACCCTGCAAGCGCGTGCACTACTGTCACATGGCTGCGAGGGTTATCTAGCTACGGTTCACGACATGGAAACTGAATCTCCATCGATTCAGGATCAACCTATAGTGTCGGAATTCCAAGACGTGTTTCCAACAGAACTTTCGGGCATACCACCTGCACGAGAAGTGGAATTCAGTATCGAGCTGGTTCCAGGAGCTGAACCAATCTCCAAGGCTCCTTATCGCATGGCTCCCATAGAGCTGAAGGAGCTGAAGGATCAACTGCAAGAACTTCTTGAACGAGGTTTCATTCGACCAAGCGCATCTCCATGGGGCGCACCAGTTTTGTTTGTTAAGAAGAAGGACGGCAGTATGCGTCTTTGCATAGACTATCGCGAGCTCAACAAGATTACTATTCGGAATAGATATCCACTGCCACGCATTGACGATCTGTTTGACCAACTCCAAGGGGCCAAACACTTCTTCAAGATCGATCTTAGGTCAGGCTATCACCAGTTACGAGTCAAGGAGCAGGATATTGCTAAGACTGCCTTTCGTACTCGTTATGGCCACTACGAGTTTGTAGTTATGCCATTTGGCCTGACAAATGCTCCAGCAGTGTTCATGGATCTGATGAACAGAATCTTCCATGAATTTCTAGACAAATTCGTCATTGTTTTCATCGATGACATCCTGATTTTCTCTAAGTCCAAGGAGGAACACGAAGACCATCTTCGTACAATACTACAGATTCTTCGCCAGAAGCAGCTGTATGCTAAATTCTCCAAGTGTGAGTTCTGGTTAGACAAGGTGGCATTCCTAGGTCACATTGTATCAGCAGAAGGAATCACTATGGATCCAGCGAAGGTCGAGGCCATCACTAAGTGGCCGAGGCCGACATCAGCGACGGAAGTCCGCAGTTTCTTAGGCTTAGCTGGCTATTACCTTAGGTTCGTGGAGAACTTTTCCCGTTTAGCACTACCATTGACCAAACTGATGCGGAAAGGGGAGAAATTCGTCTGGACTGAAGATCGAGAGAAGAGCTTTGAAGACCTGAAGCAGAAGCTAGTATCTGCACCTATTCTTACTCTACCATCTGGTACGGGTGGATTTCAAATCTACAGCGATGCATCGGGGAAGGGACTTGGCTGTGTTCTCATGCAACATGGGAAAGTGATCGCGTACGCTTCACGGCAGCTTAAGCCTTATGAAGAGAATTACCCCACGCACGATCTGGAACTTTCTGCAGTCGTGTTTGCATTGAAGATATGGAGACACTACTTATATGGAGAATCATGTGACATTTTCACGGACCACAAGAGCTTGAAGTATATCTTCACTCAACGTGAACTGAACATGAGGCATAGGAGATGGTTAGATCTGTTGAAGGATTATGACATTAATCTTCAGTATCATCCCAGAAAGGCAAATGTAGTAGCAGATGCCCTTAGCAGGAAGTCCGGAATGATCAACAGCATTAGAATCGAAGAGGAAATCATAAGAGACTTGGAGCGACTAGACATCAAGATCATGGTACGTGGACAGCATGGTTACTGGGCTAATCTTAGAGTAGAACCCGAGTTACTATCTAAGATCAAGGAAGCTCAGAAGGATGACGGAGAATTATGGGCGATAGTTCAGAATTTGGAGAAGCAGACAGAATTCAGAGTAGATACAGATGGTATCGTATGGCAGGGCACTAGACTTTGTGTTCCTGATGACCAAGAACTCCGGGAAGCTTTGCTAGCAGAAGCCCATAGCTCCCCATTCTCGATACATCCTGGTTCAACCAAAATGTACCATGACATCAAACAGTACTTTTGGTGGAGCGGTATGAAACATGACGTAGCAACTTACGTCTCCAAATGTCTTACCTGCCAGCAGGTTAAGATCGAGCATCAGCGATCTGGCGGTCTCCTTCAACCGTTAGACATTCCAGAGTGGAAGTGGGATAAAATCACCATGGATTTTGTTACCGGTCTTCCGCCTACCAAAAGGAAGCACGATGCAATTTGGGTTATCGTTGATCGACTTACCAAATCAGATCATTTCTTACCGATCCGCAAGGAAGATCCGGTAAGTAAACTCGCAGATACGTACAGACGAGAGATCATGCGACTACACGGTGCACCATCCAGCATCGTCTCAGACAGAGATCCTCGATTCACTTCGCGCTTTTGGAAAAGTCTGCAGAAAGCTTGGGGTACACAACTTAAGCTTAGCACGGCCTTTCATCCTCAAACGGACGGACAGTCGGAGCGAACCATTCAAACATTGGAGGATATGTTGAGATCATGTGCGTTGGAATGGACGGGTGATTGGGACGAATACATATGTTTGGTGGAGTTTGCGTACAACAACAGCTGGCACGCGAGCATAAAGTGTGCTCCATTTGAGATGTTGTATGGCAGAAAGTGTCGCGCCCCAATCTGCTGGGATCAGGTTGGCGAGCGAACACTCGAAGGACCAGAAATCATAGAGATGACAAACGAGAGGATCGCAGTAGCTAGACAGAAGATTCAGGAGGCACGGTCACGTCAAAAGAGTTACGCCGACAAGCATCGTAGGGATTTACACTTTAACGTAGGAGATCACGTCTTCCTTAAGGTTTCGCCGGCACGTGGTGTTAGACGCTTCGGGATTAAAGGGAAGCTCAGTCCTCGTTTCATCGGACCGTTTGATATCATTGCACGAGTCGGTGAAGTATCTTACCGATTGGCGTTACCTCCGCAGCTTTCGCATGTGCACAATGTGTTTCATGTGTCCTTACTTAGAGGGTACCAATATCATCCCCTTCACATGGTTCAGTATCCACTGGAACAGATTCGTGAAGATCTCACTTTTATAGAAGAACCCGAACGAGTTCTTGACAGGCAAGAACGAGTCATGAGAAAGAAGACGATTCCATTCGTCAAAATTTTATGGAGGGATCATACCGAGCGGGAAGCCACTTGGGAAACATAGGAGTCTATCCGGACTTTTTACCCTCATTTCATATTTTGAATTCGGGTATGTTCTTCTTTTCCAGTTACTTTATCTATAATTCGGGGACGAATTATTCTTTTTAGGGGGAAAGAGTTGTAAAACCCGCATGCTTTTACCATGCATATTACCGTAAGTTCGTACGTACTAGTTAAAAACTTTCCTAATATAGCATGGTTACGATTACGTATTAGAAGTTTATGTATTATGTACGTGTTAGAACACGATAAGTATTTTATGTGCACGATCACGTAATAATTATTTAGTAATAATTATTCACGAACATACGATCACGAGATCACGAGCGTAATTTAAACACGAGATATTATTAATTACGTATATATATTTAATACGAGCGTAATTAAATATATAAGTGTAGGATATTTACGTAACGAGAACTTTTAAAACACGAACTAAATTAAACGTAAACGTGTATAAAATTACAAAACACGAAACGAGGTACGGGACCCCCACAAGGGAGTCCCTACCCGCGGCCAAACAAGAAACAATGGGCCAAGCCCATTGTTAATTTTACTAAAAGGAAGGGATTAGAGTTTTACTACTCAGATTAGTTTTACAGAGGAATTTTAAGAAAACCTAGAAACTCCTTCTCCTTCTTCCTTGTGTGCTGCCACCTACAAATCACCATAAGGGGGTGATTTTGATCTTGAATCTTGTGGATCTAGTAATTGTTCGTGTTTGTTCTTCACCCTTTTGATCCACGAATACGGTAAAACCTTTTTACTTGTTTCTTTTTAATTAATCTTTTATTAATTAAGAACACATGATGTTTTTCATTAAAACATATTAATTAAACCTAGATCTAACATGTTATGGTCGTTAATTAATCAATGGGATCGATCTAAGGGGTGTTTGTTTTGGGCCGCAGGAACAACCGACCCCAAGGGGGTTCGGTTTGTTCTAACCGACCACCACCAAGACCTTTTTGGGTCTTGGTTGGTGCGTGTGGGTCCCACGGCAGCAAGGGGGTACCCCGATTTGGTTCGGGGTACGGTGTTTGTTAAGATCCGGTGCATGTTTTTAAGCCTAGATCCGGATCATAATTATGTTAAATGTTTATGTTATAAACTTAGGTTAAGAATTAAATTAATAAGATGTAATTAATTTAATAGCATGAACTTAGGTTAACTAATTATTATAAACATGAATTATTTTAACCTAAGTATTTTATTATTTAGACTTATAATTAATTAATTATTTTAAAACCATGGATATAATTAATTAATTAAAACATGACTTAGGTTATATTATTAGTATTTAATAATACATATTTTAACCTAAGTATTTAATATATTTAATTAAAAACATGTCATACTTTAATTAAATATTATAACCTATAGTTTAATTAAATTACATGAAATAATTATTAAACTATATAATATATCATATGACTTAGAAAATAATCATGAAAATACGTAGGCTTATTTACTTAGCTTATTTAACCAGCTTATTTCTAATTATGGAAACTTTCTATTTTTAGAAACTTAATTAAATAAGGCAGCTATTTTATTTATGGAAACCAGCTATTTTTAGAAACTTATTTATTTAAGGCAGCTAATCTATTTATGGAAACTTATTTAATTAAGGCAGCTAATCTATTTATGGAAATTTTCTATTTTTAGAAACTTATCTATTTTAAGCAGTAAATCTATTTTTGGAAACTTTCTATTTTTGGAAACTTTCTATTTTTGGAAACTTTCTATTTAAGGAAACCTGCTATTTTTGGAAAGTTACTTAATATTACACAGTAAGTATAATAACACATGAAATGTCAGAAATACTTAATCAGAATGAACAGAATATAGGATTTAACCCAGTTTAAGGCTTTAAACAGTGTAAATAGTAAGAACACATAAATAAGCTAAGACATGATATAAAACCAGCTATGTATGTAGTAAGCAGATACTTATTTCATGTACGTATTTATGTAGCGTTAGTGATTCAGAAGTAGGATTCTCGCAGTTCATCATTCTCGTTCACTGGACATAAGGTACAGATTCCCGTCCTTTCAGTATGGGCATTCTTTTCTTATTAGGATTTCCCCGTATGCAGCCAACTGTTTTCCCGTAGTATAAGTATGAGTTTGATTGCTTATGTTTAAATATGATTACCTATAGCCATATACATACATGACCAGTTTCACCTAGTTATGGAGGTACCATAACCATAACATTAGAGGCACTGATGTTATGACTTCACCACGGCGGAGTGATTGCTCGTGGCGTCCCTTCAGCTTTTGGCCATTTATTTATGTTTATCATGTGGGGCGTATGGGTGCATCCTAGTTACACGTTTTTATTCAGGATTACATGGTGAATGTGGTGTGTGCCTTGCATCCTTCACAAGGAGCTGATCCCTCCTACCCATAAAACTAGTATATTAAATTAGAGGCAGCCCCTCTAATTTTCATGATGAGGTCACCCCTCTAATTATTCATGCACGGTGGATATTCATGACCTATATTGGCTAAATGGTAAAATATGACAAACAGTTTTTACAAGATAAACATAAGACTTTCAAACTATAAAACCAGTTTTATTAAGACTTAACCAGGTTACTCGGGACTTAGTTTCTTCCGATGTTATTATGTTATATGCTTATCCTATTCATGCTTTATTGTACATCCGTGCACTGAGCGTATTGCTCAGCCGTTTTCCTTTTCTATGTTCCCAGAACGGCAGGTACTCAGGGACGCTCGTAGACACTAAGAGTACGTGCATATGAACTAGAAGCTGTCTAGCCTTCTTTACATTATGCATTTCCTTTCCTTATGATACTTATGCTTTGGACATTGTTTCGTCCTTTTCCTTTACTATATTATGTTTGTGTGTGATGAGCTTTACTTTTGGACTACCGATGTTTGATTCCGGTATTTTCCTTTATATGGTCAAGTAATGTTTAAACATTTTACCTTGTATGCTTTGATGACACGCCATAATTACTGTGATATTTCCATTTCTAAAATGGGGTGTTACAAAAAGAAGCAAAAGATATTGTTAAATCTTGGCTCAAAAACTCTGATAGGGTAAATCAATGCATCTATGAACAAATTCCTGCTCAAAAAAGGAAAATACTTGGTGTTGAAGGGTCCTCCATCACCAACTCTATTGTCTTTGTCAAAGCCTCAAATGAGGATGGTAGCTTGATCCTTGACATTCTAAGGTCAGGTGAAGAGAATTTACCCAATCATGACACTTGACGAATCCTTCTTCCTGAGTTTCAAGAAAATGTTGATTCTTCAGTACATGTTGAGTCCTCAGTCACTAAGGATGACTCAAATGATGATTTAGAGAATGAAGTAAGTACCCCACTTCCTCCTTTGAAGAAGATGGCTGGTGCTGAACCCTCTACTGGACCAAAATCAATCCAGTCAATCATCAAGTCTCACACAACACACAAGGGTATTTCTTTCAAACATGTCAAAATTGACACTTGAAAGAACTCTTCAGTTCCTGCTAAAGGTTCACATATGGGAACTACATCTTCAGTTTCAACAAATAAACTGAAGAATGCTAGATCTGAGGAAGATGAGAGAATGTCTCTTGTCATGCAAGAGATCAATGATCTCAAATTGCAACTCAGGAAGCAACAAACACCGACACGATTCAGAGATGAACCTTCAGACTCTCCCCATTCCAAGTACAAGACACAATTTAAAAGGGCTTGTGATTTATGTGGTCTAAACAACCATCTCGTTAAAACGTGCCTAAGAGTGATTTATTGTAATAAATGTGAGAGGACTGATCATCGCACTTGTGAACATACTCAGTATATGCTGGCCCAAAACTAGTGTTGATGCTCACAATACTAAAGCATCTCATTCCAGGCGCAATATTCCTTTCCCACCATGTATTCATTGTGGTATGAGCAATCATCACTCAGGTGACTTCCACTATTACCTTGTTTGTAATATTTGTGGAAGTTATGACCATGACACTCATGGCCATAATCGAATTATCTCACTCAGAAGAGGTATTAAACCAAGAAACCCAAACTCTATTACCAAATGTTGTGAAACTTGTGGAAGTAATGTCGACACTACATCTGATCGCAATTATATAGAGTGGTTCAGAAGAGGTGAAGCCCTCCAGGCTAAGAAAGCAAAAGCTGTTCAGACCTCTTCTTCTTCTAAGCAATCACACACACCCTCATCAAGAGGACCCTCTAGATCTAGAACACCTTCCAGATCTAAAACCCCCGCCCAATAAAGGTGGGTTTCAAAACAAAACTGACCATTTCCTTAACTTGTGTCGTGTGATCTCAGGAAGCCTATTTGGTACCTAGATAGTGGCTGCTCAAGGCATATGACTGGCATCAAAAGTTATCTGCACAAGTATAAGGAGGAACAAGTTCTAATGTTGTTTTTGGTGATAAGTCATCAGCTACTACTGAAGGATTTGGTTCAGTAAAATGCAATGGTATAGTTTTCTCAAGGGTAGCATATATCAATAGATTGAAGCACAACCTCATCAGCATAAGTCAACTTTGTGATGCAAAGTATCCTGTGCTGTTTGATGACAAAAAAGGTACAATCTTCAACTCCAATCATGAAATTGTGATGATTGCTCCCAGAGTCAAAGATGTTTATGTCATGAACATGAACTCTAGTCAGGAGACATGTTTCTTTGCTAAGGCTTCCAACATTACCAACTGGCTTTGGCATAAGAGGCTCTCACATCTTAATTTCAAAACAATAACTCTGCTGGCAAAACAAAATCTTGTTATTGGTCTTCCTTCACTTGTGTATTTCAAGGACAAACCATGCTCAGCATGTGAAAAAGGGAAGCACCATAGGGCTAGTTTCAAAACAAAGCAAAGTTTCTCAATCAAATAAAGTCTTCACTTGCTTCACATGGACTTATTTGGCCCAGTATCACCAAGGGACATTTGTCATGAAAAATATACACTTGTCATTGTTGATGAGTACTCTAGGTATACCTGGGCTTATTTTCTGACAAAGAAAAGCCATGCACTAGATGCCATTATGTCTTTCATCAAAATAGCATGTCAAGCAAATCAGAACTGACAATGGCACTGAATTCAGAAATGAAACACTGATCAAATTCTGTAATGACAAAGGAACTTTCCAAAATTTCTCATCTCCTTACACACCTGAACAAAATGGTGTGGCTGAAAGAAGGAACAAAACTTTGATTGAAGCAGCAAGGGCAATGCTTGCTGGATCTGCTCTCTCTAAACGTTTTTCGACTGATGCTGTAGCCACTGCTTGCTACACTCAAAATAGATCCATCATTGTGAAGAGACACATGAAGACTCCCTATGAAGTCTTCTGGGGGAGAATTCCAAACATCTCATTCTTACATGTGTTTGGGTGTCCAATATTCATTCACAATCACAAGGATCACCTTGTAAAGTTTGATGAAAAATCTGATGATGGTTACTTCCTTGGATACTCTCTAGTATCTAAAGCATATAGAGTCTTCAACACAAGAAGACAATGTATTGAAGAAACTTATCACATTACATTCAATGAAAATTCTTAAGCTCTCAAATTTACAAATCCATCAGTGATAAACTTCATATTCATGAATCTCACAATTATCCATCTGATGAATTTCAACATTATGAGCCTTCTAAAATATATCAAACAAGCAAATCAGTCCCTCATATTGATCCATTTGAAGATATGACAAGTCCTACAAAAGGAAATCCTTTAGTACAAATATTGATGGTTGTCAATCAAATAATGATCAGTCTCAAAATGATCAGCAAAGCAACACAAATGACCAAAATGGTCAGGTTCTTAAAAATAATCAGCATGCTGACACACATGATCAAAATGATCAATCATATGAAGCTGCTGATGAAAAATCTGAGCCCTTTCCTCAAAGCTCTCCTACCATCTCTAGGGAATTAGGTCTTTGATGTGTTGCTTCTGACCAAGAAGAAAGCCCTCCATTGATTGAACCTTTGTCTATTGAATATCCTTCAGCAAACACTAGAGATAATCCTAGTCCAAGTCCATGTCATAGACTTCCAAGTTCTAGCTCTAATCATGATACCAGTGCCTATTCTCCAGCTCCACAAAAATCTTGGACTAAAAATAGTCACATACAGTTGGTGAACATAATAGGCAATCCTGGTGAAGGTAGAGTAACTAGATCTATGGCAAAGAAACTGAGTGCTGCTTCATCTGGAGAATGCCTCTATGCAAATTTTCTTTCAAAAATTGAACCTACAAAGGTTTCCGAAGCACTCACACACCCTGGATGGGTGGATGCCATGCAAGAGGAACTAACACAATTTGAAAGAAACAAAGTCTGGAAATTGGTTCCTCTTCCATATAGTAAATCAACCACTGGCACCAAATGGGTCGACAAGCTCAAAATATATGAAACCAATGTGGTGACCAAAAACAAAGCTAGGCTGGTGGCCCAAGGATTCAATCAAGAGCCTGGTGTTGATTTTGATCAAACCATTGCTCCAGTTGGACGTATGGAAGCCATACGAATCTTCCTTGCTTATGCCACTTATATGAACTTCATCATCTACCAAATGGATGTCAAAATTTCATTCCTAAATGGTGACCTAAAGGAAGAAGTCTATGTTACACAACCTCTTGGCTTTGAGAGTTAAATAAATACCCAAATCATGTCTACAAGCTTTACAAAGCTTTGTATGGACTGAAGTAAGCTCCAAGAGCATGGTATGAAACTCTCTCAACATTTCTCATTGAACATAAGTTTGTTAGAGTAAAAATAGATAGAACATTGTTTATCTATAAATCTAAAACTGACACCATTCTGGTACAAATTTATGTGGATGACATCATATTTGGTTCAACAAGCTTGAAACTTTGCAAACAATTTGCCAAGATTATGACCAGCAAGTTTGAGATGAGTATGATGGGAGAACTCACATACTTCCTTGGTCTTCAGATTAAACAATCTGACCAAGGCATCTCCATCAATCAACAAACAGTTCCCATGTATTCAGCAGAAACTGAATATGTGGCAGCTGCTGGATGTTGTGCCAATGTTCTTTGGATGAAAAGCCAACTGGCTGATTATGACATAGAATATGAAAAGGTACCAATCTTTTGTAATAACACTAGTGCTATTGAAATATCCAACAATCCAGTCCTTCACTCAAGAACAAAACACATTGATATCAGATATCACTTTATCAGTGATTATATTGTGAAAGGGAACATTGAATTACATTTCATCCCCACTCAGTATCAATTGGCTGATATCTTCACCAAACCACTGGATGAACCAACTTTCAAAAGATTGATAATGGAGCTTGGTATGTTGAACATTGATGATACAAAACCTGAATCTTCAGCATTCACTGAAGAAGCTTGAAGGTTCAGCATTTCATAAAAGATTTTGATTAATGTCAAGTAGCAGTGTCTGAGTAAAGGAGTGTGTAATGTCATGTGTCTATTTCACTTTATGTGATTGTGTATATGATGTTTTGTCGCCTTATCTGATTCACTAAAGCTAAACAAATGATCACCAGTCATCAAAAGTTTCCTTCAGCAAATACTGAACAAATGTTTAATACAACTGAGTAGCTAGGCCTGAGTAGAGGAGCGTGCAATGTCATATGTATTATTCACTTATGTGAACATGTATATGGGGTTTTGTCGCCTCATCTGACGCACAGAAGCTCACAAGTATTACCACCAGCTTCAGCATATCTGAGCAACAGCTTTTAAGACAAATCAATCATGTGTTTCAAAGGAGTTAATAACATTAAATTTCTTGAGAATAAATACAAAACATTCTTTCAATAGGTGTCAATTGTTTATCTAGGAAATATCAAGTGTCCATATCATAGTCAACAACTTCCTGACACAATGAGGCATTTCACTGTTCAAAACAACAGAAAATCATATCACTTTTCAGAACATTAATGAGAGAGTTTGTGCCATTTGTTTAAAAGAAACCCTAAAAGTTTTATGTTTTTTCAAATGTTTTACAAACTTTCACAAATCAGTCTAAAGTGTTTACATATATATCTTTTGAAGATTGAAGATTCATATCATTTGCAAAATCTTTCATAAAAACACACACAAACTCTCTCTCTCTCTCTCTCTCTCTCTCTCTCTTTCAAAAGAAAACACACACAACAAACATCAATGGCTATTGAATCATTTTCACAACCACAAGAGGTTGAGATCACCCTCAATCCTTCCATCCATGTTAACTATCCCATTGAGGACATATTTTTTAAACCCAACAACCTCACCTTGATCAAACCAGAAACCTTAACATCTGATCTTGGAAACCAAGTACTAATTTTTTTTATCTAAATGTGTGATTCGTGATGCCTTGTTCAAAGATCCTGGGGTGATGTTTGAAAACGTGTTAAAAGAATTTTGGTTCACGGCACAAGGGTCAAAGAACAAGAAATCTATTGAGTTTGATTCTAAAACTTTTGGTATTCATGGGAAAATAAGTTTAAAGTTGTTTAGAAGGGTTTTAGGGTTAAACTATTTGGATGACCCTATTGAGTATGAGGTTGTACCCAATGATTTCTTTGTTGACAAATCATTTTTCAAAGAAATTGGGTACACTAAAGAGATTTGTGATAAGGGTGGGTTAAAGAAAAGCTGCTTACAACCTAAGTGGAAACTTTTGATGTCAATCTTAATTGAGAGTCTGGGTGGGAAAACTGGAGGGCTTGATCAAATCAACCAAAAGGATGCCTTGATTTTATATTGTTTGGCAAAGGGTATAAAAGCTGATTATGGGAGGATAATCTTTGAGGATCTTCATGGAAAAATGGAGAAGGAAAATAGGGAAAAGAATATGGTCTACACCAGGTTTTTGTCCCTCATTTTTACTGAACATCTTGGTGATGAGTATTCAAACAACCAAGGAGTTAAATTAGTTTTGCAACCCTTTGATATCAATCGCTGGAACATTCCAGTTAGCACAGCTGACCCTCCTTTCACACAGTTCATGCTGGACATTTGCTCAGCAAATGCTCCAGTAGTGTACAAAGCTCCACAAGACACTCCTCTAACCGGAGAAGGGTATCTGACAGGAACAAAGCCTGGAGCTTCTTTTGGACCATGTCAAAAGAGAACATCAGTGGTAAACGTGAGTCCAAGAAAATGAGGCACACCACAGGTTCTTCATCAAAGAAGAATACGGATGATCCCAAAGGCCATGTTTTGAAGAAACAAAAGTCCTCGGCCAAGGACCAGAACCCTAGCCAGCCGCCATCTTCAGTCTCTGCCGAATGTGGCATGCATCAAGAGGCCCTGAAGGCAACCCCTCTCTCAACCTCTTTAGGAGAGAAGGGTAAAGATAAAGCGCACCCTCAGCTCAATAGTGTGGAGTCAGCATTGGTAAGTAATTTAAATCTGAATACATCTCAAATTTCATTACCAATCTCTATCATTTGTCACTCTGAGTCTGCATCAGGGCGTGAGGCGTCAACAAATACAACAGTTGACGCTGACCCTGGCCCTTCTGTTTCTAATGATGTAGTCCCCTCACAGCAGGGTCCTACTAAAGAAACAAAAAACGTTATCATTGATCTTAACTTATCAGGGACTCTTTCTCAGGATCCATCAGGTAAAACCAATCCTGATGGTGAAGGACTTGAATCTGACTAGCACACTGAAAGTGACGATCAGCAGACACTCAAGGAAGTGCTTCTCTCCACTGGTGCCAAGGGAGGACACTTGCCTACATTTGTGTTCAGCATGTCTGCTGATGATTTAGAAAAGGAGTTGGGGTTGAGTGAAAGGACTCTAGTAAATCTGGATGATGGTGAACATGAAGATGATATTGTTGATCAATCTCCTAATCCACCATCTCCCAGAACCACTCAGGTAAATCAGCTGACAAATCAAGTGTTGGTTTTTCAGTCACAGGTGGCCAAACTCAAGGAAGAAAAGGCTATTGTTGATGCTGAACTAGTTACTCTTAAAGCAAGGCCAGTTCCTCCCACTACTGAGCAAATCAAGAATGCCATTCTCTCAGCTCTGAAACCTTTGGTAAAGGATGTGGCCACCACCACCTCTGTCAAGAAGGAAATCACCACACTCATAGACTCCATCAATACTGCATCTTTTGAGCTCCCCACTGAATTCAAACCAATTCCCAATCAACTAAATGAGTTATGTGATTCGGTATCAAAGATCAAGGATAGGGTGGGTCTGCTGGAACAAAAAAAATTGAACCTATCAGATGAGGTTCAGCAGAAACTGAACGACCTTGCAAATGTTCCAGCAATGCTGGCCAAGGTATCATCCACCTTAGACTCTTTATGTGCATATCTGCCTGTTGGGGGTTCATCAGAAGTTGCTGAGCTATCTTCTGCTGAGGGGGAGAAAGTTACTATTCAGCGGCTCTTTAAAAAACATGCACAAAAGAAGGCCCAAAAACAACCTTTTGTGTATGTATCACCTTTTAGTGAAGAAAGTCCAGCTAAGATTAAGGGGGAGTCTTCAGCTAAGGACAGTCATATTGATGGCCTTACCACCAGCAATGACTCATCTGATAATGGGTCACCTCCTATCAAACCCAAAAGCAAAGGTGAATTCATACTAGATGAAAAAATTATCAAATCTGGGTTGGCCACTCAAGAAGAACTTGATAAATTACACAAGCTTCAAGCTGAAGAAAATCTCAGAGATATGAAGATGAGCTTATATGATAAAATTTTAAAATCTGAGGTTGAAGGCCTTTCCAAGAAAAAGATGTTATACGAAAAGTTTTGTATAACAAGGTGGAACAGAAGATATCTCTCAGAAATTACAAACGTTGACATGATGACTTACAAGGGAGATATTAATCTGAAATTCTATAGGGCTGATGGGTCTGATGAGATCATAGATGACTTCCAAAGGAAGGAGCTCTCCTATACTGAATGGTTAGAGATGAGCAGAAACATTGAAAAGAGAAAATCCAAGAGATGGGATGAGGTTCACACAAGGATTGAACACTTTGTGAGAAATCATGAAAGGCTTGGTCAACATCTTAACATCAGCAATCAAATCTCACTAGAGGATCAAGATCCAATTTTGGAGCTAAACAAAAGAGCCAATCTGGTTCAACCTGGTGTGGGTGACATATTTGTCACCACAAAGGAATACAAAGCTCTTGTTCAGTTTGAAAATCATCTCCCTTGACATGTGTTAGAAGAACCAGAATTGGGAATGATTATGTTCAATCCTCGTGAACGTCAAGACTTTGTGGGTATTAGTGATCTTGATGATCTGAACAATGAACTTCTTGGGAACATTCACAAAATCTTCTTTGCTCACCATGGTGGTCCAGGACTCACTGAAGCTGCTAAAACCTTCAGCATGTGCTTACTATCAATACTAGACATCAGAAACTCTGATCCGTCAGTTCAGACCCCTGTCATTGAAGAACTTAGGCAAAAGGAAACCTGAATAATCATTTGTACTATCTTTGTTGTAATTTGTAACGTTCATGAATAAATGATTATCTGATGTTTATAAGTATTTAATTGTTCAGTGCAAGTAAGAAGAAGTTGAAATGCTCACTTACTACTTACATTAGACTTAGGCTATTTGTATATCCAAATAAGGGGAGATTGTTGGGTCAGTATTTATTGACCTTGAAGCAACTCTAGGATTTGAATATAAAATCCCCCTAAGTATTTCATGCTCAGCAGTAAGGCCAGTCTGCTGAAGGATGACCAGAGGAACAAAGTCCCTACTAATGACTTTGTAGCTAAAGAATGTTCAGCCTTCCCCTTCCAGTTAACTTAAAAGACAAAGGAGTCTTCACTTCAAATACTAGGCGGTCTAGTTGCTGAAGAACAAGGACTAAAGAAGGGCTTTCAGTTAAGTTTGGTTTGACAATACCAAACTGAATGAAGTTAATCTCCTCTAGGGTACTGAAGACTCTTCAGTATGCTGATGGTTTGCATTAGGCGGGAAAAGATAACTTTAAGTCAAAGTAGGTTGCTTGTATACTTAGATATAAGTACAACCTTTATCTTTTATAGAATAGTTTAATATGTACTTTATACTGTTTATCCATCATGGGCATCAACCACCCACTGGATAAACCCATGCATTGAAACATGCAAATGCAAACCCTAGTTTACACTGCCTAAAAAGGAGTGTACATTGGGAGAGAAAGGGTTAACCAATACAAGAGTAAAAACTCTGGAAAACCTTTCTCTCTCGATACCAACTAAACCATATAGCCAAGATGCATATGAACGTTTAGATTGGAGCTTCGACTTTAACTTTGGTTATACGTTTAAGTAGAGGAGATCACAACCAATTGTCATTCAACCACTTTGTTATTCCGCAAACAAAGTGGGTTATAGATTCTTTATTTGATTCTAATAAAAGTCTATACGTTGAAAAGTTATTGGTATTGTTGTTTTAATTGTTCATACTTCTTATCTATTGTTAAAACAACGCACTTGAGTCTTGGTAAAGAGTTATTACTTAAGGTTGATAAGTAACAACGATTTACAAGGGACCAACATGTTCCCTTATTCTTTGTTCCAAAGTCGTGCTCAGCTTGCTCGAGGGTCTTTAAGGAGGATATTTATGGGGACCAGGTTGTATCTTGTGCTGGTATTGTTGGTATCAACTCTCCGATTAACAAAGTATTATTCTAATAATAAGAATAATAATAATAACAATAATAATGATAGTAAAACTTAAAAACATAAACTCTCCGATTAACAAACCGTGGCAATTCAATTGTGTTCCACGCGGGACTTTGTTCCAAAATTTTACAACATTCATAGTATACAAAATATAAATGATAAAGAGTGCAATATTCCATTGTGGCTTCTTGATAAACAGTATCTTCAGAAGTCCCATTTGAATGCCTACGTAAGGCATTACTGTAAATCGAAAAAAATTGACCAACTTCAAAAGTCCCATTTTAGTCTTACTACATTCTTGTTAACTTTTGTAGTAATATCTAACAACAAAATCTTGGCAGCTTACTTAATTCGTATGTCATTCAGTTGCTCTTGTTGTTCCTTGCATATCTTCCTAGACCGCATGAATCATCATATTCCCATCCTCCTAGCTAAGTAATATTGAGTATTTGCAAGTTCGTTTTTCTCGACTCAATACAAATTGAAAGGCCTACTAATATCAAGCTTGAAATTATTTTTGGTTGTTAAAGGATTATTTGGATTTTAGGTCTAATTCGAACAAACACGTAAAAATTGAAAATATTATAGTTCTATAATAACCGTAAAACAAAGTGCAAGTACCACAAAGTATTCACAAAGTACAAGTTTTTAATGCACGAAATGTAAAAGTACTTGAAATGTAAATGAAATGAAAATATAGGGACTAGAAATGTAAAATCAGAAAGTATAGGGACTAAATGTGAAAAATATAACAAACTAGTGCAACAAACTAACAAACTTGAAAACTAAATAACCAAAATTGCACAAACTAAATACCAGGGACCAAGTAATGCAAACCTTAAAAAGATTAAACTTTCAAAGCTATTAACAATTATAGTAAAAACAAAGGACCAAAATGCAATTAAAACAATAACTTTTCCAAAAACGGACTAATGAAATCAAATAAGCTAGATTGAGCTTATTTCCCAACCAAAATGATTCTGGTTTTTTTAAAATGTTTAAAATCTAATTTAAGCTAGACTGGTAAAAGGAATTTTGCTAAAAGCTTCTAAATCTATGGATAGCTTATCACAATAAGCTCACAATAAGCTCAAAACGAATTGAGACATCCACAAGTTGATTTTCTTATCAAAACTGATTAATCAAGTCACAAGAAGCTTGGAATGTCTTTTAGTTTTGAAAATCATCAACAGAATAAGCTGAAATCCTCAATAAGCCAAAAATGCTTATTTGACCAAGGTTGACCAAAAATATCAATAAGTTGAAAATTTCAGGAACTAATCATGACATGTTTGCTATTGATTTTGTGAAAGAAAAT
The DNA here is from genome assembly GCA_025667525.1 of Glebionis coronaria. NCBI lineage: Eukaryota > Viridiplantae > Streptophyta > Magnoliopsida > Asterales > Asteraceae > Glebionis > Glebionis coronaria. Next base: position 508,493,879 of record CM046875.1, read on the forward strand.
AGGTTGATTAATGAATTAAATAAGGAGAACTAAGAAATAAGTGAGCTAATTATCACAGAAACTGTAACATGGTCTAAGTGCTTATTATTAAGCTGAAAACATACTCAAAAGCTAATACTATAGAATTTCCTTATAAGCAGTGAAAGTTTGGATGTTAAGATACAAGTGTAAACAGGTTTTAGCTAAAATCATCAAGAAACAAAGAAATGCCATTGGATCAAAAATCACTAGTTTTACTGAAATCTTTTATCAAAACTTGACCCAAACTTTTCAAGTACCAATTGCCTGTTTGAAAACAAGTTTGACCATAAAATCTTACCAAAAAGACTTATACTCACTTCTTGAGTATAAGTGAGCTTAGAATGACAAGTGTAACAAGCTTTATATCCAAGTTGATCTAAAACCAAAAAACACTTAAAAAGCAGATTATGAACTTTTTCAAAAGCTTTTTAAGCACAAGTATATGACAAATTAAGGCACTTATCTAAACTTGTTCAAATGATGAAATGAAATGGTTTAGATTCAAAAACTAACATGTTTACTTGTAAATCCACAAAATGAGTACTAATGAAAATTACTGATGAAAGATCGATTTTTGACAAGTAAAACTGAATGGAAAGCTGTTAAAGTATAAGCAAGCTATCAAATCAACAAGATCACACTACAACTAGGCTAATCACACTTTTAGTTCAGCATTTAAAAGTTACACTAGGAACTGAGCATGCATGACTGTTTAGGGGAACAAAAACAAAGAACTAGGCACTTTTTAGCTTGATGCATCCTTTGATGGAGTAGAGAGGTGCTGAGCCTTCTAGAACCACTTCCATCAAACCTAAATATCAATAATTAATCCACCAAATCACCTCCATAAGCTATCTTTGATCAAATCTACTCAAAACTGGTCATAACTGCTACACAGGTACAAGAGCTGAACTAGAAGGCTGGATATTAACTCGAAGCTTCCAAAGTAGCTCAAACAACTTCCATTGATCAGTTGTGGTCAATAGAAACACAATAACAGTAACTGAATGAGAATTGTAGTAAGGAGATTTGAGGATAAATGAACTTGATTTGATTTATTAATGGAAGTCTGTTACAAAGTTGTTACTAACTGTCTAACTAACTCTTAGGTGGTTGTCAAACACCTAAGAGTAGTAGCTAACTAACTTGATAAACTGGAAATAAGAGAAAATTGAGAAGTGTGTGTTTTCACACCTACAGGCTACATGTTACAATTGAAGACTACTAGGGGTATTTATAGACTGAATTGAGAGTGTGTTAGGGATGGTTGACGTGTCCAAGCCAATAAGAATCCTCCACGTGTAATAATTTGATCAATTGCAAATTCCAGCTCATGAACAAATTTGGGGATTTTTGAATGAATGAATTTCAGTCCAATTAAGTTGTTGGGTTGAATTCCTTGTTTGATTTCGAGCAACTTTCATGTTTATATCTTCACTTGATATGCATTGTAGCGAAATCCCGTTCCTGGGCTAGTATTATCTTGAAGATGATACGTGGCGTTGCTTTATTGGTCTTCATTAGCTCACACGGATCATTATCCAAATTGGATATATTTATTATTGCATGGCGCATTCTCATTGGTTGAAATGAGCTAAGTGGAGTGGACTTTAGAGATTGTGTAATAAATGAGAAGACGACGCTAGTGGGGTGAGTTGGCGATCCATGTCATAATCATACTACTCTCTCATTGGCTGCCTTGTGTTAAACTGGATCAAGCTCCAAACTTAACTCATTTTTGTCAAGTTAAGCCCTTGTAGTTTTGGCAGAATAGAAATTAGTCCCCGGGCTTTATTTCTTTGGCAATTTTGATCCTTTCAACTTCAATCTTGTTCATAAATTACCCTTTGACTTGTTGACTTGAATGTTGACCAGATTTGACTTTGATCTTTGAATTTCTCAAAATTTCACTTTAAACCTTCATCTTTTGAATGTTGTCAAGATAGGTCCTTTTCTTTGCAAGGCTTGTCACTTTTGATCCTTCTCTTGTCTTTTCTTCATCTTTATAACTTGATTTCACTTGTTTGCTCCAAATTTGTATCTTTTTTACCTACACAAGCACAAACAACAAAACATACCCCATAATACTGCTTTTATGTATAAAATTAGGTATTTGCTTTGTGTTTTAGGGTGATTTGTGATATTATTGATATGAAATTTTGCTCATATCACTAAGTCTCCATGTGACGCCTCAAACCCTGCATTAGTAACATCTTCACTTTGTTTTTCCAATTGCTTGGGTATCAGCCGTTGTAGAGACCTTATTGATACATCAAAAACCGCATTCTATTTACCATTGGTATGCCTATGATTACCATACTTCAACACACCACCACCACCAATACTTTCATCCATAACTTTGTCCTTGCCAACCACTGATTTTTTCCCATCTTATTATGTACCACCAACGTTTCTTTGTAACCTGCTTTCTTAACCACACCCACATCAGGAACATTACTGTGATCAATTTTGCTATCACCCAACAATTTTCCTTTTCCCTTGTATATACTTAGAACTAACCTAGGTTTGCCACTTCCCTTCTTTATCATACAATCATTGTCGTCTTGTTTTTCAGCGATAATAAACTATTAAGTATCTTTCTCGCTTGACTTGACGACCTGATATGATACAATTACGACTAATTAGTATTTTATAAATTATAAAATTATATAAATGATATACATTAGTTACCTCATCTGCTTGAGGATCTTGAGGATTAACTTAATACAATTTATCACCTAGATTCAGATCTGTAAACTTGTGATTGCCGAACTTACCAACATCTTAGCACTCCCAAAATCACATAGCTTCAGCTGATGAGTGTGTGGATTAACTTGCACATCAAGACCTCAAATTACCATACAAGCGTTACTCATTGACAATAAGCGATAAATCTATATAATAGCATGAAATTAATGCTGAAGCTATTTTCCCTAAGATAATCAGAAAGAAAAAAAATATATCTTTGTAAATGCTAAAAAATCTTACCAATAGATTATGTGGCTTAATATCATGATGGCATACACCAATCACGATGTGTATGTAGTTAAGTGCCTGACATATCTGAATAAAGACAAATATATGTTTAGATAAATAATTAACTTACATGTGTAACAAACAGAGACAAGACGCCAATCTTTGAGTACAATTTTGAACTGATATGTGTACAGTTTACGTATATAAGAGGTATGTGTTGAGTCATGCTGCTCTAATGTCTCGTCACCCTATACACAGTTTCAGGTACATACTCTAACACAACGTTGAGATACACTTCGTTCTTTTCGGTTGTTGAAGAGAAACAAATTTTTAGGGGTAAAATATTTGGATGATCAAGTAAATGCATAATTTGAAGTTCTCTGTTCTTTTACCACTTATCTTGCAGCACCTTATTTATAGCAATAAACTCACCGATTTCAAGGCATTTGGCCTACAAAATCAAGATACAAAACAAAAAAAGAAAAATAAGGGGGTTTTACTATACAAAAGACATTAATGAAGCATGATAAAGCTTAATGCTTAAAATAATTTAAATCATATTTAAATATCTCAAAAACAGCACCAAAAGAACCATTACCGACCATGTTCCGCCATGTAAGACAAAGTCTGGACCAAAATAGTTTCACAATGTGAGTTAAATAATCAAATAGAGAAGAAATTAAAGATGAGCTAAAATGCTGCCACGATATCGACTCGACGTATGACAGTAGCCCTCATACCAAGTGAAACGCATAATATTTTGCTTGTGTAACTAACCCTTAATTTGTGTCCTTCAAAGGCATAGCTATCACGACCACAAATAGCATTATCAGTTTAAATCGATGCCCATCAAAAAGCATCAAACTATATGAGGACAAGATTTATTACAAAAGAAAGCAGAAAAACAAGCAAAGTGAAACTCGCCTCGACAAAAGCAAAACCTGGAGAATTTCTTTGAACTTTCAACTCAATGTGCACGATTGGACCATACTTAAATCAAATAAACCAATTAGGATATAGTCGATATACCAAACCTATTACCCCCACGATAGTTAATTAATCGAATTATTGTTTGAAGATTAAGATTTTAAAATAGGACTGTAGTCATTTGAATAGTGAGTGTTACATAAAAATGTTGGATGTGGGATCAGTTATATGATCCAAGGATCGATGATGATGGAGTGAAGATCGTTTGTGTGTGTGTGTGTTTTTTTTTTCCGGCGGTTGTGGATATGTGTGTGTTTTTATGTGTGTGTTTTTTGGTTATGATAGAATAAAAAAACTTAGAAGTATTATATATACCTGCGTTTGGAAAACGCCACTTTTTTCAAAATTACGTTTTCAAGCAACGATTTTCGTATTTTTTTGAGATTTTTTAGGAAAAAAAACAAATGCGATTGGTGTAGAGGTGTCATGTCACATATGATTGGGATTAGAGGAGTGGTTTCAAGTCATAATTATACCTATTTATAATATAGAGGTATACTAGTAGCAAAACTCGTCCGATGGACGAGTATAACTTTCGTGTGTTATTTTACCGCTTTTAGTTTGTAAATATTTGTTTGTAATGTTTGATTGAGAGGTATGACTTCTGATTCTTTTTTATTTTATATGTTTGGTAAATATTTGTTTTTAATTTTGTTTCTAGTTTAGTTGTCTTATAATATTTTATCAGTCGTGATTTTTTTAACCTATAATGTTTGTTTTTTTATGCGTCATTCTTGTTTTATTTAAAGTTTTTTTTTAAATATTTTAGTTTGGCTTGTTTTTAATATCTCTTACAAAATATTAAGTAAAATAAATTTGTTAATTCAAAGCAATGCCTAAAAATATTATTAGTGTTAACTAATCTTTCTTAGTTTTGATCACGACAAATTAAAGAGACATTTATTGTCAAATACAATCATAAGACAAATTATTTAATAAACACTATCATCAAGGTAATAATCATTTAAGTACTGCACAAACATATCTTAATCATGATTAGTGATCATAAAAGTGATTAATCCTAAACTTACATTTTGTCAAATGTGACAAAAGATTTTTTAATAAACATTCTTTTTAAGAAAAATTTTATTAAAATGGAAAATGTAAATTTGAATATGGCATATTCCAAACGCCATAGGAATATCCTTTGAAGGTAAAAACTTACCCTAGATATTACTTTCTCACTAAAAGACAAAAGGGAGCAAAGTCTATGAGCACGGTTCCTTAAAGGCCTATGCGGATCCTTAGTGATAAGGAACCGCATGCACAATTAAGGCACCGCGCTCAGAGAGCCGTTGGCCTTTATCTCCTATAAATTGTGGAACAAATCTGCATTTTCCACAACCCTTTTTGGACACTCTTTCTGCTATCCATTTCCTTTCTAATTCCTATCATTTGTAAATGATCACTTAATGTGTTAAGTATATTTACTTATGATTATCTCATTGATCTCCTTCTTTACCTTCTCTAAAGAGAAGATCACTCACACACTTGTTATATGATTAAAGATGAAGCCTTGATGAAGATCCTCTCTTAAAGATCTTGTCATGTTCATCATTTGTTTTATTTGAGTATTGTGCAGATCCAATGTATTTGTGAATACATAGATCTAATCTTCTGTAAATATATTGTATATGTGTATACTTGGATTTGTGTTGTGTAGATCTATGTTACATGAGTATACTTGGATATGTGTTTTATTGAGTTTTAATAGCTATGAGTTGTGAGTTCTCACTAAACTATAAAGTGATGTAGTTGTGTCTTGTGAAGTTCTCACTTAGCTTCAAAGTGAAGAGTTGTGAGTTCTCACTAAACTATAAAGTGATGTGGTTGTGTGTTGTGAGTTCTCACTAAATTATTAAGTGATGTGTTTGTGTCTTGTGAGTTCTCACTAAACTTTAAAGTGATGTAGTTGTGTCTAGTAAAGTTCTCACTTAGCTTCAAAGTGAAGAGTTGTGAAGATTGGTTCTACCTTTCGATTAGAACTCGACATCTAGCCTTGTGTCGTTAAATAGTAAAGTAGGCAACATTATGAAGATTGGTTCTACCTTTCGATTAGAACTTGACATCTAGCCTTGTGTCGTTAAATAGTAAAGTAGGCAACGTTGTGAAGATTGGTTCTACCTTTCGATTAGAACTTGACATCTAGCCTTGTGTCGTTAAATGGTGAAGTAGGCAACGATGTGAAGATTGGTTCTATCTTTCAATTAGAACTCGAAATCTAGCCTTGTGTCGTAAAATGGTGAAGTGGGCGACGTTGTGTAGATTAGTCCTAGCTAAGATTAGGTCTCGACATTTAGCTTAGTGTCAGAAAATAATGTAAGCGACGTTGTAAGGTTTTCTCCGCCAAGAAGGGAGCTTATAGATATAGTGTAAGTCTCGAGTAAGGTGTACTCGAGGAGTAGAGTAGGAACGAAGATAGAGCTTCATTGCCGAACCACTATAAATCTTGGGGTATTCCTATTAGGTCGTTTCTTTCCTTACTTGTTACTTATTCTTACTATCATATCATTCATATCTATTACTTGTCATTGTTAATGCATTATAATTGAACCTAATCATTATGTAACTATCTTTCAAGTAAAAGGTAGTTTTGAGACAAACCTAATTGAAAGGAATTTTAATAAGGACATAAACCGAAAATAAACTATTCACCCCCCCCCCCCCCCCCTTCTAGTTTCTACATGGTATCAGAGCGATGGTCACTCAACGTCTTTGAAGTATATTGTACTTTAAAACTTGGATCAATCCATTGTCTCCTCAAATTATAAAGTCTCGTTGTACTAAAGTTTCTCTTTGGTCAAAACTATTTTTTCATTGAAAATAGGCCTTTTAATAAGTAATATTGCATCTCATCTAGATTACTAACACTTATACATTTTAGTATTACCCTTGAAATGTATCTACTAGTTTGTATCTTGCTTTGTGTAGGTACTCATGAAGATTAATCACTTAAGTGATTGTGGATTGAGTTGCTTACACTTGTAGAAGACTCATCTTCTTTGATTCCCAACGTCATTGAATGATGATGCCAAGATAGATGAGAGTGATACTAGTCCTTGAAGACTTAGTAGTCACTTGAGTCAAGATTGGGCTTTCCATTAGCTCCTTGAATTCTTGGAGTGTGCTTTGAAGCTAAGGTATGTTCTCGTCCTTCCACATGCCCTACTGATAATTCTTTTGATCATTAATTGACTATATAGTTGGTCCTGGCATCCTTGCCTTGACATTTGTTTGTGGTTTGTGATTCTATTCTCATATCCTCTCAAACCTTCATTGCTTGGATACTTGGCTCACTTCGGAGATGTAGAGTGAGTTAGTAGTAGCTTAGTGTATCAAGCATGATATCCATGATTTGTACCCATACGGTTAGTAGGCCCTATATCATGTGTAACATGTGCAATTGAGCTCATCTATGGGATGATTTTTTAATCCCTTGAGATACCCAACTACTCCATAAGTTGTAGTTAGGATATTTACACATTTGGAATTGAAATATTCCAAGGATGTTGTTATTGTAATCCCTAGCAATGATAATTGTTCGATCATGTGGGAGAGAAAGTGAATCTACATTTTGCTCATTGTTTTAAATAGTATTAAGACTACTTTTGAAAATGATCTTAATCTATTTTGTACAAAATTGCTTGATATAGTTCATTACCAAAGCCATTTAAGCTTTCGCCGGAAAGGCACATCTTAAACCACTATAAATGACACAAACTCTTCGTTTCCGCTACTTGGTCTTCATTCACTCCCGTTGGGTTCTCTCTATTTTGTTTCTTTGCTACGAGTAATCTTTTCTCCGTTTCGATCTCTTTAAGTCTCGATTAACTCGTAATCCTTCACTTAGGCATTATCATCTAGTATTGAAGTGGTCTAATGATTTCCAAATGGCTTAAAATATATTTTAAGTATTTTAGAAAATCTTGGTTTTGAAAATTTGCCTGTTTTTTTTGTTAAAAACACGCCACTGTCGGCGTATCCTTATTTGTCACGGTGCTAACCCACGGGTCCTTATCGATAAGGCACCACGGTCCCACCTGGTGACTAAAGTAATCAGTTTTTAATTAAAAACACTATTTCAAACAAACCCTCCCTTTCTTCTCCATAGAAGGCCTCAAAACTCCATTGTTAAACCTTCAAAAACACCAATCACTCAAGATTAATTGATTTCAAGTCGTGGGTTTCACTCATCCCTCTTCCAACATCAATTAATTGTAAGTTATTTCATTCAATTTCAATTAATTTGTTCTAGGGTTCTTATTTTCATAATTGGGAATTTATAAAATCAATATTGAATTAAAACCTTGCTAGGAATATGGGTTGACATAGTTATATCACTATGATTCTTTAGGTTCGAATTCATTGAGATTTCACTAAAACCCACTTGTAGAACAATCCGAATTTTGACTAAATAGTTTTAGTTAAATGATGGATGTGTTAGGAACCCATGAACAAATTGATAATTGTATTGTTAATGCTTACCCAAAATTGTTTTTGAAAAACCTTTGTTCAAAATTCATGGTTGATATTATATTGTTCATAATTGTCAATGATGAATTTGGTTCATTGTGAACATGAAAATGTTAAGGATTAATCCTTTGTTTGACAATCATTTGTTCAAACACATTTCTTATGATTTTTGTTTTTGGTCATTATGTAGCATATGAGTGATTGGGAAATATTTTTTGTTTGTTGTTTATAGGTAACTAATCATGCCTTCGGAATACCATAAAGACTACCAAAATACTAGAGCTTATATGCCAAACCTTGCCGAGTTTTGTGCCTCACCAACCCTTGCCAATACATATCGTTCACTCCAAAGCCGTTGTTTTCGTGAGGGTAGAGTTGTCGAAGAGAACATTAGGGGTTATACATATATCGAGTCAATGTTTTCTCAAATTGGCTTTGATTGTTTGTTGCATATCAAAGAAGATATTTACCCCGAATTTCTCTTGGAGTTCTTTAGCGGATACTCTCTTATCTATAATGATAATAGAGTATTTGTTAGGTTCACCTTAAATGGTAAGCTCATCCAATACTCTCTTGAGGCCTTTGGCACGGCTCTTCGTGTGCCATTTGTTGGCACTTGTCGGTTTACCGATGCTTGGAGACTTGAAGCTCTAATTAACTCCTCCGATAGTCCTCCAAATGACGATGAAGAGCTAGATCTTGACCTCATCCTTGATACCATTACGAAAGAGCGTAGCTCAACTGTTGTTTGAAGTATCCACTCTAATAAGCGATCTATAAATCGCTATGAGATACTCAAAAGCGACCTTAATGATTGTTTGGTCTGATGGGCCGACATCCTTAGGGAAAATGTATTTTGTCTTGGTGGAAACCGGGATCATATCCCGGTGTGTATGGCACACAAGTTATGTTGCATCTTTACCGTCACAAAGTACAATCTCGCATTTTACATCGCTCGACGGATTAACTATGCTCTCTCTCGACCAACCTCAAATCTCCCATATGCCATGCTCCTTACTCGCCTTTTCAAAAAGGTTGGTGAAGACTTTACCGAGCTCGATCTTTCTCGCTTTCGTTCGGTCAATCGTGTCATGATGCCTACTCGAGAGGTGCAACCACAAAATCCGATAAGTGATCGTGTTACGAGAAGGAATGAACCACAAGAGTTCTATGATGAGGACAATCATATGTCACCAAGTGATGGTGGCGACGAAGGTACGAGTGCTCACTTCGACTCTTCGAGTGACTCCACCCCATCTATGAACTCTTTCATGGACGGGTTAGACCCTCTTGTTCCTCCTCCTCACTATGCTACTAGTGACCTTCCAGAAAACCTCTCACTTGAGCATGTTTACCGCTCAAACCTTCAAACACGTGGTAAGTTACATGATTTTAGAGCAGAGCATAGGGGAACATTCAAGAGATTTGGGAAGATGATCAAGAACCTTGGCAAGAAGAAGAAATGAAGCTATGGTAATGGAACAACGATCAACATGTTTGTGAACATGTTTTGACATGTTGAACAATTTCATTTATTTAGATTTTTTTTGTCTCTTGCTCTTAGAATTTGGTGTTAACTAACTAATACTTTGTGTTGGATTTCTTAGTATTTTGATCCTTATATGTTTATGTGATCGTTGTTTCGATTCACATATCTTTGTGCATATCTTTTGTTAGTTAGCTTTCTAGATTTTGGTTTATCATCTACTTTGGTTTGATATAGACTTGTGAAAAATCTGGGGTTTTAAAAATTGTTGGAAGGACCATTTTTGAAGTACCTGTCCACGGATCCTTAAATACATATGGTTCCTTAGTGATAAAGAATCGCAGTCCTATTTAAGGATCAGCAAGCTCCATTTTCGACAGAATCTTTGCTTTACACTGTTTTCTCTAAATCTTTGTAAACAGTGATAAAATTTTTGCTAATATACCAGCTTTTTCCTAAATTAGCCTATCTAATTTCATTGTTCATCAAAATGATTTTTAACCCATTACTAGTTTGGATCAGCCCCTTCCCTTCTTAAACCTCCTTTGTTTAATCTTTTTTTTCATCCTTCAAACCTTCTTCTAAACCTTGACACACAACCATGGTGTCTACAAGATCATCAAATTCTTCCAAACAATCTTCATCCAAAAGAAACCTTAAGATCAAAATCAAGTTTCCTAAACTTGATTCTTCATCCTTTCACACACCTAAGAGTGAGATTTCTCCAATCCCATCTCTTCATCACCCTCACCACCTCTTGCACCATCCAAGACAAGCTCAACACATGGTATTAACCATTCTCATGGGTCTACCTCCTCTTCATTCCAATCTAGAATGAATGAGTTGTCCTCACCATTCACTCTTTGTCCTCTCATGGATGTGAATCCTCAACCTCTACAAAGCATTCCCATTGTGAATGACTTTGTTGAGCCATTGGTTACCTCACCTTTCACCCCTCCTAATTCAACTATCTCACCCTTGGACACCATGTCTCCTCCTCCTCCCTCAAACACTCTTCTTTTTTCCCTTTCCCTTCTTTACGGGTGATCCATACTTCTTTGGTTTTCTAGAAGCTCATGGTGCTAATTGTCCATGTTGCCTCTATAACAACTACATCATTAAAAACCTAAGAATAGAGATGTTTGGACTTTATAGGAGGTTCCAATACTTCTTGCTTACCTTGTTCTCCATGCCTCCACCTCTGAGGAGATGAATGATGATTTTCTAAAAATAAATGTTTTCAAAGGAAAATCAAGCTAAGGAAGACTATCTATCAAGAACTAGTTTAGCTAACTTTTTAATAGTTAGTTTGTATTTCATTTCTTGTATTTCCTTTCCTTCGTGAGTTTTCATGAAGATGTGTTATGGATTTAGTATTTGTGTGTTTTAACCTATGTGCTCACACTAATTAACTTCAATTTTATTTAAATATGAACCTAAATCTATCACAACTTTTTAAAACTTGACTAAAATTGGACGAAAATGTTATCTAAATATTTTATCACCCTTTGTCAAGACACTCTTTGTGAGTGTGTTGTCTTTTATGCAACCAAAGCATAACTAGTGCTAAAAATGGTAAAAATCCAAGATTTGCAATTTATTTTGAAAAAGTCTTAGTTTTTCTCAAAACCCTGTAAAATTACATTTTCATGTCCACTATATGCGGATCCCCAAAGATTGCACGGTCCTTTATATATAAGGAACCGCATGTTCCTTTAAGGAACCGCGGACAGCTTGCCATTTTTGGCTCATTTTTTGTCTTTCTTCTTTGACCACAGTCTTTTTCAAGATTCCTTGTTTACTAATTTTGGCTAAACATTCCTTGAAAACTTTTGATTTCATTTCAAATGTTTGCCTTGTCTACTTTCTTTATATTCTATTCTTTTGGGAGTTCTTCTTCTCATCCCTTACAATGCCTGACTCTTTTAATTTTAACCTTGACATCTCTTTGTCACAATCTTCTAAACCGAAAGCTTCTTCCTCTAAGCTTACCAAGAAACCGAAAGTCTCAGTTCGACCTATTTAGGTCAAGAAGAACAAGGATCATCATGATTCCTCTTCTTCCAAACCTTGCAAGACTTCTTTCTCTCCCATTGTGTATTGGAATGAGACCTTCTCAATTGATCCAATTACCAGAGAAATAGAAGTTCTTCCACCACCACCTAAACCTTGCAACATACCTTCTCTTAATGACCTATCTTCTTTCCCAAATCTCATTAGGCATTGTGAAAACATCTCTTATCCATTATCTCCCTCTCCACCACCACCTTCTTATCCTGCTGGTCCTCCCCCATCCAACGACTTTGCTTTGCATCATGCAAGCTCGTGTGATTGTTGCCGATTTTAACAAATTAAACTTGCTCATATGTATGACAAGCTAAATTTTCTTGAATTTCTTCTCACTCTACCTCCTCTCAAATTATTTGTTCTCATGAATAAATCTTCGAATGATGCCTCATCATCTTATTTTTCTAATTAAAGCACACTTTGTGTTTTAATTGTTTAAGTCAACTTAAGCAATCTTGGAGGATTATCACTACTAGAGTAGTTTGTACTTTTGTTATTTATTTTCCTTATGTCTTGTGATAAATATTCATATTGTGTGTATGAATATTTCCCTTGTTTGTTCTTTCATATTTATGTAGCATGAATGTTATGTGTGTTACTCCCTTTTTCATCAATTCGTTTTCACACATTGTTTAGAGTAGATCATGGTTAAAACTTACAATTACTTTTGGGTGATCCCACCAATTCTAAGTTTCTAGCCCTTTGACATACTATCACTTCAATTGGTTTGGATGTTTCTTTTCTACCTCTATTTCATCAATTGAACTTTGATTTTGTCAAAACACCCTCCTTGGACATTCTTAGTAAATACTTACTTCTAATTTGAGATTTATTTTCTCTCTCTCTCTCTCAAGTTACTTAGTAGGTAGTGACTATATATACATTTGTGTTTCTTTTCTTTCTACTAACCTTTGTGTAGCATCTCACCTTAGCTCATTCTCTTGGTGCCCCAAACAAGGGGGAGTAAACACCAAAGGGGAGCTACTTTCAAAGTCCGATTCTTCTCTTCCTCAAAGACTTTTGCATCCTTTTTTCTTCAACAAAGAGGTAGAAATGATAATGATAAACTCGTAAATAATTCGAACTATTTTGGATTTTACATAAATGAGTTTATAGTTTGTCGTAATCAAAAAAGGGGAGATTGTTAATGCAAAGCAATGCCTAAAAACATTATTAGTGTTAACTAATCTTTCTTAGTTTTGATCACGACAAATTAAAAAGACATTTATCGTCAAATACAATCATAAGACGAATTATTTAACAAACACTATCATCAAGGTAATAATCATTTAAGTATTGCACTAACATATCTTAATCATGATTAGTGATCATAAAAGTGATTAATCCTAAACTTACATTATATCAATTGTGACAAAAGATATTTTAATAAACTTTCTTTTTAAGAAAATATTTTATTAAAATGGAAAATGTAAATTTGGATATGGCGTATTCCAAATGCCATAGGAATATCCTTTGAAGGTAAAAACTTACCTCAGATATTACTTCCCCACTAAAAGACAAAAGGGAGCGGAGTCTATTAGCACGGTTCCTTAAAGGCCTATGCGGATCCTTAGTGATAAGGAACCACAAGCATAATTAAGGCACCGCGCTCAGAGAGCCGTTGGCCTTTGTCCTATAAGTAGTGGATAAAATCTGCATTTTCCACAACCCTTTTTGGACACTCTTTCTGCTATCCTTTTCCTTTCTAATTCCTAATCATTTGTAAATGATCACCTAATGTGTTAAGTATGTTTACTTATGATTATCTCCTTGATCTCCTTCTTTACCTTGTCCAAAGAGAAGATCACTCACACACTTGTGATGTGATTAAATATGAAGCCTTGATGAAGATCCTCTCCTAAAGATCTAGTCATGTTCATCATTTCTTTTATTTGAGTATTTTGTAGATCCAATGTATTTGTGAATACATGAATCTAATCTTGTGTAAATCTATTGTATATGTGTATACTTAGATTTGTGTTGTGTAGATATAAGTTACATGTGTATACTTGGATATGTGTTTTATTGAATTGTAATAGGTATGAGTTGTGAGTTTTCACTAAACTATAAAGTGATGTAGTTGTGTCTTATGAAGTCCTTACTTAGCTTCAAAGTGAAGAGTTGTGAATTCTCACTTAACTATAAAGTGATGTGGTTGTGTCTTTGAGTTCTCACTAAGCTATAAAGTGATGTGGTTGTGTCTTGTGAGTTCTCGCTAAACTTTAAAGTGATGTAGTTGTGTCTAGTGAAGTTCTCACTTAGATTCAAAGTGAAGAGTTGTGAAGATTGGTTCTACCTTTCGATTAAAACTCGACATCTAGCCTTGTGTCGTAAATAGTGAAGTAGGCAACGTTGTGAAGATTGGTTCTACCTTTCGATTAGAACTCGACATCTAGCCTTGTGTCGTTAAATAGTGAAGTAGGCAACGTTGTGAAGATTGGTTCTACCTTTCGATTAGAACTTGACATCTAGCCTTGTGTTGTTAAATGGCGAAGTAGGTAACGTTGTGAAGATTGGTTCTATCTTTTGATTAGAACTCGACATCTAGCCTTGTGCCGTAAAATGGTGAAGTGCGCGACGTTGTGTAGATTCGTCCTAACTAAGATTAGGTCTCGACATTTAGCTTAGTGTCAAAAAATAATGTAAGCGACGTTGTAAGGTTTTCTCCGCCAAGAAGGGAGCTTGTGGATATAGTGGAAATCTCGAGTAAGGTGTACTCGAGGAGTGGAGTAGGAATGAATATAGAGCTTCGTTGCCGAACCACTATAAATCTTGGTGTCTTCCTATTAGGTCGCTTCTTTCCTTACTCGTTACTTATTCTTACTAGAGTAAAATGCATACATGATCACTATGATATGTCATTTTTGCATATATCCTACCTCGTGTTTTGAAACTACAAGCACCATACCTGTGGGCAAAGTTTGAGTCCATTTTAATACTTTGACCTAACGGAACAAATGTTTTGACCGTTACCATGATTTAACAAAAGGTCAAAATTGTCTTTCCTTTTGTTTTTTTTAAGAATTAAATTTTATAAATTCTTTACAAATGAATTGCAGAAGCCCGATCCATAATAACAAGCCCTAAACTACCTCATTAACCTTTTTTTTATCTAATTACAACTGACAGTTTGTATAACCTAATTCATGTACCGCATTGAAATATTTTTCCTTTTTACATATTCATTCATTATATATCTTTTATGTGAAGAAGTTTATTCCTTGTTTTGGTTTAACATATTCTGTTTATTGTAACAAGCTTATTCCTTTTGTACAATTATCATGTATTCATTAGACATACTGACTAGATCAGTGACGTTAATGTAACATAGACATATAGATTTGTTGTTTTTGAAAAATAAATATTGTCGATCATAGAAATTGTAACCTTGATGACATTAGTCAAGTTTCCAATCACCATGTCCGTGTATTGTCTATCCGTAAACGTACTGCTGTAGATACTGAGATTGCTGATATAAAAAGGTTATGTAGTCATTGTACCGTACCGACACTGTTTTCGTTTTACCGGATTTCTTCCCGACTTGATTTTGATGTCCCGTTCCCGGAACTGTATCTTACACCGGTTCTGGTGTCGGTTCCGGTACCGGTTCCGATACACTGTACTAGAATGGGTAAATTTGACTTGTTTGTATGCAGCAGATACCATTTCATTCAGCTACACTTTCTATGAAAAGAAAGAAAAGACAATTTTGCCCTTTTGTTAAATCCTAGTAACGGTTGAAACATATGTTTCGTTAGGTCAAGGTATCAAAATGGACTCAAACTTTACTCACATGTATGGTGCTTGTAGTTTCAAAACACGAGGTAGGATATATGCAAAAATGACATACCACAGTGACCATATCTGCATTATACTCATTCTTACTATCATATCATTCATATCTATTACTTGTCATTGTTAATGCATTAGAACTGAACTTAATCATTATGTAACTAGCTTTAAAGTAAAAGATAGTTTTGAGACAAACATAATTGAAAGAAATTTTAATTAAGAATTAAACCGAAGAGAAACTATTCAACCCTTTATAGTTTCTACAAAAATCAATTACTTTATATAAACTAAGAAGTTATTTATTGAGACTAAAAAAACTTGACATACTATCACGTACAAAAATGAGACCAGGCCTGAAATAGAATAAAAGTTACCTTATGGACCTCTATCATTTGAATCTTAAATCAACACACAACAGTTCTAGACAAACAAAATAGAAAGCAACTCTATCTCTTACTTGCTCATGTAACATAAGACTTGCTGATATAAATACATAAACACAACACTTGCAAACTTGTTGAAATAACACACATGACCCTTCAAACCTATTTATCTAGAGTATATCTAAGGTATCAAAATGGCGAAATGCAACCAACATACATACAATGTCAATTAGCATAACCAAACACAGACTAAACATCGATTTAATTTAAAGTAACAATATGAAACACCAATCTTACTTACTTTTTGCCTCATTCATGAATATAAACAAACTGAAAGAACAATCCTACTGAATTTAAGGTAACTATACGCTATCAAAAATGATAAATTGATTAATAATAATACACATATGATATCTACTGGTGCATAAAAATAATCTAAAATAAAAACAAAACACTGCTCAAATATGCCACCCTTTCTAGTGTCGCTTTTTATACGTCTCAAATAAAAAGAGACTTAAAAGACACTGAGTTGTCCCCATTTTTTGTCTAGTCAAACTGAACGTCTCAAAAAATACTTATCTATACCACAAAGACGAGTTTTGCAAAAGTATGTCGCTTAGCAATACTATTAAGTTTCACATATAAAACAAAAATACACTACCATATGATTGCTAGACGTCAATTCAATAATATGTATTAACGAAAAAGTTCTAAATAAAATGAATACTTCCTTCGTCCCGCAACAAAAAAAGTTCAATTTAAGATAGATTCTATAAATTTGGACACTTATTTATTAAAATAACAAATTTACTCTAATTAATACAATAAATGTAGCAATTAGTTTCTTAAAAAAATGAATGAGATGGTTAAAGTTATAAATTTATTGAAATATAAACGTCTTAATTAAGAAAGTGGACAAAATTTTAGGACAAACTAAAATATTAATGAGGTCAATTAAAATGAGACGGATGGAGTATATACTTAGTGTAATCATAACAGAAATGTACCTACCGGTCTCCACGTAATATTTCTCTTGCAAGCGTGTTATATATATACAGTACTCTCTCCGTTATAAATTAAGTATTCACGTTTGACTTTTTCGTTTTTTTTAAACTTTGACTATAAATATGTTTATTTGTATTATAAAAATGATATAAATGAAAATACATTTAAAACTCTATTCATTTACGTGTATCGTGTATTATTATATAACACACTCAATACGATTAAATGTGTAAGTCCTTTAAAAAAAAACAAATTTAAGGTCTCGTTTGTTATTTTAAAAAAACCTCTTCTAGCCTCTTTTGTCTGTAAACCTCCACAGACGCGCAGAGGTATTTATTTGTTTTTTGTAGACATAAGTGCTAAGAAGCACTTCTCCCCTCTTTAACCATGAAGACATCTTCTTTCCTCTTCTTTCCACTTCTTCTCACTTCTTCCCACTTCTTCAACACTCACATCCCACCATCACCTTTAATATTTGTTTGCATTTTTTTTATATTTTTATACTTTTTATACCAAAATGATTCATTTCGTATTTTTTCACGTTTTTATATGTTTTATGCTCTTTTTCATTTTTTCCGTGTTTTACTTTTTTGTCAATTTTACACGCTTTTATACGTTTTTCTATGTTTTCGTGCATTTTTACGCTTACGTTCGTTTTGGTTCTATTTTTTCACGTGTTCATACGTTTTCGTTTGTTTCGGAAGTTTTTAAGTTTTATACATTTTCGTATATTTTAATTTATTTTTTACGTGTTTGTATACTTTTATATTTTTTTTAGGTATTAGCGTTTTCAGCGCTACAAAATACGAACAAAACGTATGAAAACGTAAAAATCATACAAAATGTACAAAAACGTAAAAATTGACAAAACGTACGAAACATACAAAAGAACTAATGAAAAATATAAAAAGAAAAAGAGTAGAAAAGAAGTACTTCAAGATTATAAAAAACAAACGGTCTTTTTTGTGTAGATAAAAACTTTAAATGCACATCTTTTTCTTGTAGACATGGTTTGTGTTGGGAATTATTTGTTAAGTATCAAGTACCGTTAGTGTATTTTAAGTACTGTCAGTGTTATGTAAGTACCGTTAGTATTAACGCCGTACATAGTAAGTACTGCTACTTATAAAGTAAGTACTGCTATGTTGATTAGGACGAATATATCTTTGTATAAGATATGTCATAGTTATAGTTAGAGTATATCTTATGTGATATACTTAAATAGTTAGAATATTGATAATATATCATCTGTGATATAGTTATCTTTATAGAATATTCTAAGGTTTCTAGGGTTCCTTACTCTATAAAAGGAACATAGGTACAATGTCTTTTATGTACCTCATTCAAGTCGATTAATAAGAGAATCAAATAGTTAAAAATAATTCTGTTCTTCTATGCTTTATAAGTTAGATTCCGCATAACTTATTTAGTGCTAGTAAGAGTGCTCAAAGTGTTTTAGTTTGATTACAAACTACTATACTAATTCTTAACAGAATATAGATACAACCAAAGGGATCAACAAGTGGTATCAGAGCTTGTTGAGAAACTCTGAAAAAGAAGAACACAACCCCAAACACTTCACACATACCAAAACTCAATATCTCAACCAAATGGTGATGATGCTCACTTGGATGATGTTCAGAACCCTGATCTTATACCACTGGGACAACCACAAGTTGTGCATCCTGCACCAATACAAGGTGTTCAAGCCGTGAATGCTGTAGCTACCTCTACAACAACACCTTCTCATACTCTGTCTACTGTTAAACTCCCAGTTCTCAAAGGTGACAATTATGAGACATGGGCTATGCAGATGGAACATTACTTGAATCACACAGATCACACTGTGTGGCAAGTTATCAAGAATGGGAACACACCAAAGAAGCTACACGGGTTGCCAGACGGTACATGCTATGCTCTACCTGTTGTGACTGCTGAGGAGGTACAATCAGAGATCAGAGAGAGAAAAGCTAGAACTGCTTTGGCTATGGCTCTTTCTGAAGACATTCTACCAAGCTTTCATCATTACAAGGATGCTAAAGCTATGTGGGATTCTATAAAACTTAGATTTGGGGGTAATGACAAATCTAAGAAGATAAAGAAGATTGTTCTTAAGCAAGAATTTGATAACTTCTCAATTACCAGTATAGAGGGGATACATGGTGGCTATGGAAGGTTTAGTAAGCTTCTTATTCAGTTGGCAGTTTATGGACAAGTAATTCCTAATGAAGAAGCTAATTTAAAATTCTTAAGAAGTGTTCCACCAGAGTGGAAAGCAATGGCTATGCACTTCATCACAAGAGATGATTTGGAAACAATTCATTTTGATCATCTCTACAACAATCTTAGAGCATACGAGATGGATGTGAAAGGCACTGCATAAAGGCAGCGACTACTTCAAAGTCTAACTTCACTTTTGTGTCAGATGGAAACAGCGGTACTTAATTTCATAATACCGCTAGTGGATCTAGCAGCGGTACATACTTCACAAATACCGTTGGAGGACTAACAAGCAGTACTTACCCACAAAGTATTGAAGGCAGCCCTATAGTCTCTCAAAATCCACATGGAAGGTCTTCATCATTGTTTAGTGACAATGATGCCTTCTCATTCTTTGCTGGACAAGACAACAGGCCAAGATTAACACTCAATGACTTGTCCCAAATGGATGATGCTGATGTTGAAGAGATAGATCTTAAACGGCAAGCTGCTATGGTGTCGGTAAGATCTAATAGGTTCTTCAAGAAGACTTGAAGAAAAATGACTGTTGATCCTAATGAGCCATTAGGATATGACAAGTCTAAAGTTGAATGCTATAACTGTGGAAGGAATGGACACTTTGCAAGAGAATGCTCTAGAGACAAAGCTGAGAATAGCAATCAGAAGTCCAAGCACGGCTATAGAACCAGTCCAAGAATAACTGAAAGCTTTCCAAAAGGAAACAGCAGGAGTCCTAAAGGAACCAAAGCATTGGTTACTGTAGATGGAGTGGTGAACTGGGCAGAAGATGAAGAAGAAGAAGAGCTTGGTTTAATGGCTCTCTCACATGAAGATACTGAGGTACATCCTTGTTCTAAATACTGTGTTCTTAAATTTAATAGCCTAAAAGTAGAACTAGTGGAACAGTATCAAAAGGTTAACACATGCACTGTAGAATTAAAAGCTTTTAAATAGGGTGTTGTTAAATTAGAAGAAAATATAGTTTTGTATAAAAAGGCTCAACAAAACTATGAAGAGAAAATAAGGATTTTGACTCTTCAAATGAGGGAAAAAGATGTGGAAATAAAAGCTTTTGAAAGGCAACTGTTAAAATTATCAACATAAAATGAAGCTTTAAAAGCCAGTCTTTATAATGAATGGGAAGAGATTAATCATTGACAAAAATCCTCTAGAGGATTGGGAAAATTGATTAATTCACAAATGGGGTATTATGATAAAACAGGCCTAGGATATATTGAGTACCAACCTGGGATAACTTTAACTGACAAGGACTTATCAAAAGGGATCTTTGATAGTTCTAGTGAGGTAAATGATACATCTGAAAATGATTGATATGCTGAAGGAATGAAGGCAGTTCCTCCACCACTATCAGGAATTTTCATGCCCCCTAGTAATGATACAAGTATAGAGTTAGAAGAACCAAAGGTTAAAAATACCTTAAACGCTAGTACATTGTCCCAAGAAAAGACTGTTGTGACAAAAAATATTGTTTATCCACCTTTAATGAACAACTTTGTTTCTGATGAATCTAAGACTAGTTCTGCTCCCAAGCAGGTAAGAACTCCTAGCAAGATATTGGAAAACAATGTAAAACATAATAAAGCCAAAAGGTATGGGATAGGTTTTGAGAAATTGAAGTCAAAACAACCTTTTGGGTCTTCTTTAAGAAGAAAAGGATGTTATGTTTGTGGTAGTCTAAGTCACTTTATCAAAGATTGTACTTTACATGAAGATAAAATTGTGAAACATAAAGGCTACACAAAGGGTCATGAAAAACAGTAATGGGAAAAATGCACAGGTGTATAGGAATCAGAAACTTAAAAATGAAAAACCTAAGTTTGATCACACAAGGGTAGTTAATCAGATTAAAAATAACTCTACCAAAAGTTTTGTTCCTAGGGCAGTACTTATGAAACAAGGTCTAGTACCTTTAAAGTCTGGTAAACCAAGTACCGGCAAGTCTAGACCTACAAGTACTGCTAGACCAAACTTAAGTACTATTGGTTTAAAGTATGTAAAACCAAAGTTCTCCAAGACTTCTAAGAAAGCTTTTGAAAAAGTTAAAACACCTAGAAGTAAGGATAAAAACAAACCAGTGCAAATGTGGGTTCTTAAAAGAGATAAATCACGTGTTAAAGCAAGTACCGCTAAAGCAGTACTTAAAGCAAAGAAGTCTGAGCACATAGAATCACCCTATGTCTTTGACTACATAAATGAAACCATGAAATATAAGAGCAAAAGTAGCATTACTGGGAATGCTTCAGTACAAATTCTTAAATGTGTAGGTCCCACAAGATCCGAGCCAAATGTGGCTTGGGTCCCTGTTAAAAACTAATGAGTTTTATTTGTGTGCAGGGGCATCTAATTGATGAATTAAAAGATAAAGGTATAGTAGATAGTGGATGCTCAAGACACATGACAGGAAACAAAGATTTTATTGCTGAATTTGAAGAATTCAGAGGAGCTCTAGTAGCCTTTGAGGGGTAGCAAAGGTAGAATCACTGGCAAAGGGAAAATCAACACAGGAAAGTTAGAATTTGAAGATGTGTTCTTTGTAAAAGAATTAAATGATTTCAATCTCTTTTCTGTATCACAAATGTGTGATAAAAAGAACAAGGTGTTGTTCACAGACAAAGACTGCTTGGTGATGTCTAAAGACTTTGAGATGCCTAAGGAATCTCAAATACTGCTTAAAGTACCCAGGCAAGAAAATATGTACACCTTTAATCTTCATACTATTAATCCAACAGGTGGTATTACATGTGTGCTAGCTAAGGCTTCTTTAGATGAGTCAAATTTGTGGCATAGAAGGTTAGGTCATGTGAATTTCAAGAATCTCAATAGATTGGTGAATAGGAATTTGGTTAGAGGTCTACCTAACAAATATTTTCAAAATGATTTCACATGTGTTGCCTGTCAAAAAGGTAGACAACATAGAGCGTCTTGTAAGACCAAGACTATTAACACTATGACAAAACCTTTGCAGCTTCTGCATACGGATTTGTTTGGTCCAGTTTCTATAAGAAGCATTAGTTATAAGACCTTTTATTTAGTCATAACTGATGATTATAGTAGATTAAGTTGGGTTTTCTTTTTAGCTCTTAAAAGTGAAACAAATGAATTACTTAAGGATTTTATCACCTTAGTTGAAAAGCAGTTCACTAAACAGGTTTTAATCATTAGGATTGATAATGGGACATAATTCAAGAATGTTGAATTTGATGAATTCTGTAGGTCTAAAGGAATTAAGAGACAATTTAATAATCCTAGAACTCCACAACAAAATGGAGTAGCTGAAAGGAAGAATATGACACTAATTGAGGCTGCTAGAACTATGCTGGCTGATTCACTTTTGCCAAATACCTTTTGTGCAGAAGCAATCAATACTGCATGTTATGTATTAAATAGAGTCCTAGTAACCAAGCCTCAAAACAAAACACCTTAGGAACTTTTGACTTGATGTAAATCCTAACATAAGTCATTTAAGACCTTTTGGGTGCCATGTGTCTATACTAAATACTCTTGATTATTTGGGAAAGTTTGATGGAAAGTCTGATCCAGGATATCTTGTAGGATATTCAGTGCAAAGTAAAGCATATAGGGTTTATAATTTGGCAACTAAGAAGGTTGAAGAAAATGCTCATGTTAATTTCTTAGAAAATAAACCCAATCTCCTAGGAATAGGTTACGCTTGGATGTTTGATTTAGATTATCTAACTAACTCCATGGATTACTATTCTTTGCAAAAGGATTGTCAAATTAACAATGCAGGTGAGGAGTCAAGTGCAACTAATGCATGTACTCAAGAAGATGTTTCTTCATCAAATGATGATGTTCATATCTATGTGCCCAGCATGCCTACTGTTACTCCCATGTCTACCACTCCCAAGAAGCAAACCATGCCATCAAATGATGATCAAGCCTCCCAAGATCTTCAGAGGCTTCAAGATCAAGAAAATAATGCTACATCTGCTAATAGGCATTCAGGAGAAAAATCTTTTGAGTCACAACACTCAACAGTACATTCTACACCTAGCGGTACTTCATTTGCAAGTACTGCTAAATCAAAATCTGCCAAATCTGTTGACTCACTAGAAGAGATTTTACAAGCTATGGACGATGACGACTTAAATGCTAGTCCAGCTGAAGGAATCTTCTCCAAAGCTTCCTATGATGAGCAGGGTGCAGTAACTTATTTCAACAATTTGGAAACAGAAATTCTAGTCGGTTCTATTCCCACTCATAAAGTCAACAACAACCATCCTACTACACAGATCATTGGAGATCCCAAATCTGTTGTACAAACCAGAAGACAACTTCAAACCAATATTGAAACTCATGCACTTGTGAGTTATGTCAAACAACAACAGAGAACAAATCATAAAGATACTCAGCATTGTTTGTTTTCCTGTTTCTTATCTTAAGTAGAGCCCAAAAACATTTCTCAAGCTCTTGATGAAGAAAGTTGGGTAAATGCCATGCAAGAAGAATTAACACAATTTGAGCTACAAAAAGTTTGGATTCTTGTGGATCTTCCCTCATGTAAAAGAGTAATTGGTACTAGATGGGTCTTCAGGAACAAGAAGGATGAAAGAGGAGTTGTTGTGAGGAACAAGGCAAGACTTGTTGTTCAAGGCTATAGACAAGAAGAAGGGATAGACTATGATGAGGTTTTTACACCAGTGGCAAGGATAGAAGCCATTAGGTTATTTTTGGCCTTTGCATCATATATGGGATTTATAGTCTATCAAATGAATGTGAAAAGTGCCTTTCTATATGGTACTATTTCAGAGGAGGTATATGTCTCACAACCTCTAGGTTTTGTAGATCCTAATTTCCCCAATAGAGTCTACAAGGTTATCAAAGCACTTTATGGTCTGCATCAAGCTCCAAGAGCCTGGTATGCAACCATATCCAATTTTATGCTAGAACATGGATATAGGAGAGGAACCATTGACAAAACTCTGTTCATCAAGAAGAATGCTAAGGACATCATTCTAGTTCAAGTTTATGTTGATGACATCATTTTTGGTTCTACCAAGAAGACATGGTGTGAAGAGTTTGAAGCTTTGATGAAAGGGATATTTCAAATGAGTTCTATGGGAGAACTAACTTTCTTTTTGGGACTGCAAGTCAAACAAAGGAAAGATGGAATATTTATCAGCTAAGATAAATATGTTGTTGAAATCTTGAAGAAATTTTCATGTATGGATACAAGAAGTACAAGCACACCTTTTGAAGCCAAGAAGTCTTTATCAAAAGATGAACATAGAGAAGATGTTGACATTCATCTATACAGGTCAATGATTGGTTCATTGATGTATCTTACTGCTTCAAGGCCAGATATAATGTTTGTTGTGTGTGCCTGTTCAAGGTTCCAAGTTCATCCAAAGGTGTCACATCTACATGCTGTGAAGAAGATTTTTAAATATCTTAAAAGTCAACCCAATTTAGGATTATGGTATCCTATAGATTCCACCTTTGATTTGGAAGCTTACTCAGATAGTGATTATGCTGGAGCTAATCATGATAGGAAATCCACAACATGAGGTTGTCAATTCCTAGGCAGAAGACTCATATCATGGCAGTGTAAGAAGCAAACCATTGTTGCTACTTTTACAACTGAAGCTGAATATGTAGTTGCTGCTCATTGCTATGGACAAGTACTTTGGATTCAAAATCAATTGTTAGACTATGGGTTTAACTTCATGAACACCAAGATTTACATTGATAATGAAAGTACTATATGCATTGTCAAGAATCCAGTATTTCACTCCAAGACCAAGCATATTGAAATAAGACATCACTTTATAAGAGATGCTTATGACAAAAAGCTTATTCAAGTCTTGAAGATTCATACAGACAACAATGTAGCTGACTTGTTGACCAAGGCATTTGATGCAAAGAGATTCGAATTCTTGGTGACACACATTGGTATGCTCAACCAATAACATGCTGCATATGTTGAGGGGAGGTAATAGCTGTACAAATTTTTATAATTTTTATTGTATAGTCTATGTTTTGTGTTTTTGATGTAATTGCAGGTTAATAGAAAAAGATATAAGTGTTTACATTGATAGTGGAAAGCATGAACTGGTCAAATTTGTGAGGTACCGTTGTCACTCCAAGTACCGCTAGCGCAAATACAAGTACCGCTTATGTTCCATGTACCGCTACATGTCCGTTGTACCGTTAAGGGTCTCTTTTCTAAATTTGGCGGTTTCTTCGCGCTTGGGTTTGTTATTTACTTAAATACTTACTCCAGTTACACAATTGACTCACCTAATCTTTTATTTTTATCTCTTGATTCTATAACCTTCTCTCTAATTTTTCGATCATCAAAAATACTAATGGCTGCTTTACAAGTAATCTCTAAGAATAATTTGGTTGCGAATCTTGATACGAATGATGACTCTCTTTGTTTCCATGAGATGCTTGGTTTCCTATCTCGAAGTTATGTTCGCTTTGCACTCACTGTAAGTCTAGTTGTCTCTATTTCCATTGTTGAACAATTTTGGAATACTGTTGTATTAGGTACTCGGTTTGATCAACCTTGCATTAAGGCTAGGGTGAATCATAGAAATATATATGTAACTGAGGTACTGCTAAGGGCAAGTTTGAGATTAAATGATGAAAATGGACTTAGTATGCTTAATAATACAGAGATTCATGATGGCCTTGCAGCCATGGGCTATGGAGGTGGTAGGGAAAGTCTTACTTTCTTTAAAGCTTTATATTCACCTCAATGGAAATTGCTTTTTCATGCTATTATTCACTGTTTAAGCTCTAAAAGTACATCTTTTGATCAAATTCCTGCTGTATTGGCATCAACTGGTGTTTGTCTAGCAAATAACAGGGTTTTTAATTTTTCAAAATTAATTTTTGAAGGCATGACTAGGAATTTGGAAGGGACTAAAAAGTTTTTAATGTATCCTAGATTCATTCAGACTTTAGTTAGTGACCAAATACCTAACCTACCAGAGTTAACTGATACATGGGATGTTCCTACATTCACAAAGAGAACTTTCTCTTTCTTGACCAAACAAGGCAATGCCTTTACAAGAACAGTTACACCATTGTTTGCTCATATGTTAGCCCAATCTGCCAATCAAGAAGGTGAGGAACCTAGCAATGCTAGTACTTCTCAGTAAACTCCTTCTCACCAGAGTTCCCATTCCCTAGAAGATTCACAATCTTCTTCTCACAATGTTGGTGTTCCACCAAACACTGATGAGATGATCCATACACCTGCTGCTTCTATTGCTGCTAGTGGTTCACCACAAGCACAAGCACCAGAGGTGGTGGATGTTGCAAATTTAACTGCTTTGTGTACAAGTTTGTCCCAACAGGTATAGGTGTTGCAGAAAGAAAAGGTTGTTCAAGACAAGAAAATTGTTGAATTGGAAGCTATCCTAGTCAAGTTAAGGAACAAAGTGTCACCTTGGATGAGGAAACATAGATCTATTCAGAAGTCTGCAATCAAGAAGCAAAGATTCAGGAACCACAAGAAAAGGCAACTAAATGCAACCAAACAGGGGAGGAATTATGAAGAACAACCACCTTCTTCTGATAATCAGACAAGGATCTCTAGAAATGACATCAATTTTGAATTAGATGAAGATGTCATTGGGACTAATGAAGATGGAACTGATTTAGAGACTGGTGTGGATGGACCTTCAAATATGGAGATTCAACAGGAAAAACCACAACCTACTCATGAGGAGCCACAAGTTGAAGAAATATTGGTAACTCAGCCAGCACCACCACCTCAATCACCACTTCAAACAAATTGGAGTGCTTTCTATGAGAAGTTGGAGGAAATTAATATTCAGTTTCCTGTATATTCAACTCCATCACCACAAGGACAAGTATGGTTTCAAAGGAAACAGACTTTGCAAGTAATGTCTAGATCAAGAATGAGCAATGAATCAAACAAGACTAAAGAGGTGCAAGTTGAAATGATGGCTTCTTTGGAAGAAAGAGTATTTGGGGATACACAAGTGATTGAAGAAACAAGTGTGTCTAATATTGGTGAAATCAACATTGTTGAAGATCTAAGTACTGCTAAGCCAACTAAGCCGACTGCAAGTACGGCTGACATTGTTGAAGACCCAAGTACTGCTAAGCCAACTAAGCCGATTGTAAGTACCGCTGGTGATCATCCTTCACTAGAAAGTCAAACTCCTTTTGGAGAAGATGAGACTTTAGCCCAATTGCTGCTTGACTTAAGAAAGAAGAATTTAGTTGAGAAGACTAAACAAGAAGAGGCAGAGAAAAAGACACAACAAGAAGTTCTTGCCAAAAAGAATCAAATTCAAAGTAAGAAAGTTCAAGCTTCACACCCTACTAAAGGTATAGTTATTCAAAAGCAAGCTAATGAGGAAATATCTACCAAGCTGAAGAAGAAGCTACCTAATATTGATCCAAAGGATAAGGGGAAGAAGCAAATATTATCAGAATCTGAAGATGAAAGTGATTCAGATGATGATATAAACAAAGTCATGTACAGATTTAATCAATTAGACCATGATGAGGAATTTGCTTACAGAATGCAAGAACAAATTCGTGAAAATGAATTACAAGAAGAACTTGCAGCAAAACAACATTTGCTAGAAGCTAAAAGAATACAGCAAGAATGGAACATACAAGAGTATGATAGGATTCAAGCTGAATTACATGCAAGTGAGCTTCTTGCAGACTCATTGATAGCTGAAGAGAGAGATGCATATGATGAGAAAAGAAATCAAAATTGATTGATGATCTGGTAAGGGAGCAACAAAGATTCTTTGCTGAAAAGAGAAGAAAAGAAAAGATTAAGCCTCCAACTACTATGCAGACTAGGAATCAAATGATGAATTTTCTAAAGAAAGTTAAGGGTTTTACTCATATTCAGGTGGTCAAAAAGAATTTTGAAGAAATCAAGACTTTGTATGAGCAAAATAAGAGAACTAATTGAATTTTGTTGAGATTGGATTTGAAGCAGATAGAAAAGCTGTTGAAGAGTTTAAGAGACATCTGCAACAACAAAGACAATTTGGTAGTACTCCTAGAATTGAGCCAAGTACTGCTGAACCTACAAATACATATCCACCTATCAAGACCACTTATGTGAGGAAGAATAGAAAGGAGAAGGTAAGTTCAAGGGAGGAAGAGACTGCTCAAAGAATGAATGCAGGAGTTGAAACTCAAGATATTGCTCAGACTGAAAATGTACAAGCAGTACATACACAGTCAACAGTACATACACCAGTACATACTGAGGAGATGGTACATACAAACTTAGAAGAGGGTTCAACAGAACTTGAGGGAATTTCCAAGGGTGTTAAAAGGAAAAGGTCAACAAAGACAAAGAAGAAATCCAAAAGGGATAAATCAACAACAAAAGATAGTGATGATGATGAGAGCTTGAAGAAGTACTTAAAGATTGTAAAATTTGAAGATCAATGTACTGATACAAAGATTTTTGGAAAGAGAGCATCCATTACTAAATGGATTTACTCTATGTCTGAAGGACTTGAAGCTCATGGAATTCAGAGAACTGATGGCACAACAAGGATATTTAGACTTTTGGAGGATATTCTTCACATTCTTGACAGACAAGATATTCAAGATCTTTCCAGGTTAGTTCAAGAAGCTAGTGCAGGTAAAAGTGAAGTATCAATATTATACTAGGAGTTTCTCTTTATGTATGAGCCACACAATTGTGATCAAGAAATGTTGAAAGAATTAGAGAATCAGGTTCCTAGTTACTGGATATATTATAGGTCATGTGGATTGCATATTTTGGATGTGGATGATGTTACATACTATATGCTGCAAGAGAAAACTTACCCTTTCAAAAGAAAATTGTTGGAAAGGATGTTAGAACAACAATTGGAAGTTACAGAAGAATCTGTTGATGCTTTGGAGTTGATCAGAATGGTTAAACAACAAACCAAGGATTTGAAAGATGAGGAAGAAGCTGAGAAAGAGCCTTAAGTGTTTGACTTTCAGTCACACTTCACAAATGGTTCTCAGTTAACCATGTCTAACACACATAAGAACTGGCTAGTCCATAAGCAAACGTTTTGTGGTAAAGACTTATCAAATCCGTTGAAAGCTGGTAGTTTGCTAAAAACTATATGGTTCTAACTCACCTTGTTTTGAGACAAAGAGTTGGCTAGCCCTAGACAAACAGTACTAGGTAAAGACTTCATCAAATCCGTTGATGGTTGACAATTTACCAAAAATTGTAAGGTTTTCATTACACCTTATTCTTTATGAATAAAGTATTGGCTATTCTAGAGTGTACGGCTAACTGGTAAAGAATTTATCAAATCCATTGATAGCTGGTGATTTGCTAAAAATCATAAAGCCAAATACAGATTGGCTTTTGTTGTTAACTGTTTTATTTCAGGTATGAAGATTGCAAGCAAAGAAGTATTTAAAAAGATACTTAGAAGGTTTTGTCTCATCAAATCAAGACAAAGGTTCATGATTCAGAGTTCAAAGATTTAACTCAAGAAGACAATAACTGATGCTGCAAAGATAAGTGAATGTTCAGAAGACACAAAGAACATCATAGTTTGAAGACAAAGATGATACTCATGATGTTTGAAGATTATCTTATCAGAAGAAGATCTACATTTGAAGTGTTTGGTTACATTCAGTTGGATACAAATACAAATTACCAAGTTCAATCCAAGGATGAAAGAAAGACTAAAGACATGTATTTTAATACATCCAGTACAAGAGAAACAAGAAGACAACAAGTTATCATTTCTTGTTTAGGGGAGGATTGGTGGGAATTATTTGTTAAGTATCAAGTACCGTTAGTGTATTTTAAGTACTTTCAGTGTTATGTAAGTACCGTTAGTATTACCGCGCTACATAGTAAGTAATGCTACTTATAAAGTAAGTACAACTATGTTGATTAGGACGAATATATCTTTGTATAAGATATGTCATAGTTATAGTTAGAGTATATCTTATGTGATATACTTAAATAGTTAGAATATTGATAATATATCGTATGTGATATAGTTATATTTATAGAATATTCTAAGGTTTCTAGGGTTCCTTACTCTATAAAAGGAACATATGTATAATGTCTTTTATGTACCTCATTCAAGTCGATTAATAAGAGAATCGAATAGTTAAAAGTAATTATGTTCTTCTGTGCTTTATAAGTTAGATTCCGCATAACTTATTTAGTGTTAGTAAGAGTGCTCAAAGAGGTAAAATCACTGAAAAAACAAACAAAGCCAAAGTGTGTAAGAATAAGGTGTGTATCTGCACACTCGTATCTTGTGTAACACAAAATCTTTATCTTTTCTCTTAATGCATATGCTTATATATATAATGCATATGCTTACATATATTCTAAACATCCATTTCTAATTTTGTTTTATTTTGACCCATAATTGGCCATTCATTATGTACAACAAACTGCTTTATAGTCATTTATAAATTATGGTCCAATTTTTGACATGCTTGAAGATGATGATTTATTTGTTTTTTTCACCCACTAAACCAAAATAAAATTAAATATTTCATGTGACTTATGCGATATATGCGACTTATGCAACTTACTGAAATTTCTCAAATACATTTTTTTTTGTACTAAGTTACATATATCGCGTAAGTCGCATGAGGTATTTAGAGAAATTTTGGTTTAGTGAGTGCAAAAAAAATAGTTAATGATCTTGGGACATTTCAAGAATTAGCCCATAAGTTATTCATATAAGCATATACGTAAGGTCTAAAGATATACTAATACTCCAAAGATTCAATCGATGATGGACCAGCTAGCTTTCCGGTACAGAAATACAAGCACATACGCGTAACAATTAAATATTTTAGATGATAAAACTATTTTAAACATTCACAAACTTAAGTGACGGAAAAATAACAATTGCGGGAAATGATATATCCTCTTAATATTATCTTAACAATCTTCCTAACGTTACATGTCATATTTTTACCGAAGAAAGAGAGGACCTACTTTTTGAAAACAGGGTCTTTAGCAACCTAAATGAAACGATAATAACATGTAAGATTAGCCTTTAAGCATGCGATTATATAACCAGCAAATAGTTAATCAAATATTAAAACAAACTATATACAGAGTTAAATTGGTGATGATGTATTTGTGTTGCCAACACTTAACTGCTGATTAATCCAACCGCAATTGTCACCTTAAAAATCAATTGGAGATAGACTTCTCAAGCGTGGTAGAAATAAGATTTCCCAAGGCGCTTTAAAATCTTATTGGTCTGATCGTTTGTCGTATGGTATAGATATAAGCTGTTTATTGCCTCCATGCTGACCATAATCTTTCTCAAAGACAATGTTGCGAACACGTCCAACCTTGTGCTCCTTGGCAGGTATGTTTTCCTAGAGAGTTCAAGTGGGAATACAATAATAATCTCAGAATAATTGCATCCGGTTTAGGGAAGCCTTCGAGATACGTTAGCGGAACTTCATTATAATCCTTAGCTAAAGCTGCAGTTCTGGAGGATTGTCTATATTGGCGGAGAAATAGGGCTCTAGTATGTAACGGACATGATCCACAACAACCTCTTTGTTTCTAGAGATACAAGTAAAAATGTGTTTAATCCTACATAAGAATTTACATAAATATAAACCCTAATCGACCCATTTATAAGTAAAAATAGGTTTAATCCTATCATCTTTATAAGTTTCATATATATGATATGTCACAATATATCTAACTTCGGTGGTACAGTAACTTTCTTTAATAGTATCTGATTGTGTGGCCTTGGTCGGGCCTGTTATGTTTAAGGATACATGTGGTCTCTCTTTATTGATATAGTAAGAGTCTTTTTTTTCAGTATTCAGAGTTGCGTCTAACAACTGCGTTATAATAAGTGTGAAAACACTTATCCTTTTACCACTTAATTATAATAATAGCCAAGCCAAAACGTGTATTTTATGTCATAAATATCGGAATTATGCGTGGTTTGTGTTTTTGTTGTAATTTAGGATCAAAATGTTAAAAGGGAAGAAAACACGGGTTTTCACGGGCTTTTATCGAAAAAAAAAGACAAAATACGAAGTCAAAAGATCAAGAGTGCAAAAAGAACGGAAGTCCAAGACCTATTCTGAAGATTTATCGAAGAAAAGTCTAAAGACGGAAGTTTAATAAAGTCGAAGAACTCAAGTCTAATTAATGAATAAATTACAAGACGAGTTCAAATAATCCCGAGACAAAGTCGAAAAAGTCAAAGAATTTAGAAGACGAAAAAACGAGAAAGAAATAGAGAAAGAAATAAAGAAAGAAGGAAGCTTCCAACACATGCTTACCTCCCTAATCACTATAAATACCCTCCTAATATCACATTAGGAGGTGTTGGCTAACTTGAAAAATTAGTCTTCCACCATTTTCATTACTTGCACCTTTAATTACTTGCACTTTCTTATTGTCATTTACTTAATTGCACCTTTAATTTCTTGCCTTTAATTTCAAGTAAGTCTTTTAATTTTGTTATTGAATTTTTACTTTTAATCAAGTTCTTATTTTTAATCTCTCATTCTACCTTTCTTGCTTTGCTTAATCTTTATGTTTATGTGTTTATTCTTATGCTTATTTGATTAAATGTTCTGTTTTATGCTTTTGATTGTTTTGGATTGTTGATTTTTATAGCTTATTTGTGTCTTTCTTAAATTTACTTAAAGAGTTTTTTTTTAAGTTATTTTTATATATAAGTTGTTTTCGTATAACTTTTTCATTTAAATGTTTTCAAAAGTCTTTAAATTCTAGCTTATTAGCTTTTTCTTATACGTTTTTAGTTAAGTTTTTAGTTGTGTGCTTATTTGGTTTATAGTTTATTTAGTTTGCTTATTACGTTTTTCCTACTGTTATTCCGATTCACCATCGGAAAGGTGTTTCACATTCTGACCAGCATTCCGATTGCTGGATCGGAAAAGGGTTTCTATCATTCCGATCACCCCAAATCGGAAAAGGGTTTTGCATTCCGACGGGATTCCGATTTGACATTCCGACGCGGGTGCTTGTTTGGTATTCCGATTAGAAGTTTGTGACCAGGATTCTGATCCTGATTCCGATCGGGGATTCCGATCAACATTCCGACAGAGGTGCTCTTGGTACATTCCGATCTGGATTCCGACCGTGACATATTCCGATAGTAGTGGTGAGTTTGGATTCCGATCGTATTCCGACGGATCATTCCGACGGTATTCCGATTAGGTGTATTCCGACAGGTATGTTTTGTTTAATATTTTGTCTTGTTTAATTTTTAAGTTTGCATTGTTTTAAGTTTTCAAGTTTTCATTTTTATTAACTTGTCAAATTTACTTTTCGTCGAGTTTTAATTTTACGTCATTTAATTTCTCGTCATTTACTATTTAAAGTTTTAATATCGCACCATTTACGTTTTAATTAGTTTTAGTTTTAATTTACCCGTCATTTATTTTAAAGTCTTGCAATTTATTTTACAACAACCAAAAATATTATTTTTCACCAAAAGATGACTGAGTCACACAATTAACCAGTAATCAATTCGAAAAGTCTGGAACAACGATATTTTTCACTAAGTGTAAACCTAGTTATTAAATGGCGCCGCTGCCGGCTCTTTTCGTAAAGATTAACGGTTTTCTGTGAGAGACCCGTTGAATTTTGGGATCCGTTCACTCGTGAACGTTATTTTTCTTGCTCAAAAATTCTTAAAAATCCATAAAAATTAAAATTTTCAAAAATCCAAAAAGATTTTTATTTTTATTTTTACACGTACATATATATTCTCTATTTCTTTGGTATCTTTTTCTTTTGCTTTTGCAGGTGTATGCGTACTAGATCTTCAACTTATTCTGAGCCTGAGACTCGCGAAGATTTAGATATGGCTGGTGTGAACAAAAACAATAACCCACCGCACCTCAACAATAATAACAACAACAATGTTCCCCCACCCGACCTTAGAACGATGGAGGAGCTTTGTCAACCAACAATGAATGGACGAGGAGGACCGATTGCGCCGATGCAAATCACGGCTCCGGATTTTTCGTTGAAGCATCACATGATCCAACAAGTTCAAAACACTTGTCCATTTCGCGGATTACCGGATGATGATGCCAACAAACACCTCGACAAGTTCATTACCGTTACTCAAAACATGAAGTTGCCCGGTGTTACTATGGATTTTCTTCGCCTTCACCTATTTCCACACACCTTATCCCACCATGCCGAAAAATGGTTTGATCGTCTTCCGAAGAATTCAATTCATACTTGAGATGAGATGACTCAACGCTTTTTGTCGCGCTACTTTCCACCATCCATGGTCACGAGCCTTCGAAATCAAATTAGTGGATTTACACAAGAACCTGATGAATCACTTTTTGATGCTTGGGAACGATATAATTTTTTGATCGATCGATGTCCAAACCACAACATGCTCCCCGTCACCTTAATTGATACTTTCTACAACGGTTTAACTTTTCGTGATCGTGATACGATTAATGTAGCCGCCGGTGGCACATTTATGAAAAGAAGACCTGAGGAGTGTAGAGAGCTTATCGAGAACATGACTACTCATCACAAAAATTGGAATTCATCCGCATCTTCAAGGAATAACCCGAGAGTCAACGTTTCTTCTACTTCTTCAAACCCTGATATCACCGAATTGACCCGCGCAATGGTCGAAATGAGCAAGAATATGCAACTTTTGGCTACAAATCAACAACAACAAGTTAAAGCTGTAGCACTTTCTTGTGAGACTTGCGGCGGTCCTCATTCATACACTGATTGTCCTTCTACTCATGACAATCCGGAAAACGTGTATGCGGCTTATGGTAACTATTCAACGGAAAATTATCAAGCCCGACCCCAAGGTGATCGTAACTTGCTAAGTTACCGTTCTAACAACTTTCTTTCACCCGGCTTTTCTCCTCAAAACCACAACCCAACAACTACAATAGAAGCAAACCAAACCCACCTCGAGCTTCTCATCCTTATCACCCACCCGCTCAACAAGCACCACCCATTAATCAAGATTTTGAAGCTTTCATGAGGACCCAAGGAGAGCAAATCAAGAATCTAAAAAGCCAAATTATCAACTTGAAAGGAGATATCACTAAGCAAGGGAATGATATTAGATCCGAGCTTCGACATGATATACAAACCTCTTTTAGCAATCAAACAAATGATTTAAAGAATATGCTGGCTAGTTTCTTACCAACTACTCAACCCTCTACTTCGGGCTCTCTTCCATCAACTACCGTCACCAACCCGAGAGCGAATGTGAGTGCTATTACTACACGCAGTGGAGAAACCTTAGTAGGACCATCTATCCCTCTCCCAGTTACTCCATCTACACCTCCTCCTCCACCATTTATCCCTCCTACTCCCACGCCTAATATTAGTCCTCCATTACCGTCTCCACCTTTTACTGCAGAAGTACCCAAGAAAAACCCTTCACCCACCCCACCTTCCACCTATAAACCCAACATACCTTATCCTTCTCGGTTAGACAAGAGCATATTGCTTACTAAAGAGGATGCTCAAATCACTTCTTTTCTGAAGATGATATCACAAATGACCTTCAACAGTAGCCTCGTTGAAGCACTTGTCCAAATGCCGAAATTTGTAAAAGCATTCAAAGAATTGCTTAACAAGAAGGAAAAGATGGATGAGTTTGTCAACACACGCTTAAATGAAAAGTGTTCTGCAGTCATTCTTAAAGAACTTTCGGAAAAACTTGGAGATCCCGGTCATTTTGTGTTGCCTTGCATTTTCAACAAAACCAAAGAATTTACTGCCTTAGCTGATCTCGGGGCAAGTATTAATTTGATGCCTTTAAGTGTTTGGAAAGCACTCTCATTACCCGACCTTACACCAACAAAGATGACTCTTGAGCTAGCAAACCGCACTCTCGCTTACCCCGTTGGTATTGCCGAAGACGTGTTCATTAAAGTTGGCACCTTCACTTTTCTGGTCGACTTTGTTGTTGTTGATTATGAAATGGACCCTCGTATTCCGTTAATACTTGGTCGGCCATTCTTGAGAATCGAAAAAGCCTTAGTCGATGTTGCCGAAGGTGAGTTAATCTTAAGAGTCGGGAATGAGGCACAAGTTTTTAAAATGGGGAAGATCACACCCAAAAGCAATGGAAGAGAATCAGCGAATATGATTAATGTGCTTGATGATTTTGTCGTCTACAACAATCCTCTTTTCGATTCTTGCTATGAAAATCCACTGTTCCAAGATGATGTGGATGATTCTCTCTCCAATTTAGATCCTCCGCCAATTCATGAGTCTCCTCCAATTTATGATGACTATGATGATGATTCTAGTTCTGACATGGATGATTCTGATGATTTTACTTCTGAGTATAACGACATGCCAACATATGATGATTTTGACTTTGAGGATGTCGATACTCTTTTGAGTGATTCTTCACATGATGACCTTGCACCTACTTTTGATGAAGATCCTCCAACAACAATGCTTGATCCTACTTTGGATGACTACTCATTTGAGGAAGACTTTGCTACATGCCAGCATATGATGATTTTGACTTTGAGGATGTCGATACTCTTTCGAGTGATTCTTCACATGATGACCTTGCACCTACTTTTGATGAAGATCCTCCAACAACAATGCTTGATCCTACTTTGGATGACTACTCATTTGAGGAAGACTTTGCTACTTTTCTCAATACCTACTTCTCCAATGAGAATGATTCTCCTCCTTTGGACTTTGATTTTGGTCTTTATCCTCCTTCGGATATGAAGAAACCTGTTTCAAAGGAGAAGAAGCCGACCGACACCGATATCCGCAGTACTTATGTCTTGACACCTCTTTATCCACCTTCTGAGGATGAGATTGTGAGATTTATGAGCGGATCTTCTTCAAGGTCTACTGAGCCTGGGTGTTATTTTCCCATAAAGGAAAAGGTGTTCGATCCCGGTATTGAAATTTTTAAGCCATCTCAGTATCCATCTGATGAAATAAAAGGAAATATTTTTGGAACTTATGGAGATATGCTTGCACCTCATCATACTTGCTACCACCATGCTCAATCTTTGCTTAAGGGAACCTTGCCTACTCTTCTTTGTCTTGCCTTGTTCGCCTTAAGCCTTTGCTATATGATGGATGAAAACCATGTATTTGATCCCGGTGGATGTTCTTCAATCTTCTTCCTATGCTAATCAAGGTCGAGTCAGGCTCACGACTCGCTTAACAAAAACAAGCACTTCTCGGGAGGCAACCCGCAGTATCTATCCTTTTTCTTTTGTTTTTATAATAAGTGTAGGGGGAGACCCTAGTATGTGTTTGTTGTTTTCTTTCTTATCATGTGCAGGGATTCGAGCTTTCAAAGATCCATTCTTGATTACTTTTGACGACCCGTGATCCCGTGTACCCGTCTTCCCGGTTCTATCCTAAACTCTTTTGATTCTCTATTTTATATTCTTCAATATTATAATAGGAATCACTTTAGTTGTCTCTTCCTTAGCAAAATTTAAACAACGTGCACAATGTCCTAAGTGTAGGTGAGTTTACTCCCACATGCTTAAACATTAAGGACAATGTTTATATTAAGTGTAGGGGAGACTTCTATCGAAGTTAACTGGGCTTTTTCTTTTATTTGTCCTCATTTTAACCGGAAATTTGATTTTTCGACATTTTTCAAAATTTTTGATCTATTTTGGCCTAGTTGTATTTACCTTTGTTACAGTTATTTTCTTTCTTTGTTAGAATAAAGTGGTTTTAATTTTTAAACGTTGTGAATCTTTTGACTCAACCTGAGTTTACTTATCTAAGTTTACTCTAGCTAGTATCCTTAACTTGTAGTCAAGTTTTGCTAGGCTTTTATATAGGAAACTTTAAAACGTGAAAGTCTTAACTCTTACGGGTTAAGAACAAGAACTTTTCGCAAGAGCCTATAATTGATCCTAGAAAGTCGTTTATCAAGGGAACTTTAAAATGCGAATTCTAAACTTGAAAAAGTCTAAGAAGTTGCAAGATCCTATAGACGACTTGAAAACCCAAAACTTTGATTTATTAGGCTAAGCATCCACGAGTCTCATTCCTTGAGATTTTAAATTGTGGAGAACGAGAGATGATAGAGTCAATTATAAGTTTGGTATTCTTTCATGAGTTTATGTGAGTTGATTATGAGCTTTTTCTCCCATCGCTTGTTAATAAATTTAATTGCAATGAGTAAGGTTGTACGATTTGAAAAGTTACTTAGCTTCTAGCCCAAGATCGATTAAAAGTTGCTCGGTAATAATTAGAGTTCATAGCCAAGGCATAACTTACTGAAGCGGGATGCAAAGATTGGCGAGTCCGAAAAGGTCCTAACAAGACATGAGGGCTACATTTTGTTGCTAAAGATCCCAAGTGATGTGAAGAATCATTTATCAAAAATTAATATGAAGGATCAAGACACACGACGAAAAGCAAATACTCCCCTAAAGATCATGGAGAAGTCTATCCAAAAAGGCCCTAACAAGGTATGAGGATAAATAGATCCAAGTCCTAAAAGGAGGCGGATCGTTGTATATCAAAATCCAAAATAAAGATTGGAGAAAAATGAAGAAGTCATGGTCTAAATATGAAGAATCTCTCAAAAAGTTCAAGTGAAGAAATTGCTATTATGAAGAGAAGACCATTATTTCATGAACGTCTCTCAAGATTTGAAGTATGAAGTCGCTGCCAAATATCGGTCCAAGAAAGGTCTCAAATCGTGAAACGAGTTATGCCAAGATATGAACTTTATGAGGTCCCGAGAAGCAGTTTTAAAAGATTTTGTCCTTTAGCTAACTATTGATTAAATCGTCCTACTTTATTTTCAGCCTAAATAATTATCAAAATAAGTCAACAATGCATCTTCGTGATCATTCAAGACAACAATAAAATATAAGAGATACACCTAGGAATAAGGGAGTCTAAGTGAATAACTAGCCCACATGAGTTTGTGATAGTTTGCTAACTTATAATAACAATGATCTCATTTTTGAGCTTGGTATGGGGAATGTGAAACTTGAGGATGATGATCATTCATGACATTCCAAAACCCTAAGGTAAGTTTTTGATCTTTTTACTTGTTTTCTTCCTTTAAATATTTTGCAATTTTCTATCTCTTTAATAAAGGCCAATATGGATTGATTATGATGGAAAATGTAAAACTTTCTTTGTAATTAATGCATTGCATGAGGACATTGCAATGGTCAAGTGTAGGGGATTTAATAAGTGTGAAAACACTTATCCTTTTACCAATTAATTATAATAATAACCGAGCGAAAACGTGTATTTTATGTCGTAAATATCGGAATTATGCGTGGTTTGTGTTTTTGTTGTAATTTAGGATCAAAATGTGAAAAGGGAAGAAAACTTGGGCTTTCACGGGCTTTTATCAAAGAAAAAGACAAAAGACGAAGTCAAAAGATCAAGAGTGCAAAAAGAACGGAAGTCCAAGACCTATTCTGAAAATTTATCGAAGAAAAGTCTAAAGACGGAAGTTTAATAAAGCCGAAGAACTAAAGTCTAATTAATGAAGAAATTACAAGACGAGTTCAAATAATCCCGAGACAAAGTCGAAAAAGTCGAAGAATTTAGAAGACGAAAAGACGAGAAAGAAAGAAGGAAGCTTCCAACACATGCTTACCTCCCTAATCACTATAAATACCCTCCTAATATCACATTAGGAGGTGTTGGCTAACTTGACAAATTAGTCTTCCACCATTTTCATTACTTGCACCTTTAATTACTTGCACTTTCAAGTAAGTCTTTTAATTTTGTTATTGAATCTTTACTTTTAATCAAGTTCTTATTTTTAATCTCTCATTCTACCTTTCTTGCTTTGCTTAATCTTTATGTTTATGTGCTTATTTTTTGCTTATTTGATTAAATGTTATGTTTTTATAATTTTGATTGTTTTGGATTATTGATTTTTATAGCTTATAAGTGTCTTTCTTAAATTTACTTAAAGAGTTTTTTTTTTAAAGTTATTTTTATATATAAGTTTTTTTCGTATAACTTTTTCATTTAAATGTTTTCAAAAGTCTTTAAATTCTAGCTTATTAGCTTTTTCTTATACGTATTTAACTAAGTTTTTAGTTGTGTGCTTATTTGGTTTATAGTATATTTAGTTCGTAGCTTATTTAGTTTGCTTATTACGTTTTTCCTACTGTTATTCCGATTCACCATCGGAAAGGGGTTTCACATTCCGACCAGCATTCCGATTGCTGGATCGGAAAAGGGTTTCTATCATTCCGATCATCCCAAATCGGAAAAGGGTTTTGCATTCCGACGGGATTCCGATTTGACATTCCGACGCGGGTGCTTGTTTGGTATTTCGATTAGGAGTTTGTGACCAGGATTCCGATCCTGATTCCGATCGGGGATTCCGATCAACATTCCGACATAGGTACTCTTGGTACATTCCGATCTGGATTCCGACCGTGACATATTCCGATAGTAGTGGTGAGTTTGGATTCCGATCGTATTCCGACGGATCATTCCGACGTGATTTCGATTAGGTGTATTCCGACAGGTTTGTTTTGTTTAATTTTTAAGTTTGCATTGTTTTAAGTTTTCAAGTTTTCATTTTTATTAACTTGTCAAATTTACTTTACGTCGAGTTTTAATTTTACGTCATTTAATTTCTCGTCATTTACTTTTTAAAGTTTTAATATTGCACCATTTACGTTTTAATTAGTTTTAGTTTTAATTTACCCGTCATTTATTTTAAAGTCTTGCAATTTATTTTACAACAACCAAAAATATTCTATTTCACCAAAAGACGACTGAGTCACACAATTAACCAGTAATCAATTCGAAAAGTCTGGAACAACGATATTTTTAACTGAGTGAAAACCTAGTTATTACGTTACTTGCCTGATATTGCAAGCAGTCTTACTTTGGATCATGATGTCACACATATCAGAGAATTGTGTTTGATGCATGCAGAGCATTGTTGTAAAAAAGAGTTCCTACCCACTTTTGATCCATACTCAGAGATTATAGTTACAAAATAAAAGTAGAAGTAGCAGCCCCTCTAAATAATAGACTGACTAATCCTCTTAGCCCTCAGCAAGGACATGTGACATTTGCTGTAATTGAGAAAATAGAAAGGTGATCGCGTGCTAAGATTTGGTGTGTTGGGGAGTGATACTAGTGACGGTGTGAGAGTAGTGGTTCTTTGAAAAAGGAGTTTGGATGTGGAGGATTTAATTTATAGACTATTGTTCTTCGAATGATTAAGAATTAATGTCCATCATATGTAAACGCTGATATATTCTTTCGGCTATTCTAGTTTTGAATACTAATAGATAACCACTGTCTCATAAATATTTTCTGCTAGAACAAAAATACACGATCGATACGTATTTTCAAGTTCTTTATTAGATTAAAATAAAAACATTAGATAATGATGATGAGTAATAGGAGTTACTTTAAAGTTAAAACCATGATTCTATTGCTTCTTTAATTGACCTTAGGCTACATCATCTTTTCTAAGGCTAATGCTAAATTCACACCGTACCCAGTATGTACCATGCAAGTCATCGTTGGTCTTAGTGTACGAATAAAACTAAAAACAAAGAAGATTATCAGATGCAACTAAAGCAGAATCATTAAATAACAATCTCATCATATTTCAAATCAAAATTTAACTAAACTGAATTCCATATGTCGCAAAAGAACGAGATGTGGTGTTTTTGAAATTAAAACTCACAATTTGTTGGGGAAATTCCAATCGCATTGGATTGTAGGAATAGTTCATTTGTGTAATTGTTGTTAGAGATTGACTTATGTTGACTAATGCAACATGTTTTGAAGAAATGATATCAACTTCATATTTTCTACCTTTCACCATTTTTTTACAGTATTAAACTTTTTATTAAAACCCTGATATGATTAAGACTGTACGTGAGAACACAACGCATGACATCCACAATCCAACCACTTTCATGTTCACGTGCTTTAACATAAACTTTTATTCTTCTTATTTTTTAGATTAAAACTAAAATTTTAACATCGCCACTAATTTGTAATGATTATAACGTGAAAAATAAAAAAATCCCCGGCAGGGGCGTTAAAAACTTGATGCGCGTCTTGCACTCCTAGTTTTACATTTATATTCAAGACGTAATAACTTTATAACAACGCATACGAGCAAGTATACTCATTCGATTGTAGCAAAGTCGGGTAAGTCGAGGTCGTCCCAAGGGATTTGCGTATGATCAAAACATGGCAACGGTGTATGTAATAAGATCGTCAATATCATTATTACTGCTAGAACAAAGTTTGTAAAGGAAATCATAACTAAAAACACTACTTGTGTAAATTCCATTTCATCTATTTTAGAGATTAAATATGTATTAACAACTATGAATCACAAATCTAAAGTATATGAATTTCATTCCATTGTGTATTTCATAAAATCCATATTAACAAGTTGAATTAGACAAGCCCTTTTGTCCTATGATCATCTATTCCAACCCATTATAATTACCATTTGCTAGAAAATATTAAAAGATATGTTTTTTTGAATGGGTCATTTCGACCTATACCCAAGATAAATTATTTGACAAGTTCCTTTCACCGACTCGTCTTGGTGAATGTCAATCACCAAGAAACCAAATCGAATCATCCATAAATTATTTAGAACATAGTTTACTGAAAATCCTTTCCACCTTTAAATCCAATAAAAAACTATATTTCATCGATTATCAAAACATGTTTAGGAATTTATCAACCATACAAACCTAATTATATTTTCTCGGTCATAATTCAAACTCTCCTTTAGACTTCATGTCCATCACACAAGCATATCACACTACGCCATAATCATACTCAAACACAATTCATAATCACATTCAACATTCAGTAACACTTATATTAAACTCAAAATTAATTCAATAACAAAAATTTTACCACAAAAGTTCTTCAAACACAAAGTATCTAACAATGGAATTTAAAGCAATTCCAAGTCTCCAATTGAATGATCAACCGAACTAACCAAATCTTCACACCTTCAATTCTTCCTTGATATCGGGATTAGTATGGTATAACAACTCTTTTGTGGTTTAGTAGTAATTGGTGTTCTAACCGTTTTCAAGGGTTAGAATTCTTACAAATGAAAGCACACATAGAACCAACACCCATGGCTCTAATTTATACATAATTAGCCTTAGAGAAGAGGCAAAAACGTCCTATGGGTTTATAGGAGGGAAATGACCAGCCTCCAATTGATTGTGGGAAGTTAATAGCTTGTTTAAGGCTAAATTAACTAAGACCCATTTTTTGAGTAGCTGGAGGCAGAGAGAGAAGCTGGTCGGCTCCTCCATGGTTGGCATCTCCTTTCTGCTTGTCGGTTGGCAACCAACTGACTTGATTGGCATATCCTTCACCAACTTTCTTTATTTCTTTTCTAGTCCTTACTCTTTGTTCCTTTCTTCAATCTTTCTACAAAACTTTTCCAAACACTTATTTATCTTATTATTTATCACACAAAAGATATACTTTCG
This sequence comes from Glebionis coronaria, assembly GCA_025667525.1. NCBI lineage: Eukaryota > Viridiplantae > Streptophyta > Magnoliopsida > Asterales > Asteraceae > Glebionis > Glebionis coronaria. Next base: position 508,537,778 of record CM046875.1, read on the forward strand.
TATCTCGTTCATCCTTTCGCCTCCAAATTCTGTCTTTCCCTTGTCTTTCTTTCTTATTTATGCGTTTCCTTCTTCTTGCTAGCTATAAAACACAAGAAATATACTTTGCACAATATTAGCAATAAAAGTCCTTTTATTACCAGAAATCCTATATTAAAAGTGAAGATAACGCGTATAAAAGCATATTGGATTTGAGCATTATCAGTATACTTCTTGAAATAAGTTGTCTCCTATCTCTTGGAACAATTGGATTCAAAATCTTTTAGAGGATCTCTCTTTGTAATTATTTTTCTAGCTCCTTGCTAGTCCTAAGTTGTCTCTCATCACAATCTCGTGATACTACTTTCATATGAAATAACCTATTATTCCTTAGTTATTTCAACTTAAAGCTATCATCATTATTCATAAAGTTATTAGTAAAAAATATGTATAATCATAAAATATTATGATGTAGACTAGAAACAAGATAAATAAATTAGATCTGTTGATTCTAATGAATACCAAAAACAATTTCGTCCAACAATCGTTAATTATGATTAATATCGATTATTAGGGTAAAAACTCGGCAACACAACGGCCAATTGTTTAACTTTTATTAAACTAAAAATTGTGTTGCTAGGGTTACAGCAGATTTTTTAAATAAAGACAGGAAACAAAAAAAAAACCCTAAAACACCAATGGGTTGGACTGTGACCGAAAGACAAAGTCCAACAGAAACAGAAAAAAACGAAAATGCAAATAAATGATAGGTAAAACGTCCTTTTGAGCCTCGAAAAATCCTTAACCAGTCTAAGGTGGTTACCACGTCGTTCCTCTCGATTTTCCGGTCGTTTTGACGGGTCACGGGCTGAAAAGGACTTACGATGCTCAAGTTATGGTTGTTTTAAAAAAAACCATTTTTTTCACACGATCTTTGGCTTCCAGAAACAAATCAGCCTGTTTTCAATACTTGAGCCTCCATCACATTAGCTCGCAGAATTTTTGTTTCAGGTAACTTGCTGCCACAACGCGCGAATACCCTGTTAGTTATGAATATTAATCTATGTTCTCGTATGAATAATAGATTTTTTGTTAATGTTGTCTTTCGATAGGTAATATAGCTATCTTAAATCGGACGAACATATATTGGGCTCGTGTCGGCAAGAAATACATTCGGCAAAAGATATCATCATAAATGTGCTAATGCAGTGCTTGTAGTTGGACTGTCCTTGCGAATCCAATTGGAAAGGTAGACTGGGCTACAAAAACAGGCCTCAAAAGCGTACCATACAATATTGTCTTTCGTAAGACAGTTCCATGAATGATCAATGCATAGATAAGATAACTTGCCATATCGGTGACGGGTGGATGGGTTAGTAGGCATGGGCTATGATGATAACTTGATAAATGTGTTAGAAGCATGATGCATGAAGCATGTCAGAGAAGAAAATACAAATGCAATGTACAAACTATATGGCAAAAAACTTCATCTATCAGATTTCATTTTCAGGGTGGTATTTTGTAGGGTCCATCATATGGTAATTTGTACACATACATGCATTTCATGACTTTCATCCAATTACGTACACATGTTTATTACAACGAATGTACATGATTAATACTGATTTATCTTGAAAACATGTAGGTCTTTTGTAAGTAAGAATTTAGGAATATGTGGTGTTAATGTTAATTTACTATCCATTTTGACATTGTCATGCATGTTCCATGCATGAAACTCAAGAAAACTCAAACTTGAGCCTTAGATCATCAATAAAATGGTGTAAAAGCTTTTTTACTTATTCGATTAGACCACTTGGTCGTATCCTAGTTACTAATGTCAATATGATTTTTTGTGCTACTTTGGTTTTATACAAAGCTTGTTTATGCAACATATATACAGAATTCCCAAGTTATATGATCATTTGAGTATGTAACTTTTGCATAAATGAATTGTTACATAGAACCTCACACAAGAAGACATCGAGAGGTAGGTGGACTAGATCTACTTTGACCATAACACATTATTTAGTTTATCCTTTTGTTGCTTTTTCAATTTGGATAGGTAGCACTTAATTGGATTCTCTTTGGGGTGGCATGATCCTTCGGACATCAACAATCCAATCATCTTACCCTTCTTTCGGAAGCAACCAATACACTCACAAATATTCTAAAATAATATTCAGAAAATGAATTTCTCTTTCTCAAACCCTCGTATTTTTTTTGTTTGATTTTATTATCTAACCATTTATGTCAAACGTATCAAAAGAGTATATATATACCAATGGCAATGATAATATCATATAACCTAGTGAAAAAAATGTGGTATTGTAATAATCTTGCTTCAGTTATAACAGAAATGTAGAGCTTGAAAGCATACATCATTGACGTTAAATTTTATGACCGAAAAATATAGCGGATTACACATTTTAAGATCTCTAGAGCTTTAACTCCATGTGTCATTATATATACATACATCGCAAAGTTTCATATGCAGCTCTGTAACGATAGCCTTGTACATCTCAACGATCAATCTCAATTCCGTTTAGGATTCCTTGTGTGTTTAAGTTCTAATAGGACATATTAGACAGTACCAGTGACGGAGCTAGGATTTTGATGTTGGGTGGGCCAAAATAATTCTTCGTAGATAAAGTTATATTGCTCACTGTGCTACCAAGATGAACTTATTTGTGAACTAATAGTTTATATATTAGTTTTGTTACTGGAAAAATATTTGGTTTCATCAAACATACAGTGGGATAGTAGACAATTTACCAGAAACATATACTACTACGTTAGAATATAACCTTAAGAGGGTGGGCCAAACAATTTCATATGTTAAACATAATACGAAATACCATAAGACATATAAATATAATTTGAGATTTTGGGTTGGCCTTGGCCCACCCTAATCAAAGAGTGGCTCCGTCCCTGGACAGTACGTATCATGAAAGGTTTATGCTATAAGTTTTATACTGTACTAATTAGAAAATTTTACGCGCATTCTTGGATTCAAGCTTCTTAACTGATGCTGGACTAAATATTTATAACGGGTTGATTTATATGGATAATTCTTTTTAAAAGATATTTTGTGTTTAAATGGTCATGTATATATATAACCAATGATGTATAACGGATATTATCGATCTGTTAGAAAAATGTTACTTTTCGTAAACTTCTAGTTCTTTTGGGTGACAACTTCTTGTTTTACTTATCTCGTCAGAAGAAATGTTGATCTAGTTGGTATAAAACTTAACTATATCGCTTATGCAATAAGAATTGAATAAGTACGTGTGTATTTTTGTTACAAAAGTAGATAATGTCAGATTAAGAATATTATGTGAAATAATGATAGAAAGCAGCCTGATCTCTAATAATACAGTATTATATATATGCATGCATGATCGTTTTTAAGGTGTGCATCTATCCCATCGACATGTTGTCGGAGATACCCCGATATTTTCGACGGAGATAGTGGCTGATTGTAGTGATGAAGGATAATTGATTCACAGATGAAAGGATCTAAATTTATGTTATATAAACATACAAATGAGTATACGTAACCAACTGAGCACATTAATCTTGGGAAGGTTTTCTTAAAGTAGTTTCAAATTACATTTAAAGGGTCAAAATAAATAGTAGCAGAAATGGGATTTATTTTTTTACGGAGAAAGTTCGACACTTGCCTACTACTCAATTAAATATTACTGTGACCTCAAATCATTTACTAATAACTCGTCGTTAAAAAAAAACATACAAACGAGAACTTGCAATGCTAGTAGAGAACCTGTCCTTAATCAAATCCAACCAAATATTTTTATTTTTGTTAATCCACAATTACAAATTAATTAAACTCCTTTACAAAAGGAGGAGTTTAGTATTCCTTAACGATTATAAGCTCTTAAGAATACAAGTATACATTTCATTTCCATACCTTCATTCTTCACTAATCCACCAAATCTTCCCCTTAAAACCTAGATCTTAAATTACCAAACCACCCTCAACCCCGTCTTAATCACTTGAGCAACTCCATAGAGCCCACCATATGACCAGCAGACTCACCACAGGCTCTAATCATATAATTATTATTACCTCCATGGTTGTTCATGTTGGTGGGACAGAAACCGACAACAGGACTATTCATTCCTGTTGTTGTCATGTTGGAACAGACGGTTGTACCTGGTACACCTGCCTGTTCCAATGTTTCAACTTGTTTTTTCAGGAATTTCATATAATGAACAGCTTCATCCAGCATGGAAGCTGTATCCATCTTAGTACCACCCGGTACTAATCTTTGCAATATCCTAATCCTTTCGCTAATCCTCTCACGCCTATGTCTAGCCGCCACGCTTTGAGGGTCCTTAGATATCTTCACGTTACGTCTCTTTGGTGGCTTGACTGCTTCCGGATCTATTTGAACCGGCTGCAGAGCGGCCATGCGGAATATCATCTCCCGCATAGCCTCAACCGAGTCCGGCTTTTGGTGCATCCAACTTGCACGAGGGAAGTGACATGGTGGTATAGCGACGTGGTCTTGGCTAGGGTACATGTTGTAGTTAGTGGTTGAATTTTGGTTAGAGAAATTTAAGTCCATGATAGATGAATCTGAAAGGTCTTGAAATGGGATTGAAAATGGGTCAGGGAGCTTATCAAGATCCATCATCATTGGCATCATGTCCATTTTGTTATAAAGAATTAGGGTTATAGATCGATTTCTGAAAAATAAGAGATATGATAGATAAATGTAATGGAACAGTGGATCGAGGAATGTGTCAGTGTGAGTGAAGGCTATATATAACAACTTGATACATAAATATTATATTGTTTTTGGGAAACTACCAAATAAAATAATTTGTACAATACATACATTCGCTATCTAGCTATCTAGATTTAATCATTAAATTTCTTTCCCATTGTATAATACATATATATTTTACGTATAAAAAACAATCCATTTCGGTCGGTGTTGAAACGTGTGCGAGGTAATGAGTGTACAAAGACATTTAAAATATGAAACATTAACTAATCTTAAGAATATGAAAGTCATAGGATTGTTTAAATCTTACAAAATGCTTTATATCGTAAATTGTAAGAAGTATCGAGAATTCGAGATACGTACATTTAGATAACTATTTTACACGTTGGTAGCTAATGATCGAGTTTTCATAGTATTATTTTGAACATCCGTACATGTGCACTCATTTTTATTTAACTCGCATTGCTAAATTAGATTGATCGATGGGACAATCATGTAAACTCACGAACCAAAGTTTTTTACCGCCAAGAAATTACTCATAAACAGATTGAAGGTTTGTTTGGTGTGAGCCGCGAGGGTTTGTTCCTTGTTTAGAGCTGGTTTCTTAAAGCTACAGGACTTGTGTTATGATTTTCTTTTCTTGTCATTTTATCCTTTTCTTCTACGACTTATTAGTTCTTATAACTATCCTGAAAAACCTCAGCTTCACGATCCCCCTGAGCTCCCCGCAGTTCCACCTCAAACCAAACACGTTTATAAACATGTACTCCATGGACTCCTGTTTTAACACCAGAACCAAGTTGTTTGAACTCAACTCGTTTTGAACCTCCATGCTTATGTACATTAAACCCATCGAATTTCTCGATGTTAAACCTAGTTATAGAACTAGCCATTTTTCTTTATCCCTTTGTTGTTTGCTAAACCTTGTGAATAACCTCACAATCACAAACCGACAAAGTGCCTTCGATAATTCGCTAAACCTTGTGATATATTAAACCTCACAATCACGAATACGAAGTCCCCGTTTATAAAGAAAAACCCTTGCTTTATCGATATAACCCTAAGAGAAACCTTCTTAGAAATCGATCAAACCAAGTAACCCTTCAAAAGAACACCCTTTCTTACTCAAATATCGATTGAGCCTTGGAAATTAACCTATCCAACAAATCGACAACCCTTGAATCAAGAAAGTACCTGACTTCTTTTGAAGTAACCCTTGTCGTACTTTTAATTTTGCAAAACCGATTTCTAATAACATAAGAAATCTTGCAACCTCGACAAGTCTTGAATCTTCTTTAACCTTGCTACAAACCTTGTCAAGTTGTTTCTTAACCAACTTTACCGACAAGCCTCACAAGCCGTGTGCAATATACCCGTTGTTGCTAAAACCTTTTCTTGCAAATCGAATTTATTAGAAAACCTCTAAACCCTCGATCATGAACAAGCAACCCGATCGTAAACTTGAATACCCAAGCGAACCACGATCAAACTTGAACCACAAGAAAAAAACCTTCTTGCAAATCGAATTTATTAGAAAACCCTAAACCCTCGATTCCGAACAAGCAAACTCAACCGCTAACTTGAAAATCCCAAGCAAACCACGATCAAACTTGAACCACAAGAAAATACCCTTCTTGCAATCGAATTTATTAGAGAACCCTAAAACCCTCGATATCGAACAAGTAACCCCGACCGCCAACTTGAAACCCAAGAGAACCACGGTCAAAACTTGAACCACAAGAAACCCGCAACACCGTTATAACCTTCACTTTAATTAGTCGACTTTAAAATAAACCCATCAAAAACGATTAACCAAAGTCGGAGTTATAAATGTCGATATACCCGATCTTTAGAAAACCAAAAGATCATCAAACTAAACCAATATTATTCTATGTATAATATTGAAACGTTTAGCACCTTTGTAGTATAAACAAAGAAGTAATAAACCAACTATATGGTTTCATGTGGCATGTAAAAAATTGTCTCAATTCGTCTTTTAGTATTATTAACGAAAGAAACCCCCACCTTACTTCTTTTCTATCGCCGATCGCTGCTCCAATATAATATACGATCGTCGACCGATCATAATTTTAAATCGATTTCAAAACCGAAATCGAACCTCGACCTTTCAACGAATGAAACCTCGCTCTAGCCTCGATCTTCGGAGACCACGACTAACCGTAGCTCTGATACCACTTGTTGTACGAAACCGACAACAAACCCGAAGTTCGATAACGCGGAACCGCTAGATCGCGAGTTGTATCGAGCACAAGTAGCGAACACGAGAGACTACAAAGAACCGACAAATATATGCACACGGTATACCCTCAACTACCTCTTTATTAATAACTCTAATAAATACTACATTGAGGAAGAAGAATACAATGAACTAGGATCCCCCTCATCCCTATTTATAGAGATGAGGGGGTAGACACCTTCCTAATACAAGTTTATTCCTAATCTATATTACAAAGTACACTTAAGTCCCTAAACTATATTTAAGTTTACTACTAATATTCCAACATAACTAAAAAAGAATCTGTATTTAACATTCAAGCTACAAGCTAAGACAACTCGCTACAATAGCGGTCGACCGACTCAGCAACCATACTTGTGGTGACGACCATAATCGTTCGTCGCTGGCATGGGTTCTTTGTTTAGATTTGGAGAGAAAATAAACCAAATATAGCGGATTGTTTGGAATTTAAAAAAAAAATAACTTATAACATTTAAATATTTTGACACGGTAAATACTCAACTCATTCTACTATTTTATTCGCTCGTTCAAACTACGATTCTCTATACTACATAATGCATGTCTTGCGATCTATTTTTTAATAACTTTGTTGACGATAAAAATGAAGTTAATAACGAGTTTGCGTTATTTATGAGGCCTGTCAAATTACTTATGAAGAGTCAAAACAAATTTAATACACTATCAAAAATCATGCCACCACCAACGAAATTTCAACAACATTCGAATCGTTAATAAATTACTACTTTATCAATAATTTTACCAACGAAGATAAGAAAAACACAATTTATATTTTACCAACGATGTAATCGTTGCTAAATTCGTTAGAATTTTGCTAATTTTTAGTGAGAAAGCAATAATATCAACCACGTAAATTAGTTAGTGAATAAAGTAACATTTTTTACCAAACAGCTTATTTGTCATTGGTGATTTGTTTACTCTATTTACTAAATAAATATATAAACTTTTGTAGTTGATATAAATTTTTTAGTTTACTGAAAAATTTACCTTCCAATTTTATCAAAATAAAGTTTACCAAAAAAATATCCCCTAAAACACTTGACCAAAAAGTTTAACACTTACTATTTCTCTTTGGAGCCTTCTAATCTAACCTCCTCATATTCGTACTTCCACCTTTAAATTTCGATTCAACGAAGCCAAACATAAAATCACAACACAACGAAGCCTATTGTTAATTGCTTCTCCATAGATAATCTCATTTCATCATAAATTCCTCTTTTCAATTTTGACAAATTATTTTTAGTTGCTTAGATTCGATCAATATCCAATAATCTTAAATGAAAATGTTGGTTTATATAGTATGGTTGACCAATTATTCTTAATTACTTATATGGTTGTTAATTTATACCCATTGGTTCTAATCTATGTTTTTTTTTAATTAGTATTATAGTCCTAAACAAGAGAAGGCAAGTAAGAGTGAAAGTGAAGGATCCATTAACACGTGTTTTCCTGTCAAAATGAGACAATATCATTAAAATATTTCTAAAGCATCCCAAAACAGTATATAATAGTATATAGTAATAATACTGTATGTCATAGAGACTCGTAAATGCAACTTAACATTTCTTAATTGTGCATTCGTATGTCGTGACAAATTTATTTGTTTGGAGTTCTTTTATTTACAAGCTTAGAATTTGTATTTTTGTCTAACTATGTGGTGACATGATTATATAGTTGTATGGTAAATATTGGTTCTTTTATTTATAAATTTGCAAGTTGTTCAATTATTTTAAGGTCGTGGGTAACTAGAGAAAATTTAAAACATCAACATGTGACCCATTTCCATCTCGATATCCGATTCGCTCGGTCACCTCGTCGGGACGACCGAGTCCATGAATCAGTCGACCGAGTTCGATTTATGACAGTAGGTACTAGCCTTATTTGACGTAAAGGCTTATGAAAGCTTACAAAATAATAAGCCTCTACAAAATGAAAGGGGCTAAAAGTTATAGACCACGCTTATAACTATTAAATTATTTATTTATCACAACTCAGTATAATTATGTTATTATTATTTTTGCAATAGTAAGGTCAAACTTAAAATAGTTTGTCAAACAAGTTTATTTCAGTTTCGGCTTATAATATAACCTCCAGCCCCAACCTAATACGTTTAGGGTAACATACCCTTAGTATAGTTGTTTTACATTTTATATGCATGAAAACAAAGTTTACTATAGAAACTAGAAATAGAAAAGGGTTGAATAGTTTCCCTATTTAAAAATTATGTTAGTCTTTAGGTGTGACTATTACTTAAAAACTTGTTTTATAATAGTTAGGCCAATTAACATTGTTTCAAAAGCATTTGTTATATCAATAGATCATGATAATGAATAATAAAAGCTAAGGACAATGATAAGTAAGGAGTAATGAAAGAAACAACCTAAAGAAAGACACCAAGAATTTATTATGGTTCGGAAACAAAGCTCTCTCTTCGTTCCTATTCCACTCATCGAGTACACCTACTCGATATTTTCACCATATCCACAAGCTCCATTCTTGGCGGAGAATGTTGGGTCTAAAAGTTGATGTGGCAGAAACTCAAATTCAGAAAACATGGAGTATCTATTTTGGCGCCTAATGAATTCTTAACTTGATAAGAATTCATAATATATTGTTTGGGAATAAAATATTTACATGTTTATTTGATATTATCTCTTGTATAAACCCTGGTTCTTGCACTATAAAAGGAACCAATGATAGATGTCAAGTTATAATTTTAGCTAGAACCATTCTACACTCACATCACTTTCAAGCAAAGTGAGAACTAACACACTTATACTCACACTTACATCACTTTAAAGCTAAGTGAGAACTTACACACAAGACACTAATACTTACATCACTTTAGAGCTAAGTGAGAACCAACACACAAGACTTATCCAAGTATACACATATACTTTGGATCTACACAAGACTCATCTAAATATACACATATTCATTGGATCTACACAAGACTCAAATGAATAAACATGATGAACATGATTAGATCTATAGAAGGATGATCTTCATCAAAGGTTCAGCTTTTAACACATCACAAGTGTGTGAGTGATATTCTCTTTGGACATATGAAGAATGAGATCAAGGAGATAATCATAAGTAAACATACTTAACCAATTAAGTGATCATTTACTAATGATTAAAGATAGAAATGAGACTTAGAAGTGGAAAGGAATTCGAAATAGGTTCAAGGAAAATAGGAAAATAATCCACTATTTATAAGGAACCGCGGGCACCTATAAAGCACCACGCGCTCTAGACTAAGTTTTTTTTGTCTTGTAGTAGGGAAATCCATCTGATGGGGTTTATACCTCACAAGGGATATCCAATTTCATTTTGAAATATCCTAATTCAAACTTTCTATTTTCCAATTTTCATAAAACATTTTCTTAAAAAGAAAGTATTTTTACAAAAAGTTTTGTCACATTTAATTAAATGTGAGTTTTAAGGTTAACACTTTTAATGATCACTAAACATGTTTAAGATATGTTTGTGTAATACTTAAATGATTATTACCTAAATGATAGTGTTCGTTAGATAATTCACCTTATAGTTATCTTTAACGATAAATATTTTTACACTTTGTCATGATCAAAACTAAGAAATATTAGTTGTTATAATTATTATTTTTAGGCATCGGTTGCATTAACATGTACGCCTAAAAAACATAAAGGTCCAATTAACAAAAGTATGAGGCAGGTCAACCGGATCCCTCTAGAAAAGTCATTTATACTTTCTTTGTTTTTCGGTTTATAAATTTATTTTTATAACTTTGTTTGTATATTATAAAATGTGTATCAAAAGAATAAAAACATAAAGTTTAAAGTATTATTTGACAAAAGTAATGATGAAAGAATATGAAAAACTGTTTTCTTGTAAATAGACTCTTAAAAATTATCAAATGTACAAAACATATGAGCAAGAAGTGTATAGAAATAGCAATAGTAGTATTTTAAAAGTTAATGGTGCGTTTGATATACATTTTAGAATCACTATCATTATAAGAATGATAATATGGTGTAATGAAAGTAATAACATCATATAAAATATTGTTGTTTGGTTGGTATTTTTGTTTTGGTATCAATGTTATAAAATGAAACCATTTTGATTTTAAATTATAATTTTTAAAATCTCGAGCTTTTTGACTATATTGTAATGAACTTATTGGGCTAGTTAGGGGAGGATTTGCCCCTACCTTCTATTCACACGTTCTTAACATTTTCAATAAATGACAAAACAAAACAAAATTCTTTCTAAAACACAAACATTATAAATAATCATCGAATAAACAAAAAATGGAAAATAGTGAGATATTGGTGCATGAACCTCAAAGAAGAAAGGGGGGAAATGTGGTTTGTAAAAAGTATTTAAGGGATGCTTTAAGAAAACCCCACACTCACATGACATGTGTCAGGACCAGCATCCCCCCGTACTCCATTTCAGATGTGGGCCAGCCCATTCGTTCAATTGGGCCCGTTGGTGATGCCTCTTTTTTAAGGGTAGAAAAGAGAGGGTGGGAGGGCACACCTATCTAGGTGAGGGTGGTCCTTTAATTTGCATTGCATTCACCACTTGTAGTACTAAGTTACTAACTATGTTATTTCCAAGTAATCCAGTGATACAAGCATGCTTAGAGCATCTACATTGCTTCAAGTCTTTCATGGCTTGGAGCATTTATTTTATTTAATGGATACTCATTTATACTTAAAGACTTGTATGAAAGACTTGAGGGTTTCTAAGCTTTTCTAAAAAGCTATTGAAAAAGCTTTGCATGCAATACTAAAAACCATGTCAAAAGACTTTTTAAAATGACAAAAAGCTATTGCCAACTTGAGCCATTGTGGATGCAAGGTAGTGTGCTTCAGTGCTTGATAAACATTATTCTATAGAGCATCGGGTAATTGTTGTTGAGCTAAACAGTTTTGTTTACGTGGTACTATCCATTCTTGGTAAAAGATGAAAGCTAGTGCGGTGCCAACGATGTAAACCTAAATTAGCTAATGCCAAAACTCCTCGTGCTCTTTTACTACCCGTAATTCGCAATGCACACGAATTCTTTGTCTAGGTTGAGGACGCGGGACGCGTCTTTCCATATTAGCCTCACTCCGAAAACGCGTGCTATACTATGAGTGGTGTCATTCTTGTGTGTGTGTTATTAGTATGGTTTTTGTGAAGTATATATGTCTGAGTGAGTATGTTATGGTGGTGATGTTAAAACTTTTATTACACTAAGTTGGTCAGTCACTCCGTAAACATGAGAACTAGATAAGATTATTCCCCTATCATAAAAAAATCAGGTATCTTTGAAAGCAGTTGTAAAAGTTTGATTTGTCATATACAAATGTGATTCTCGAGCTTCTACGGGTTACTATACTATTGGTTCTTAGTTCAACACTTCAACATACATGAAGTTAGAGCACAGGGAGTCATGGCTCCAAGTGATACATTTTTTGGGTGCCACGTCATCGAAACTCACTCACCCACTCATACGAAAAAAAGTGGGGAGTCATGGCTTGGAGTGATGGGTGAATGTGGGTCCCACGATACACAACATAATACCCCTTTCTTCTTCTCCAATACCCACACAAAAAAAATAAAATAAAAAAAAAATAGGCTGAAACTCAAACTCACGCAAGTGGGAATACCCACGCCCATGACTCACGCCGTGGGTTTTTGTTGTTCGGGGAATCATAACGCCAATCGCACCGTGGGTTTGGCACCCCACGGCGCCAACACTCCCTGTGCTCTTATGCATGTACTTTTCGGCAAATTGCGAATATATATGTCTAATATTTTTCTAGTGTTTCTGCTTATTTGTTCTAATCTACGAGTTGTACTTCTGTTATAAATTGTTTTTGTATGTTTGTCTCTGTTTGGCGTTTTGTATTTCCTTCCAAGACTCCTTTAGGCTATAAATAGAAAGGCTGCGTTTAGATACTCTTTGAGGTTGTACGTGATAAGGAAAATACAATTTTCTTTAGATATCATGTGCTACAAGAGTTTAGATTTGTTATCAATTAATTCGTTTCATCGTTTGTATATTAAGAGATTCAGTTCTATAGGCTAGGCATCACAAGTCCGAGACCTCTTTTAAAGTTATTTACTCCCATCGTCTTTCTATAAAAGTATAAATGTTTACAAACATCTTCTTTACAGTTTGTGATGTGTGTAATATATGTTATTTTGGTCGACAAACATAGAACATACTGCCATTAATATAATATTGTATGCCGAGAGGGGCTATCGTGCTAGTATCGTGTAACCCGGCCTGGTAAGCATATGGTGGCGCCACCATAGCGTCTATAAAGATGCTACTAGTATAACATGTTATATATTGTGCATTGCAAATTTGCAATGTGTGCGGCTAATAAACATAACCTTGTTAGATGGTATCGGACTTAGGCCATCCTATATCATCTAAGTATCTAACAAACATATGACTCGCCCATAAGGTCATAATGTATTGGTTAAACAAAAATGCATAACTTGTTGCAGACAATAACGTAACTACGTAAGTATGGTCATATTGGATACCGCTAGACTAAAATAACTTAACTAGACGTCAAGTGAATTTGATCCATCTATTGATTTGAGTCGCACGCTAACTAGCTACTCAGAGGCTACGTATCATCATTAAGAATGAAGTGGTCCATATTATCCATTTAAAGGTCTTCGCCTTGAAGTTTTTATGAGAGTTTTCTTTCAGCTAACTGTGCAACCATTCAATCTGCAATAAAGAACAAAAAAAAAAAGCAGTTACTTCCAAGTTACTGCTTTAACTAACTCTCAAGTAGAATCAACAATTTCCAGTTAACCCCACCATCCCAATAAAGGATCTATCATAAGGGTGTTATTTTGCTCACCGCTAGCGTGATCATTGTATAATCCGTATGCATCGCAGCTCGAAAGTGGTCACAAGATGGACAATATATATATATCTTTAAACATGCACAAGTCATTTTTGTACACACATGAACCATTTTTTAAAGAAAGTTTAGCTTTTTCTTTTATATGCGTAGATTATCATAAGTATTAGGTGCAGCCATGATGATGCAGAAGTTTATTGAGACACACTGAATCTTAAATGATGTCAAAAGACTATGTATAGTGCACACGAGAGTCTCGTTATGTTTGGAATGTAGTCACTTTAACAACACTCAGTACGCTTGTTAATTGTTTACACATGGTACCTTTTTTTCGAAAGGCACTTATATATTATAGAAAGGCGCAAAGGCCAAAGACAACAAACATAATAAAGGATCTCCAAGATGAAGATCAAACAAGGAAAACCCCCAAAGTCACTAAAAACACTTAAAAGGAGTATTACATGTAACAGCACTTTGGATCACGTATCCAACTAGACCACTCACCACGAACCTTTATGAATCTACTTGAAATCCAAAAAGAGCCTGCTTTTGAGTCTGGGCATTAGGGTCCGATGAGATGATATCTTCTCTTGACTCAGGCGGGGAGAGATAAGCCGCATTCCTCCATTTCCAGATTAGCCATAGTGTGACTGAACAAACACCTCTAAAAATCCTTGTACCTGTGTTGCAAAGGCCTGGGATCGAAGGAGAGGTCATGAGAGGGAGGACCTGATTTAGGCTGTTACCAGGAAATGGAACACTCCACCAGCTAAAAACTTTTCTCCAGACGGTAACACTCCTTTGACAATTAAAAAAAAGGTGGTCTCTAGTCTCAGGTTCCTCATTGCATAAATGACCAAGATCTGAATTAACAGGAACATCTCGAGTGATTAAGTTCTCGAGATAGGGAAGACGATCCAAAACAAGCCTCCAAATAAAAATGTTTACCTTCTTCGGGAGACACAAATTCCATTGCATAATCTGGACATTTAGAGAGGAGGAGGCAACAAGTTGTTTGTCGATGGATCTTGATAAAAAGTTTACCGTAAAGACTCCTTTTGGAGAAAGGACCCATTTTCAAGAGTCAGTAGAATCGGCCACAAGAGGAGGGAGGCTTAAAGATGAGATCATATCATTTAAATCATCTAAGCATCTCCCCCTTGGCGGTAAGCGCCAGTCCCAATTCCAGGCCTAATCTATTATCATGAATCCATCTAGAGTTAAGCTTACAATATTTATGGTTCTCTAAAGCATAAAGCCGCAGGAATTGATCTTTTAGGCACTTGCGAGAAGGAGCCCAAATATCATGCCAAAATAGAATGTATTTTCCACTTGCGACCTTTCTAACAAATGATTTAGAAAATTCAATTCCAGTTTTATCAATATGAAACCCACTTCCTATGATGTTTTCCCACACGCCTTTCTTCAAACCGAGCCCCGGGTTCAAAGAAAGACCACCATCGACCCCGTGAAAGGTCGTGATAACCTTACACCAAAGGGCATCTTTCTCAATTAGGAATAGCCACCACCATTTGCCAACCAAACCAAGGTTTTTAGATTTGAGATGACTAGTGCCCAAACCACCCATTTTGTAGTCAGCTATAGTGTATTTCCAACTGACCTAGTGAATACCTTTCTCATTATCTTTGAAACCCCAAAAAACGACTTCTATTTTTTCCAAGGAGGCAATAACCTGGTCAGGGGCACGAAAGAGCGAGAAATAGTAAAGAGGGAGACTACCAAGCACCGCCTTTACAAGCATGTGACGACCACCTATATATAAGAATTTAGCTTTCCAAGAAGATAACCGCTTAGTGAAACGCTCCACAAAATCATTCCAAGCATTTATTCTCGACATATCCTTTCCAACAGGGAGCCTTAGGTATGTAACGAAAGGTTATCGCTAGAGCAAATAATAATATGGGAAACACGCTCAACTTCATCTTTTGGAACTCCAATGCCATATAATTTGCATTTGGATATATTGATGCCAAGACCTGAGGCGTCAAAAAAACAGGAGAGCATGCTAATTAGACCTTTGATGATTACCTGAGACCATTCTTCGAAGAATAAAGCGTCGTCCGCATACTAGAGAAGAGATAAATTTTCACCAGAATCATACAAAGATAAAGCATGAAAAGTCCCTTTTTTACAAGCTTCAAGGGTCAAAACCCGCCTAGCTTCAGCAGCTATGAGGAACAAAAAATGGGAGAGAGGGTCCCCTTGGCGGAGGCCTCGTTCCATAGAAAATTTATTTGTAGTGGATCCGTTAATTAGGACCGAGATACTAGATGATGAGAGACACTCGTGAATCCAGAAACCCATTTGCATCATTATGTCCAACAGAAACCTCTAATTTACGCTATCAAACGCCTTTTCAAAATCAACCTTGAACAAAAGAAGTTTCATACCCGTTTTTTCGCATAATTCATGATCTCATTTGCAATAAGGACGCCATCGAGAATTTGCCTACCTGATATAAAAGCTGTTTGATTTGGAGATATAACCTTTGGCATGACCTTTGATAGTTTAGATGCAAAGATTTTTGCAATAACTTTGTACACACATCCTATGAGACTAATGGGGCCAAAGTCACACATCTCAATCGAATCTTGAACTTTTGGAATCAAGGCGATAAAAGAGGCATTGCAACATTTTACAAGCTGCCCGGATGTCTCAAAGTACTTGATGCATACAAAAAAGTCATTTTTGTGAGATCCCAAAATTTCTTTATAAAATTAAAATTTATACCATCACGACCGGGGGCCTTTGATCCGGAGCAGCTCCAAACAGCTTTTCGAACCTTCTCCATAGAAATAGGAGCTTCAAGAGAGACAACATCAGCTACAGCCAACCGCGTAAATTTGTTGCTACGAAACAAAGGGCGTGTATTGCATGGTTCAACAAAATGTCTAGAAAAGTATTTGAAAGAAGCTTGTTTTATACTAACCATGTCGTCGCACCATATTCCACCAGACATAACCCCTCTAAAGTTATTTTTGCGGTAACTTTTATTAATTATCCCATGAAAATAGTGAGAATTCTCATCTCCTTCCACCGCCCACCGAATCCTGCTTTTTTGTTTCAAATTATTTCTATTTTCTTGTTCCAACTTCTGTAAATCGAAGAGAGATCCTTCACAACTAGCAACATCGTTTTCAATCAATTCACCTGCTCCAGCTCTTGAATCCCACTCTAAAACTAATTGTTTTAGAGATTCCACGACTCTCGAAGACTCAGATTTTTTATTTGACGCCCACACTTTGACATCATTTTTCTACTTCTTTATTTTTTCCTTGAGTAATATATCAGCCCTACCCCTGATCGAGTTTGAATTCCACGAAGTTTCAGCCACTTTGGATAAGTCATCACAATTTAGCCAAGAGTCAAAATTTGAAAGGAGTCGGACCAGTGATTTTGTTTGCCAAGTAGAGGAGGATTGGAGAGCGGCCATATATCTCTCTTCCCTAAACTTTTATAGAAGCATCGGGCCAAGCTTCATTAAAATTTCGAGACACTAAAAACCGGTCAAGTTTACTCATTTTAATGCCTGCCCTATTGAACCTTGTGAATCGCCGACCTTCGAGCTGAAATTCTTGGAGACCCTGCTAGAAATGAAAGTATTGAAAACCATGGCGTCACGAGCATTAAAGATTGAACCCAAGCGTTCTATTTTTTCTTTTACTTTTCCTACACACCAAAAAATAAAAGGAGAAAAAAAAAACATTCATTTTTATCTTATCACCTAAATTGAAACAATAATCATAATCTTAAACCAAAGACACACACCACATGCACACAACTACACAAATTCAACATCATCTTGATACATACAAACAAAAATACACAAAAACCCACCTAAAAATCAAATATGCAATAAGAATGTAACTATCCATTTAAGACAACAGATTCGACAAGTCAATAGTGCTATGTTTTCCCAACAAGGTCCATCGCCACTATAGCCAGCGCCACCACCACCACAGCCATCAACCAGTGCCACCATCATCCCTATCATTCTCATTACAATCCCCTCCCCCAATAACCATATAAAATACAAAAATCTTTGAACTCTTTTCTAAATCTCAACAATTAAAATAAACTCAAAACATAAACCACCAACTAAATAAAGATGTCTGATTTGACAGGCTCACGCTCAAATCTTCATACCGAGATCACTTACATGACATGAACCTTAAAACTTAACACAACTTAGTTAAGTCTTTAACAAATTCAAACCACGACCAAAACCCTTCCCGAATCCAAAACCATGACACCGACTCAATTAAATCTAAGACAAACAAAAATCATACTTGAACCTATGATCGTCATAAAGTCGAATGAGATTTGATGTGTTTGTTTTTTCCGTCAACATATTGGGCAATTTAATAACCTCTTAATATGTTTTTCTTTTAAACTTCGAATTTTGGAACAAGACGAGATCTATTAAGAGAATGATTTATTCTCGAAAAAATTTGAATAGTTACATCCAATTACAAACTACACGAAAGTTGTCCCTTTTTCATGGAGATTTACCCATCACATAAACCCTTTCTTATTCTTACCGTACCTTTGGACTCGTATTTTCTTCGTACACAATCAACGGATGCCTCCTCGACATATCTTGTCACCTCTTCAATAACATGCCCTTTGCGCTGACCTTTCACTTTCTCAGTAGCAAAAGCGTCGCCGAGTTTGTTCAAACAAACAGCCTTTTTGAGTATAGTAGGTCTGACGTACTCGCCCCGATGCATATATTATATTGTTAAGTTTTCCGAGTAGACGAACCATAGAATTCGAGTAAGTAGAATATTTTTGGTTTGTCTCATTTGATGTTTTTGTTTGCATTTTAGTTTTGATATATAGGGTTTCCAGTTGACACTTTGGAAGGAATTTTGAAAGTTTTGTTTTCATGGGTTTTGATTATGATTAATGGATGGTTGCATAGAGAAGATGATAAATAGTGAGGTTGCGGCGGAGTGTTTCATGGTGGATATATGTAAAACCCGCTTTAAATAATCCTAAGATCATTAAATGTACAAAGTTACCGTTAAATATAAACTTTGTAATTAATTATTATACGACATGCATCACGACCATTTAATACGAATAATATGTATATTAATTAATTATTGTAACTATCATGTACGTAAACACGAATATTAATATACGATAAGTATGTACGTACGATATTAAGAAAACGTTCAAGAAACGAAAACACGATAAGTAAACACCAACATACATGATAATATTTAAATAAGAAAAACAAAACCGAAAGTATAGGGGTGTTTATTGTAGGCGGACAAAAGAGAGGAAAAAGGAAGACATGGGCCAAGCCCGGCCCATAAACTTTTAGTAACTAGTAAATAAAAACACAGGGGATTTTTATTAAACACTTTTTACAGAAAAACAAAACCCTATCCCCTCTTTTGTCTCTCTACCCGCGGCACCCTACGAACGCAAGGACGAATCCGTTGTTGATTTTTGGTTGATTGTTTATACGGTATTGTGTTCATTCCAAAACCTTTTCCACGCATACGGTATCCTTGATTCTCAAATCTTTTTATTTATTTTTCTATGTTTTAGATCTTTAAAAACAAGTATGAAAACATGTCTAATAAAAAGGATTGATTAAGGGATCGGGTAATATATGGTTTGTGGTTTGGGTACACGCGAACCGAGACCAAGTTTCGGTCTCGGTGGTGTTTGGTGACCAACCGCCGCACCACAATGGTCGACGGTGGTGTTTGTTTACAACCAAGACACCACACCCCAACATGGGGGTTGTGGCTTGGTTCCAGCAGGCGACCGAGACCCCAATGGGGTGCTCGGCGTGGTTCTCATACGGTGAAGGCCCCAACAACCGTTGGGGTGGTGTTGGATTCGGTCACAGCCGCGAAGCCGAGAGCTTCGGATCTCGGTGTAGGGCTGTGGTTCGGACGAGACGCGACCTCGGGGGTCACGGCTTTCGGGTCGTGGTGCTCGGATCTCGGGTTTTTGGTTCGGGTACTAATAATTTTTATGAACATGTAATTAAACCAACATGTAAATTAATTTATGTTATGTTTTAATTAATTAATAGTATTAATTAATTTTGGTTTAATTACATAAAAACGTGGGTTATAATAATTAATTATTTAATTATTTATGAACATGGATTTAATTCATTAAAACTTAGGTTAAATTAACTAAATATCTTTTATGATAAAGTTTAATAACATGGAACATATAATATTATTAATTAATATTAAACTTAAAATAACATGACATGATATTATTAATTAATAATAAGATAAGTATTAATTAGTTATTAAACTTTATAATATAATAATACATGATATAAAATATGCATATAATTAATTATGGAATTATATTATTTATGGCAACATGATAAATATGGTAATATAATATTTATGAAAATATACTAAATATGGTAACATGCTATTTATGGTAATACGTTAATTTTGTTAACATACTATTTATAGAAACATGCTAAATATGTAAACTTTCTATTTTTGTAAACTTACTAATTATGGAAACTTTCTATTTTTAGAAACTTACTATTTAAAGAACTTACATTTTTGGAAAGAAACTATATATGGAACCTGCTATTTTTTGAAAGTTACTATATATAGAGACCTGCTTTTTTTTTTAAAGTTACTCATTATGTTATAACAAGTATAACAACACTTAAAACTTGAAACACATGAAACTATAAGAAATACATGATTAAGCATGAAATAACAAAACAAGACAAGAACAAGCATGATAAGTATGAAAACGTCAAGTAAATCACAACTATGTATAACTAATATCGACTCTTATTCATGTCCCTTTATTATGTAGCTATTGTGAAGTCGGAGTGATCTTTCGCGTTCGTTTTCGTCTTCAGTTACTAGACATAAGGTACGGATATTTCGTCCATCAGTAAGGACATATTTCTTCCTATATTAGGATTTCTCCGTTTGCAGCCATCTGTTTTCCCAATAGTTTAAGATCTCCATGGACTTTGTCACCGGACTTCTGCAGACCAAGAAGAAACACGATGCCATTTGGGTTATTGTTGATCGACTAACCAAATCTGCACATTTCCTACCAATCCGCAAGGATGATTCAGTTAGCAAATTGGCTGAAATCAATCAGAAGGAGATCGTGAGACTACATGGTACTCCATCCAGTATCATCTCAGACAGAGATCCTCGTTTTACATCTCGGTTCTAGAAGACTCTGCAGAAAGCTTGGGGCACCAGACTTAAGCTTAGCACGACTTTTCATCCTCAGACTGACGGACAATCGGAGCGTACCATTCAGACACTAGAGGACATGCTGCGAGCTTGTGCTTTAGAATGGACATGAGGAAGTTGGGACGACTATATCTGCTTAGTAGAGTTTACATACAAAAACAGTTGGCACGCCAGTATCAAGTGTGCACCGTTTGAGATGTTGTATGGCAGGAAGTGTCGTGCCCCAATCTGTTGGGATCAGGTTGGTGAGCGAATTCTTGAGGGCCCGGAGATGATAAAGATGACCAATGAGAAGGTTGTCGTCGCCAAGGCGAAACTGCAGGAAGCTCGTGCACGTCAAAAGAGCTATGCCGACAAGCACCGTAGAGATCTATACTTCAACGTGGGTGATCATGTCTTTCTCAAGATATCACCAGCTCGAGGAGTCAAGCATTTTGGAATCAAAGGAAAACTAAGTCCTCGTTTCATCAGACTATTTGATGTTCTCGAACGTGTCGGTGAGGTATCGTATCGTCTAGCGTTACCTCCGCAGCTATCTCACGTCCACAACGTTTTCCATGTGTCCTTACTCAGAGGGTACAATTTTCATCCCCTACATATGGTGCAGTATCCACTCAAGCAGATTCGTGAGGATCTTTCTTATGTCGAGGAACCCGAATGAGTTATTGATCGTCAAGAGCGATTCATGAGGAGGAAGACGATTCCTTTCATCAAAATACTTTGGAGGGATCATCCTGAGCGGGGAGCCACTTAGGAGACGGAGGAGTCTATCCGGACTTCTTACCCTCATTTCCAGTTTTGATTCGGGTATGTTTCCTTTCATCTTATAGTATCTATAATTCGGGGACGAATTATTCTTTGTAGAGGGGAAGACTTGTAAAACCCGCATAAAATACCATGAACAGTACAAATAAAAACACGAATAATCTAAAACTTTCCATTAATAACATACGACACGTGTTATGAACATTAATTACAAGAATTACGTATATTATTAATGCACGATAATTATTTAGTATAATAATTAAACCATGAACATTTAAACACGAATACATACGTATAGTGACACGAAAAATGTTTGGTTTTACCTTTTAGGCTTTGTGTACCCACGACAACAAGAGAAAGGAAAGGGCCACGACCCATTTTGAAAACAACTAGTAACAATTAACTCCAGAGAATTCATTATATAGTTTTTTGAAAAAAAAAATCAAAAACCCTAGTGTGAGAACGCGGATTTTTGATAATTTTCTTTTACTTGTTATGCGTGCTTATTCATACTTTTACCATATTCCCCATTTATTTTACAGTGATTACGTGTCATCCTCGAAATTTTAGTTAAATATAAAATTTTATGGATATCGCTAATTTACGATATTATTTGGCGAAAGGTCCAAACTTTATATTTGTAATTTCTACGAGGTTTCATCATATTTTATATGACTTATTATTGACTCTTTGCCTCAAAAATAATAAAACTTGATATCTAGATTAATAACGGACGCAATGGTGAACTTTTGCATTTTTACGTTTTCCGGCTGTCGGACTCAGTTTTCGGGTCCGAACGCCCCGATAGAAAAAATTATTATTATTATGTGATTCCTAGTTATTCTTGACTCCTTGATCCAACTTAGTGAAATCCGAGCTAAACAAGTGTTTACTAGTTATTTTTAAGTAAACTTCGTTTTAAACATTAACGGGTTTCGGTTTTCGTCAGAAACGGCTCCTTAATTAAACACGTAAATTTACAAGAACTTAACACTAAATTTTTGGGCCATCTTGGAGCATTTTTAGCTGGGCCTAATCTTAGGAAATCCCACTTTGACCTTGGTTGATCAAAAATTAAACATAGAAGAAACATAGTAAAAGTCTTTACAAAAAAAATTTCTCTAGTCTCCTTCTTTTTCTCTGTGGCCGACGAACACAACACCACCACCCCTACCATTGATTTTTTTTTATTTAAGGTAAATGATTACTAGTCCCATGTCTAATTTTAAATTCCTAATAATACCCATGTTTAATTTTTAACATGCATTAAGTTTTTGCATGAGATCAAAAATCATAAAATCTTATGATTTGATTATGTTTTTATGAACTCCTATGGTAGTTTTTGTTTCTCCAATGCCTAAAACCTTATTTTGTTGGATAAAATTTTGATTTGGGTATGTTATGGTGTCTTAGGGCCACGAAATTTGTAGGATCAAGGAAGAAGGAATCGTTATTTTACGTATTGGAAATTATTCATACTCATTGTGGAGGTAAAATCATAACTAGTGAGTTAGTTTTGATGTTATTAGTGTTTTTGATATACATTGATCTTGGGTATTGAGCTCATGGGTAAAACCCACTGAGATTAGGAGTACTTAGGGCATATTATGACTTAGGATACTTGCGTGGCGATTTTGTATAGCTTAGGAGTTGCGTTTTCGCGTTTAGGTCACTAAATTAGAACGTTTTTATGACATGGAAATCACCACAGAAACAAATAGGTCATGGTCAATTTTTCTTAAACACATTACCTTGTTTTTATTTTAAAATTAATACCCTCTGATGTGCTTAGTATGTGGTGAGTTGGATGAAAACGGGAAGTGTCCGGATGAGCCCGGAATGGTCGTTTTACTAAACTAGGTCAAATTTGAATATTATGCTTAAAACATGGGTAAATTGACTTGGGTAAAAAGGTTGAATGCATGATTTTGCAACTTTTTACAGTAGGTACAAACATAATAAAACTTCTATTTTTGGTTTCGTGTCAAAATCTTATGCCGTTTGGGAGTTATGCTCAAGTTACCGAAAGATACGAAAGACGTTTACAACTTCCTGTTTTGATAGTCTGTCACTAAAAGTGGAATTCCCGTTGATTGGAAATAGTTATAGCGCTGTAATTACCCAAATTTTAAATTTAAGAGAAATACCTACACATGTAAAAAAATCTCACCTCCTTTACTATTATAGATTTTGAGATATGACCAACTCTTCACAGCCATTTTCAGAAAACGGAATTCTGTCCAATTTTGAAGGTTATGAACCGAGCCTAAAACGTGTTTGAAACCCGCATATAAATGCTTGGACCATCATATAAGGTTAATATCATGTTATTACAGTAGTTTCTAGGTACTTTGGTCAAATTTCATCTTAAGCCTAGGTCTCGCCATCGCACGCAAGTTACTTGGTCATACTATGTCACGTTACTTCTAAAACGTTATTTGCTACATTGAACACTTTCTTATTACGCGTCACCATTGCATAGGTCCGGGAAAACTCCAGTCTTGCTCAGCCCTTTTTCCTTGTGATCACTTGCTAAAGGTGAGTTCATAGCCCCTATTCAACTTTATTCATGTTTTACAAATGCGGGGTGAGAAATACATACGTGGAATACATGCAGTAGAATTTTTACAGTATTACTTTTATCAGTATTCAATCAAGTATCCAGTATTGCTTTCACAGTTTTCATGATTTACTTATTGCCTTACCTTAGTCGAAAATCCTATATATCATGGACCGTTAATTCACATATCCCAAGCGCGACTGTTGTGGATGGATCCATCGGGATTGACAATCCCCGTCATGAGTACCGACGCATATACATTCGAATATACAAGTATTTTGACTAGATACTTATTAGAGGTCCCCAGTAATACATATGTTAACTATTCGGTGTCATGAGCTATTGCAATAATTAAATTACATTTAATTGCACAATGGTGCAACATTTTTTTCAGTATTACATGTTTATATGGAAAAATTGCTTGTATTCCACAACTTCTTCTATTAAACCTATGAATACCACTCAACTTTATGTTGACCCTTTTACATGTTATTTCTCAGGTAATCAAGTTTAGGTGCACGGATTGGAGCTCGTGGATGCGGACATTCGGAAAAATTCTGTAGTCTTTGTTTTACATGCTTACCTTTTTGCTACTACTTTTATTTTGTGTATCTTTGGGTAAATCCTATAAAAAGGTAAGATTTGGACTAAAATGACCGTTGGATGTTTTACGGTTGACTTTGACTTAAACTTTGACTATTGGTAGAAGCTTCATGTGCTTTATGTATTACTTTAAACTATTTGGGACCTATTATGATTTAAACTTCCGCAACTTATTGTTTAATTTTCCGTAAGGATTATGATGTAAAAACAGGTTTTATTACGTCATTTTACAGCACCTATATATCAGT
Organism: Glebionis coronaria; assembly: GCA_025667525.1. Classification (NCBI taxonomy): domain Eukaryota; kingdom Viridiplantae; phylum Streptophyta; class Magnoliopsida; order Asterales; family Asteraceae; genus Glebionis; species Glebionis coronaria. The sequence continues at coordinate 508,563,065 of CM046875.1, forward strand.
TTTCTGTATTGCACGACGTGGCACACCCATGTTGCTTGAGTGGACCCTACCTGATTTCGGGGGTGTTACAGATTGGTAATCAGAGCTCCGGTTATAGGGAACTAAGTTATTTTTCAAACTTGATCTATAACCACAAAAGTTTTCAATTTTTATTTCTTGAGTCTTAGTGTCAAATACAGAATCTGCCAGGTATTGTCAACATCTACGGGTAACTCTCTAATCCTTATTTTACTTGATTTGTATTCATATTGTTTTACCTTGAGATTACTATACTTACTACACTATGCACTATTATCCTTATTACTTGAATTATATCCATAGTGTTCTTATCTCGAGACTCGTATAATTTATTACAGTATTCATTACTCCGTTTTTACATCTTCCCGTGCCGTATTTGCGTTGATCATTGTTGATCATGTGGATTTTTATTTACCATCATTGATTTGATCGATTTCGACAATAAAGCTTTGGAAGAATTCTTTGATCGTATCAAATTCTTTTTGTGGATTTCATATCCTTTTTCTTGATCCTTTTTATGTTACTGTTTGTATAACACTTTGGGTGTTGTTCGATTTAGTTTATTGATTCGTGGACCAATCTATTTATTTATTTTTCTGATTTTCAATTGTGGCATTCGATTCTTGCCTTGGAGCGCCATCGTGGTCTTACGACTCCTCGCTTAAGATATGTCCATCGATTTTAATATGATTTTACTCATATGAAGTTTTTAGTTTTCCTTGTTATAAGGATTTTCGTGCTTCGCCATTACAGTTTCGCTTGTGATTGGAAGAATCCTGCCGCGTACGATATTATTATGCTTCGCATATAGAATTCGATGTCGAGGATGTTATGCATCGTTTTGACTTGTTTTATGTTTATGACTTTCTTGAAGCATTTTAATGCTATTTTTACAGATACGCCCACGAGCATAATTCTTTTGTTATTTTAGAATCCATGTGACATGCGTGCACACTAATTATTATTTTAAAAAGTGTTAGTATATTAAATTAAACAATTTGGGATGTTTTCGTGATATATGTGACAATAATAGTGTTTGGTTGAGATTTTATAATGCCTCAAAAATATGTTTATTGTAGAAAATTTGCGAGCCCAATTCTGTCGTGTTAATGTTATTGAAACTGGTTTTGGCCTTGAAATTATGATAGGGGTCGTTTTTACAAACGTTTTGATATATGGCACGACTTCTAACTCTTAAAATCGAAGATTTTATACCTATTTTAAAATTTTAAATTTTTATAATTTCCAAACAGCATTTGCGAAAAATGTTATTGCTGCAGAAACTTTATCGTGGAAAAACGAGGTCCGAAATTTTTGAAAATCAAAAATTCATTAGATGGCTAGATAAATCTTGCTTAGACGATCGTTTTAACATAAAATGGAGCTTCTAACTCATAAAAACGAACATTTTAGAGCCGATTCAATTTTTGAGATTTCATGTAAAATTCACCAAGATTTTGGTAAAACGTCAAATTTGCGCAGAACCGAATTTTAACGTTTTGAGGGTCTTCTGCTCCGTTTCGGCCTTCGGCCAAAACACGAAAGTTGTCCGGAATGATGTTTTTAGTCTACATAAGTAAATCGGAGTCTCAAAGTAAGCAGAAGTGGCTTAATTTTAACAAAATTCAGTTCAGCATTTTCATATATAAAAATTCACCTAGTACGTTAAATTAGTTGCTGGTGCAGTTTTGAGCGGTCATTTCGAGCACTTTAGAATTCGTTTCAGCCTTCCGGCGAAACATCAAAGTTGTTCAGAATGTCGTGATTACCTTACCGCTGGAAAAGCGTGGTCTAAAATGCGTGATAACGTGTCAAAAAAGCTAACCAATAATATGTATTTTCAGTTTATGTCGTTTTGCATCAGATTTGGTGTAGGGGTATTTCGGTCATTTTACATTGAGTTTCAAGTCTTGGCTACAACTAAAAAGTTATTCAAAACGTTGTTTCGCTTAAAGATGTTTTTGGTGTCCGAATCGTGAATTCTTACTTGCCACATTGAACTAGTCAAACTTGGAGGAAAATATATTGTTAAATTACAAGTGGAGTTTTGTATAAAAACTTTAGTAAGACGATATTGATACAAAAATTGAAATTCATCTTTACGAGCCGATGTAGACTTCTTTATCTTTCTAAGTTTTTCCAAAATTGGAAACTTTCCTACAATAAAAACTTTCTAAAAATAGAAACTCTTCAAAAAAAATTGAAAAATTTCATGAACATGGTACAATTTGGACGTGACATATTGGACAACCTTTCTGAGGACAACGATCATTTCTCGACCGGCGATGATTCACCTGCTGGTCCATCTGCTTGATTTTCTCATATCTCTCTAGATTTTTATTTTACTTTCACGTACTTTGTTTCTATGTATTTCAGTTGTTACTTAAACTTTTCACTATAAAATTTTGCTACTTATCGACGCAATGTGTCGAGGTGTTACTTTGTAACGAACATGATTACCACTATTTATGGAAAGTCGATGTTTCTTGGTTCATTACTACTTGTCATGTGATTTCAGTTGCATTCCTCTAAATTCCACTATTCTTATGCTTTTAACTTTCATTGTTGCTAGTGATACTCCTCAGTGTTGCATTTCCTGTGGACTATTCAGTTATGCATGCTAAAGTCTTTTTTGTCTAAACTTTCTCGTTCATGGATCTGAAATATCATATTATGCAAATTCTCACTGAATTCTTGTGTTGGCTTGTGTTTTGCAATTCGCTCTCCATCGCTTGAAGTCGTGATCGACAATTCTCCTCTCCGTATTCTATCGCCATTAATACCCTCTATTTCATGATGTTTCTGGTTAAACCTCTCCAAAATCCTATCGTATCGTGATTGATTCGCCCATTCTCTTGTGAACTACTCTTTGATACTCTTGTGCAAATCACTCATCGTTTTACAAATGATTATGATGTCACCCAAGAAAATTTAACATGTTACCGTTTTACCAAGCATATTTAATGTTGCCTAAGGAAATTTAAAGTTACTATTGTTTTACGAGATATTTCAATTGAGTTTTAATAAATGGTTATCACTTTAAAACTGTTTACAAATTATCTGGCGTATTAAATAACTACTCTACTGTAAAGGATCTTCAAAAATTGTTTGATTTCTATTCTCTGAATGTTATGGTTTACACAGTGAATTATAATAATAAAGGTTTGACGAAGCTGAGCATTGCATTGCTGCGCCTAAATTATACATAGTTGTGAACCTGTGTATAATTTAGAAGGAGCCATGCACGGTTGAATAGTAGTCACCATAAAAATTTTGATAAAGGTCAACTTTTAGCAAGATTCCTGAAAATATATAATCTTGTTGGGGTTTGCAATTAATTCTATCTTGGAACGTCTGCATATGTGCCCATATCCTTACTCGAACAAATTCACCATATGTGGGTGTATCTGTATATAACCGCCGTTACCTTAAACTTGTTTTCGTCTCCCTTCATGATGATATTCTTTTGACTGCTTGTAAAATCATCGAATATTGATGATCAACTTGAGGTTTCGATGTTTTATCCATTCTTTTATTGACGTATTTGGAGTAACGTGGGTAGATCTCCAAAATGTTACTAGATTTGAATGACGAGTTATGAAAGCATAGGTTATGTGTACCCGTTATTAAAGGGTGAATGATGTTCATCTTTCCCTTTACTTAAATTTTATTCGTGCAATTCACACGGTGACTCTTTCTTAAGTCACAAACATTGTTTCTTTCCCCCATTAAATTGGAAATTATTTGACGAAATTTATTATCTTTCGGTTGTGTATCGATCTTCGCGAACTCAATGAGTAAATGTTTTCCCGTTTAATGAATGGAAGACTTGATGATATACTTGGTTGTTTTTGGCGTCTTATCGTCGACACGAGTATTGTGTCCTTGCTTCAAGGATCCGTACGACCTTTAAATTGTGCAATACATATTATTGGTTGCGCATTGTGCAGCTTATATTCATTATTCTTATTCTGTTTTTACCATATTAATTGTGGAACCTCGAGTGTGTTTCCCTGCTTACTTTTGATGTACTAAATGCACCCACGAAATTTTTAAGGATTTCTACAAGTTTTATAAGGATTTATAAAATTTTCACAAATGTTCAAATTACTAAAATGACTTCTTACATCTAAGAAGTGGATCTATACACTTTCTTTGTAAAATATACGACTAATGTTTTAAAAAGGTATAAATCCATGTCTTATTAAAAAAAATTATACGTTTTTATACAACCAATTCCAATTATACCTTACCCATATCGGTTAAAAATAAAAAGGAGGACGTTTTCTTTTCAGTGATTTGTTTCTCAGAATCTGAAAATGGTTTTTCTAAAATTGCGATCTTAAACCTGGATTTCAAATCTCAAGTTTCATACATACACCCTACAGTTTCTTCATAAAGGACTAAAGTCATCCTTAAACTTATTCTACTTATGTTTTGGAATGGTTGAAAAATTTATTTGTTACTGGTCTTACTTATAATCACCAAGCTCTTTTAAAAGTAATTATGAATTAATGTGTTATTACAATAATTGATCTAAACCTAAGTGATTTGTATCTTTAACGCCGATTATAACTCGTACAGTGTGTTCACCTTTTTATAATGCAAATTTTTGGGTTTTATTGTTTATCTAATTCGTGCCTTCCCCTTTTGGTTTATTTTAATCTCTTCTCGCACATTTTAACCGTTTTCGATTGACCTCCTGCCCACACGTCTTGGCAGCTTTGATGTCATTGTGGGTATGGATTGGTTAGCGACCCATCGTGCGGTCAGTGTTTGCTTTGAACAAATTTTACGTATTCCTTGCCTTCGGTTGCGATGTTGGAACTCCACGACGATCAGCCGGTGGATGACCCAAAATCTCTACAGTACATTACATCTGCTGAAAAGCATTTGGACGATATCCTTATCGTCTGTGATTCTCCTTGGGTACTTCCTGATGACTTGCCTGGACTACCTCCTACGCGCGATGTTGAATTCAAAATTGATCTTGTTTCCCGGCGCATTACCCGTTGCTAAATCGCCTACCGCTTGACTCCGTCAGAAATGAATGAGCTATCGAATCAACTCAAGGAATTACAAGAAAAAGGATGGAGCTATGAGAATGTGCATAGATTACTGAGAATTAAACAAGTTGACTGTTAAGAACCGTTATCCGTTGCCACGAATCGACGATCTGTTTGACCAGCTTCAAGGTGCTTGCTATTTTTCCAAGACATACCTCAAATCTGGTTACCATCAATTGCGGGTTCATGAGGATGATATTCCTAAAACTGCCTTTCGTACCCGTTACGGACATTTTGAGTTTACAGTAATGCCATTTGGTCTTAAAAACGCCCCCTGCAGTGTTCACGGATTTAATGAACAGGGTTTGCAAATCCTAACTTGATTTGTTCGTCATAAGTTTTCATTGATGATATCCTCATCTTTTTTCTTCTCCGGTTAAACTCTGAGGGACCAGAGTTCCTTTAGGGGGGAAGACTGTGAGAACGCGGATTTTCGGTAATTTTCTTTTACTTTTTATGCGTGCTTATTCACACTTTTACCATATTCCCCATTTATTTACAGTGATTACGTGTCATCCTCGAAATTTTAGTTAAATATAAAATTCAATGGATATCGCTAATTTACGATATTATTTGGCGAAATGTCCAAACTTTATATTTGTAATTTCTACAAGGTTTCATCATTTTTTATATGACTTATTATTGACTCTTTGCCTCAAAAATAATGAAAATTGATATCTAGATTAATAACGGACGCAATGGCGAACTTTTGCATTTTTATGTTTTCTGGCTGTCGGACTGAGTTTTCGGGTCCGAACGCCCCGATAAAAATAATTATTATTATGTGATTCCTAGTTATTCTTGACTCATTGATCCAACTTAGTGAAATTCGAGCCAAACAAGTGTTTACTAGTTATTTTAAGGAAACTTTGTTTTAAACATAAATGGGTTTTGGTTTTCGTCAGAAACGACTCGTTAATTAAACCCGTAAATTTACAAGTACTTAACACTAAATTTTTGGGCCATCTTGGAGCATTTTCAGCTAGGCCGAAGCTTAGGAAATCCCACTTTGGCCTTGGTTGATCAAAAATTAAACATAAAAGAAACATAGTAAAAATATTTACAAAAACAATTTCTCTGGTTCTTTTTCTCTGTGGCCGACGAACAAACACCACCACCCCTACCATTGATTTTTTTTCATTTAAGGTAAATTATTACTAGTCCCATGTCTAATTTTTAATTCCTAATAATACCCATGTTTAATTTTTAACATGCATTAAGTTTTTGCATGAGATCAAAAATCATAAAATCTTATTATTTGATGATATTTTTATGAACTCCTATGGTAGTTTTTGTTTCTTCAATCCTAAAACCTTATTTTGTTAGGTAAAATTTTGATTTGGGTATGTTATTGTGTCTTAGGGCCAGGTAATTTGTAGGATCAAGGAAGAAGGAATCGTTATTTTACGTATTGGAAATTATTCATACTCGTTATGGAGGTAAAATCATAACTAGTGTGTTAGTTTTGATGTTATTAGTGTTTTTGATATACATTGATCTTGGATATTGAGCTCATGGGTAAAACCCACCGAGATTAGGATTACTTAGGGCATATTATGACTTAGGATACTTGCGTGGCGATTTTGTATAGCTTAGGAGTTGCGTTTTCGCGTTTAGGTCACTAAATTGGAACGTTTTTATGACATGGAAATCACCACAGAAAAAAACAGGTCATGGTCAATTTTTCTTTAACACGTGACCTTGTTTTTATTTGAAAAATGAATACCCACTGATGTTCTTAGTATGTTGTGAGTTGGATGGAAACGGGAAGTGTCCGGATGAGCCCGAAATGGTCGTTTTACTAAACTAGGTCAAATCTGAATATTATGCTTAAAACGTGGGTAAATTGACTTGGGTAAAAAAGTTGAATACATGATTTTGCAACTTTTTACAGTAGGTACAAATATAATAAAACTTCTCTTTTTGGTTTCGTGTCGAAATCATATACCGCTTGGGATTTATGCTCAAGTTACCGAAGGGTACGAAAGACGTTTACAACTTTCTGTTTTGATAATCTGTCACTAAAAGTGGAATTACCGATGATTGGAAATAGTTCTAGGGCTGTAATTACCCAACTTTTAAATGTAAGAGAAATATCTACACATGTAAAAAAATATCACCTCCTTTACTATTATAAATTTTGAGATATGACCAACTCTTCATAGCCATTTTCAGAAAACAGAATTCTGTCCAATATTTCAACGTTATGAACCGAGCCTAAAACGTGTTTGAAACCCGCATATAAATGTCTGGACCATTATATAAGGTTAATATCATGTTATTACAGTAGGTTCTAGGTATTTTGGTCAAATTTCATCTTAAGCCTAGGTCTCGCCATCACACGCAAGTTACTTGGTCATACTATGTCACGTTACTTCTAAAACGTTATTTGCTACATTGAACAATTTCTTATTACGCGTCACCATTGCATAGGTTCGTGAAGACTCCATTTTTGCTCAGCCCTTTTTCCTTGTGGTCACTTTCTAAAGGTGAGTTCATAGCCCCTATTCCACTTTATTCATGTTTTACAAATGCGGGGTGAGAAATACATGCGTGGAATACATGCAGTAGAATTTTTACAGTATTACTTTTATCAGTATTCAATCAAGTATCCAGTATTGCTTTCACAGTTTTCATGATTTACTTATTGCCTTAGTACCTTAGTAAAAAATCCTCTATATCATGAACCGTTAATTCACATATCGCAAGCGCGACTGTTGTGGATGGATACATCGGGATTGACAATCCCCGTCATGAGTACCGACGCATATACATTCGAATATACAAGTATTTTGACTAGATACTTATTAGAGGTCCCCAGTATTACATATGTTAACGCTTCGGTGTCATGAGCTATTGCAATAATTAAATTACATTTAATTGCACAATGGTGCAACATTTTTTTTCAGTATTAAATGTTTATATGGAAACATTGCTTGTATTCCACAACTTCTTCTACTAAACCTATGAATACCACTCAACTTTATGTTGACCCTTTTACATGTTATTTCTCAGGTAATCAAGTTTAGGTGCACGGATTGGAGCTCGTGGATGCGGAAATTCGGGCAAATTCTGTAGTCTTTGTTTTACATGCTTACCTTTTTGCTACTACTTTTATTTTGTGTATTTTTGGGTAAATCCGATAAAAATATAAGATTTGGACTAAAATGACCGTTGGATGTTCTACGGTTGACTTTGACTTAAATTTTGACTTTTGGTAGAAGCTTGATGTGCTTCATGTATTACTTTAAACTATTTGGGACCTATTTATGATTTAAACTGTAAAACCCGCATGCTTTTATCATGAATAGTACCCTTAAGATCGTACGTACTAGATTAAAACTTTCCTTTTATAGTACGATTACGTTTACGTGTTAGGATATTACGTATTACGTACGTGTTAGAACACGATAAGTATTTATTACGCACGAACACGCAATAATTATTTAAACAATAATTAATCACGAACATGCGATCATGAAATCACGAACGTAATTAAATCACGAACTATTATTAATTACATATATATATTTATTACGAGCGTAAATAAATATATTAGGTCACGGTAATTATTTAACGAGAACACACAAAACGCGAACACAAATAAACACGAACAAACACGTAAAACACGAACACGAGAACACACTTATTAATTAGACACGGAAAATGATCGGGTTACCCCATGTGGGCCCATATGCCACGAAATTAGGAAGGAAGATGGGCCAAGCCCATCAAAATTTACTAAAGAAGGGGGTTAAGGGAAAAACACTACTCATTTTCACTTTACAGAGGATTTTCACAAAAACCTAAAGCTTCTCCTCCTCCTTTTTCTCTTTTGGTCGCCACCCTCAAACACACCAAAGGGGTGTGATTTGATCTTTGATCTTGGAATTATTGCTAGTGTTCGTGTTTGTTCATCATTGTTTAGATCCACGCATTCGGTAATTCGTTTAAACCCTTTTTCTTTTGATTTAATCTTTTAAATAATTAAGAACATGATATGTTTTCTTAAAAACCTAATTAAATCATAGATTTAACATGAAAATGGTTTTGGACTAAATCAAAAAGGGTGATTTAGGGGTGTTTGCTTTTGGCCGGCGCCTAAACCGAACCCGAGAGGGTCTCGATTTGGCTACACGACCACCACCGAGACCATATGGTCCCGGTTGGTTGGTGTGGGTCCCACGGCAGCAACAAGACAAGGGTAACCCCGAATTGGTTCGGGGTATGGTGTCGATTTCATGTCCGGTTCATGGTTCTTAGTCAAGATCCGGTTCACGATGTATGTTAAGATTATTATTTTTTTTATAATCTTATGTTAAATTAAATTAATAAACATGACATGATTAATTTAATAACATGACTTATGTTATTTTAGTAATTAAAATCATGAAATTATTAACCTAAGTATTTTATATTTTAAGACTTATAATTAATTAATTATTTAAAAACCATGGTTATAATTAATTAATTAACATGACTTAGGTTATATTATTAATAAATAATAATACATGTTTTAACCTAAGTATTTAACTTTACTTAATTAAAAACATGTTATACTTTAATTCAATATTTTAACCTATAGTTTATTTTAATTACATAAAATAATTAATAAACTATACATTATATCATATGACTTAGAAAATAATCATGAAAACACTTAGGCTTATATACTTAGCTTATTTAACCAGCTTATTTCTAATTATGGAAACTTCTATTTTTAGAAACTTATTTAAATAAGGCAGCTAATCTATTTATGGAAACATTCAATTTTTAAAAACTTATTTATTTCAAGCAACTAATCTATTTATGGAAACTTATTTAAATAAGGCAACTAATCTATTTATGGAAACTTTCTATTTTTAGAAACTTATCTATTTTAAGCAGTAATTCTATTTTTGGAAACTTTCTATTTTTGGAAACTTTCTATTTTTGGAAACTTTCTATTTTTGGTAACTTTCTATTTTTGGAAACTTTCTATTTTTGGAAACTTTCTATTTTTGGAAACTTTCTATTTTTGGAAACTTTCTATTTTAGGAAACCTGCTATTTTTGGAAAGTTACTTATTATTACATAGTAAGTATAATAATACATGAAATACCAGAAATACTTAATCAGAATAAACAGAATATAAGATAAACACAGTTTAAGGCTTAAAAACAGCAAAACATGATAAGAACATATAAATAAGCTAAGACATGACATAAAATCAGTTACGTATTAGTAAGCAGATACTCATTCATGTATGTATTTATGTAGCATTAGTGATACGGAAGTAGGATTCTTCTCAGTTCGTCTTCTTCGTTCACTGGACATAAGGTATGGATTCCCGTCCTTTCAGTATGGACATTCTTTCCTTATTAGGATTCCCCGTATGCAGCCAAATGTTTTCCCGTAGTATAAGTATGTGTTTGAATTGCTTATGTTTAATTTAGAATACCTATAGCCATATACATGCATGACCAGTTTCACCTAGTTATGGAGGTATCATAACCATAACATTAGAGGCACTGATGTTATGACTTCACCACGGCGGAGTGATTGCTCGTGGCTTCCCTTCAGTTTTTGGCCATTTTTTATTTATCATGTGGGGCGTATGGGTGCATCCTAGTTACATGTTTCAGTCAGGATTTCATGGTGAATGTGGTGTGTGCCTCTCATCCTTCACAAGGAGCTGATCCATCCTACCCAAGACCAGTATATTAAATTAGAGGCAGCCCCTCTAATTTGCATGATGAGGTCACCCCTCTAAGTATTCATGCACGGTGGATTTTCATGACCTATATTGGCTAATGGTAAAATATTTTAAACAGTTTTCATAAGATAAACATAAGGCTTTTCAAACTATAAAACCAGTTTTATGAACATGTTCCAGGTTTTCCAGGACTTATACAATTCCGCTGCTATTAAGTCTTTATTATGCTTAGTCATTCATACTATGTCTATATCCGTGCACTGAGCGTTATGCTCAGCCGTTTTTCCTTTCATGTTCCCAAAACGGCAGCTACCCAGGACTCGAGCATTTGGAGGACGTGCATAGGATGGAAGATGTCATAGACTTCTTTTCCTTTTTGCCTTCATATACGTATGCTTGTTTAGTCTTTCATTCGTTTATTTTGCTTTATTATGTTTTGAGCTTATGTTTGGGAACCGATGTTTGATTTCGGTTTACCCTATGGTCATGTAATGTTTTAGACATTTATCCTTGTATGCTTTGATGACACGCCATAATTACGCGTGACATTCCATTATCAAAATGGGGTGTTACAATTATGGTATCAGAGCCAAGGCTTCGACCTGTAGGCTCTAAAACTCGACCTGTGACTAGTGGGTAGTCACCAGGAGCTTCCTAAGCCAACGTTTGTTATTCCATGTATTGATGTTTTCAGCGCATTGTTGTTTTAACCATGATGTTTTCAGCACCTTGAGGTTTTAACCTTGATGTTTTCATTGATATTGTTGTACTAATATGGATGGACAACCGCCATTCATACTTAGTTATATGTCATTGTTTCATGCATGACGTTCCTCGTGAACTATGACTATGTGGACTGAACCTCGATAGTTCATAATTAGTCACATAAAAAATTTTCTGATAAGTTTTGACAGATGAATTTCATTCATTTATGTTTCGTGTATCATTGTTGTAGAGATTATGACTAAGTAATGGTTGGTACAGGACTGGCCCTATTTAGTCGCATGTGCTTTTATCGAAACTTTTAATTTTGGGACCGACCCATAGGCGTCCCCTCGCCATGTTTTTTGTTTTGGGACCGACCCATAGGCGTCCCCTCGCACATATAAAAAGGTTTTCATAAACTACATTACGCATTCATGCACTGTTTTCATGCATAAAATTTTTCTCATGATTTATTGGCATAAATTTTTTTTCATGTCCCCTCATAAGTTACTATGTTTTTATGTCAAGTATGTTTTCATACGGTCATGGTTAAACTCAGTTTCATGCTGATTATGTTATACACTCCTTCATGTTAACTCGTTTCGTGTTTCTTCATGATAATTCTGTCTTCATGTGGATTACGTCTTACGCCTCTTTGGTTTTTATGCCTTCATGCAAGACATAGTTGGATTTCATTGAATTCTGCTTTCATGATAGTCATGGTTGGTTTTCATTGATCATGCTGTCAGGCAAATCATCGTTGAATTTTGTGTATCCACACTTTAACGTTTTCGATATAACCAAAATGATGTCTATGCTAATACTACCAGGTTATCATAATGGTTTTCCTAACCGTTTAACCGATATACTTTCCTTAAATCATGATAAATGATCGACCCCATACCGATCATTTCATGTGCATTCCACGTGTACTCCATGTACCGTATTTCATGTGTATTTGTAAAACCCGCATGCTTTTACCATGAATAGTGCCCTTAAGATCGTACGTCCTAGATTAAAACTTACCCTATTTAGTATTGATCACATTCATGTGCTAATAATCAAGCAAGTGCATACGTGTATGACATGATAAGTATCGATTAGGTACAAACTCATGATAAGCAGTTAATAAGTATTTACTATGCACGATCACGTAATAATTATTTAAACAATAATTAATCACGAACATGCGATCATGAAATCATGAACATAATTAAATCACGAGCTAATATTAATTACGTATATATATATTTATTACGAACACGAATAAATATATTAGGTCACGGTAATTATTTAACGAGAACACACAAAACGCGAACACAAATAAACACGAACAAACACGTAAAACACGAACACGAGAACACACTTATTTTAGACACAAAAAACATTTGGGTTACCCCATGTGGGCCCCATTAACCACGAAATAAGGAAGGGAGAATGGGCCTAGCCCATCATTTTTACTAAACAAGAAAAAGGAGAAATCTTGTGTCATTTTTACAAAAACAAGAAAAATAATAAAACCCTAAAAGAGTTTTTCTCCTTCTCCTCCTTGTTCTTTTGTAGCCGCCACCCATCAACACACCAAGAGGGGTGTTCTTGTTGATTTTGATCTTGAATATTGTACAAGTGTTCGTGTTTGTTCATCCTCTATTGATCAACACATTCGGTATACCTTTTTAACCTTTCTTTTTAATTATTTCTTTTGATTGATCTAGTAAGATTAATGAAGAACATGATGTTTTTAAAACCTAATTAAAAACATAAAATAAACATGTTTATGATTATGTGGTAGATCAAAACAAGGGTTTTTAAGGGTGTTTGTCTAGCCGACACCTAAACCGAACCCCTAAGGGGTCACGGCTTGGCCAAGGAACCACCACCGAGACCATAAGGTCCCGGTTTGGTGGTGTGGGTCCCACGGCAGCAGTAAACCAAGGGGAACCCCGATTTGGTTCGGGGTAAGGTGTTGATTTCATGACCGGTTCATGGTTCTTAGTCAAAACCCGGTTCATGGTTCATGTTAAGATTATTATTTTGTATAAACTTATGTTATAATTAAATTAATAAAATGACATGATTAATTTAATATACATGACTTAGGTTATAATTAAGTTAATGATTAAAACCATGGAATTACTAACCTAAGTATTTTATATTTATAGACTTTATAATTAATTAATTAATAAAAACCATAGTCATAATTAATTAATTAGCATGACTTAGGTTATATTATTAATACATAATAATACATGTTTTAACTTAAGTATTTAACCTTATTTAATTAAAAACATGATATATTTAATTAAATACTTTTAACCTATAGTTTATTTAAATTACATGAGATAATTATTAAACTATGCACTATATCATATGACTTAAGAGATAAGCATATAAACACTTAGACTTATATTTTTAGCTTATGTAACCAGCTTAATTCTAATTATGGAAACTTCTATTTATAGAAACTTAATTAAATAAGGCAACTAATCTATTAATGGAAACCTTCTAAATATGGAAATCTATCTATTTCAGGCAGCTAATCTAATCATGGAAACCTTCTATATATGGAAACGTATTTAATTAAGGCAGCTGATCTATTTTTGGAAACTTTCTATTTTTAGAAACTAATCTATTTTAAGCAGTAAATTCTATTTTAGGAAACTTTCTATTTTTGGAAACTTTCTATTTTTGGAAACTTTCTATTTTTGGAAACTTTCTATTTTTGGAAACTTTCTATTTTTGGAAACTTTCTATTTTTGGTAACTTTTTATTTTTGGAAACTTTCTATTTTTGGAAACTTTCTATTTTTGGAAACCTGCTATTTTTGGAAAGTTACTTATTATTACACAATAAGTATAATAATACATGAAATACCAGTAATACTTAATCAGATTAATCAGAATACAAGATAAACACAGTTTAAGGCTTTAAACAGTAAACCATGACTTAAAACATATAAAGTAAGTTAAGATAAGACATAAAACCCAGTACGTAATCAGTGATCGATACTTATACACGTGTGTATTCATGTAGCGTTAGTGATCCAGAAGTAGGAGTCTTTCTTCCGTTCATTCACTGGACTTGAGGTACGGATTCCCGTCCTTTCAGTATGGACATTCTTTCCTTATTAGGATTTCCCCGTATGCAGCCAACTGTTTTCCCCAGCATTTGTTTTATTGTTTTGAACTGCTTATGTTTAATTAGCATAATCTATAGCCATATACAAGCATGACCAGTTTCACCTAGTTATGGAGGTACCATAACCATAACATTGGAGGCACCAATGTTATGACTTCCCCACGGCGGAGTGATTGCTCGTGGCGTCCCTTTTCAGTTTTGGCCATATTATTATATCATGTGGGGCGTATGGGTGCATCCTAGTTACATGTTTTATTCAGTATTTCATGGTGAATGTGGTGTGTGCCTTGCATCCTTCACAAGGAGTTGATCCCTCCTACCCAAACCAGTATACTAATTAGAGGCATCCCCTCTAATCAGCATGATGAGGTCACCCCTCCAAGTATTCATGCACGTGACCTTTTCATGACCTATATGGGCTATGGTATATTTATGTTAAAACAGTTTTCATAAGATAAACATAAGGCTTTTCAAACTATAAAACCAGTTTTCTCAATACTTAACCAGTCTACTCAGAACTTAGTCTTCCGCTGTTATATGTTACATGCTTATCCTATTTCATGCTATATTGTATATCCGTGCACTGAGCGTTTTGCTCAGCCGTTACTTTCCTTTCCATGTCCCAAAACGGCAGGTACCCAAGACTCGAGCATTTGGAGGACATGCATAGGATGGAAGCTGCCATAGACTTCTTCTCCTGTTTCCTTCATATATTTATGCTTGTTTAGTCTTTCATTCAGTTCATTTACTTTGTTATGTTTTGGGCTTATGTTTGGGAACCGATGTTTGATTCCGGTTTTCCCTATGGTCATGTATGTTTTACTACATATTACCTTGCATGCTTTGATGACACGCCATAATTACGCGTGACGTTCCATTTATCAAAATGGGGTGTTACAATTATGGTATCAGAGCCAAGGCTTCGACCTGTAGGCTCTAAAACTCGACCTGTGACTAGTGGGTAGTCACTAGGAGCTTCCTAAGCCAACGATTGTTATTCCACGTATTGATGTTTCAGCGCGTTGTTGTTTTAACCATTATGTTTTCAGCACCTTTTTGTTTTAGCCATGACGTTTTCAGCACCTTGTTGTTTTCACCATGATGTTTTCACCAGTATCGTCTTACTAATATGGAATGAACAACCGTCATCCATACTTAGTTATGTGTCATTGTCTATGCATGATGTTCCTCGTGAACTGTGACGATGTGGACTGACCCCAGTAGTTCATAAATTTCACATAAAATTTTTTCTGTTAAGTTTTGACAATGATTTTTAATTATTATGTTTCATGCATTCATGTATTTATATCATATGTCATCTGTTGCAGGAATTTTGACTAAGTAATGGTTGGTACAGGACTGACCCTATTTAGTCGCATGTGCTTTTATCGAAACTTTTAACTTTGGGACCGACCCATAGGCGTACCCTCGCCATGTCTTTTGTTTTGGAACCGACCCATAGGCGTTCCCTCGCACATATAAAGGTTTTATAAACTACAATACGCATTCATGCACTGTTTTTCTTGCATAAAATTTTTCTCATGATTTAAATTGGCATAAAAATTTTTTCATGTCCCATCATAAGTTATTATGTTTTTATGTCAAGTATGACTTCATACTGTCATGGTTAACTTCAGTTTCATGCTGATTATGTTATACACTTCTTCGTAATGGATGGTTTCATGTTTCCTCATGATAATTCCGTCTTCATGTTGATTATGTTTCACGCCTCTTTTGTTATTTACGTTGTCCTGCAAGACATTGTTAGATTTCTTGAATCATGCTTTCATGATAGTCATGGTTGGTTCCATTGATCATGCTGTCAGGCAAATCATCGTTGAATTTTGTGTAACCACACTTTAGCGTTTCTCTATGCAACCAGAATGATGTCTATGCTAATACTGCCAGGTTATCATGATGGTTTTCCTAACCGTTTAACCGGTTTACTTTCCTTAAATCATGACAAATGATCGAGCACATACCGATCATTTCATGTGCATTCCATGTGTACTCCACGTACCGTATTTCATGTGTATTACATGTACCTTAATCCATGTGTTTTCCACTTGCAATACTTCACGAGTATTCGCTAGTCGATTCTAAATCACCTCAGGCGTATGTTCACTTGCTGATATTCTACAAGATTGTCGATGCCGCTCATAGCTTAGAGATGTTACTGAAGGTTGATGCTGCTGATGTTGGGAGACGCTACGAGATGCTGATGCTGATGCTGTTCACAACCTGGAGATCCTAAAAGACGAAGACAAAGGCGTCGGAGCAAAGCAATTGGACGAAGGATGCTTCACCATCAGACAATTCCCATCAATCATTGTCCCAAATTCATAGTTACATGTCACACGTCGTTCGGCTGTCATTTCATCCATATGAGTGCAAACCAGTACCAGCCGGCCACTCAGCTGAATAGTTACATGAGTCACGGTCATGAGAATGACCGTCATGGAACCGACAGACAAGATGATAGTAACCACTACTATGACAGCAACTATCCTAGAAATCGCAACCGAGGCTCCGGCCACGGACGTGATCAGACATACAAATGATCAGTAGTCCAACTGATCCGCCAATTCTGGCATATTAACCTAATATTTGTAGTTCTAATTGTTTCACATCTCGAGACACATGTCAAGACATCAGTCAAGACACATGTCTCACGTATACTTTCCAAGGACACATGTCAAGATACCAGTCAAGACATATGTCACGCTTACATTTCTCAAGACACGAGTCAAGACACATGACTCACGTCTAATTATGGAACATTTCTAAGAAATTCAGGGTACCCTCCAAGGGTATATCTATGTTGTTGTGCCATGTATTAATCAGGCCATAAGAATTTCAATACCATTATCGGAGCATCAGTGAGAACTGTCACGTTGCCGATGTCACTTTCATTTCTTTCACCATAGTTCATATATTCATAACCATGAAGGACGCCTTTCGTATTCCCACGCATACGAAGGTTTTCCTTCAGCTTAATGATAAGATCCAAGCTACTAATGCATTTCCTCGGACAGACACGAGATGAATTTTATCCTAATTATGTACCATGAACACCACACCATGCTATGATTCATAATTATGTACAGTAACGTTCAGGCTCCTGAATACATTCAGCTTGATTTTCCATCGGGAAAGTCTGTACAAATTATCTATGCTTTTCAAGCACGTGCTTTGTTAGCCATATTGCTAAAATTTCCTAGCTGTCAGTAACACACGACTACTAAGGTCCTTTTACGCATAACCAACGGATTATTCCAAAAGTGTTCCTTACACTCCAGAAGAACCTTCAAGGAGAAGGATGGTACCATGAGATTATGTGTCGACTACCGTCGACTTAAACAAATCACCATTCATGACCGTTATTCTCCTCCACGTATTGACAACATGTCCAATCGACCTTATAGTGTTAATCACTTTTCCAAGATCGAATTCATGATCATGCTGCCAACAGTGACGAGTGAAAAAGCAGGACATGTCTGTGACTGCTATTCGTGCACGACTCGGTCATGCTAGATTTATGATTTTGATTCAGTCTCATCAATGCTCCAACAGCATTATGGAGTTAATAAATTGAGTTTCCATGAACTCCTAAACAAATTCATCAGCGTTTTCATTGAAGATAACCTGATTTCCTCTAAGCCTAGAAAAGAACAGGAAGACCATATCTGCACTATGTTGCAAATTCTATGACAAGAGAAATTCTACCCTGGAATTTTTCCAATATCAATTCTGTTTGATTACAGTGACACACTGAATCACATGGATTTCTATGGTTAATCTTACCATGACTCAGCTTATGCGTAAAGGAGAGAACCCTACACGACATTAGGTGTTCTAGGAAATCCTACGCTAGGAGAAGTCGGATTCAAAGACTCAGAGTTTCGCAAACTCCTAGGTATCAAGTTCTACGAAGCAAGATACAGTTACGTTCATATCTAGGTACCTGACATACCAACAGGTTAAGATAGGACACCAACAAACTGGGATGTTTTCATCACCTGAAATTGTGAACTAAAATGGGACAAGATCTACACGGATTTTGGTCACCAGATTAATACAAACTTAGAAGAAGCATGATGCTATCTGGGTTATTGCAAACAGTTTGATCAAGTCTGCTGAATCCTTACATCCGTACGGATTTCAGAACCAACAGATTGAACGAACATGTTCCAGCCAAGGCTCATCCGATCACTTGGCAATCCCTCAGCTATCGGGTCAGACAAAGATTCGTAATTGTACTCCTAACTTACTTCACGTCTTCATTCTAATTCCACGACTTGCTTTCGCGCTCACGTTCATGACACTATTCACGTTCATGATCGTATTTTAGCTTACGATTTTTCGTTCATTTCGTTCTGGGAAGTTTTGCAAGAACTTGAGAGACCAGACCCAAGTTTAGTATAACTCTTCATCATCAAATAGACGTTTCACGTCATATTCCACGTCTCACCTTGTAGCGTTTGGCGCTACCGCCATTGTATTCTATGATCACGATATGTTTCACATGTCATGTTCATTCCACGTTCCTCATATCATGATCAAGATATGTTACACGTATCATGGATCACGATATGTTTACTCATACTACACTCGCCATATCTCCACGTAGCACGTTCAAAATTTTTCACGTGTCACGTTCAAAAATTTTCACGTACTACGTTTCTTTATGTCTCGCGCATCATTTCTATTTATCAGTTACGTCAGATTGTCTTGCATCGTAACGTTTCAGTTACCCTTGCACGTTAACTCTTTTCCTCGATCGAATGTAGGGGATCTACCTTCCGTTGATAACCAAGAATTTCTTCGTATTCCAAGTCAAGGTCAGGAGGACCAAGATTTATCATTAGTGTCAGGATCTTCTGAAGGAACCGTTCCAAGAGGGAGGCCACTTGGAAACGGAAAAGTTCATCCGGACTTCTTATCTATTTTTCTCTTATCGATTAGATATGTCCTTTCAGTCACGTCACGTTCCATGTCTTTTCAAGACATGTCACGTTCCACGTTCCCTTCTACCATGTCAACTTCATTTCCGTTATTTTGCATACCTTTCCAGTTTGATTCGGGTATGTTTCGCTTCCAGTTACTTTATCTATAATTCGGGGACGAATTATTCTTTTTAGGGGGGAAGAATTGTAAAACCCGCATGCTTTTACCATGAATAGTGCCCTTAAGATCGTACGTCCTAGATTAAAACTTACCCTATTTAGTATTGATCACATTCATGTGCTAATAATCAAGCAAGTGCATACGTGTATGACATGATAAGTATCGATTACGTACAAACTCATGATAAGCAGTTAATAAGTATTTACTATGCACGATCACGTAATAATTATTTAAACAATAATTAATCACGAACATGCGATCATGAAATCATGAACATAATTAAATCACGAGCTAATATTAATTACGTATATATATATTTATTACGAACACGAATAAATATATTAGGTCACGGTAATTATTTAACGAGAACACACAAAACGCGAACACAAATAAACACGAACAAACACGTAAAACACGAACACGAGAACACACTTATTTTAGACACAAAAAACATTTGGGTTACCCCATGTGGGCCCCATTAACCACGAAATAAGGAAGGGAGAATGGGCCTAGCCCATCATTTTTACTAAACAAGAAAAAGGAGAAATCTTGTGTCATTTTTACAAAAACAAGAAAAATAATAAAACCCTAAAAGAGTTTTTCTCCTTCTCCTCCTTGTTCTTTTGTAGCCGCCACCCATCAACACACCAAGAGGGGTGTTCTTGTTGATTTTGATCTTGAATATTGTACAAGTGTTCGTGTTTGTTCATCCTCTATTGATCAACACATTCGGTATACCTTTTTAACCTTTCTTTTTAATTATTTCTTTTGATTGATCTAGTAAGATTAATGAAGAACATGATGTTTTTAAAACCTAATTAAAAACATAAAATAAACATGTTTATGATTATGTGGTAGATCAAAACAAGGGTTTTTAAGGGTGTTTGTCTAGCCGACACCTAAACCGAACCCCTAAGGGGTCACGGCTTGGCCAAGGAACCACCACCGAGACCATAAGGTCCCGGTTTGGTGGTGTGGGTCCCACGGCAGCAGTAACCCAAGGGGAACCCCGATTTGGTTCGGGGTAAGGTGTTGATTTCATGACCGGTTCATGGTTCTTAGTCAAAACCCGGTTCATGGTTCATGTTAAGATTATTATTTTGTATAAACTTATGTTATAATTAAATTAATAAAATGACATGATTAATTTAATATATATGACTTAGGTTATAATTAAGTTAATGATTAAAACCATGGAATTACTAACCTAAGTATTTTATATTTATAGACTTTATAATTAATTAATTAATAAAAACCATAGTCATAATTAATTAATTAGCATGACTTAGGTTATATTATTAATACATAATAATACATGTTTTAACCTAAGTATTTAACCTTATTTAATTAAAAACATGATATATTTAATTAAATACTTTTAACCTATAGTTTATTTAAATTACATGAGATAATTATTAAACTATGCACTATATCATATGACTTAAGAGATAAGCATATAAACACTTAGACTTATATTTTTAGCTTATGTAACCAGCTTAATTCTAATTATGGAAACTTCTATTTATAGAAACTTAATAAAATAAGGCAACTAATCTATTAATGGAAACCTTCTACATATGGAAATCTATCTATTTCAGGCAGCTAATCTAATCATGGAAACCTTCTATATATGGAAACGTATTTAATTAAGGCAGCTGATCTATTTTTGGAAACTTTCTATTTTTAGAAACTAATCTATTTTAAGCAGTAAATTCTATTTTAGGAAACTTTCTATTTTTGGAAACTTTCTATTTTTGGAAACTTTCTATTTTTGGAAACTTTCTTTTTTTAGAAACTTTCTATTTTTGGAAACTTTCTATTTTTGGAAACTTTCTATTTTTGGTAACTTTTTATTTTTGGAAACTTTCTATTTTTGGAAACTTTCTATTTTTGGAAACCTGCTATTTTTGGAAAGTTACTTATTATTACACAGTAAGTATAATAATACATGAAATACCAGTAATACTTAATCAGATTAATCAGAATACAAGATAAACACAGTTTAAGGCTTTAAACAGTAAACCATGACTTAAAACATATAAAGTAAGTTAAGATAAGACATAAAACCCAGTACGTAATCAGTGATTGATACTTATACACGTGTGTATTCATGTAGCGTTAGTGTTCCAGAAGTAGGAGTCTTTCTTCCGTACATTCACTGGACTTGAGGTACGGATTCCCGTCCTTTCAGTATCGACATTCTTTCCTTATTAGGATTTCCCCGTATGCAGCCAACTGTTTTTCCCAGCATTTGTTTTATTGTTTTGAACTGCTTATGTTTAATTAGCATAATCTATAGCCATATACAAGCATGACCAGTTTCACCTAGTTATGGAGGTACCATAACCATAACATTGGAGGCACCAATGTTATGACTTCCCCACGGCGGAGTGATTGCTCGTGGCGTCCCTTTTCAGTTTTGGCCATATTATTATATCATGTGGGGCGTATGGGTGCATCCTAGTTACATGTTTTATTCAGTATTTCATGGTGAATGTGGTGTGTGCCTTGCATCCTTCACAAGGAGTTGATCCCTCCTACCCAAACCAGTATACTAATTAGAGGCATCCCCTCTAATCAGCATGATGAGGTCACCCCTCCAAGTATTCATGCACGTGACCTTTTCATGACCTATATGGGCTATGGTATATTTATGTTAAAACAGTTTTCATAAGATAAACATAAGGCTTTTCAAACTATAAAACCAGTTTTCTCAATACTTAACCAGTCTACTCAGAACTTAGTCTTCCGCTGTTATATGTTACATGCTTATCCTATTTCATGCTATATTGTATATCCGTGCACTGAGCGTTTTGCTCAGCCGTTACTTTCCTTTCCATGTCCCAAAACGGCAGGTACCCAAGACTCGAGCATTTGGAGGACATGCATAGGATGGAAGCTGCCATAGACTTCTTCTCCTGTTTCCTTCATATATTTATGCTTGTTTAGTCTTTCATTCAGTTCATTTACTTTGTTATGTTTTGGGCTTATGTTTGGGAACCGATGTTTGATTCCGGTTTTCCCTATGGTCATGTATGTTTTACTACATATTACCTTGCATGCTTTGATGACACGCCATAATTACGCGTGACGTTCCATTTATCAAAATGGGGTGTTACAGTATTACACGTACCTTAATCCATGTGTGTTTCACTTGCAAGACTTAACGAGTACTCGCTAGTCTATTCTGAATCATCTCAGACGTATTTTTAATTGCTGATATTCTACAAGATTGCTGATGCCGCTCATAACTTGGAGATGTTACTAAAGGTTGATGCTGCTGACGTTCGGAGACGCTACGAGATGCGGATGCTGTTCACAACCTGGAGATCCTACAAGACGAAGACAAAGGCGTCGGAGCAAAGCAATTGGACGAGAAGATGCTTCACCATCAGACGATTTCCATCAATCATTGTCCCTAATTCTTAGTTACATGTCACACGTCATTCGGCTGTCATTTCAGCCATATGAGTGCAAACCGTTACCAGCCGGCCACTCAGCTAAATAGTTACATGAATCACGGTCATGAGAATGACCGTCATGGAACTGACAGACAGGACGATAGTAACCACTACTATGACAGAACTATCCTAGAAATCGCAACCGAGGCTCCGGTCGCGGACGTGATCAGACATACAAAGCAACCGATCCGCCAAGTCTGGTATAATAACCTAATATTGTAGTTCTATTATTTTACGTCTCGAGACACATGTCAAGACATCAGTCAAGACACATGTCTCACGTATACCTCCTGAAGACACATGTCAAGACACCAGTCAAGACATATGTCATGCTTATAGTTCCAAGGAACGAGTCAAGACACATGACTCACGTCCAACTATGGAACATTTCTAAGAAACTCAGGGTACCCTCCAAGGGTATATCTATTTTGTTGTGCCATGTATTAATCAGGCCACAAGAATTTCAATACCATTATCGGTGCATCAGTGAGAACTGTCACGTTACCGATGTCACTTTCAATTCTTTCACCATAGTTCATATATTCATGACCATGAAGGACGCCTTTCGTATTCCCACGCATACGAAGGTTTTCCTTCAGCTTAATGATGAGATCCAAGCTGCTAACGCATTTCCTCGGACAGACACGAGATGAATTTTATCCTAATTATGGACTATGAATAGCACACCATGCTACGATTCATAATTATGTACAGTAATGTTCAGGCTCCTGAATACCTTCAGCTTGATTTTCCATCAGGAAAATTTGTACAAATTATCTATGCTTACAAGCATGTGCGTTGTTAGCCATGGTCGCTAAAATTTTCTAACTGTCAGTAAGACACGACCACTAAATTCTTTTACGCATAGCCAGTTGATTATTCCAAAGTCTTCCTATACATTCCAGAAGAACCTACAAGGAGAAGGATGGTACCATGAGATTATGTGTCGACTACCGTCGACTTAAACAAATCACCATTCATGACCGTTATTCTCCTCCACGTATTGACGACATGTCCAATCAACCGTATAGTGTTAATCACTTTTCCAAGATCGAACTCATGATCATGCTGCCAACAGTGACGAGTGAAAAAGCAGGACATGCCCATGACTGCTATTCGTACACGACTCGGTCATGCTAGATTAATGATTTTGAATTAGTCTCATCAATGCTCCAACGGCATTATAAGAATGAGTTTCCATGAACTCAAAGAAAATTCATCAGTGTTTTCATTCAGGGTAACCTGATTTCCTCTAAGCCTAGAGAAGAACAGGAAGACCATATCTGCACTATGTTGCAAATTCTATGACAAGAGAAATTCTACCCTGGAAATTTTTCCAATATCAATTCTGTTTGATTACAGTGACACACTGAATCACATGGGTTTCTATGGTTAATCTTACCATGACTCAGCTTATGCGTAAAGGAGAGAACCCTACACTACATTAGGTGTTCTAGAAAATCCTACGCTAGGAGAAGTGTAGATTCAGAGACTCAGAGTTTCGCAAACTCCTATGTATCAAGATCTACGAAGCAAGATACATTTACGTTCATATCTAGGTACCTGACATACCAACAGGTTAAGATAGGACACCAACAAACTGGGATGTTTTCATCATCTGAAATTGTGAATTGAAATGGGACAAGATCTCCACGGATTTTGGTTACCAGATTAACGCAAACTCAGAAGAAGCATGATGATATATGGGTTATTGCAAACAGTTTGATCAAGTCTGCGGAATCCTTACATCCGCAAGGATTGTAGAACCAACAGATTGATCGGACATGTTCCAGCCAAGGCTCATTCGACCACTTGGTAATCCCTCAGCTATCGGGTCAGACAAAGATTCGCAATTGTACTCCTAAATTACTTCACGTCTTCATTCTGATTCCACGACTTGCTTTCGCGATCGCGTTCATGACACTATTCACGTTCATGATCGTATCTGGGCTTACGATTTTACGTTCATTTCGTTCTGGGAAGTTTTGCAAGAACTTGAGAGACCAGACCCAAGTTTAGTATAACTCTCCATCATCAGATAGACGTTTCACGTCATATTCCACGTCTCACCTTGTGGCGTTTGGCGTTACCGCCATTATATTCTATGATCACGATATGTTTCACATGTCATGTTCATTCCACGTTCCTCATATCATGATCAAGATATGTTACACGTATCATGGATCACGATATGTTTACTCATACTACACTCGCCATATCTTCACGTAGCACGTTCAAAAATTTTCACGTATCACGTTCAAAAAATTTCACGTACTACGTTTCTTTATGTCTCGCGCATCGTTTCTAATTATCAGTTAAGTCAGATTATCTTGCATCGTAACGTTTTAGTTGCCCTTACACGTTAATTCTTTTTCCCTCGATCGATTTAGGGGATCTACCTTAAGTTGATAACCAAGAACTTCTTCGTATTTCAAGTCAAGGTCAGGAGGACCAAGATTTATCATTAGTTTCAGGATCTTCTGAAGGAACCGTTCCAAGAGGGAGGCCACTTGGAAACGGACAAGTTCATCCGGACTTTTATCCGTTTTCTCTCATCAATTAGATATGTCCTTTCAGTCACGTCACGTTCCATGTCCCTTCAAGACATGTCACGTTCCACGTTCCTTCTACCATGTCACCTGTACGTTCATTAATCTTACATACCCTCTCAGTTTGAATTGGGTATGTTTCTCTTTCAGTTAGGTTATCTATAATTCGGGGACGAATTATTCTTTTTAGGGGGGAAGAGTTGTAAAACCCGCATGCTTTTATCATGAATAGTACCCTTAAGATCGTACGTACTAGATTAAAACTTTCCTTTTATAGTACGATTACGTTTACGTGTTAGGATTTTACGTATTACGTACGTGTTAGAACACGATAAGTATTTATTACGCACGAACACGCAATAATTATTTAAACAATAATTAATCACGAACATGCGATCATGAAATCACGAACGTAATTAAATCACGAACTATTATTAATTACATATATATATTTATTACGAGCGTAAATAAATATATTAGGTCACGGTAATTATTTAACGAGAACACACAAAACGCGAACACAAATAAACACGAACAAACACGTAAAACACGAACACGAGAACACACTTATTAATTAGACACGGAAAATGATCGGGTTACCTCATGTGGGCCCATATGCCACGAAATTACGAAGGAAGATGGGCCAAGCCCATCAAAATTTACTAAAGAAGGGGGTTAAGGGAAAAACACTACTCATTTTCACTTTACAGAGGATTTTCACAAAAACCTAAAACTTCTCCTCCTCCTTCTTTTTCTCTTTTGGCCGCCACCCTCAAACACACCAAAGGGGTGTGATTTGATCTTTGATCTTGGAATTATTGCTAGTGTTCGTGTTTGTTCATCATTGTTTAGATCCACGCATTCGGTAATTCGTTTAAACCCTTTTTCTTTTGATTTAATCTTTTAAATAATTAAGAACATGATATGTTTTCTTAAAAACCTAATTAAATCATAGATCTAACATGAAAATGGTTTTGGAATAAATCAAAAAGGGTGATTTAGGGGTGTTTGCTTTTGGCCGGCGCCTAAACCAAACCCGAGAGGGTCACGGTTTGGCTACACGACCACCACCGAGACCATATGGTCCCGGTTGGTTGGTGTGGGTCCCACGGCAGCAACAAGACAAGGGTAACCCCGAATTGGTTCGGGGTATGGTGTCGATTTCATGTCCGGTTCATGGTTCTTAGTCAAGATCCGGTTCACGATGTATTTTAAGATTATTATTTTTTATAATCTTATGTTAAATTAAATTAATAAACATGACATGATTAATTTAATAACATGACTTAGGTTATTTTAATAATTAAAATCATGAAATTATTAACCTAAGTATTTTATATTTTAAGACTTATA
Source organism: Glebionis coronaria (assembly GCA_025667525.1). Lineage (NCBI taxonomy): Eukaryota > Viridiplantae > Streptophyta > Magnoliopsida > Asterales > Asteraceae > Glebionis > Glebionis coronaria. The sequence continues at coordinate 508,590,177 of CM046875.1, forward strand.
ATTAATTAATTATTTAAAAACCATGGTTATAATTAATTAATTAACATGACTTAGGTTATATAATTAATAAATAATAATACATGTTTTAACCTAAGTATTTAACTTTATTTAATTAAAAACATGTTATACTTTAATTCAATATTTTAACCTATAGTTTATTTTAATTACATAAAATAATTAATAAACTATACATTATATCATATGACTTAGAAAATAATCATGAAAACACTTAGGCTTATATACTTAGCTTATTTAACTAGCTTATTTCTAATTATGGAAACTTCTATTTTTAGAAACTTATTTAAATAAGGCAGCTAATAATTTATGGAAACATTCTATTTTTAGAAACTTATTTATTTCAAGCAGCTAATCTATTTATGGAAACTTATTTAAATAAGGCAGCTAATCTATTTATAGAAACTTTCTATTTTTAGAAAATTATCTATTTTAAGCAGTAATTCTATTTTTGGAAACTTTCTATTTTTGGAAAATTTCTATTTTTGGTAACTTTCTATTTTTGGAAACTTTCTATTTTTGGAAACTTTCTATTTTTGGAAACTTTCTATTTTTGGAAACCTGCTATTTTTGGAAAGTTACTTATTATTACACAGTAAGTATAATAATACATGAAGTACCAGAAATACTTAATCAGAATATAAGATAAACATAGTTTAAGGCTTAAAAACAGTAAAACATGATAAGAACATATAAAATAAGCTAAGACATGACATAAAATCAGTTACGTATTAGTAAGCAGATACTCATTCATGTATGTATTTATGTAGCATTAGTGATACGGAAGTAGGATTCTTCTCAGTTCGTCTTCTTCGTTCACTGGACATAAGGTACGGATTCTCGTCCTTTCAGTATGGACATTCTTTCCTTATTAGGATTCCCCGTATGCAGCAAAATGTTTTCCCGTAGTATAAGTATGTGTTTGAATTGCTTATGTTTAATTTAGAATACCTATAGCCATATACATGCATGACCAATTTCACCTAGTTTTGGAGGTACCATAACCATAACATTAGAGGCACTAATGTTATGACTTCACCACGGCGGAGTGATTGCTCGTGGCGTCCCTTCAGTTTTTGGCCATTTTTTATTTATCATGTGGGACATATGGGTGCATCCTAGTTACATGTTTCAGTCAGGATTTCATGGTGAATGTGGTGTGTGCCTCTCATCCTTCACAAGGAGCTGATCCCTCCTACCCAAGACCAGTATATTAAATTAGAGGCAGCCCCTCTAATTTGCATGATGAGGTCACCCCTCCAAGTATTCATGCACGGTGGATTTTCATGACCTATATTGGCTAATGATAAAATATTTTAAACAGTTTTCATAAGATAAACATAAGGCTTTTCAAACTATAAAACCAGTTTTATGAACATGTTCTAGGTTTTCCAGGACTTATACAATTCCGCTGCTATTAAGTCTTTATTATGCTTAGTCATTCATACTATGTCTATATTCGTGCACTGAGCGTTATGCTCATCCGTTTTTCCTTTCATGTTCCTAAAACGGCAGGTACCCAGGACTCGAGCATTTGGAGGACGTGCATAGGATGGAAGCTGTCATAGACTTCTTTTCCTTTTTGCCTTCATATACTTATGCTTGTTTAGTCTTTCATTCATTTATTTTGCTTTATTATGTTTTGAGCTTATGTTTGGGAACCGATGTTTGATTCCGGTTTACCCTATGGTCATGTAATGTTTTAGACATTTATCCTTGTATGCTTTGATGACACGCCATAATTACGCGTGACATTCCATTATCCAAATGGGGTGTTACATAAACTTCCGCAACTTATTGTTTAAATTCCCGAAAGGATTATGATGTAAAAAACAGGTTTTATTACGTCATTTTACAACACATATATACCAGTTTTCTGTATTGCACGACGTGGCACACCCATGTTGCTTGACTAGACCATACCTGATTTCGGGGGTGTTACACCTAGCCCCTTGTTCTTTGAAGCCGCGACAACCACCATGCAAGAAGGACGATTTTTGTTGATTCTTGATCTTGGTATTTACGTATTCGTATTCTATTGCTAATTCTATTCACGCATTTGGTATAACCTAAACCTTAATCTTTTTATTATTATTTTGATTTCATGAACACGAATGTTAAAACATAATTAAATACATGTTTATAATTAATAATTAAACAAGAAAAAGGTTGTTTGGTTTTGGTTTTGATTTTGGTTCGGCACACAAACCGAGAGCCTATGGCTCTCGGTGTCTCTTTTCGACCACCAGACGAGACCCCCATTGGGGCTCGGTGTGGGCTTTGTTCGGACAGCAGAAAAACCAAGGCCCCCAGTGGGTACCTTAGTGTTGCAGTGGCTACACAGGAAAGGCAGGGGAACACCAGCTTCGGCCGGTGTGAACCGTTGTCCACCAGTGGGTACCGCGGCCAGCAGCGATAACCAGGCAGCAGCCGCAGGCTGCACAGCCGCCGGCCACCACCACCAGCCGCCGGCTGTGTGGTGGTGTTTCGGTGTTCGGGTTTTGTTTTCTCGGGTTTAGGGCTCAGGTATATTTTGTTAGCAATGTTCTATTTATTTAAATTAATTAAATTAATTTACATGCATTATTAATTAATTAATTTAAAACCATGACTTAGGTTATTTTATTTAATTTAATAAAACATGATATAACCTAAGTATTTATTAGACTTAATTAAATTAGACCATGACTTAATTTAATTAAATTGTATAAGGTAAAGTTTATTAAATTGACCATGACATTTTATTAATTAATAAACCATGCTTTATCATTATTAATTAATAATTACTTTAGCCTATGTATTTAATTTAATAGACTTTACTAATAAACTATCATGACTTATAGCTTATTCTATTTCAGAAAACTTACTATTTTTGGAAACTTTCTATTTTTAGAAAGTTACTATTTTGGAAAATTTCTATTTTTTGGAAACTTTCTATTTTTGGAAACTTTTTATTTTTGGAAACCTTCTATTTTTAGAAAGTTACTTATTATGACACTACAGGTATAGTAATACAATAACACATGAAATACATAATCCAAATACATGTAAAACATGAATAAATACAAGATAACATTTAAAACAGTAAAACATGACAGAAATATATAAAATAAGTTAAGAACACACAGAACCAGTAACACACTCAGTAATCAGACAACTCATACACGTCCCTTATTTATGTAGTATCAGCAAAGTCGGAGTTGATCGTTCAGTTTTCCTTCTAACTTCACTACTGGACATAAGGTACGGATATTCCGTCATTCAGTATGGACATTCCTTCGTATGTATGATTATGATTCCCCGTTTGTAACCATCTGTTTCCCTAGTTATTTTATATGTATTGAATGCTTATGTTTTATTTTAAATTTATGAGCTATATACATGCATGCCAGTTCCACCTAATTATGGAGATACCATAACCATAACACTGGAGGCACCAGTGTTATGACTTCCCCACGACAGAGTGATTGCTCGTGGCGTCCTTTTCAGTTTTGGGCATTTATTCATATTATCATGTGGGGGCGTATGGGTGCATCCTAGTTACATGTTTTACAGGATTTTCATGATGAATGTGGTGTGTGCCTTGCATGCTTCACAAGGAGTTGATCCCTCCTACCCAGACCAGTATAATTAGAGACAACCCCTCTAATTGCATGATGATGTCACTCCTCTAAGTATTCATGCACTTTGATACCTCATGAACTATATGGGCTCTTGGTTAAATTTAAAATACAGTTTTCATAAGTTAATCATAAGCTTTTCAAACTATAAAACCAAGTTTATAAACATGTACCGGGTTTTCCAGGACTTATACATTCCCGCTGCTATTAGTCTTTATTATGCTTATGTCATGCATACTATGTTGTATATCCGTTCACTGGGCGTTTTGCTCAGCCATTTCCTTTTCATGTTCCCAAACGGCAGGTACTCAGGGACGCACTTAGGACCTTGAGAGTATGTGCATCTGGACGGAAGCTATCCAGCCTCCTTTACCTTATGCATTTCCATTCATTACACTATTTCTTTTGGACATTATTTAGTCCTTTTCCTTTCAGTACTTATATTCATGTGTGTGAGCTTATTTTGGACTATCGATGTTTGATTCTGGTATTTTCTTTTATGGTCATTTAATGTTTTAAGACATTTACCTTGCATGCTTTGATAACACGCCATAATTATCTTGTGATATTCCATTTTTCAAAATGGGTGTTACAAAGGTAGTATTTTCAGATTTTTTTAGAGTTTAGATTTTGAAAAAATGTTTGTTTTAAAAAAAATAGGCTAGTTTTTCATCACAACGTATAGTTTTTAGATTTTCAAAAAAAGGAAAACAAATTACCAACTGAGTTGGTGGGAACTACACGAGGCACTTTGGCGCCAGCATCGGAGCGGTGCGCCAACCACCGTCTGGCGCCAAAGGCTTACCATCCGGGTGGTCAGCCACCATTCCCCAACTCTAAGGCTAAGAGTAAAGTTGCATGGACAAACGTCACCTTAGCGTTACATTCGCTTTTTTATAACATATTAAGACCAAATGCTCATATCAAAGAGATCGTAGACACAACCAAAAAAACAAAAACAAAAAGAAATTAACTACACACAAATATGTTCATTTCTTCGGTCACCAAATAGACCAAACAAAGATAAACATTGGAGACTGACCAAATAAATTGCTTTAGGTAATAGAGGAACATCTAGAGGTGTAAATGAGCCGAGTCGAGTCGAGTACTGTCAAACTTGAGCTCGACTCGAATTCAAAAACTCGAGTTTGAAACTTGGCTTGAGCTCGACTGAGTTTTATATTTTGAGATCGAGCTCTGCTCGTCATATAAAACTCGAGCTCGATTATTTTCAAATGTCATGCTCGAGCTCGATAGATACTCGACTTGACTCGATTTATCTATATAAAAAAATAAAAAATAATTTAATTAAAACTCGATAAGGCTCGTGAGCTTATCGAGCCGAGTATTTTGGAGCTCGAACTCGACTAGAATATATGCTCGAGTAGCTCGAACTCGAGCTCGACTCGATTTATCTATATAAAAAAATAAAAAAATAATTTAATTAAAACTCGATAAAGCTCGTGAGCTTCTCGAGCCGAGTATTTTGAAGTTCAAACTCAACTCGAATATATGCTCTAGTAACTCGAACTCAAGCTCGACTCATTTAAACCGAATCAATTTCGAGTATTTTACGAGTCAATCACGAATAACTCACGAGCTATCTCGATTTGTGTACGCATCTAAAAACACTTATTTATTTCACAAAATGGAGGTGACCAACCGCAAAATGACCCCATTATTTTCAGTCTGAACATAGAAATAAAAAACGCACTTCGATAAGGCCAATTATTTTTTAGTTTTAGTCTTTCTTTCGGTTCCACCCAATACCATTTCTACTTGCTGAAAATAATAGTTAGAAAATTTAAACTTAATACTCCTTATGTTTCAAAATTATTTTGTTCAAAAAAAAATGTTTCAAAATAATAAACAATGTTCTTTTTGTTGATATTCTAAATTAACTATTCTCTGTTAAAAATTATAAAAAAGTTTGACCAAGTGAATCATATTATTCTTCTAAATTTTTTTTTAACGGCTATATAATTAAAAGCTAGCAAAGAGCTAGAGCATTACAAAGAAATAAGATGCGGATTTTTCATCCAATCATCTCTAGAAAACCGCCTATTACATCTATTGTTACACCAAAGAAATGACAACGATACAATGTCATCAAAAGTCATGGCGCGAGAAGGAGGCTTGTCATCTTAAACTTATTATTTTAAAATTAATATTTTAAACTTTTTAAAAATAATTTAATTAATTAATTAAATATAAAATACTATTTTAAAAAAAATAAAAATATAAAGTAACAATAAAAGCTATTTGCTTAAATTATGTAAATTTTGTCAGAGTATAATAGTTTTGAAACATAAGGTGTATTATATTTAGCTAAAACTACTTTTTACATCTTAGAGCGTTATGGTAGCTGTTTGGTTGACGTTAAGAGGGCTGGGTACGGTGCGCCATGGCTCAAGTTATGGCCATGGCACGAGATCTATTGCTGAGCCAATCACATCCTCACTCAAGTTATGGAGAGAAAACTGGCGATAGTCAGCCAGCGTTAAGGCCATGGCGTGACTCCATGGCGCAGCCAACCACACCGTGGCTCGCGTCATGGGGCTGAGATACCATTTTTTAAAAAAAAAAAAAATTTTTAGAAAATTTGAAAATATATCCGTTGGGTAACGGCTAATTTTTTTTGCTTGTTTTTAACCGTTTGTAGGTGTTAAATACCCCATTTTATCACCTATTTTCACTATAATTCACACAAAAAAACATATACATACCATTTTTCTCCCAATATGAATGCCGGGGCTTCTGATTTATCCGCTATTTATGAAATATATGATCAAGATGATATGAAAGATTATGCCCGATATCTTGAATATTGGGAACAAATCGAGATGTTAGACGATGAAGAGCAAGAAACTATGGGTAATTCCGTTCCTAAAGTTAGAACATTCATCATGCGTGAACGAGAAGACGCGGAAAGAAAACTTATGGCCGATTACTTTGGTGACCTTGAAACTCCGCCAAAGTATCCGGAGGATCGATTTCGTCGAAGGTATCGTATGAGTTCTATCCTTTTTAGAAAAATAGTTCATGATATAACTAGTTACAACGTTCAACCACTACCCCCTACTTCTATTTCTTTAAACAACGTTGTTGTGCAACGGGTCGTTTGGGTTTTAGCGCAACTATGAAATGCACAACGGCAATACGCCAAATGGCGTATGGTTTAACACCCGATTTACTAGACGAATACTTGCAAGTAGTCGAACATTATTCACGTGAATGCTTATGGAACTTTACCAAATGCATTTACGTGTTGTATGTAGAGAAGTATCTTAGAACGCCTACTCCTGTTGATGTAGAACATATTTATGATTGCACAATAGGAAGCATAATCTCCCGGTTATGTTCGGGAGCATAGATTGTATGCATTGGGAATGGAAAAATTGTGCTAAATCCTTACATGGTCAATTTAAAAGGCGTGATAAGAAATATCCAACACTTATGCTCGAGGAAGTTGCAGACCAACAATTATGGATATGGCATGCTTATTTTGGGTGCGGGGGGCAAATAACGACCTTAATGTTTTATATGGTTCACCGTTATTTGATAACCTTCTTTTAGACGAAGCTCCAGATACTGAATTTGTTGTAAACGGTAAAACATACAAGCAAGGGTATTATTTAGCAGATGGAATTTGCCCTCAATGGTCATCGTTTGTTAAGTCGTATACAATTGCAACGGACGAAAAGAAAATGAAATTTAAAAGAGTTCAAGAAATTGCAAGAAAGATATTGAGCGAGCGTTTGGGGTATTACAAGGTCGATGGGGGATTATTGAACAACCAGCACGAAGTTACCAAATCAGCACACTTAAAAGAATCATGTATTGTGGAATCATACTACATAACATGATATTGGAAGACCAAAAGTTTGACATTAGTGAATACGACCATATGTATGCTCCGCCACAAGCAAATTTCGAACGTAATTGGGTAGAAGGGTGTGAGACGTATAGAAGGAAAAAAAAAGAACTTCGGGATAGGAAAGTTCACGATAATCTTCGACGTGATCTCGTTGAGCATTTGTGGAACCTTAATCATTGATGTTTTTAATTTTTTTTAAGTTGTAATTTCCGTTCCGTGTATTTTTTTAATTTGTATTTGTATTTTTATTATGAATGAATTGTGTTTTTAGTTTGAAATATAATTTAGAGAAAAAAGTGGTGGGGACACGATAAACCGAGAAAAGTTGGTGTTAACCAGGGAGGGGGTTTGGTGGGTTATGGGGTGTTTCTGAGTTATGAGAGAAAAAGCTGACGTGGCAGCACTTTTTGCCTACGGCTCGACTGTACCCAGCCCTCTAAAGCTACGAGCCCATTTCTTTTAGTCGCATAAAGGCCCGGCCCTGGCTATAGGTAGTGTCAACGACGACCCAGGGCATCAAACAGGTGGGGCCATCACAACAGGTAGTGTTCATATGGTAGTAAATTTTATGGGCTAGCGGAGTAGTTGATAAAGGTTTTTTTTTGAAGGGCAAAGAAAAATATATATTTAAAAGTCAATACCAAAATTACAAACACGAGCAAGGAAATCACTTACCCTTTTCTATAAGCTATAGAAAAAGGGCAGGAGACCCCTATCGACACACGAGAGTTCAACAACACGACTAGCTAGGATAAATACAAACTTAAAGAGAGAATTACTACAAAAAGCACCATCTCCAAATAGCTAATTAGTGACTGTCAGACCAAAAAATTGAACCACTCGTCCCGCTTCACATCATCCTTCTTTGACCGGGCCAAGATCCATTCGAGAGATCGTAACTGAATTTCCTTAAACAAATACGGAATCCTGGACCCGTTCCTTCTAAAAATTGTTTGATTCCTATTACTTCATATAATATAAAGCGTGGACCAAATCACGGCTTTCCATCTCTCTCTCTCTCTTAACACCCCTAAAAGAATTTATATTAGGTAGATTAAGAACATCCTAAACCGAAAACACTTCCAAAGTTGCTACGCCCCACCATTCGGAAACTCTCTTCCAAGCCAATTGAACCTTTGGGCATAGAACAAAACAATGGTCCAAAGATTCAATGACCTCATTACAAATAGGACATAGGAGAGTGTGAAGATCAATACCAATATCATCCAGAGTAGTGCGAATCGGAAACCTCCCATGAAACAATCGCCAAATGAAAACACATACCTTTTTGAGAATGCTCTTGCACCATAGAGTAATGAATTGTATCCCAGACGACCTGAGAGTCTTTTCGTCAATCAAGTCTCTAAGATATTTAACCGAGAACTTGCCGTCTTCACTTAGCCCCCACCTGCATTTGTCCTTTACATTTTTATTAAGTTGAACAGATTGTACTAAGTTACAGAGCTCCGTGATATCCCTCATGACCCTTCCTCTTGGAGTATTCCTCCAACACCAGTCGCACGTCCATTCATCCCCACTCCAAGCTCCTTTGTTACCAACACAAACCTCCTTACACACCTCTAAATGATACAACCTATGAAACTGCTCACGCAACCTTCTACCCCCCCCCCCCCCCCACCCACCCAAATGTCATCCCAAAATAAGATATCTTTTCCATCCCCCACCTCCCATTTAGTTGAAGAAGGTAGAGTAATCCCGATTGTACCCAAGTCCCTCCCTACGTTCAGTATATTTCCCCACACGCTATTCCCGGTACAACTTAAGTTATCTTTAATTAACCCCCCCCCCCCCCCCCCCCCCCCCCCCGACCCATAGAGACTTTTAATCACCTTGACCCACAACGCATCATTTTCAACCCGAAATCGCCACCACCACTTGCTAAGAAGCGCCCAATTCATTGCTTTAAGACTACCGATATTTAAACCCCCCACCTCATAACTAGATAACACCTTTTCCCAATTAACCCATACAATAGGCTTCGAATCCCCGACCCCCCTCCCCAAAAAAATCTCTCCTAACACTCTCAAGTGAATGAAGAACACTCATAGGGGCTCGAAAAAACGAGAAAAAGTACAACGATAAGCTATTGAGGACTGATTTAACAAGAGTCAATCTCCCACCAAACGAAATCATTTTCGACTTCCAACCTGCTAGCTTGCTTTTGAATTTATCTACCATTATGTTCCAATTTTCAATTTTGCCCATATTGTTACCAACCGGAAGCCCAAAATAAAAGAAAGGGAGCTTCCCAGCACTACAATCCAAGCTTCTAGCATAATCTTCTATTTCCTCCATCTGGATTCCAACACCGTACAGTTTACTTTTGTTCAAGTTAACTTTCAATCCCGAAGCTAACCAAAAGCATTTGAGTAGTTTCATCAGGTTGACAATGTTATTTCTATTCCATTTGCCTAAAAATATTGTGTCATCCGCGTATTGAAGATGTGTTAGGCAAACCTCATCGCTTCCTACCTTAATACCTTCAAACAACCCCATATTCAACATTTCTTGGATCATGATGTTCAATCCTTCAACTACTAACAGGAATAAAAATGGGGACAATGGATCGCCTTGCCTAATTCCACGTTTTAAATGAAACTCCTTAGTAGGTGCACCATTCACAAGGATTGAAGAAGTAGCCCTCTCGAGACAAGCACGAATCCAACCACACCACTTCCTCCCGAAACCCGTTTGATACATCACTTCGTACAAGAAGTTCCAGTTGACGCAATCATAGGCCTTTTCAAAATCTACCTTGAAAATGAGGCAGCCGTTCTCCATTTTTTATATAATCTACCACTTCATTAACCAATTGGACTCCATCAAGAATGAACCTATCTTTGATAAACGCACTTTGAACTTCTCCGATCAATTTATCCATTACTTTCTTTAATCTTTCCGCCAAAATTTTAGCGACAATTTTATAGTAGCACCCGATAAGACTTATTGGCCGAAAATCACTAAGACTAATTGGGTCTACAATTTTTGGAATAAGAGCTACAAAAGACGAGTTGCATCCTCTGTTAATTCTTTCATTCTCCCAAAACCACCTCATTGTCCTTAGAATATCATACATTATGATTTCCCAACATTTCTTTAAAAACTTAAAATTAAAACCGTACTGGTGCCTTTGAGCTTCCGCATGATTTAATTAACAAGCTTAGTCTTCAATGGAGTTAGCTACAATAAGGAGCATATTTTTGTCATCTTCTTTATAAGCTCCACACGTTTGTTCAATAAGGGGTATATTTTTGTTTTTTCGCTCAGGGCATCATATAAGTCAGAACCGGCTCTGGTCGCGCACCATGCCGAACATGGTGCCAAAAAGTATGGCGCCAATCTCACCACCCACGTCTGATCCACGTATCAAATTTTTTATAAATAAAATGAAATATACGTAAACTCATTATATAACTTTTTTATCTTTTCACATCACATTTTTTAACTATTACGATGAAAGTATGATATCAGGTTTCTGATATAAAACCAACTTCGATAACTAGATATTCCCTCCGTCCCAAAATTATAGCCCTCCTTTTCTTTTTGGGTTGTCCCAAATTAATTGTCTACTTATAAAACTTCTAAAAATGGGTAACAATTTTAGATCGAGATTACTAGATTACCCTTAATTGAATTCATAATTACAAACTTTTGAAAGGTTTTAAATTAATTGGTTAAGGGTAAAACTGTTTTTCTGTAAAAAGTAAGAGAGAGAAAACTGAAAAGGTGGTTCTTTTATTAAACTGTGTGTTTTTTGTCGGGGGACAATAATTTTGGGACGGAGGGAGTATCACTTTTCTTTAGGAAAATGATTTATCCTCCTACTTCATGTGCCTACATATCCTCCTACTTATATGATTTTGACAAATGGAATGATCAATAGATGAAATTAAGAAAGAGAATGAGTGGATTACACATGTTTTAATTTGATATGTGTAGAAGGATAATTAATAGGATATAGTAGAAAGATTTAGCATTGCTCTTTTCTTTAACATATCTTTGGCCCAACGGCTATTGTGCTCTTAAAATATCTATAAACCTTAATTTATAACAAAACCATCATATTGACCATAATCAACCCCTAATCACTTCAAAATAATTCAAATTCAATTCCATTAGCAATATATAATGAGAAAAAGTACTACGTACTACATCAGCGCACCATTATCAAGACAGTAATTGAGGCCATAAATCAGAGAAAACACACTCATTAAATTCCTCCAGTTGTCAGCTAATTTCCCGCCATGTGACTCACCAGGTCCCACTCACCACAGTCTCATAAAAACACACACACACATTATCTCTTCACCATACACCAATGGCACAACAATCACTTCTCCTCTACACTTCCCTCACACTATGCCTAATCCTACTCTCACTCCCACGTGCCTCACGCGCCGCCGAAGTAACCCTAACTGAAATATCCTTAAACCTCCCTTCCGATGAGCTGTCAATGTATGACGACGGAGCAGTGGAAGGTATCGACGGTGGTGGTGAACGGAGGTCGTTGTTCTGGAAGAGGGTGAGATACTACATATCGTATGGGGCTTTGTCTGCGAATAGAGTACCGTGTCCTCCACGCTCTGGGAGGTCTTATTATACGAATGATTGTTGGAGAGCTAGAGGAGCTGTGCATCCTTATAGTAGAGGTTGTTCTGCTATAACTAGGTGTCGTAGGTGAGACTTATTATGATTGTGTGGGTTTTAGGTTAGGGTTTGGAGTACGTTGTTGTGCGGGTTGAATTTGAATCTGTATTGATGATATTATGTTTTGTGAGATTTTGAGCATTGTATTGTTGGATCTGAAAGTAGTTTGATATTGACTTATATATAATTCAGTACTTGGTATAATTCTCTTGTTTGAATCTCCAGGTATCTGATATTCTTCTGATTAAATAAGAATGCATCTCATCTACTACCCTTTGAATCTGTCCCGACTAAATTAGTTCTTTCGATTGCATATGGGTTAAACGAAGTCACTTTACTGGATATACACATCAAATAAGTAATCTACGTATGCTTAAAGATCAGATTACAATAATAACAATAATCAAATTAACGGTAATTAAAGAATAAAAATTGAAAAACACACACAATGGAATAATTATATCATACTATTTTATTAATCATTTAACTTTTTTATTTATAAAATCCTTGAAAATTTACATAATACTATTTATATAATTAAAACAATCTTACATATTAAAAGCGAAAACTTAGAATATGTAATTATAAGGTTCATCATATACACAAAAGTTATTAAGAGCATCCAATGCTCAAGTTTTTCCAAAATTTTTTAGATTTTAATGTTATCAATTTTATTAAGTACTTGTTTAATCATCATCATCAATCTTTTCTTGTTTCTTAAAACACATGCATTGCAAAAAGCAATTGAAACCTTTTTAGATCAATCATCAATAGCTTTATTTAATTTTTTACATCAACAACATTTTTCTCAGTTTGTCTCTGGTGGTAAAGAGATTTTCAATAGCTTTTTGTGTGTCTATTTATGTCAGCAATTAATGAAAATAGTCTGAAGAGTTTTTGTCAAACGATTGGTATATATTAAGTCATATCTCTAAAAATCTTTAATAAATTTTTGTCTACAATACATCAAGTCATCCAAAAAGCTTTTACTATTGTGAAAAGTCTTTTGCAAAGCATTGAATTGCAGTTGCTCTTACAATAATGGTGAAAAGCTTTTCTAAAGCTTTTTGTGTAATTAATAATCCAAAGTTGTGAGGGAGTTAAGGTATAAAGCTTTTAGCAAAAACTTGATGAATGGCAAGTCATTGCTAAAAACATTGTAAAAAGCTCTCATGTTCAATGCAAAAAAACACTTCAAAAGCTTTTAGAAATAGGAAAAAGTCATTGTACAAGCACCCATTGTAAATAGGGGTGTCAATACATGCGACCCGTCCCGATCCGACCCGAGTATATTCGGGTCGGATTACTCTGGTTGAAATTCTAACTCGGGTCAACCCGATTACCCGTATTCATAATCAGGTAAAATAGTTTCGTCTAACTCGGGTTGGGGTCAACCCGATTGACCATAGTAAGACTATTTTCATTTTTATTCATTTTTTAAATAAATTTTATATAATTTCTATTTTAAAAAAGTAAACAAAGGTTTTTTTTTAATATTTTACTCATATTCGGGTTGACCCAAACCCGAATAGACCTTATCCGAGTAGACCCACTCCGAATAGACCCGAACCCGACTAACCCGAGTTGAAATCGGGTCGGGTTCAGGTAAATTATTTTTAGCCTCGACCCGACTTCAACCCGACCCGAATAACTTGAACCCCACTAACCCGACTGATTCCCACCCCTAATAGTGGATGCTCTAAAATTTGCCAAAAAATTTGATTTTGTTACTAAAGTTTAAAATGTTACAGATAGGTTACTCATGTATACGAGTTTATTTTATGAGTTACTGAACGTTTAAAAAACTTATCCTCCGGTTACTCATAAAGTGGCAAACCGAATAATCTACCGGGTCCCATGTCCACGTCACTTAAAGTTTAAAACGTTACAAACAAGTTACAATACTTCACGAATAATTTAAATGGGTTACTAAACCTTAGAAAAAGCTACACTCAATAAATAATTACACATATATATATATATTTATTTCGTCTGTTTTCCTTTGTTTTCGTCTGTTACAGTGCATTTTGTATTTATTTATACATATTTTTCATAATATTGTGGTAACCGAATTTTGTATTTCTTTATAAAAACATTATATATTTTTACCTATTTTATTTACATTATGTTGTGCATTAAAATTAAATAAACACTAGATATTTATATCTTTTTTTACGATTTCATACTAGGTTTGTGTTTTCTGTTTTTTATACGTGTGTGTACATTTTCATATATCTTTCGTTTCTTAATTTTTTATTCATTTTGTATGTTTTAGACGTTTTTTATCAATAAAAATGTAAAACAAAAGTGTAAAAAAGTGTATAAGGTTTAAAAACGTATATAATATAATGTTTAAAAATTGCTTTCTAAAAATAAAAATAAAACAACTTGAGTAACCCATCGTTAACGTTTTAAACTTTTGTAACATAGTTGTTTATTAACCATGCCACGTAGACTGCCACGCAGATGGTTTATCAGTATCAATAAGTTAATACATAAGGAGTAGCCTGCGTAGCCCGTAAGCTAAACTTTGTAACCAATCTGTTAACATAATCGAACTTTTTGACAAACTTTAGTAACTTTTGTGTATATTAACCCAGTAACTATACTATTAAAACGACATATTATATTAAATTCTATAATTAAAACACCCCTCGCCCTGTTTTACAACTAAAACAACACATAATACATGTATTAATACATAATTAGAAATTAATTAAAGTATAAAAACATATTTTAATACTCATATAATGTTGGTCCCATCAACTCGCGCATACAATGGATCTATAAGGATCTATTAAGAACACGTATGCACAAGCAAACAATTGACTGACTAATAACAACGTTTGTACTTTTCATCTTTGTATATCTTATTAATAATGAATCAATAGATTTACAAGTGTTGCCCTGTTGTTTGCGGAATAACAACCGCGCGATGAATGACAAACTAAACTTCCATTTTTCAAAGAAAGAATGAGAACAATGGGAGGAGAAACCTATCCACTAAGATATTACATTGTTTTTTCTATGGACTAGAATCCTTGCACTCTCTAAACAATGAGACCACATATATATAGTGGGATGTGAAGCTTCCTTTGAAAGCTTGAATAAAGTCAAGTAACCACCTTGCACTTTCAATTCTTCCTTTTGCACCCTAAAGAAGTTCCCACTATTTACTTCAGTATCAATACTTCAGGTCTTCTGATTCAGAGATGGTCTTCAGGGAGTTAGTGAGTTATTATCATCACTCAGTAACTCAATCATCCTAATCTTGGTTCTTTTCTTCATGGGCTGAGATCCGCCTTAGGGGTGAAGGAGTCTCTGGACTTCTAAGAACATCTTGAGGATGACTCGATGAACTTACTTAAGTTCACCGACCTATAAACTACTTAGGATATATTTCATTCAAATCACTACAAGGGACAACTAAGGATCTAAATTTGCCCAACAATCTTCCCCTATTTGGATAGAAATATAGCCTAAGTCTATTAGTATTATGTGAGCATACTAGCTTCTTCTTACTTACTAAGTTACAACAAAGAGACATAGACATATAACAATCTTCTGGTCATTTGTTGTTGAAATTGTGTAACGTTGTTCATACCAAATCTTCATGAATACGTGTAGTCTCTGATGAACATATTCAGCTTCCTAGGTTATGCAGGTGTTTTAGAGACTTGTTGCAAGCAGTGGTGATCAGACATAGCAAGAAAATTTCACTCCAAAATACTAAGAACCCAAGTACATAATAATCCTATAACACTTGTTCACTTCATCTGATTAAAATTAGGTATACACAACTCTTCTACCTCAAACCAACATTCTTTCTTTCAACAAAACATTTGACCTATTCCAACACATTACCAACACCAGCTTTACTTCATACATTCACCAAATACTTGTTTAGGAAAAGTGATGCTCCTGGATATTTTGATTTTTTTGGTATCTGATCGGTTTTGTTGTTTTGTTGTTGTTGTGAGAGGTTGCATTGTAGTGGTGGGGTGGTTGTGTTATTTTGTATGGTGAGGATATAACTTTAAGCTTGATTAGGGGGTGTGCCAATCATCAGGAGTGTATCTTTCTCCGCCTCAAAAAATGCTTCTTAAGAAGTAATTTTTGGAAGTCACTACACACTTATATCCTTCACCATTTCAGGGATTGAATCCCTTGATCGAATTGCCTAACAATAAAATTAATTGTGACACATCTGCCTGAAAAATCACACCAATCAATTAAATTAATTAATAATAATACACACTTAACAATAAAATTAATTAATAGTAATTAATTAATATAATTAATACACATCATTACTTAAAAATACAATAATATATACAAATTGTACACCAATTATAATCATATATCTATAAAATTGTATGTATGTTGTTTACCTAAAATAATGGTGTGCACAGTTTTGAAATCGAACCGGACCAACGGGTTCAACTGAGAACCAGAGTCACAATCGGTTTGGTTAGCCAAAAAACCGTCAAAATAAGAACCTAAGAGGCCCTAATTGAAACTGATTAAAACATATCCATTTCATAAATATGTACTATTTTTTAGCGGCACATAAATCTGTATTGTTAATAGAAGAGATTGCATGCTCTCTCTAAAATTTAAAGTAGTACATCCTTAGAAGCTTTTGGTACAAAATTGTACAACACTAAGTAGTACCCTGCTAATAGTGAATAAAAGAAAACAGTAAAGATAAAGACACAAAACTCAGGGTTCGTTTGGTTTAAATTCGGGTTTTACTAAAGGTTTATAAAGTAGGTGAATTAGGATTTGGCAAGATTTAAATTTTGAAGAGAAAAAATAATTTTATTTAATAAATTTTATAATAATATAAACATAAATTTAAATTTTCAAATAAAGTGTTTTTATTATTTAATGTTAAAAAGAGAAAGATAAAAAAATAGATTATTTAATCATTCGGTTTATGGGCCTACTACTTCTTAGTAAACGTAGCAAATATGACACCTTGTCACAACCTCATATTTTTTAAATAGTAAAATTTTAACGAAACTTTGGTTTCCGTCTTTTCAAAAAGTCTAAACCAGTGAAATCATACCAAGCAAACGCACCATCATATTTAACTGTGACACGTCTGCCTAAAAAATCACAAATGTGTTTCTCATCGAAGAGATGTTGGAAATCGTTGGATATGAATTTGCGTTTTTATATGTAAATCAAATGAGAATATTGTTCAATTTATGCACAAAATTAGTCTTGTTCTCCGAGATTAATTTATGCCATAATTATATAAATTGTTAATGCAATGATGCTTAAAAACGTTACTTGCATTTTTCAATCTCGGTTTATTTTGATTACGATAATATATATAAACAAGCATTTACGAAAACAACAAAAATCGAATTTTTGAGTTCAAGTATTTTTCATTTCATCCATAATTACTTAAGGTAGGAATAAACAAGTTTTTTAACCTAACTAAGTGATCAAGGATTTATAAATTTCTTAAAACTCACTTTTATTTATAAGTGACAAAATTTTTTAATAAACTTTAATTTTAAGAAAATGTTTTATTAAAAAGAAAATAGAAATTTGAAAATAGGATACTCTTTTTGGATAAAGGATATGTCATTTGGGTATTTATTTCACAAAATAGACTTCCTCACTAAAGGACAAAAAATAGAGGATTCTGGAGCCGACGGATCATTATAGGCACCCGCGGATCTTTATCGATAAGGAACCGCGGGTCTATTTGATGAGCCGCGCTAAAAACTAGTTGTTAGACTTTTCTCCTATAAATAGTGGACCATTTATAGATTTCTTTTTCACCTCTTTTGCAAACAATTTATCAGATTCAAAACCCCTTCTTTAATCACACAAATCCTTGGTTATTTGGTTGATTATACTTGTTTAAGAAGTGGATCTTTCTCCTCCCATCTCATCATCTTTAGGGCAAAGAGAAGAACACTT